>CM041781.1:199222656-199872090 GCA_023374045.1 Limonium bicolor | reverse complement strand
TGGCCCAAACCGGGTGCTTACAGATGGTGTGCGTCTCCAGGTGCTCAACTGAAGCTAATTCTGTTTTAATTGCTGCCTTATCTATCATTATCTGCCAAGCAGTATGTTATGAATCAAAGGATTTGGTGTAAAAGGAAATGTTGGATAAAAAGAACAAGAACAATCTAAGAGCAAATACTCCCAGTAAGTACCAAACTAAATAATTTAGGCAATAAGTTGGAAGAGCAAGCCAATAGCCAAAGAAGATAAAACTAATCTAGTTTTGCTAGGACTAGATTCTTGTTTAAACTTCAATCTAATTTTTCTTGAAATATAATAAAGCTGAATACCTAAATCAGATAATACGTCCCTCGGCTGAGTTCCTGATTTTCTACAGGGAGACCCATGGCCACCATTAGTTCTCACCCTTTCATTGCTTCAGTAACATACTACTAATTCCCCTTTATTAACTAAAAAAATCTTGAACCTTATATACGCTAAACTAGGCCTGCGAATGAGGATCCTGCTACCTGGTAGTTAGTAAATTTTATATATATCTTGTATCATTCATGGTTAATACAGCTATTCATACTTTATTTGCCTTACTATAACCCTCTTCTTTTGGAAGGGAGATAGTAAGCAAAGGGAGAGAGCATCTACGGTCTCATTCTCTAGTGAATACTATCTGTCGATTTCCAGGGTTGTAGCTACCGGAAGAGAGGGAAAAAAAAGCGACAGGAAGTGACTTACTTGGTCAGATTCTTCAGGCGACGGCACAAGAGATAAGCAGATTCCGCTTCTTCAGTGTCGAACAAGAGTGCAAGTCTTCCGAATCCTCAATTTGGGGAGCAGTCGAACGGCACAAGGCTTTCGGGGAGTATGGTGACACAGTGTGCGATTGTATGTTGCAAAACAATTTGCTGAAAGAAGAAGCAGGGAAGGGGATGGAGGGACGGGAGAAGATTTCGCAGGGAAGGGGATGGAGGGACGGGAGATGATTTCGCGGAAGGGGATGGAGGGAGATGGTTTGGAATATTAATTGAACTATGTTAGAAATTAACATTGGAATATTTATGCAACACGCAGTCGTTTTCGACCTGAACCCTCGAATGTGAATACGAAGCATTTACCGACGGCAACATCCGTAGGTAATATTCTTGTAGAAAAACGTTGCGTTTCGACCTGAGCTCTCGCATGAGAATACAAAGCAATTACCGACGGAATACAATCCGTAGGTAAACTGCCTGTAGAAAAACGCTGCGTTTTGACCAGAACTCACGCATGAGAATACAAATCAATTACCAACGGCATAAACCGTAGGTAATTACCAACGGCACCCAATCCGTAGGTAATATTCCTCTAGAAAAACGCTTGACCTGAACTCGCACATGAGAGTACGAAGCAATTACCGACGGAATATTCCGTAGGTAATTACCAACGAAACATAATCCGGAGGTAACCGTCATGTAGATAAACGTTGCGTTTCGACCTGAGCTCTCGCATGAGAATACGAAGCAATTACCGACGGCATAATCCGAAGGTAATTACCGACGGAATACAATCCGTAGGTAAACTGCCTGTAGAAAAACGCTGCGTTTTGACCAGAACTCACGCATGAGAATACGAATCAATTACCAACGGCATAAACCGTAGGTAATTACCAACGGCACCCAATCCGTAGGTAATATTCCTCTAGAAAAACGCTGCGCTTCGACCTGAACTCGCACATGAGAGTACGAAGCAATTACCGACGGAATATTCCGTAGGTAATTACCAACGAAACATAATCCGTAGGTAATCGTCATGTAGATAAACGCTGTGTTTCAGCCTGAACTATTGCTTGTCATTACGAAGCAATTACCGACGGAATAATCCGTTGGGAACCTTTTTTTTCAAAATCCCACATATTTACCTACGGAACATACCCGTAGGTAATTTGTTGGCATTATACGTGCCATTACCAGCCAGTCCTCCCGCACTTTTCCCTTCAAATTTACCTACGGAATATTCCGTAGGTAATTTTTTGTAGGAATTCCGTCGGTATTCCGTAGGTAGCGACTAAACCAAGGGCTGGCATTATAAACCGTAGGTATTCCGTTGGGAATTACCTACGGAATATTTTCCGTAGGTAATTTCCGTAGGTAAACTACTGTTTTCTAGTAGTGGTCGAACAAGATCGATGCATCCACGCCATTCACTGGAAAGGTACCGGTGAGGATTGTGCCGCTCTTGCCGGCTTCTGCCTTATTGCAGACACTCAGTATACCTCCCGTTCCGAGTGCACAGCCTAATTCATTGGCAAACTCATAAGTATAGGGTAGTAACACGTTGATACACTCCAAAACAACATCCCTTTATTCATTAACATAGTCTTTACACCATAAGTTGGTTACACTGTAGTCATGGCTAGATATAGCTCCTTTATCAAACAACTGGCTTAATACCTTACATGATTACATAAGGCTCAAAACTGCCTGAAGGTTAAATTCAAACTTCCGGGTTTCAGATGTGTGGCATTTACCACTGTCGATGGTGCGGTATTCAATTTAATCTTCTTGATACCGTGGTATAACATCCTTGATTGTCCTCCCATGATTAATACATCACCTGACTTCAACACTAGCTTCCTTGCGAGATCACCACGCTTCTGCTCGCCGTACATAAACACTGCGGTGTCACCAATGGACCAAGACACCACGGGTACTCCCTTACTTAGAGACTCGGGTGACTCGTCCTTATCTTGGTGTAACCCTAACCGTCCACCTTTCTGGTAGAAGTTCACAATGCATAAGTCTGCTTCCACGTTCGGAATCGGTTCCGATTCAAGTTGCTGAGCAATTCCCACGGTGTGGTTAACAACTGCAAGGAACTCCTCAGGTATGCCTGGTACAGTTGCTCCGTCTTCAGCTCGTACATCCTGATATGACTTGGTGTAGGGATTCCAGTCCTTACCCATGCACATCATCTTCAGCTTCATTTTCGAACCGCTCGGGTATTCGGGTGTGTAGAAACCTCCTGGTGCTGCTCCAAGTTCGTTGCAACGTCTGATGATGTGGATTTGTGCTTCCGGTGTCAGGTATCCATTTAAGAGTATCATACCTGGTTGGATAACCTGACATTGCTCCAGTGGGAATTCGGTGATGTTGATGGTGGTCTCTTCAGGGTCTGGTGTGGGCGGGATTGGATAACAGATATTGAAGGTTCCTAAGTTTTCCACATTGTCTAATTTAGGTGTCTCTCACATCATTATTTAACTTATTACTTAGGTGGTTGTACATTAGACTCACTAATACAACACTCATGCATGAAATGCGGTAAGCAATCACTTTTTCATTTAACAGTTTAGGCGGTACCTGGTCTCGAAGAGGATCCTGGTGCCTCAGACCGGTCCACCACATTCAGGGCGGCCTTGCCGGACCCCGTACCCTTCCCCTTCTGGGATTCAGTGTACTTCTTGTCAGAAGTCTGCTGAATGATCGCCTTCGGGCCTGCAGTGGTCGTGGTAGTATTACCCTTCCACTGCCCCTTTGGCTTATAGTTCCTGCTGTTGGGGTTCGTCCAACACTCAAATTCGCGGTGCCCCATCTTCTGGCAGTGACGACACCTCACATCATTCCCCTTGCAGTCTTTGCCGGGGTGGTCTCCGTTACACCACTTACAGTAAAAGTGGCGCTCCGGTCCAGAACCCGCGCTAGCTGCTATAACAACACACAATCAACACTCACTTCACATCTTAACAACACATACTTCAACTTATTACACACGGTTAAATAATTACCCTTAGGTGGGTGGGAACGTAGGGGCTTGGCCGCATACGCATAGGTGAGCTGCAGAGGCTCCTCAGCAGTGGTGGTCTGGGTCTGGCCCTTGCCACTCTGTTGCTGTCCTTTCTGGGACTGGGGGTATGACTTCTTCTTCTTTCCTCCCCACTGCCCTTGCGTGCCTTGGTCCTCGTTCATAGCCTTGCGCTTGAGCGCACTCTCCTCGTCCCTCAGACGGACGGTGATCTCCACAATTGCAGCGGCATGATAGCACTCCTATATTTAGGGTGTCAGTTATGCCCCGCCAACTAAATTCACAACACATTAACACATTGTACACACTGTAGTCCCATTACCTGCAAAGTGGTATATCCAGTAGGCCCCATGCCATAGCGTAGGCGATAGTTCAGTCCGTTGTAGAAACGGTTCACAAGGATCCGGTCTGAGTAACCCAGATCCGGTAGCAGGTGGATAAGTCCGATGAAGGATGAGTAGTACTCATCTACCGTCATCTTATCCCCTTGCCTCAAACTGTCCAGCTCCAGGCGCTTGGCCTCTTGCACGTGTATTGGGTAGTACTTGGCTCGCAGCAGAGCCGTGTACTCCCTCCACTGAAAAGTCGGGTCAGCCACTCTGCCCTCTCTTACTAGCTTCCACCTGCTCTGTGCCGAGCCCTTCAAGTAATATGCAGCAAGTCGAACCTTGACCTGCTCAGGTACTGCTAAGGCTTCGAAAGCGGTCTCCATTTCGGAGATGTACGCCTCCAGCTTACGGGGGTCGGTCTCCCCATTGAATGACGGCGGTCTCAAGTCAGCCAACGCCTTGACCCAATTGGTCTCTCGTGGCGGTGGTGGTGGTGGCTGAACTCCGGGCTGTTGCCCTTGCTGTAATGCAGCAACCATCTGGGGTACCATCTGGGCTACAGCGGCTGCTACTGCCTCAGCCATGGTCTGTGCCGTAGTATCATCGCCCTGGTCACCCATACCTCCAGTACCGCGCCCGCGGCCTCTACCTCGTGGTCTACCTGCCATCTGAATTCATATGAACATTTCATTAGCATTATGCTTGCACACTTATCGGTCCAATGGTTATAGCATCTTCCCGACAACCAGGTAATTCCACACTTAGTTAGTGGTTAACCTTTCCAAATCTGTTCACTTAGGTATCTGTAGTTAGGTTTCCTAACTCGGTATATCCCTAAGCTCGGTATTCTAGTCATCAGAGCGATACTTCGCTCTGATACCACTTTTTGTAACACCCCTACAACGCCCCTATCAACTACTGAAATCGCAGCGAAACCAACCAACAATAATTTAACGCCTTGGTGTTACAACGCCGTTAACCACCCACGTGGTTAACTAGGCAGAATAAATACAAGTGTATCGGTCTGATGATCAGACTCCCGAGCATAGATCCTAACATCCACATATATATATATATAGCCAACAATACCGAGTATTTAATTTACATCACAACTGCCAACCGTAAACATCCACCACTGCTTAACAAACGGTACCAAAATGTAATGCCTCGGGAGCACAGGCGCATCCCGGGCTCAACAACCCAAACAACCAAAAGTACATCATCGACCTAGGATCTAGAGCCACTCCGCTTCTTCGATCCTCATCCTGCAGTAAAATATGGAGCCCCCAAGGGGGTCAGCAACCTTTGCTGGTATGGTTAACGCGCAGCCCATCGGCTACCGGGATACGCGCAACCAATTGTCATGATAACATGGCATTCATTTTAAACATTCAACATATATACACCATAACATAGCAAGGGAAATTTCACAGCACCATAACAATACATAACACCATAAAATCGGTTCTCACAAGGAACCTTCCACCATAGTTAGTATACAATGTGAGCCTAGAGAATATTGCCAATCTCATGCTAAGCTCGTTACCAACCTCGTTACCGTCCAGTTATATCAAACGGTTAACTTATACCCAAGGTGTGTCGGATATAGTAATCCCAAGCACACCGAAATAACATTCGGATGCCCCTGTGGCCCGACGTGAGTTAGTAACTAGTTTAGGATAAGCTAAGGGAAGGTAGAAACCAAATTGGAATACAACCTATACACACACCAAGAGAGCCGAACCGGATATGACATCGACTCCCGTCCTCACACGCGTGGCCGGAACATACCGGACTCCTCACTCCCCCCGATTAGCACTTGTTAGTGATCACACAATGTTTTGTTAAGTCACATACAAGCAAATATTTAGGACTTGTTAGACAACCAAGGGGAAAGAGTCACAACATTACAACATCATAACGTATAACAACTGTAAACTCTTTTCATGCCTTAATCTTATAAGGTCGTAACACACAGAAAAAAACAACACACCAAGCCGGTGTAAACCGGTAGACAACAGACTGCAAGAAAACCATACCTTGGTCCTTGCCTCGACTGGTTTCCACCTTGAGAGATTCCTAAACACATTTAGTAACGTCGGTTAATTAACGCACTAGTCCACTGTCACATTAACTACTTCACATTTCTAGTTATCACATTTCCACATTTTGTTTTAACTTCCCATCTTTTAAAATGTCATTATAACACTCCTAACATGTCTTATGTAACCTTATAATATCATTCCTAACTTATCCCTATCATTAGACATCATTTAAATACCTAAAAACCAAGTTTTATAGTGGTCCGGGACTTGGTCCCTAGCTTAGGTCCCGGACCATATGCTAACTCAACTCTCGGGGGTAATTCAGGGGGTGGTCCGGGTCCTTGTACAAGACCCAAGTCCCGGACCACATTGTTATGTGACTCTCGGCCTATTTTACACCCCTGGTCCGGGACTTTAACCAGCACCTAGGTCCCGGACCAAACCTACAGAATTGATAAAATGTCATTTTTCAAATGTTGTTACCTTAGTTCTCCACCTCCATTAATTGTATAGCTTTACCAAATGTTCCTAGGTATATTCTAATGTCTAGATATCATCTTAAACACACCTAAATCCATGTTTCACTTGTTACTCATTTTTTCCTTATAAATTCACTAACACTTATAACACTTTACATTAGGTTTCTAAATGATGTTTCTTACCTAAGAAAACTACTATCCCAAAATGCTTTCTCCTCAACTTAACATCATCTCTTAAGCACCATTTCTTACCAACCTAAACCCTAGTTGATGTCTAAGTCCTTTTTGTTTACCTAGAACACCTTAAGACCTAGTTTCTTCTCTTGTACAACACTTAGTCATTTTCTAACATTTTCTAGTTCACCAAGCCTTACACTAACACCTAGAACTCCTTGGATATTTCCTAAATTTTGACATGGGTTCTCCTAGAACATTACTAAACCAAAACACATTGTTTCCTCCATTAACAACACAAGAGCACCTAAATCACCAAGAACACTCTCACTCACAAAACTTCACTCACAATACACTACATTACAACATAATGCATAATTTAAATTGCTTGGCACTTAGGCCCTTAAAATGCATGGCTCTTAGGCCCTTAAAGTGCTTAAATCATAAACATTGAATTTCCACAATATATATGCCTTTGACCTGCAAATACATACAACAACATATATGTTCTTTTACTAGTCTCCTTGAGAACACTTTACTAAGTCATTCACCATTTGCTCTTTAGGTAGTTTTAACAAGCATTATAAGCTCATTTCTCCTAAGGCATTAAACAACATTAGGTTAGTATATTTACCTCTTTTCCAAACAAACTTCTTTCTTGTTTCCTTATAAAACCGGTAAGGTATTTGATTCCTTGTCAAGTTCTAAACATTATACAAACAACATAATGAGTATTCAAGCTTTAAGCTCCTTCTCATTTTAAACCCTAGGTTTACATTGTTTCAAAAAACATTAATGTAGTTGTTTTACCTTGATCTTTGAAGAGAGTTTGAATATCTATGAAGATAGGACTCCACCTAGTCCATGAAAGGTTGGAATGAAGCTAGAACGAAGTCACACAAAGAGCTCCATCAATGTACATTTTCGGTCAAGGTAAAAACATGGAAGAAACTTGATTTTTCTTTGAGATTCCTTACCTAGAAGAAAAGGAGAGCAATAATGTGAAGAAATAAAAGCTCAAGCTCCTTCAATGGTGGAACTCCATGGCACCGAAATGGGGCTCTTGAAGTTTTGAGAAGATAGAAATGAAGAGCTTGATGAGAGGAAGAGAAGGGTGGTGTTTGTTTTTGATTTGGTTAAGTGAGCTTGGATTTACAAGAGGTCAAAGCTTGAGTTTTAATGGTGGTGGTGATATTACCGTGAGAGAACAGCAAGAAGGGAGGAAGAAGAAGTTGGAACCGTGTGAAATGAAGAAGGGAAATGAGAATGAAGATAGAATTTGCTTTAAGAAGATATTTGTACTTAAAAGCAAATAGTAACTTAAGTAGTCATCTTATTTATTTAACATGTTAACAAGAGAGTGGTGAGTCACCACACTTAAGAAAACCGGCCCCCTTTATTACATAAGGGTATTTTTGTCTTTGTTTGTCAATTTAATTACTTATGACAACATATGTTACAAACTAGCTTATAAAAATCACTATTCACCAAAACAAGGCACTTAGAAGTGAAATTTTTGATTTCCCATTAATATAGCCACCCAAATGTGATACTATATAGTACACATATATATTTAAGAGTAATGATGGACATTTAGCCACTCAAAACTCATTTACAAGACAATTTTTCAAAAATGTGCTTTAAGACTTCTTAAAGCACATTTTGTGTTTTAACTTGTTTTCAAGCTTGGTTTTCTTTGGTAATTGATTTAATATGTTCATTAATATATAAATAAGGTCTTGGTAAGTTCATTAGGTCTTACCCAAGCTTATTCCAAGCTTAGAGCACATTTTAGCCCTTATTGACCTTAAGGTATTTAATTGTGTTCTTTAAGGTTTAAATTGTTTACTAATGTTTCTAAGACATTTTCTTGTCTTAATAAATCATGTTTTAATGTTTAAACAACATACTAAGGTTTGGGGTATTTCACTGGTACTCCCCTGATATTATTTTTGCTTGCGTTTATAGGAGTTCCCCCACACTTGAGCTTCAGCCTCAAGTAGTGTAGCTTGGTTGCAGTGTGGATATGAAGGTGCACCTGCATAAAACACTAGAAGCACCCATACTACAAACGGGATTAAAAGTTAGCAAAAATAAAATTAAAAGAGAACCTAAAAATTAAAAGAGCATCAATAAAATAAAAGTTCATCCGGGTTGCCTCCCGGGAAGCTGCCCTTCTTTAACGTCTTTGGCTAGACGCCCGCTTCGTTATCCTGGATCAAAAATATAAGTAGACAATAATTCTGCCAGGAAAACGAAGTTTGTAATAATTAAAAGAAAACCACCTGGATCAAAACAAAACGTTATTTCGGCATATAAAATAGGGAAATGAATACTCCACAAAATCTGGTGTTTGAGGAGGTAATGCCGGGAACGTAGTTCTAATAGAAGACCCGGTGGTGATAATTTTTCTTCCTCAAATTGGAGGATGTAAACATCCTCCTTCTGTAGGTGAGGTTCGTAGAAAGAACGCTGATTAATATCATCTTCAGAGAAAGTTGATTCTTTGAAGGTGATAGTGGCGTTTTGTTTGGATATATTGGCGGGAGGTGATGGCAATTCCTTCTCTTCATTTTCGAGGATGTAAATATCCTCATCTTCTGGATAGAGCATAGAGAAGGATGGAAACTGGCGGTAGGTGACCGTAAAGGGAAGAGAGTAACTTACATCCGTAGTGGGGTGTTCTATCTCATGAACTATTTCACTCTTTGGTTGCTGTTCTTGTTGAGCGAGTCTCTCCAGGTAATCTGGTTGATCTTCTAACCAGAGTTGTTCTTGGAATATGAGACAATCCTCATAATCATGAGCTCCCCCACATACGGAGCAGTATAAATACTGTGAATAGCAAAACTCTTGCTCGAACACCTGTTCCATTTGCCACGTACAGTTTTTTTTGTATATAAAACGAAACTACTGAAACAGATTAGAAAATAAAATGATTAGAAACAAAAACAATAATAATATAAGTGATACGGAGATGGACTGGAGTCGCGAGCTTGTTCTTCTCTTCGGGTCGAGCTGGAGAAATTTTAAGAGTTTGAAGAACAGAGAATGAAAACGCGCGCTTCTTTTTTTTCTGAAGCGAGTGACGTCCGCTTGGACGACCTCGCGGGATAAGGCGGACGCGGGTGCGGACAGGAGGACGGAGCGCTAGCGGAAATGTGTCCGCGTGAACGACCGCGTGGGGTGGGGCGGTAGGCTAGGCGGACGCGGCTATTTGGCGTCCTCACAGGCGTCCGCGTGACATCGGGCGGACACGCCTCTGTTCCGTCTTTTTTTTTACGTACTTACTGAAACAAATTAGAAAACAAACATAATAACAACAAAATAAAAAAAGAAAATTAATATAAACAACAAACAAAATAAAATAGGCAAAATATATAAGGTAATTAATATAAACAACAAACAAAAATAATATAAACAAAAATATTCTAATATAACAAGTGAATAATCCGGGGCTTAGGGACTAGAATAAATCTAGTCCCCGGCAACGGCGCCATTTTGCAGACGTTGTAAAGTGAGTGGTTAAACTGGTGTAAAATAAAAGAAAAGAAATTAAAAACTCAAAATAAACGTCGGGCTGCAAACAAATCCCGGTCGCAGTAGTATAGTGAAATGTAAGCGACCGGATATCGAACCGTGGGACTAATGTACATATTATAGTACCTAAGCATGTCACAAAAAGGGGGATTAATTGACTTGTATTATAAATAAAAAGGAAAGGTAAAATAAACTAAGTTAATAGATAAATTAAATGGAACTCTGGGTCAGGTTATTATAATCTGCATAATTAAGCTATCTCTACTGGTTTAATAATTTGGCAAGGTTCCTGTTATTATCTTAAGGTCCGATGAAAACTCATAAGAACTCGTTCCAGTTGTGCAAGGTCCGATGAAAACTCAAGCACCCACTGGTGGACGACAGAGGAGTATTGAGGAATTACATTTGCATCTGAAAATACTAACTTATTAAATCATAATAAGCTTTCTCCAAATTTACGACTTAATTAACCTATCTATTTATCACCTGGTCTGATCAAAATAGACTTAGTAAAGCAATTTAATAAACTCATGACATTTATTAAAAAGGTGCGAGATAACCTTTAAAACGCAACAAACTATATTTAAATAAAACCAGTTAAAATATTGCATAATTAATACAAACACATAATAACCATTCCCAGAGTATAAATATTCTAGCCTAACATATTAAATAGATAGACATAAACAAGGGTAGTAGAAATCATCTGTAGTCACTCCTGTATTCGTTCTGCTATTTTGTATACGTAGGACTAGAGGTGAATATGGTGGAAAGTGAAATAAAAATGGAGAAGACGGGAGGAGAGAAATGAGATGAACGTGTGATGTGTGGTGAAGTGGTACGGTGATGGATTGTATGGGTGGAGGATGTGTAAATGAAAGGAGAAGGTACGTGCGTTTATATAGGAGAAAGGAAGAGACAGCAGATAGATAACACCGCGTGAGGATTTGATTGAGGCGGCAGAAAGAGCTGGATATGATAGGATTTGTAGATTGATTGCTCTCATTTATTGCAGGGGACAGAGAGCTCACGCGTGAGGAAAATAAGGCGCCGACTGGTAATGGATATGGTAGCAAGTTGCAGACAGTCGGCGTGAAGAAGAAAACTGTTCGCGACTGATTTTTAGTCACGACCGCCTCCTGTCCGCGTCCAATTAGGCGGTTGTATTGGAGAGACGTCCGCCTATGGTACCGCCTCAAACAAGGCGGTTGTATTGGAGAGACGTCCGCCTATGGTACCGCCTCAAACAAGGCGGTTGCATCCTGTCCGCCCTCACGTCCGCGTGCATGCATGCGGTTGCATGTGTCGACGTATTTTCTTCTACAAACTTCGACTCGCTCTAGATTCTTCGTTTGGACCCCGTTTTCAGAGCTGTTTGCGCCTATGCGTTCGTCTCTTCGTCTACTTTACTCCCAGCTTGGTTTTCCTCATGTTTAAACCAATAAATTTGTGAGATAAACAATAAAACATAAACTAGAGGAAAACTAACCGAAGTGGAGAAATGAGCAAGAAAAGTGCTAATATTATATATGAAATACACCTATAAAACATGCTCATTTGGACACTTATCAGTAAGTTGAGTAAAAGGAGATGGAAATGTCTAAGGAGGGTGTAGGATAGTCAAGGTAAAGAAGAACAAGGTTAGGGTGCTAAGAAGATGGGGAGAAATGCATAGGTAAGTTCATGAGTTTAGGTTGATAAGCAACAAGTGTTAGGAATTCTTGTAAGGATTGAGAAAATGGTTAAGGAGATTTTAGAGGATGTTCTAAGGTGAGTTTAAGTGCCTATATGGTATTAAGACATAATGGGACACTTGTGGAAGAGTTGGGCATTTTGGCAAGAAATGAGATAAGTGTTTAAGGGTATATAAGATGAGTTTTCTGGCACATCCGGACTTCCGTCCGAATTTGGAAGTTCGGACATACCCTGTTGCGATTAAATTTTCTGAGTCTCGACCAGTGTCCGGACTTCTGTCCGGCCTTCGAAGTTCGGACACTTGAAATTTTTCATTTGATTTTTCCTCGACCTATGTCCGAACTTGGGAAGTTCGGACACATGCTCGGACATACGTCTGGTTGCACCCTTTTAAGTCTCGGTTTGCGTCCGAACTTCGGAAGCTCGGACACAAGTTCGGACATGGTGCTGTTTTGACCAAAAACTTTGTTTAAGGTTAGGAAATGATATCTAATGGTGGGGATTGATGGATATTGATGTTATAAAGTTATAAGGGCATGCTTGGAGGGTGGAATGACTACTGAGTGGGTGAATAAGTATAAGGTATGAGGAGAAGTGATTCACTTAAGTTTGTAAGAACTTAAGTGGTGTTAGATGGGGATCATTAGTGACTAAGTGAGTTAAGTAAGTAAGTTAGCTTTATTGGAAAAGTAATTAACAACCTAAAATTGAATGAATGTTTTAGGGTTTGAGAATTTGGACTCCAGAGGAGAGTAAGCAACCGAACGACCAACGGTGAACGGTACAGTCTTTCTTGTGACCTGCTTGCTAACGAGGTGTCCCTCGGCTAGTGTGCTATCTGTTTTTGGTGTGCCCACTAAACAAGATAAAGCATGCAACCGGACTATTATGTTGATTGTATTGTTGTGTGATGTTTGAAAACTAACACAACTTACGTGAGAACTTACTAACTAGTGTTTAGTAAAGTATTGTGTGAGATTAAGGAACACTCCCAAATATTTTTTACTTAGTAACCGAAAGAGGTTAACTAACAAACATTAACTTGAGACTTACTACTAACTGGAACTTGGGGGGAGTGAGGAATCCGGAATGGTACCGGCACATGTGTATTGGGGGAGGTTGGTATCCTTATCAGATACCGACTTCCAAATATGACTTGTCTTTGGGCTCGTCGCCTAGAGTCGACATATAGACTCGGCCTCCTCGGACTACTTGTTTTAGGAGGGAGGCATACTAAGATGGCGTGGGGGGATCTAGCCTACATCCCCAACAATTTAAGAAAGTTGTTTATTGCCAGTAAGTGTCCTACTGCTGGCTAGGGTTAACCAAGCCCTACGAAAATAAACAACGAACTAAGGGTTAACCAGTTCCCAATGAGAGAACGGTTGGCATATATGAGATAAGGTTTGAGATAAGTTGCAACCATCCCTATTTAAAGGATGGTTTGTATTTTAAGACTGAGATAAGATACATCTATTCCTTTTTAAAGGATGGTTGTTTTCTAAGACTAAGATAAGACTAAGATTGAGGTAAGATAAGGATGGACTAAGATTAAGAGGAAACGTAACTTAAGGAGTGAAGTAATTGCCTCACTAAATAAGGGAACGCATTTAAGTCGTTCATTGTGTTTGAACTTTGATTGTTCATATTTGGATTGTTGTTTATTGCACTTTCTATTATGTTATGCATCTAATCAACCTCCATGCTATCGACAATTAGTCATCGTAGCCACGTTAGCTTGGGGGCCATGAGAGGATCATACCAGCATTCGTGCTGACCCCCTTTGGGGGCTGTTTTTACTACACAGGTGAACGTCAGGAGGCGGCCGTCACGAGAGTAAGATGGGGTACAAGCGTCACGGGTTAAGTGTGGCCTACGAGTTGTGCATGTACACTTGTATGACAATTTGAGTTAGTAAGATGTATAGAATGTGAGGGGATTGTAAGAGGGATATGTATTTTGTTAAGACTTGTAAGTACTAATGTTCGGTATATTCTGTAGTCAGACCGTGGCAAGGTCCTGGAATGTAATTGAATCCGCTGCAGAGTTTGTATATATGGCGATAAGTTTGTGATAACCACGATTGGATCGAGATGCGGTGTTACAAAAAGTGGTATCAGAGCGTAGTTACGCTCTGAAGACAAGAATTACCGAACTTAGGAGAATATAGAGGTTGAGTTTGAGTTTTGGGTTAAGGGTTGAGTGATAGAGTGAGAGGTGCGTTAGTTAGGACTTCCCGGTATTTACCGGATATCCATAGTACCTAGACCCGCCCTTCACATCCCTAACCCTGAATATGTGGAACAAACGCCAGAGAGAAGAAAGCCTTCTCTTACTCGGGAAAAACCCGATCTGGTAGTTAGTTAAAAGTAAGCAATACGAGAAATAACTTGTCGTATGACAGCTTACAAGAACTTGAAGGTTTTTAATGGAGCGCAACAGTGAAACAGGCGCTACCAAGGGAATTTGTTGGAGTATGAAGGTGTTGCTGAGATAGTCAACCAGATCAAACGAGTCAATCACACTTCTCAAAACAAGACAGAGTCTGTCAACCTTGAAAGATCGAATGAGTCTCTGTCCTTACCGAAAGAGCGAGAGAGTCCATCCATGTGAATTCATCAATCAGTAACGAAATTCAAGGAGCAACGTCCACTAAACCATAACAGTCATCAACTATCATCCTTGGGCCGAAATTCATGCAAAATGTGAGCAAAATCCAAAGCCTTGACTTTCTGGTAATTCGAGGAGTCTGTCGGTCAGTTGCGAAAATTAAGGAGCAAGTACAGCAACTACATTGACTTACAACGGTCATCAACGTTCAGACTTGGACCAAAATTCTCTCAACATGGCACTAATCAGAAGACTTGGCTTCAGCTTCCGAAATATGGCTCCAGCTTCTGAAATTCAAGGAAAGAGTCATTGGTTCCTGAAATTTCGGAACTGACAGAGTCAGTCTACTACATCAGACGTGAAAGTCATAATTGAACGTTGCCAAGTCGTCCAATGGATTGGTAATTGTCCGAAAATTAAGGGCCAAGGCTTAGCAACGTTCATAAAGAAGTTAGGACCGAATTTTAAGCAACTACAACGTTCAGATGGCAGAAATTTCGGAAGCAGACTCCCTCACCGGCTCCACTATATAAGAGAGTTGTCATTTCGTTTCTTATTGCAGCTTTCCAGAGAGAATCATTCATAGCATTTGTTTAGAGAAAGCTTTGCCTATTTTAGAGAGAGAGAGAACGAAAAAGAGAGAGAGAAGTACTAGTTTCGTTTGTGCATATCGATAGAGTCTTTCTAGGTAGGACCTAGTTTTCACTACACTTATCATTGAGATGATCAGATATTGTATTGGGTGAGTGAGTGAAAACCACGAAGTAGATCTCATCTACTGAGTGGGCATTATAAGTTGTTTTGTTTTGACCAGGAAATAAAATAACTTATATTGTGTATCCTGCTGAGTTCGACAGAGTCCTCCACCTTTCGAGTGTTAATCCATTTAGCTCCGCTAAGTCTATCTTACTTCACTACCTTGAGCAACTGCTTCCGCGCACTTAGTTCGGCTAAGTGTTTCTAACGTCTCAAGTGTTTTCACATACGAAGTTCGATTGAGTGCCTCTACATCACAGAGTGTTCTCTCTTACGAAGGTGATTGAGTCAAACCAATCTTAGACTCACACCTTGATTGGTTTGAGTTAGCCACCCGATCCTACATGTGGTATCAGAGCCTTGCTTAGGCTAACGGTCAATCAACGAAGCAATGGCAGACCTCTTTGCCAATCAAAACAACAAAATGCACTTTGAGCATCCCAGACTCACCTCCACCAACTACGACCACTGGAAAAACGAGATCGAGCAACACATCGAGTCTGTCAACTCCGAGCTTTGGGAAATAGTCACTGGAGGAGATCTTGCAGTCAATCCAGACCGATCCACTGGACTGCTGCAGATCGCAAGAGGTACGAGCTGAATCGTCAAGCATCACGCGCAATATATACTTGCCTGTCCATTCCAGAACAAAGGAGAGTCAACCACTGTAAGTCCGCTAATGAGATCTGGACCTCCTTCAAGCAACTCACGAAGGAGTCACTGAGCTGAAGAAATGCAAAGCTCAAGAACTTCGAATGGACTATGAAAATTTCCTACAGAAACCCGGTGAGTCTCTAGAAGTGCTTGATCGTTTCTATTTACTAACCACTACTATGCAGGAAGTCAGCATCTTGCCAGATAGAGAGAGTGTCTTGCACAAGTTGCTGGACAGTCTGAGAGAAGAATGGGCAGAAACGGTAATCTCTACCAAAGCATGCAAGGATTTATCCAAATGGAGCTGTCAAGACCTAGGTTCCTATCTACAATCTGTAGATAAATACAAGAAGAATGTTCGAAAGAAGTGTGGTATCACTTCTTCTCCCTCATCTAGTAAGTCTACTACTTTGAATGACCAAGCCTTGCAGGTTAATCAACTCAGTTCACTCAAGAAGGAGCCTATGTCGCTGACACTCAAATCAGACAAGCTAGGGCAGAGCTGGTAGATATTATTGTTGAAGAAAGTGAGGCTGAGACCATGGAAGACTTCGTCTTCATAGTTAAGAACTTCCGAAAATTCATGCGTAACCAACCAAATCGTCAGAGTCGGTCGTTCTCAAACCCTTCCAAACAATCCTTCAACTCTGTAACTTGCTTTAACTGCAACAAACCCGGTCACTTCAAAAAGGAATGTCCTCTACTCAAGAATCAGTATGGAAAACCTCAAGGGAGATCGCTGATGGCAGCTGTCGGCTGGGGTGATTCAGATTCCGACGATCCAGACACAGAGTGAGCGGCTTAGTATGTCTCATGGCACATGATACGACGGAGTCCATGATCCCTGATAATGAGGTAACGCGTTCCCACCTTGAAACAGACCTTTACCGTATTTCTCCTATGGGATTTATGACATTAATTGCTAAAATTGCCTCGGAGACAAACTCTCTCAAAGCAAGTCTCAACAGCAAAATTTCCGAGTTAACAGAGGAGCTCGAAATATCAAAAAGTCTTATGTATGCCTTAAGAGACGAAGCTGAGGAACACAAAACCATCTCTTGCTCTCTAAGGTTAGATCTACAAGATTCAAGGCGTCATGTCGATTCCCTTCAAAAGGAACTTCATGATACCTTAGAACAAACTCAATTCAGACAGGGTGACCAGAAAGAGTCTCTCACCCTGATCGACTCTCTTAAACAAGACCTCACCATCTTCACTGATAAGTGTTGTTCTCTCCAAAATGATCTTAATGCTTCTGAATCCAAAAACATATCCTTGAACACGACTATCAAAAATCTCACTCAAAAATTGAAAGAAAAGGAACACGCTCTTTCCCTTAAGCCAGTCAAGTTCATCAAACAAGTCACCTCCTCTGAACTACCTGAGTGGGCCAACTCCAAAATCAAAGAAATTAGCCAAGATCGAGATGCTCTTCGCTCTAAAGTCGAACAACTCTCTAAACAGATTGTGAATCAACAATCCGGAGCTCGACCCACTCCGTCCACGCCCAAATGGCAAAAAGGTAAGTTCGACATTCCAAAGAATTTGTCCAAATCTGACAACAGAGCCAAGCGATATCAAGAAAAAGAAAAATTCGACTCTGGTGGAAAGGACAACAGAAATACGTCAATCTTCCTCCCACTAAGATTGCGGTTATTGCGGGAGTCTTGGACATCGAGATAGTGCCTGTGAAAAGCTTCACAAGGATGTGTCATTTAATCAAGCGACTCAATCTTATCCTTGAGGCACGAGAAAAGCTGAAAAATCTGGTTCAAAAAGGGGACCCAAGTAATTTGGGTTCCCAAAACTACCAAGTGATTTTTTGCAGGTGGAAGCGAGCGTGGAGATGGACTATGTGTACTTGGACAGAGGGTGCTCCAACTGGAAATCCCGACAAATTCAGCTCGCTTTCATCCTACAAAGGAGGTAAGGTCACCTTTGGAAACAACAACCAAGGTGAAATCGTGGGAGTTGGCACCATAGGTAACCCCTCCAAGTTAAGGTAGATGGAGTCCATCTGGTCACTGGACTTCAACCTAGTCTGTTAAGCATTTTTCAAATTTGTGAAAGATTCAATTTAGTACTTCTCTCATATGTCGTTTGCAAAGTTTTTGATGAACGTACAGGATCTCTAGAGCCACAGGACGTAAAGAAGGTAATATGTACAAGAAATGTCTAAATGCCATCAATTCGGACGACCAAGTCTATCTATGTGCTCGCTTTCAAGCAGCACCCAATCAGTCTTATCTCAAGGTGGTCAAGCGAATCTTTCGATACTTAAAAGGAACCAGTCAACTTCATCTATGGTACCTTCGTTCCCCTATATTACTTTATCTGTTTTAGTGATTTTGACTGGATAGATTCCCTCCATGATCGAAAGAGTACATCTAGCAATGCAAAATTCCTTTGTCTATGCTTAGACTCTTGGTCCTCTACAAAGCAAAATTTTGCTGAGATCAAATTGGTATTTTCTGTGATAATAATTGTGCATTTAAAATCTCTGGAAACACATTGAAGAACCAAACACATTGAAATACGTTTCCATTTCTTGAAGGACTGTGTTGAGAAAAAGGTAATTCAACTTGACTTTGTTCCAATAGAGGATCAGCTAGCAGATTTCTTTGCTAAGCCTCTTCCTACCACCAGATTCGAGGCACTCCGTTCAGCACTCGGAATGACTCAATCAACGGAAGACGGTAATCTCTCTTCTCCCTTGGTTGTAATAATTAGTAGGTGCTGTTTGCATACTGTTTGAGTCAATCCGTGTTCTCATATCGATAGACTGTGTCTGTTCTTTGTATCCCTTAGCGATTTTCATTTAAAAAAAAAAGAAGAAGGGAGAGGACAAAGGCAAGGTACTCCGCTAACTTGTTTCTCCTGAACCAAAACGGACCTCGTCCACTCGGTTATTAAGCCTTTAAGGGTGCTTTATCACCTAACTTCCTAAGGATGCGAAACCTGGGAAAGTTGGCCCAAAGCTGTTACATGGGTGGAGAGAAAAGTCTGGGGACGGAGACAGTCCCTATGTGCTTAAACTTGTTAAATATCTATGCATTGCAAATATAGAGCTATAAAGTCTTCAAAAATACAATGCAATGCAACAGGGATCATTACAAGTTATGAGTATGTGGCAATGAAAGGTATTGTGGAATATGACAATACTTCTTGCCCCTTGTCGTCCATGAGTATGTTTACGTTATGGATACAGTCTATTTGTTTTTTAATGTACGGATTGACTTAGACTCTGTTGCAAACTTCTCTTACTGATGACAGCAAAAAGGGGGAAGTAGTGAATCCCGTCTCTCATGAACGAGTCACTCTGGTATGTTCTGGATTGACTCTGTCTCTGTGCGACTAGGTCTTTGGTGAAGTTTGGATATTCTGTTTCGTTTTTACTCTGTTGGTACTAGATCATGTTGGTTGCAGTTTTCTTAACTTAGTCATATATTCCCTTTTCCAATCTCTCTTAGTAGGTTGTGGTTTGCCAAATTGTACTCATCGATTCAGGGGGAACTCTAACAAGAGTTACTCAATCTATGCTGTGATTAAGGGGGAACTGGACAGGGTCGGTTCCCCAAAACTTTTTTCCCTTGTCTTGTTTTACAGATTGACTCATTCGAGATTCACAAAAAGAGTTTTGCTATCATCAGCAACAAGGGGGAAACTGTTGGAGTATGAAGGTGTTGCTGAGATAGTCAACCAGATCAAACGAGTCAATCACACTTCTCAAAACAAGACAGAGTCTGTCAACCTTGAAAGATCGAATGAGTCTCTGTCCTTACCGAAAGAGCGAGAGAGTCCATCCATGTGAATTCATCAATCAGTAACGAAATTCAAGGAGCAACGTCCACTAAACCATAACAATCATCAACTATCATCCTTGGGCCGAAATTCATGCAAAATGTGAGCAAAATCCAAAGCCTTGACTTTCTGGTAATTCGAGGAGTCTATCGGTCAGTTGCGAAAATTTAGGAGCAAGTACAACAACTACATTGACTTACAACGGTCATCAACGTTCAGACTTGGACCAAATTCTCTCAACACGGCACTAATCAGAAGACTTGGCTTCAGCTTCCGAAATTTGGCTCCAGCTTCCGAAATTCAAGGAAAGAGTCATTGGTTCCTGAAATTTCGGAACTGACAGAGTCAGTCTACTACATCAAACGTGAGAGTCATAATTGAACGTTGCCAAGTCGTCCAATGGATTGGTAATTGTCCGAAAATTAAGGGCCAAGGCTTAGCAACGTTCATAAAGAAGTTAGGACCGAATTTTAAGCAACTACAACGTTCAGATGGCAGAAATCTCGGAAGCAGACTCCCTCACCGGCTCCACTATATAAAAGAGTTGTCATTTCGTTTCTTATTGCAGCTTTCCAGAGAGAATCATTCATAGCATTTGTTTAGAGAAAGCTTTGCCTATTTTAGAGAGAGAGAGAACGAAAAAGAGAGAGAGAAGTACTAGTTTCGTTTGTGCATATCGATAGAGTCTTTCTAGGTAGGACCTAGTTTTCACTACACTTATCATTGAGCTGATCAGAGATTGTATTGGGTGAGTGAGTGAAAACCACGAAGTAGATCTCATCTACTGAGTGGGCATTATAAGTTGTTTTGTTTTGACCAGGAAATAAAATAACTTATATTGTGTATCCTGCTGAGTTCGACAGAGTCCTCCACCTTTCGAGTGTTAATCCATTTAGCTCCGCTAAGTCTATCTTACTTCACTACCTTGAGCAACTGCTTCCGCGCACTTAGTTCGGCTAAGTGTTTCTACGTCTCAAGTGTTGTCACATACGAAGTTCGATTGAGTGCCTCTACATCACAGAGTGTTTCTCTCTTACGAAGGTTGATTGAGTCAAACCAATCCTTAGACTCACACCTTTGATTGGTTTGAGTTAGCCACCCGATCCTACAGAATTCTACCAGTAAGGGAACGGAAATTACCGGCAACATGGGTCGACATGCTACACAGTCGAGTTACCTTTCTATACCAATAATAAGAAAAGCACTACGAGTGCAATGGATAATAAAATATAAGCGACATGAATACCAGACAGTGGTCCGAGTGAGCATAACAGTGGGATAATACAATGCATGAGAATTAAGACTACCTGAATGTTTAGTTAAAGACGGGAACTCCAAACCCCATACACTGAGAAAAGTTACAACCCTGGCCGGCATAGCGCAGGCAACAATAAGGATACGCACAACTGAGTACCGGAATAGGACTACGATGTAGTTCCTAAAGGAGAACCATTACTTGGTAACCACGACAAAATGTGTGGAAACGGGAGCGATGATTAAGGCATGAGTAAATAACAAGGGGTTCCCTCAGAAAGAGGAACGCCCTGATAAGTGACGGTATTGTCAAACCAACCAGGAAACTGCCGAATGGCTAGTTATCCAAAATAAGAGAACATCGAAGGAGTCCCGAGGACTACCAAAGATATGGAAACTAGGTGGAAGTACCACTACCGACGCATACGGTACCAGTAGCTCATCTTACATGGCGCACTTGCCATAGCAAGTGCTACCACGGTTAAGCTACACAGAAAGCCATCATGGCGGGATAGGAGAACGCTACAGTCATAATACACACTAATACCGGATTGTAAATCCATAAGAACCAGAGGATGAGACCTTGGGAAGGCCTGACGGCCTGACCATGATGAGATGAGTGGATACACCAGTCAGCAGGGAGCTGAACTTAGACGAAATACTAAACGGTATAAATATTACCAACGGTACAACCTACTACAACAACAACCGACAGTGCGGTAAAAACGTCAATCCCAAACCCCGAGAGGAAAACATAAGAGATCGCTCAGTAATGTGAGCAAGACACTACCTAAGTGATAATGTACAAGGAATGCATTACGGAATATAATGGAGACCGTCGACATAAAAAATAAAACTTTCAACAAGGATGGGATAAGACTCCCAGATTGATCACTGAGAATACCAGTAATAAGCATTCTTCAATGAAGATGTTGGAAAACCCAGAAAACAAGGATAAAAGAAATGAACGTAAGCTATAACCTACTAAGGATTAAGGACGTACAACCCTGGAAAAGGAAAGCTCAGAGGACTACCCCCACAGAGCGGGCATAGTCGAGCCGAACAAACTGATGAATGACAGTTAATACTGTTTGTTTGACTCATTAACACCCAAGTATGATTAGTCATCAACGGGTGGCATAGTCAACAGAAGTTGAACGAAGCATTGAGATGGAAGTATAAGATGATAAGATGATATCCAACTTGGAGACCGTAAGGCAAGCGCCTAATACAAACTTAGCCTTAATTACTAAAAGACATAAGTCTAGTAAAACGACAGTAGGGACACTAAGTAACCTCAGATCACCTGAACGAACTTTCGTAGCGGGAATCAGAATGCAGCAACTAGCCATGAGACCTGTTACTACATTTAATATGTAACCTAACAGTGGATAGTGTTCAAAGAAACAAAAAACCTATAAGGATGACCTACAGATGAGTAAGAGTACAAGTAACGAACGGAGATATTAAGCACTAAGAGCCTACGTGCCAAGGATGTTAACCACATCAGAGCCGAGGCATAGCGAGTTATAAGAGAGCTTATTTAAGCCATGAGGAACTACAATGTGTAGATATGAACAGTTACAAACCTATAACTTAGATTATGGAAATATTGCCAGGAAAGGGCACCAATGAGAATGATGAGATAGTACATTGACAGGGGTGGAGAACGAACCATGCCTTTTAGGGTGGGGATATCTCTCCTTGTTGTGAGGCCATGAGTGGGAATAAACCCCTTAAGAAGGGCTTTCACTTATTAGGGATGCAATACGCTTTGGTTAGAGAATGGAAAATGTGAACCTTGAGACTACATTAGGACATATCAGATACGCTCGAGTAATAAGGAAGGCTGCAGAGTCAGACCTCATATCAAACACCAAGGATTTAGGAATCACTAATCGTCAGAGATAAACATTGTGAGTGCACATTATGGCACGTTAAGTGACCAACGCTCAGGAGAGCTTGAGATTCAACGGATGGCTTTTTTAGTACCGGTTAAACTACATAGTAAATAACGTCATAAAGTATGAAAGAATGTGAGAAAAATTAGACTACTTATAAACCTGAGATTGAAGCAGAACACCTTCATATTAAGAGATGATCAAAATTACAACACGGTACGGCAACCGCCATACACCGAAATTAGAGAACTCCCAGTGTGTTTACACCGAGAAGGGATTGAATATAAGATAAAATGTTAGAGTAAATGAGTAAGTAGTTGCGCCTACAATGGGCAACATGGTAAAGGCCAATTACCACGGTAGTAGTGGTCGTGAGTATAATATTTATATAAGTGGATTAAGTCATGGTGCGCGGTAAAGCGACCATTATGGATGAGCCGTCAAATATTGACACTGAGGTAATTAGATTTATGAGTTAAGACCGATATAAGTAAGGGAATAAGATAGAAGACGAACTGTGCATTGATGCCAGTAGTCTAGACCTGGTTAGGTAAGATTTCACAAGAAGCACACTACCCATTCCTTAAGGAACTGGAAGTGCATTCCTAGTAGATCAAAATATGAGAAACAAGATATGAGACTCTATGGAAAGAGACCTCAGTCACTAAGAAACCAAATCAGTACAGTACGGGATACAGAAAGAACTAGAGCATACAATACCCAAGAACGCGGTAAATGGATTTTCCTTGATTAAGTTCAAAAAGAACATTAAGTGTTATTATGGAACGATGAAGAGGAGATCGACAACAGAATACTTCATAGTTAGCAATGGTTAAACGTGTGACGGACACTACGAGTTTACTAAAACGAGATGTGGGACGACTGCACCCCACGGGGGCTTACAGGCCTGACACGCTCATTTATAAGTTAGTCGGGTAAGTAGTAATGTACCAGCAAGGTACCCCATGCATGTAAACGAGTTGTGTAAGGAACCCGGGAAGTAGTCGACTCCGTACCACGGACAACAACGCAAGATCAGACAAGAGCAGCTACTACCACAAACAGTCGAAGAGAAGAATTCAGTTGAACCAACAACACAAATGAATCAGAGAACAAATAATTAAGGACTATGAAGTGCGAAGAGCATGGATTATTAAGTACAGACATTGGACATGTCTTAAGATGTAAGAGATTAAACTGTAAAGCGCAATAAGCACTAAACAGTAGTTTCAGATTAAGAATCATCCTCAGACCAAAGGTCAGATGGAGAGAACAATTTAGATACTTGAGAAAACACTAAGAAGACAAACACTAGATCTCCAGGAAGACTGGATAGACGAGCTACAACTCATCAAGGCCGTGTATATATAAAGATAACATGTGACCATTGAGGGACCTCTAGTGCTAAACCATAAGCACGCAGGAGGAAGATATACAATACTATAAAAAGGATAAGCGAGGCAGTTAAGCCTAAGACTATCAGAGTTGTGCAGCGGAAGCTAGCAGTTCAGTACCTTTGAGGTTAGACCAAACTAAGTTAAGAATATGGTATAAGTACCGTTAAGAATCCTCGATACAGAGACTAAGCCATTAACATAGTTATGACCCTCTGATCCAATTATAGTGAGATAGATGACATGGAAGCTAGAATGCTTGATAAGAATTAGACATCTTGAACTTATGTTCAAGGATGATATAATGTTGATTACGTGGGCGTAATCAATTTTAAGGGGGGTAGAGCGAAAACCGCTTAGCGTATGTGTGCATAGCACAAAAGAATTTGAGAATATGTTTTACATAAACATTTTGAGATAATCATGGTTATTGCACACAGAAGATGTGAATACCATACATATAAAGTACCTATCTTGTTAACTCCAGTGAGTACAAGTTAAGAGAATTAAGGAAGATGATTAAGGAGACTTAAGGAATAAGGAACATAGAGTATAGTCGATATGAGACTATGTGTGAGATAAGAATAGGATAACACTATGGGATACTGTTTGATATAAATATGAGGAAGAAGATAGTAATGCTATGAGATATAAGATGGTGAGAATTGGTATGAGACGGTTATAGAACTTGGTAGGAATTTAAGTCTTGAGGTAATTACTAAGAGATGAATCGGGAATGCTTGATGGACTGAGTCCACACTTTGGAGATGTATTGATTATGATTAGAAGAACTAAAAAGATAGAAAATTGGACATGAGTGAATTATTTAGATGTTTGAAAATGACGTGGGAGGTGGAACTTGATTTTCTAGGGATCAAGGGAAACCGAACACAAATTGGGGTGGAAGGATAGTTCTACACTGATGCTGATCACATCAGGGTTGGATGATTCCTGAAACTCCCTACCAGTGGTCACAATTAAATCACGCTAAGGATAGAGGCATTAGGATAAAATGAAATTGGAGTTGATTGTATTTTTAATTAGAGGAATTATTCCTCACATGACCTCGTAAAAAGGATTACCTTTTTACTGAGTCTCGCCCATGAAGTCGAGGACGCACGAGCCTCTGTCTTCTTACCGGTGACATGGGGAGAGTAGAGTTGTTTTGTATTCTGTCCCATGGTGACGAGGACGAATGAGCCATTGTCTACGGACCGGTGACATAGGAGAATTCATTGGAAATTATGTGAATGTTTTAATCATCAAAAGGAACAAAGGGAATTTTGAGTGCTATACATGCTTAAGCGTGTTGTGTGATATTTAAGTATAAGCATATGGTGGATCTAATGATTCAATGAGTTTAAGTATACATAAGTATGATCTATATGATGTATGGAATGAGGTAAGACATGTATTCTAATAGGATAAGATGCATGGGAACTTTGGGGACAATGTTCTTTTAAGGGGGGTAGATTGAAATACCCCAAACCTAAGTATGCTAAGTAAACATCAAATTATGATGTAGTAAGGCTAACATATGCCTTAGAAAGATTGGTAGACAATTTAAACCAAGGAAAACACAAGAAAACACCTTAAGGGCAATTTAGGCAAAAACGTGCTTTAAGCTTTGAGTGACTTTAATTAGCACCCAAATATCATTATAAGACTTTAGTAACATGCTAATGGACATGTTAAATCAATTAGCAAAGAAAACCAAGCTCAAAAACTTAAACACAAAATGTGCTTTAAGACTCCTTAAAGCACCTTTTTGAGAAATTGTCTTAGAAATGAGTTTTGAGTGGCTAAATGCCCATGATTACACCTTAATCAACATGTGTACTAATTATTATCACATTAGGAAGACTAAATCAATGGGAAACCAAAAATTTCACAAATTTGTGCTCTAATTTGTGAATAGTGCCAGTTTAGTCTTTAGTCAACTTAGTTTGGTTAATTGGTCAACAAAGGCCAAAAATGCCCTTATTTAACAAGGGGGCCGGTTTTTGAGGGTGGTGAGTCACCACATGAGTCATCCAACTTAAGAAAAGAAGAGAGAAATAAGAAAAGTTACTATTTGCTTTTATATAGCAAAATATCCTTTAATAGCCTACATCTCTCCTCTCTTCTTCATTTCCCACCTTCACCCACGGTTTCTTCTTCTCCTCTCCTGCTTCAAAACCGAGAGGGCTGCCTCCATGGGTGCTCCATCTTCAAATGCTCACCAAACCTTCATTTTAGCTCCAAATCCAAAAATAAGCATAGATTATTCTTAGTTAGACCAAGACCTACCTTTCTATCTTTTCAAATCCTTCAAAGCTCAAGTTTGGAGCCATGGAAAAACTCCATTGATGGAGGAAAATCAAGTTTGAAGAGCTCATTTGGTTCTCCATTCATTCAAGGTAATGAAAATGTAAGAAAAACCATGTTTCCACCACTTCTTCTACATGGCCGAAAATTACTTGAAATACCCCTAAATTAATTTAAATTAATTTAGGGGATTTATTTTATTAAATATTAAATTATTATATGGAATTGTGAAATTTAATTAGGGGTTTTCTCCTATTTAACCCTAATTATTATATATTATTATATAGTATTATGAATTTTATAATAAGATTTATAAGTCAATAAATCTTGGGAAAATTTCTAAACATTCCTACTATATTATAAAGATTTTAGGAAGTGTTGGAACATTGTTTTGAAACATAATTGTCAATATAAAATTCTGTAAACCTTAAAGCTAATTAAGCCTTGCTAGGGTTGACTTTTTGAGAATGGTCAAACCAGGCCATGAAACCTATACCAATAAATAGGTTATGGAAAACCATGAAGATCAATAAAAAGAACGTCAAAAACGGATCATCCTAGCCAAAGTTATGATCAAGTGAAGTTTTGAGCCAAAATTTTGATAAAGGCTGACGTGGCATGGGCTGCTGACTCATCGCCGCCTCGGTAATCGCGCCCCAACACTTAGACAGATTTATCTCCTATATTTCCGGAACCGAAAATCAGGTTTTTCCCTATCTTGTGACCTTCATAACTTTATCATCTTAAGGAATTTTTGAGTGCCATCTTCTTTGTTGTCTTCTCCTATATTCCCTCTAAACAACCATAACTCACACAAATCCTAACTTGTTCTGAATCAACCGGAAAATCAAGTCAAAGTAGCCACCTTGCAAAAACCAGAACTGCAGTTCCAGTTTTCCCTTCGAATCAGGTAACTACGATCAGCCATAACTTCTTCGTTTCTCATCCGAATTCCATGTTCTTTAGCTCGTTTTGAAGAGCTCTAATTCCTCTAAAACTTTCATGTTTTTGGCCTAAGCCAATTCTCAACTGATTGGAAGGAAAAGGTGTCTAAAGTCTCGGTTTCACCATCACATAAAATCACAGTTTTCTTCCCAGAAAACGCAAGGTAAACTCGCAACTTCTAGCTTCAATTTCTTTCTGTGTGATGCGAGTTATGATTAGTTCTTGCTTTCAATACGTAGATCTAAGTTTGCCCTTTCCAATGAGCCCTTACACATAGCCTAACTCGATTTGTACTGCTAGTTATAGATCCTCAAAGTTGGCCTCGTGAACTGCTCAAAGTCTGAATTTTTCCAGATTTTCGGATTCGATTTCACTCAATTCGCACAACTCCGGTAAGTTTCCGATCAATTGCTCCGTTATTGTCATTCGAAATCCTGTTACCGGCCTAACCCATGTCTCAATTTAATCAATTACGTGTTAGATTAGGGGAATTTGTTAGATTTGTGTCCGAATTGCATTTTGTATCTATTAAGAACCCTAACATTCGAACTGAATTCGAATTCCATCGAATACTGCATTATAATTGGGGAAACCGGTATCATTAGAACCGAAATTTGATTTCGAAACTATAGAAACAAGAATCACTCGATTTCGTTCTGTGGATTAGGAGAAAATCGAGATTTAGTACTCGACTGGGTTTATGAGTTCGCTGACGAACTGAGAGTTCAGGGGCCGTCCGATCTCGTTTTAAAAGATTGGACGGCCGAGATTAGATCGGGTTAATTAAGAATTGTTATAAGTTTATTAAATTTCAGAATTTGGCTCTAACTTGTTGATTTTAGTTAATGGCCTTCCCGAAGGTATTTTGACTGGAAATTTTAACCATATATTCCTTATTTAATCTAGTTTATTTTGATGTAAATTAATATGGTTTTGGAGTTCTTAAACGTAAGTTATGATTTTTGCAAGTTACGGGTTTTCTGGAATTATTTGGCTAAATTTAAAAGATATTTTTATGAAATAAAAATTTTATAATATGTCTAAAATGTTATAGTTACTGTGTATTAAATTTGGGAATTTTTGGGCAATGGTAAAAGGTTTTAAAAATTATGTTTATGAGTTTTTCATAAGAATAACCTACAATATAAGGTTTTTAATGTAATCAAAAATTAAAGTATGGTTTGTTAATTAACTTTTAAGCTAGGGAAAATAAAGGAAACTAAATTAACATTTTATAACAGTAAGTCAATAAATGTTTTGGTATTAGCTTTTGAGAGAAGTGAAATTATTTACATATATGTATATATACTTACTTAAGTAGAAACTTATATAAATTAAGGAATTTAATTATCCTACATTTTATTTACTATATTATATGGGAGTTAATATTTTAATTAAACTAAGGGATAAATATATATATATATTTTTGCGCATTTATAAAAAGGGAATAAAGTAGTAACTTAGAGTAAAACAAGGAACTAATTAAATTAACACTTATAATAACTAAATATTATAAGAGCTAGAATCCTAAGATATAGTAAAAGAAATACTTTATGAAATATACTTGGAATACAGTTTAAGGTTGTAGTAATAAGATAGTTTAAATATGATAAGTTACATAGGCAATGTCTTAGTTAATTTCTAATACGGGTATACTTATATATATTAAATAAATAAAGGAAACACATTATTTTATAAACCATAGGTCGGTTGTGTTAAGCCTATAAGTTATTAAACATAAATAAATACAGTAAAATTTCCTAAAAATGTTATGGAAAACTTAATACATAAATATATATATATATATATATATATAAATATAAATACGTTAACATAGATGTGGGAAATAATATTCCTTGTGATAGTTATAATAAGTAGAATATATATATATATATATATATATAATATATAGATAACCTTAAGTTTTAATTGGTGTGTAATTAAACAGTCACTATTAACTTAAGGGTTTTATTACACAACATAAACTTAGCACGGTCTTGGGCTAACCTACTAAGCCCAAGTCTATGAACTCCAAAAGCCCACTTAAACAACTCAGAGAGAGTTTGGGCCACTCTCAGGAGTAAATTCTAAATCGATCTAAACTAAACAAAATGGGCCTAGTAAAGGGTTTAGTTGACAAGTCAAGCCTGAATCTTTGTGAGGGAACAATGGTAAACCTGGAACTGTTAATCAGTAAGAAAAGAAGGTTATTTAGTTTATAAGTCCCTTAATTAATCGACACTTGGAACACCTTAATTATAGGTTACTATTGGGGAATCACTTATTCGGGTTATTTACTATTCTGCACATACCAGGTACGATTTCTCGTACTCCTATATTTTTACTGTTTGACTTGAGGAATGTTTTGAAAAACGCTAACTGACTTTAAGAGGAATTTCTAAAAAGGAAATGGTTGTGTGACTAACTCAGCTTGTGTGTCTAACTGAGCCTTGAATGTGAAACTCACTTGGGTGTTGGTTCCTTCTATTTGGTTGTTCCATTAGACATTGACTGCTTAGGGTTTACGCTTCTGCACTCTGTAAGACTGAGTGTTTTGGTATTGCTCTGGGTAGCTGGTGATCTGGTGGGAATTTGGAAAAAAGGTCAACTTTGGTAAATTCTTCTTTTGACTCTGGATATCGTTTCATCCATGAGCTGGTTCTTGAGGTTTCGACGTGCGCGCGTCTTTAATGGTAATTGTAGGGGGCTGTATATCCCTCGCCCATAGGGGCATTTATATTTGACAGCAGGGGGCTGTATATCCCTCGTCCACCAGGACATTTTTAATATGACAACAAGGGGTTGTATATCCCTCGTCCATACGGACATTTATATTTGGCGGTGGGGGCCATCTCTCCCAGTTGAATTATTCCATTCTTGAGTTATTGGTTCTTGGATCTATTTTATCATTCCTTGTCCTTTGTGACTATCTGAGTCTTTCTACTCCTAACGGGATTTGGGTTTAACTAAGGAAATGGACGTTCACTAACACATGATGTGATTTCGTTTCACTAACTTTATCTTCTGTTATTAACCTTTATTCTTATCTTGATATCTTGATTTGGTGATTCGTGAAATGCTTTGTTCCTCTGAGAGTTTTAAGTGTCTGTTTTCAAGCTATTATTTATTTAAGAGTTGTATTATAAGTTTGTTTTTGGAGGATCGTACCAGTTCCATTCCAGGCAACTGACCCACCCCACTCGGGGTGGGCTGCTTGGTTTTATCTTGCAGGTACGAGTTATTTTACAGGTGACCACGAAGAGAACGAGTGATTGGGATGGGATTAGGTTTTGAGAGTTTATATGTTTTATTACTGTTTTACTTTTGTTAAGTTTTCTCGAGGTTCAGGCCATGACAGTTGTAATCGTTAAGTTGTATTTTGGTGAGGTTTGGTACCGGGTGTTTGGAACCCGATGATCTGTACGCCTTTAGTATTTTATTTCCGCTATAAATATGTTAAATAGGGGCGTTACAGAAATTGGTATCAGAGCGTAGTTACGCTCTGAACCCGAGAAGACAAGCCGAGTGAAACACTTAGATTATAGGTGCACTTAAAACTGGGGAACTGGGGTAGAATTGGGAGGTGAGAATTCCAGAAAGGCGCGTGACTCTTACCACATACTTACTACTTATGTTTTACTTCACGTACCTCTGAACCGTCCTTAGGACGTTATAAATATTTCATTATATTAATACATAGATAGTTAGACTTTACAATACGCCTTCTGAGTACAAAACCGTCATACCAGCTAGATGTCTCGAAGAGGAGGAAGAGGAGGAGCTGGTCCCTCAGGAGGCTATGGACCCGACGCTGTCTCCCCGGAGGTCATAGCGCAGATTGTGACAGCTGCATTGGCCCAGCAGCAGGCTCAGATCCCACAGCCACCACCGCCACCACCGAATGGTCCCCGGGAGTTCAACTGGCTGAAGGCGGTTAACGACCTTCGTCCTCCCATCTATGAAGGCCAACCAGAACCGAAGACTTTAGAGAAATACATAGACGAGATGCAAAAGGCCTTCACCTCCCTGCATGTTCCAGTGAATCGCCAGGTGGACATAGCGGCCTACTTTCTTCAGGGACCCGCTCATCGATGGTGGCAGACTGCTAGAGCCGAGCTGACGGCCCAGGCGAACTTTGACTTCCAGGCATTTCTAGTGGCCCTGAGAGCTAAATTTTATCCATCCTATCTACAGAAGAAGATGGGGAGTGAGTTCGAGCAGTTGAAGCAAGGGAGTCTTTCTGTTGCTGAGTACTACAATAAGTTCGTGGAGCTACTTGCTGTTATTGGAGAGGGAGCTTACGTCCCAAGATATCTGGTGGACAAATTTCATACCGGCTTGAACTTCAAGATCATGACCATGATCGGTTCCACCAGAGGGATGACCCTATAGGAACTAGCTGATGATACGAACGATTGTGAGACCACCATTTCCTATCAGGATTCTGTGCTAGGCAAGAGGAGGAATGACAATGGAGGAGGAAATGGAAGAGGACCCGCTCAGACTCAGGAAAGGAGGGGAAATTTTTTCAAGGGAGGGAACGAGAAGGCCATCGTCCCTTCTAACGCTAATGTTAAGCCTCTCCGCTATGAAGCACCCAGGGGAAACAGACCGGTAAGAAGGTACTTCTGCAAGTGGTGCAAGAAGGACCACCCGGGCAAGGATTGTAAAGGAAATCTGGTGGAATGCAACTACTGTGGTAAGAAAGGGCATAAGGGATTCGAATGCCACAAGAACCCGGAATCTTGGAACTACAAGCCCGCCACCGGGACCATTGTTAGAGCCCCAGCTACTACTACTACTGGAGGAGGTCGAGGTGGCACAGGAGGTGCTGGACCATCTACCAATCGCCCTGCCCAGAGTCATCCACAGAGGCCGGGACAGAACTACCCCCAGAGGCCGGGCAAGGCACCAGTCCTTAACATGGTGGACCGCGTCGAGGCAACCAGTGATGACCCGAGTTCACCTGGAGCTGGGAATTTAGAGGTCAGGCTGAATGTGTTGGACTAGGCTCAAGCAAAGAGCAATGGAACGGTCATCACAGGCACATTCCAAATTAATGGAGTGGAGGCTACCGTCCTGTTTGATTCTGGAGCCTCCCACTCCTTCATATCCCAAGCATTTCATACTAAGATAAATGCCCCCATAGAGGATATCCATGATTGCTCCGTTTTGTTGCCATCCAGAGAGTTGATCAAATGCAGTAAACAGTGCAAGAATCTGAGCATGCACATCAAGGGAGCAGACTTCCTTCTTGATGCCATTGTCTTCCCTGGTATGGGATTTGACATAATTGTGGGCATGGACACGCTACAGCGGTACAGAGGTAGACTACACTGCACAGAGCATCGTCTCCTCTTGAAGTCAGCCACAGGGATCACAGTATCATACCGAATGCAGCCCAAGCAGCCGACTGTGAAGGTTGTATCGGCACTATCCCTGATGAAGGAAGTGTCCAAGGGCGCGACTGCCTACTACTGCTATGCCCAGGATCTAAGGACGGATCCGAAGTTCAGGAGCGACGTTCCCATTGTGTCGGAGTACCCCGATGTTTTTCCAGAGGAGCTACCTGGACTACCACCACTGAGAGAGGTTGAATTCAACATCGACCTCGTACCTGGCACGGGACCGATTGCTAAAGCTCCCTACCGGATGGGCCCTGCAGAGATGGTCGAGTTGAAGAAGCAGTTGCAGGAACTACTAGATAAGGGCTTCATCAGACCCAGTGTCTCACCTTGGGGCGCTCCTGTGATGTTCGTCAAGAAGAAGGACGGGAGCATGAGACTGTGTATAGACTACATAGAGCTGAACAATGTCACGATAAAAAACAAATACCCACTGCCCAGGATTGATGACTTGTTCGACCAGCTGAGGGGAGAAAAGGTGTTCTCTAAGATTGATCTGGTTTCCGGATATCACCAGATAGCTGTAGCTGAGCCAGACATTGAGAAGACAGCCTTCCGGACCAGATACGACCACTATGAGTTCACAGTGATGCTGTTTGGACTGACCAATGCACCGGCGAGATTTATGGATTTGATGCAGAGAGTCTTCCAAGCACAGCTAGATAAGTCGGTAGTCGTATTCATAGACGACATTCTAGTCTTCTCCAAGAGCAAAGAGGAACATGAGCAGCATTTGAGGACAGTCTTGGAGACGCTGAGGGAGAAACAGTTATATGCCAAGTTCAGCAAGTGTGAATTTTGGCTGGACAAGGTGTCATTTCTTGGACACGTGATCTCAGCTGAGGGAGTTTCAGTAGACCCAGCTAAGATTAAGGCAGTGAAGAGCTGGCATAGACCTCGCACGGTGACAGAGGTTAGAAGTTTCCTTGGGTTGGCTGGCTACTATAGACGCTTTGTGAAGGACTTCTCCAGGCTAGCCAAGCCCTTGACCTCCTTGATGAAGAAAGACAGCCCGTTTGTGTGGATAGAGGCTTGTGAGGTCTCCTTCCAGGCACTGAAGGACGCCTTGACCACAGCTCCAGTGTTGATTATCCCAGAGGGGAACGAGGGATATGAGGTATATTGCGATGCTTCAGGCAGAGGGATTGGTGGGGTACTGATGCAGCATGGTCGAGTAGTAGCGTATGCTTCTAGTCAGCTGAAGAAGCACGAAGAGAATTACCCCACCCACGACCTTGAGCTCCTCGCCATAGTCTTCGCCTTGAAGATCTGGCGACATTACTTGTATGGAGCCACAGTCCGGATTATGACAGACCATAAGAGTCTGAAGTACATCTGGACCCAGAAGGAGCTAAATTTGAGACAGCGACGATGGGTTGAGCTACTGGCCGATTAGGACATTAACCTCCAGTACACAGAAGGGAAAGGAAATGTTGTGCCAGATGCTCTGAGCAGAAGAGCTTATTCACTTCTTGCCTTGATAGAGACAACCACGATAGCTGAGGAGGTGTATGCAGCCTAGGACAGTGACGTTTATCTATAGGGCATCAGACAAAAGTTAGCAGACGGGTTGACGGACGGTTTGAAGTACGACTACAAGCTGGACAGCGAGGGACACCTTCGAGTCAGAGGCAGACTCTGCGTTCCTCAGGATGCGACAGAACTTCAGACCAGGATTCTTTCAAAGGCTCATTCCTCGACATTATCAGTACACCCGGGAGCCACCAAGATGTACAAGGACTTGAAGCAATTATTCTGGTGGAGCGGGATGAAGAGGGACGTAGCTGATTTCGTTTCTCGGTGCCTCACTTGTCAGTAGGTGAAGTTTGAGCATCGTCGGCCAGGAGGCCAGATTCAGTCACTACCAGTACCGTGCTGGAAGTTCGACGATATCAGCATGGATTTTGTGGTCGGTCTCCCTCCAGCTAGAGGTGGACTGAACGCCATATGGGTTATAGTCGATAGGTTGACCAAGACAGCTAGGTTCATACCTATCAAGGACACATGGAAGGTGCCCAAACTAGCTGAGGTGTTCACCACAGAGCATATCTGGTATCATGGGGTACCGAAGACGATCGTCTCTGATCGTGACACTCGTTTCCTCAGTCAATTTTGGCGTCAGGTGCAGGAGGCCTTTGGGACTCAGCTACGACTTAGCACAGCTTTTCACCCGCAGACTGATGGGCAGACTGAGAGGACTATTCAGACATTGGAGGATATGTTGCGAGCAGTCGCTCTAGACTATCAGGGGAGTTGGGTAGAGCGTCTACACCTGGTAGAGTTCTCCTACACAAACTCATACCATGCTTCTATCGGCATGGCACCATTCCAGGCTCTATATGGCAGGCCGTGCCGGACTCCCTTATCATGGAGTGACCCTGCTGAGGCGGTCTTGATTGGGCCCGAGTATATTCAGACATTACAGGATGACGTCAGGGTTATTCAGCAGCACATAAGGGCAGCGCAGTCCAAACAGAAATCTTACGGGGATCAGCGTACCAGAGAGCTCGAGTTTCAGTTGGGAGACATGGTCTTCTTACGAGTGTCTCCGATGAGAGGCATCTTCAGATTTGGGATGAGGGGGAAGCTAAGCCCTAAGTATGTCGGCCCGTACAGGATTACGGAGCTAGTGGGCCCAATTGCTTACAGACTCGAGCTACCAGCGGAGTTGGGGAAGGTACACGATGTGTTTCACGTATCTCAGTTGAAGAAGTATATGCCTGACCCTTCTCACGTACTGTAGCCAGAGAGATTGGAGATTGAGCCTACATTGAGGTATGAGGAGACTCCTATTCAGATCTTGGACACGAAGGTCCGAGAAACGAGAGGCAGATCAGTTAAACTAGTAAAGGTTCTTTGGGAACATCATGGGGTTGAGGAAGCTACTTGGGAGACCGAGGAATCCATGAGAGTAAAGTACCCACATCTGTTTACATGATACCCTGCTATCCTGATGTGATTCACGTTAGTGGCGGTACGAGGGCGTACCTTAGCTCTTTTAAGGGGGATATGTTGGCATACTCCTCCTTCGTTATCTCATCCGGATTATGCCTTGTTGCATTGCAAGTAGAGGGAAAAGAGTATTAGTAGTGTGATAGGTGTATGTATGTATGTAGTTTTACATTGTGGCACAGTAGTTTGTCACGTTTGTGTTTTGTTTCATTTTATATTTTGATTCAGTTTGATTTGATTTCGGTACTCTCGAGTGGAATGTTGAAATGGAAATAAAGGATTGGAATGGTATGGAATTTCATTGGAATTATTATTGTCTCAGCACACCCGAAACGGTGTGAGTGCCTATTAGTTGATCGTTAAACTCCGAGGCGAAGTTTCTTTTAAGGGGGATATACTGAAATACCCCTAAATTAATTTAAATTAATTTAGGGGATTTCTTTTATTAAATATTAAATTATTATATGGAATTGTGAAATTTAATTAGGGGTTTTCTCCTATTTAACCCTAATTATTATATATTATTATATAGTATTATGAATTTTATAATAAGATTTATAAGTCAATAAATCTTGGGAAAATTTCTAAACATTCCTACTATATTATAAAGATTTTAGAAAGTATTGGAACATTGTTTTGAAACATAAAAGTCAATATAAAATTCTAGAAACTTTAAAGCTAATTAAGCCTTGCTAGGGTTTACTTTTTGAGAATGGTCAAACCAGGCCATGAAACCTATACCAATAATAGGTTATGGAAAACCATGAAGATCGATAAAAAGAACGTCAAAAACGGATCATCCTAGCCAAAGTTATGATCAAATGAAGTTTAGAGCCAAAATTTTGATAAAGGCTGACGTGGCATGGGCTGCTGACTCATCGCCGCCTCGGTAATCGCGCCCCAACACTTAGACAGATTTATCTCCTATATTTCCAGAACCGAAAATCAGGTTTTTCCCTATCTTGTGACCTTCATAACTTTCTCATCTTAAGGAATTTTTGAGTGCCGTCTTCTTTGTTGTCTTCTCCTATATTCCCTCAAAACAACCATAACTCACACAAACCCTAACTCGTTCTGAATCAACCGGAAAATCGAGTCAAAGTAGCCACCTTGCAAAAACCGGAACTGCAGTTCCAGTTTTCCCTTCGAATTAGGTAACTTCGATCAGCCATAACTTCTTCGTTTCTCATCCAAATTCCATGTTCTTTAGCTCGTTTTGAAGAGCTCTAATTCCTCTAAAACTTTCATGTTTATGGCCTAAGCCAATTCTCAACTGAATGGAAGGAAAAGGTGTCTAAAGTCTCGGTTTCACTATCACATAAAATCACAGTTTTCTTCCCAGAAAACACAAGGTAAACTCGCAACTTCTAGCTTCAATTTCTTTCTGTGTGATGCGAGTTAGGATTAGTTATTGCTATCAATACGTAGATCTAAGTTTGCTCTTTCCAATGAGCCCTTACACATAGCCTAACTCGATTTGTACTGCTAGTTATAGATCCTCAAAGTTGGCCTCGTGAACTGCTCAAAGTCCGAATTTTTCCAGATTTTCGGATTCGATTTCACTCAATTCGCACAACTCCGGTAAGTTTCCGATCAATTGCTCCGTTATTGTCATTCGAAATCCTGTTACCGGCCTAACCCATGTCTCAATTTAATCAATTACGTGTTAGATTAGGAGAATTTGTTAGATTTATGTCCGAATTGCATTCTGTATCTATTAAGAACAATAACATTCAAACTGAATTCGAATTCCATCGAATACTGCATTATAATTGGGGAAACCGGTATCATTAGAACCAAAATTTGATTTCGAAACTATAGAAACAAGAATCACTCGATTTCGTTCTGTGGATTAGAAGAAAATTGAGATTTAGTACTCGACTGGGTTTATGAGTTCGCTGACGAACTGAGAGTTCAGGGGCCGTCCGATCTCGTTTTAAAAGATTGGACGGCCGAGATTAGATCGGGTTAATTAAGAATTGTTATAAGTTTATTAAATTTCAGAATTTGGCTCTAACTTGTTGATTTTAGTTCATGGCCTTCCTGAAGGTATTTTGACTGGAAATTTTAACCATAGATTCCTTATTTAATCTAGTTTATTTTGATGTAAATTAATATGGTTTTGGAGTTTTTAAGCATAAGTTATCATTTTTGCAAGTACGGGTTTTCTAGAATTATTTGGCTAAATTTAAAAGATATTTTATGAAATAAAAATTTATAATGTCTAAAATGTTAGTTACTGTGTATTAAATTTGGGAATTTTTGTGCAATGGTAAAAGGTTTTTAAAAATTGTTTATGAGTTTTCATAAGAATAACCTATAATATAAGGTTTTAATGTAATCAAAAATAAAGTATGGTTTGTTAATTAACTTAAGCTGGGGAAATAAAGGAAAACAATCAACCTTTTATAACAGTATAGTCTATAAATGTTTTGGTATTAGCTTTTGAGAGAAGTGAAATTATTTACATATATGTATATAACTTACTTAAGTAGAAACTTATATAAATTAAGAATTTAATTATCCTACATTTTATTTACTATAATATGGGAATTAATATTTTTAATTAAACTAAGGGATAAAATATATTAGATATATTTTTGCGCATTTATAAAAAGGGAAAGTAGTAACTTAGAGTAAAACAAGGAAATTAAATTAACAACTTATAATAACTAAATATTATAAGAGCTAGAATCCTAAGATATAGTAAAAGAATACTTTATGAAATAATTGGAATACAGTTTAAGGGTTGTAGTAATAAGATAGTTTAAATATGATAAGTACATAGGGAATGTCTTAGTTAATTTCTAATACGGGTTATACTTATATATATTAAATAAAAGGAAACACTTTTTTATAAACCATAGTGGTCGGTTGTGTTAAGCTTAAGTTATGAATCATATATAAAACGTTAACATAGATGTGGGAAATAATATTCCTTGATAGTTATAATAAGTAGAATAGTATATATGATACCTTAAGTTTTAATTGGTTGTATATATAACCAGTCATATTACTTAAGTTTTATTACACAACATAAACTTAGCATCGGTCTTGGGCTAACTACTAAGCCAAGTCTCGTAAATCCAAAGCCCACTAAACAACTCAGAGAGAGTTTGGGCCACTCTCAGGAGTAAATTCTAAATCGATCTAACTAAACAAAATGGGCCTAGTAAAGGGTTTAGTTGACAAGTCAAGCCCGATCTTTGTGAGGGAACAATGGTAAACTGGAACGTTAATCAGAAGAAAAGAAGGTTGTTTAGTTTATCAGACTTAATTAAAGACACTTGGAATACCTTATTAATAGGTTACTATGGGGAATCACTTATTCGGGTTGATTACTATTCTGCACATACCAGTACGATTTCTCGTACTCCTTTTATTTTTGTGTTTTAATTGAGGATGTTTTGAAAAACGCTAACTTGACTTTAAGGGAATTTCTAAAAAGGAGAATGGGTGTGACTAACTCAGCTTGTGTGTTCAATGAGCCTGAATGTGAAACTCACTTGGTGTTGGTTCCTTCTATTTGGTTGTTCCATTAGACATTGACTGCTTGGGTTAGCTTCTGCACTCTGTAGGACTGGTGTTTTGGTTGATCTGGGTAGTGGTGATCTGGTGGGAATCTGGAAACAAGGTCATTTTGGTAAATTCTTCTTTTTGACTTGGATATCGTTAATCCATGAGTGCTGTTCTTGAGGTTTCGACGTGCGCGCGTCCCTTTAATGGTAACAGCAGGGGGCTGTATATCCCTCGCAATAGGGGCATTTATATTGAAACAGCAGGGGGTTGTATATCCCTCGTCACCAAGACATTTTTAATATGACAGCAGGGGGCTGTGTATCCCTCGTCCATAACGGACAAGTTTATTTGGCGGGGGCTGGACATCTCTCCGTTGAACTATTCCATTCTTGGAGTTGTTGGTTCTTGGATCTATTTGTATTTCCTTGTCCTTTGTGACTATCTGAGTCTTTCTACGCCTACGGATTTGGGTTTAACTAAGGAAATGGACGTTCACTAACACATGATGTGATTTCGTTTCCTAAAACTTTATCTTTTGTTTTAACCTTTATTCTTATCTTGATATCTTGATTTGGTGATTCGTGAAATGCTTTGTTCCTCTGAGAGTTTTAAGTGTTTGTTTTCAAGCTATTATTTAGTTAAGAGTTGTATTATAAGTTTGTTTTTGGAGGATCGTACCAGTTCCATTACAGGGAACTGACCCACCCCACTCGGGGTGGGCTGCTTGGTTTTATCTTGCAGGTACGAGTTATTTTACAGGTGACCACGAAGAGAACGAGTGATTGGGATGGGATTAGGTTTTGAGAGTTTATATGTTTTATTATGTTTTACTTTTGTTAAGTTTTCTCGAGGTTCAGGCCGTGATAGTTGTAATCATTAAGTTGTATTTTGGTGAGGTTTGGTACTGGGTGTTTGGAACCCGATGATCTGTACGCCTTTAGTATTTTATTTCCGCTATAAATATGTTAAATAGGGGCGTTACATTACTACTCATGGGGCTTTGTTTTTATGCCTTGTTCTAGCTTGTTTTATTCACCAAGGACTAGTGGAGGTCCTATTTCATTCAATGCCCAAGTCTACCTTGAGACTTCAAAGGTAATCATCCACTTTTATACCTTAGAACACATTTTTAACCTAGGTTTTCATTCCTTAAGGTTAGTGTATTGTTTAGCACTCATGTGAGTCTTTGAATACTGGTTAGAACATTGGCAAAGGAAATTTAATGGGTGGCCGAGATTCATCCAAGAAGAAGGTCTAAGGAGGAAGTTAAGATAAGCTTGGAAAAAACAAGGTAAAATGCTTACCTAATGGTGGTTTAAGTCTTAAGGGATGGTATTTAGATAAGTACTAATGTAGCTTAAAGCTTACATTAAGTAATGGGCTATATAACCTAGGAAAAAGAATTTAAACAAGCTTATGAACTTGTGATTAAGGAGCCAATGGGAATGAGTTAGTAAGATAAGTTTAAGATGGATCTTAAGAGCATTATAACTACTTTGAGATTGATGGGTGTATTTGCAGGTTGAAAGCTTTTATATGTGGGAAATTTAGTGTTTAAGTTTAAGTCATTTAAGGGCCTAAGAGCCATGTTATTTAAGAGCCTTAGTGCTATGCAATTTAAGATTATTGCACAATATTGTGTTTATTATGAATGAGTTGATTTAGGTGAGGAAACAAGATTAGAAAGGACTTGAGGTGTGTGAGTTGGTTAAATGAGGAAAACAATGCATTTGGGCATGATAAAATACTAGAGAAGCTATGGCGAAATTTGAATAGAAAACAAAGAGTTTAAGTGGAGGTGGTGAGTTAATATGCCCTAGGGTTCACTAGGGATCATTCTGAGGAATTTGAGTGGAAATGAGTTAACTAAGGAGTTCTGGAGGTTTAGAATGACCTAGAATTATCTATGAGGAAATTAGAGTTTAGATGGGTGTATAGAACACACCAAAGTCATGGTATGTGGAATGGTAAGACTTGTGCAAAAATTTGGAGGAAATGGTGTACAATGCTTTAAGATGATTTAGGTATGAACTAGGGAATATGACGATGAGAAGTTTTGATGTCTTGTGTAAGTGGTGAAGATGCTAGTAGTGGATTAATAAGGTCATAGTTGGATGGTAAAGAGTGGACTTGGGTGATGGAAGTGAATATTGAAGGAGAATGTTGTCAATTGTCAAGGAAAATGAATAGGAATGTAAAAGAGCGTCGGATGCTCATGCAGAGAATGGTGAGTAAGTTGTAGTAAAGGATGGAAAGCAGAAGAAAAATGTTAAGGTACGAAAGAAGAAACAAGGTAATAGGGGCTAGAAGATGGAGACAATGCAAGGTACCGTTACTTGTAACGGATTGAAAGAAAATGGTAAGGAGGTTTTAGCGGATTTCTAAGGTGAGTTTAAGTGCTCATATCTGGTATTAAGCACATAATGGGAAATTGTGGAAGAGTTGGGCATTTTGGAAATAGAGAATGAGATTAAGAGGTTTATAAGAAGCGATACTTAAGGTCCGAATTTGGAAGTTCGGACATGCCCTGTTGCGATTAAATTTTCTGAGTCTCGACCAATGTCCGGACTTCTGTCCGGCCTTCGAAGTTTGGACACTTGAAATTTTTCCTTTGATTTTTCCTCGACCTATGTCCGAACTTGGGAAGTTCGGACACATGTTCGGACATACGTCTGGTTGCACCCTTTTGAGTCTCGGTTTGCGTCCGAACTTCGGAAGCTCGGACACAAGTTCGGACATGGTGTTGTTTTGACCAAAAACTTTGTTTAAGGTTAGGAAATGATATCTAATGGTGGGGATTGATGGATATTGATGTTATAAAGTTATTAAGGGCATGCTTGGAGGGTGGAATGACTACTAAGTGGGTGAATAAGTATAAGGTATGAGGAGAAGTGATTCACTTAAGTTTGTAAGAACTTAAGTGGTGTTAGATGGGGATCATTAGTGACTAAGTGAGTTAAGTAAGTTAGCTTTATTGGAAAAGTAATTAACAACCTAAAATTGAATGAATGTTTTAGGGTTTGAGAATTTGGACACCAGAGGAGAGTAAGCAACCGAACGACCAACGGTGAACAGTAAAGTCTTTCTTGTGACCTGCTTGCTAACGAGGTGTCCCTCGGCTTGTGTGCTATCTCTTTTTGGTGTGCCCACTAAACAAGATAAAGCATGCAACCGGAATATTATGTTGATTGTATTGTTGTGTGATGTTTGAAAACTAACACAACTTAGGTGAGAACTTACTAACTAGTGTTTAGTAAAGTATTGTGTGAGATTAAGGAACACTCCCAAATATTGTTTACTTAGTAACCGAAAGAGGTTAACTAACAAACATTAACTTGAGACTTACTACTAACTGGAACTTGGGGGGAGTGAGGAATCCGGAATGGTACCGGCACATGTGTATTGGGGGAGGTTGGTATCCTTATCAGATACCGACTTCCAAATATGACTTGTCTTTGGGCTCGTCGCCTAGAGTCGACATATAGACTCGGCCTCCTCGGACTACTTGTTTTAGGAGGGAGGCATACAAAGATGGCGTGGGAGGATCTAGCCTACATCCCCAACAATTTAAGAATGTTGTTTATTGCCGGTAAGTGTCCTGCTGCTGGCTAGGGTTAACCAAGCCCTACGAAAATAAACAACAAACTAAGGGTTAACCAGTTCCCAATGAGAGAACGGTTGGCATATATGAGATAAGGTTTGAGATAAGTTGTAACCATCCCTATTTAAAGGATGGTTTGTATTTTAAGACTGAGATAAGCTACATCCATTCCTTTTTAAAGGATGGTTGTTTTCTAAGACTAAGATAAGACTAAGATTGAGGTAAGATAAGGATGGACTAAGATTAAGAGGAAACGTAACTTAAGGAGTGAAGTAATTGACTCACTAAATAAGGGAACGCATTTAAGTCGTTCATTGTGTTTGACCTTTGATTGTTCATATTTGGATTGTTGTTTATTGCACTTTCTATTATGTTGTGCATCTAATCAACCTCCATGCTTTCGACAATTAGTCGTCGTAGCCACGTTAGCTTGGTGGCCATGAGAGGATCGTACCAGCATTCGTGCTGACCCCCTTTGGGGGCTGTTTTTACTACACAGGTGAACGTCAGGAGGCGGCCGTCACGAGATTAAGATGGGGTACAAGCGTCACGGGTTAAGTGTGGCCTACGAGTTGTGCATGTACACTTGTATGACAATTTGAGTTAGTAAGATGTATAGAATGTGAGGGGATTGTAAGAGGGATATGTATTTGGTTAAGACTTGTAAGTACTAATGTTCGGTATATTCTGTAGTCAGACCGTGGCAAGGTCCTGGAATGTAATTGAATCCGCTGCGGAGTTTGTATATATGGTGATAAGTTTATGATAACCACGATTGGATCGAGAATGGGTGTTACACTTTGACAACTCAAAGACTCAAAATTTGAGAGGTATTCCCCCTAAGAATAATTCCCCCTGTATTTGTTGAGGGTTTAAAGTAAGAAAAATTATTTCAACATAAAGTGACAGCTTTTATGTTATACTATAACCATAGTAGAGAATTTTCATTACAGAATACAAGGAAGATTGACATAGTTTCACAAGTACATATTCTTTCTTTCTTTCCCCCTTTTCCATACAGCAAAATGGGGAGCAACTACACGACTTAAGGTATTGTAAAGGTCATAACATTCAATAGAGTACAAACTACAAACATGATCAAGATAATTTAGATGGAGTGACGTGTTTAGGTGTCCCATTTATAATCATCTGGGCCAAAGGGTTCATCCTCCGAAAAAGAGGCTTTGATCCAAGATGGTTTGGTTGTGGTAGGATTGATCAAAGGTGATTTAGCTGTGGTGGAAAGGTTGGACTCATCAGATTCTATTACGTACTCCATGCAATATGGAAAACGTGTATGTGATTAAGTGACACTTGAGGTGATAGACCAAGTTGTGAGTGAGTCGGAGACTGGTTGAACATAGCTTTGGGTGACGTATTTCTTTGGATGTTTAGTGATCATAAACTTATGAATAGTGGACTGAAATGATTACTCATTTGAGCTGGATGAGCTTTATGGAGTTTGAGCCATTTTGTGAGATGCGTAACTATGATTATGAGTGGCAAATGAAGTGTGCGAGTATTTATAAACACTTGAGGATATACTTAAAGACTGATCAGTGAGTGGTAATAAATGAGGTGCTACGTCTTGTGAGCTATGTTTGTAGGATTTTTAGGTGTCAAGTTTGGAGATTGGATTAGTGGAATGGATGGGACTAAGTATCTATAATCATTTTGCAATTTTTAATCAAGGAAGAAGCAGCCAATACAATAAATTATTTTGCAAACAACATAATCATTCAAGATAGACAGAAGAACAGGTGCATTTTCATTGATGTCGAAAGATTTACTTAGAAACAGATAGTCAAATGTCCAGACTAAATATTAATGGAAAAATAAAATCTAATCTTAGAGCTAGCTCACTCGGTTATCACTCAAGTCTCTAAGAGACAGAGAATGCTCAGGCTATGTGGGAATCTATAGAATCTATTGCTCCTTGAACCATGTGATGAACACTTGGTTCAGTGGAGACAGCCTGCACAGTTGTAAAAATGACTCTTACACGCTGAAGCACATCCTGAGCTGAAGTATCTAGACTGGTCCCCGACTTATCGTGGACTGGTGAGAGACTTCTCTTCCTTTTGAGTCCTAAAGCTCGTGCAGTTGGTCAAGTTTTGACCCTGCTTCCTCGCTCTTCGTGGGCTTCTGGAGGGCTACGAGCTTATATCCCTTAGTCTTTATCCCCATTTTGGAAAGCATCTCGGAGCAGATACAGTCCTGAGCGGTGCGCATGCACTCGTGGAATCTGTCGGTGTCCACTTTACTCTCTAGTAGTGCCGCGGTGACCACTCCTCCATGCACCAGACCTTGGTTCACTTGACGACTCTCATGTAGAGTGAGGAGAATCATGGCTGGAAGGTCGATTTTCTCCTTGGTCTTGAGGGCATACAGTAGTCTTACGTCCCTTGCATTCACAATGTGAGTGCGTTGATTCCTTGGAGTGGCGTTGTGGGTGAGTAGATTAAGGAGGACTCTGTGTAGGATGGACATGTCCACAGCATTGAAGTTTTTCATCATTGATCCTTTGTTGAGTAGGTTGACCATTTTCTCTCCTTGGTGGCCTAGGTCATTCTAAGTTGTTTCCTTGGAAATGACCAGCCCTTCTGGCTCTATGTTGAAAGTCTTGTAAATCCAAGACTTGGAGATGGTGATTTGAGCATCTTGGACCGTTGAGATGAGGTAATCATCATCGTAGTAACTTTGGAGTGGTCCTAGATGTTGCATATGTTCATTGAGCAGCTCGGTGTAGATTGGGAGAGGCTCCTAGAAGAAGTCTACCCATCCTTGGAACTTCAATAGCTCGATGATCTCTCCAAGACCCATCTTTTCCATCCATTCTATGTCCAACATTTTTGGTAAGACGGGACAGGATCGGTTGTTGACATTTTCAGCCTTGATCAAGGCTAGCTCTAGCTCCTTGAGCTTTTTCAAATGCTTAAAGGACTGGGATGATTGGGACTTGACAACAGCTCTCTTCGTTTGGGAAGGCTCCTCTATCTCTAGAGTATGTGGTGATGGTACCAATGGTCCCTTGCCTTTGGCTTTCCTTAGATGCTCACGCTCCTCGAGCGTGAGTATGACTGGTGACATTAACTTTGTATCGCTATCCTTTCTTTGAGGTGATCGGGGAGGTGTCGGGGGCCGGTGGATGACAGGTTCCCTATACTGAGCGATGAGCTTAGCTTCCTCCTCTAAGTCTGGTGCTGTCACACCTTCCTCCTAGCCTTTCTCTTCTGTTGAATCATCTTTTTGTGACTTTTCGTCACTTTGAACTTCTTCAATCTCCAGTTGGTGGACAGTCGCCTCGACAACAGTTGAGGGGGATGCTTCCTCTTCATCGGTGAAGTGTAACTGATGAGTTGCTCTTTTTGGTGTCGAGTGAGACTTTTATGGAGCTTCTTGTTAGATTTTGGCTTGCTTAGAGGCACGGGTTGCGTGAGTTTCATGACTCGTTGTATTAGTGGAGAGATCTTGGTTTTTAAGAGCTTTGGGTTTCTTGGCTTTGGATTGCTTTTTGGTGATTTTGGAGGCTTTCGGGGAAGTAGCAGGAGAAGACATTTTTGGTTTTTCTGTGGGAGTAGGGATAGGAAGAATAGTAGGTTTGAAGGTACCAGATTCAATGAGATAGTAAGTCTTAGGAATATGGGTCCTTATGTACTCTACCTCACTAGCTAGTAGTTCTCCTTCTTGCACCACTATTACCGTGAGTTGATTTTCTTCTTCCCTTGTCAGGTGAGTTTGAGATTCTGTTGGTTATATGTTGGCCACTTGTTGTGGGGAAGCTTCCTTGATGACTTCCTTAGCATTTGATCGACGAGCAGTCTTGGGTGCCATTTGGTTTAGAGGATTTGTACTAGACTTTAGAACTTTTTGACCGAGTGCTCTTTAGATGCTGTAAGGCAAGGTTCTTTGCACTGAGCTCACGAAAGTGTTTATAGAGAGAAGAGAAATTGCTCTGAATGCTTAGAAAGATTAGAGAGAGTGAGGGCAATAGTGTGACAAGAGCAAAACTCCTATCACCCTTTTATAGATATCGAGTAACGGTCGACGACCGCTCCTTGTCTGCTCACTGACATGTCCCAATAGTACTATTCATAACGGGCAGTGGTCATGATGGTTGTCTGTGATCCGTTGAGAGATTTTCCCGTTTCTATCCATTGCACACTCAATATACTAATGAAATACCCCGAATCTAATTAATACTTGTTTATTATTAAATAATGAAGAATTGATCTAGAAATAGATCATTTTAGTTACGCATGCTAATCTATACATGCAAACGTTTCATGGATTAACATTATTACACGTGCGCATGCAAACTCACGCATGCAAACGTCACGAAAAACAGTCGTTTTACCATAAACGCTAACTGGCGTAATGTTACTAAAAGTATTAACGTACTTGTACGAACGTTCATGTACGATTATTAACAAGGATTAAACTTCTTGCATAACCAGCTCGATAGAAAGAGCGTCAACAAGAAAAGAACAATACCAACGTGTATACAAACGAGCAACGTAAATATTTTACAATTGCCTAAGCATTTATAAAGGCTAAAATAAATTGATATGCACTTTTGAACAATGTAACGATTTATGTTACATAATCTTAATACTTGATATATCTCATAAATACATAAGAAATGTTATATCATTACATATAACACAAAGTATACAAGTTAAAAATCGGTACCATATAAACCGGTTTTATATACCAATTTTTGAGACTTGTTTTATACACTTTCACTTAGTAAAACAATTAACTACCTAATGTACCTACTTTATACATATGTAAAATGTAACTAATTTACCACCATACTATACGGTGGTATATAGTATACGGTAGTATACTTGGTATTGAATCGAACAAAGAAAAAAAAATCAAGTAACGTACACCATGGATATACACCTATCATGTATGCACATGGTCAAACATTAAATGTTGTAGCAAATTAACGTTGAGCACTAGCACTTAAACAAAAAGAAAGCTGATCTAACCATCGCATGTGCTAGTACTGCTTGTACGCATGATCTAATAGAAAACTAGTAGTAAAAACGGTAATATACTAGCACACTTAAAAAAAAAACTGTAGCCTAGCCGCTCCCCTATACTACTAAATATGCTAATTACTTCCACTTTACTAAAGTAAAGATCATTATACATTTAATATGTTAATAAAATAAACTAACCACCCCACCATGTGAGCCATGTCGTTGGATGGAGGCTGCTTTCCTTGGCATGGGCCGATTCCAAACAATGTGATATGACTCACCCTTGTTACTTTTGTAGAAGTGAAAATAATGCTCCACAATTATTACATCTTTACAGCTACATTAAATAATCAACATTATCTTACCAATTGATAATCCTTGCCGCCTGTTTAAGCTTCTTCCACCAACTGAATCTCCAAAATAATTAGCCAAGTAGCAACCCATGTGCTGACCAATGCTAAGGCTCTCACCTACTATAGCCGATTGGTTTCTTTTTCCTCTCGTTAGTCACCTTCCTTCTTCTTCAAACCGTAGCAATTGAGAGAAAAAAAAAGGGGACATTGACTTAAAACTGTTACAGTTCCATATACAGAGGGGAGCTCATCTTCAATTCTCTAATACCTCTGTTAGTTATTGTACGGATACAACTACAACAGAGAAAATGATCTTCTATTCAGCTTTTTTTTTAAAAAAAAACGAAGCATCGATGCTGCTCCTTACATGTTAACAACCATTACAGTATGCCTACTAACCTGGTTACTGTCACGTATATACTCACTGTAGAAACCAAAGACAACACTTCTCTTCATTTCAGCTGCTTCATTCACAGAAGCCAATTGCAATTTGCATGCATATTGCCACAGAGAACTCGTGTAACATATGCATAACATAAAAGATGACATTGTTGTAACAAGAACCACACAGAACTTCAGTTTTATTTTAAACTCTCGTCATCAATAAACAAAAGGAGCAGATTCATTACTACTTCCTACCATGAAGGGGTATGTTACAGCAGAGAACATGGACCATCATTTAGACGATGACGTTCACGTGTAGAACATTGCCAAGTTGGACACCAGACTCCTACTGCATGTTCCAATACAGAAGCTTCATTCAGTAAACTTTACAACAGATAAATCAATAATATACATTACTTCCTCTAATCCCCTTAAACACATCAGGACAATTACAAACTGGTAATCATGCTGTTTTCAATCCCCTCTAGAAAGCATCAGTTACTTTACATAAACAATTTCGGCTACCACCATCTTCATTATTCTCCTTATCTCATTCACATACTGAAAATGTAAAATTATGCCCCTGTACAACATTGTGAAACCGTGGGAATGGGCGCATCAGAGGAGGATTTCCTTTTCCATTTTGTTTTCTTTATTCAGTAGCTTTTCAATACTATATGTAATCCCTCTCCTTTATTCCCTCAATCGTCATGTTTGGAACTCCAGTTGGCAAACACCATGATTAACTCCATAAGCAACTTCATTATCTTCCACTTAAATAACCGAAAAAAAAAGAACTCACCTACTCCCCTGCCTTATACGCTCTGCACCACCCATACATAATGGGGACAGCAGAGAATACCCCATCCAAGATTCCAATATTTCCTTCCCAACTTCTGCTAGGTACGTCCCTCTTCTTACTCCACAAACAGATCAGGAAATGATATAAAAAAAAAGAAGGGGGATAGAACTCAGCCCTCAGGGAACTTCGTATTAACTACGTACACAGAGAAAACAACAAGAGCTGAAGCCAAACTCATGCTGAACCCCCATCTCCCGTGCTCTTTTAGTGTTTAACCACCTCTGAAAAACATAAACCTTGAGACCTGTTATAGTTACCTTCGACAACCACCTCCTTCATTTGCGAACGAGTAGAAACGAGAACAAGCTCTCTTCTTGAATCGACCAACAACCTGGGAAGCAAATCCACTGGAGTATACCCACTTGTTTTCCCTCCCGTGTTACGCCAGGAAGAGACGGAAAACCCAGGACACCACACCTCGATTGCTTGGTTGAAAACAAACTGAAATCTTCTACTCGAAACGGTAATATACCTTGTCTCGTTTTTCTGTCAACTAGCCATATTACGTAGGAAATAAGAGTGGGATGAGAACGATGAATTCCGTACAGATATGTCACTATGTTTACTTCTTTCTTTCGCCAGCTAGCGGTAAAAATTACTGGAACTGCGTCATTTTGGAAGAAGCAATATAGTAGTCCAAGTAAATCTAGGGATGGGTAGTCGAATGTCTTAGTAAATCGTATAGTCAAACTCGTAGCAGGTATACAATATGTACACTATTGGTCGTTTAAGTAAACGACTGACTGGAATAAATAACCTGAATACTAACATTGATACAGATACGTGTTTCTAATGAAATGAGATAGAAGTAATTGAATTAGTTAGTTTGTAATTAATAAAAGATATGGGAGAGTTATGCCCATGCGTAAGGTGTAATTATAATTTGAGGATTTCTTAAGTTGTTATGTCATTTAGACAATTATATATAATTAACATAAATACTGTGTGTAATATATATATTCTAGATTTTCAAGCAAGTCAAAAGGAAATGAGAATAAGTGATTAAGGGATTAAAACTATGATTATATAGTTATAAGGAATTTAATTGTAACCAATAAATATTATTTATGGTTAAGAGGAGAATAATAAAGAATTATAAGAATATAATGTCCATGTGTGACATATAAACGTAGTTAAGGAATTATAAAGTTGTTATGTCACCTACACAATTAAAAATAGATAACAAATATAGTGCATGAATAAATATGTATATGTATATTTATACATTAAAGGATTTGGAAATAAATCACAATGAGTGACAAATAAGCTATACATTCAATCATAAGGTAATTAAAAGAAATTACCCCACAATATAAGTCTTATAAATCTGGACTGCATGTTTTGAAATATTTAAGTACCTTAATTAAAAATAAGGGAAAGAGGTTAAAAGAACTACCTAAATATAAAGGAATAAACCTCACATGGAATAACGAATACGAAAATCGTTTCATGAACCAATAAATTATTATACGAGAGTTACATAATTAACACTCTCAGTTAATCCTATTCTAGGACATTGTTTGACCAGACGTTGACCGGGAACTAAACAAGTACAGTCTACGGTGAACGGTATGGAATTATTGCAGTCTTCTTTCTACCGGATTACACCGGCTTGTGTGCTATCTGTTGTTGATTAATGACCAAGATAATTAATGTAAATGTTGTTTACTCTTGTGCACTGTGTATTATTTTATGTGCGTGAATATGCTGACTACTACGTGTATGTCCCACGCATACAAACACTACTATACCAGTGGATTAAATACCTGCGCTTCAGTATACCGAGGACTTGTACTCAAGTCTCTCACTAACTTCATTTATAACAAACGTCATTCCTAAACGTGATAATTGACAATACACATTGTGTTCTTGTTTAACGTCTTTATATGACACTTAACAATTCTATACTTCGAGAACGAGGAGCCCAGTTGGATCTGGCCATGCATGCTACAGGAGTTGTACCTGTCTCAGGTCGTCTCCTACTACGTCGCGACGGAACATTCAGTTGGAGGAAGACTCTATTCCTTCGGGTTTCTAATGCCCTTCAGTTTGAGGAAGACTTCATTCCTCTAGTGGGATTCTATTTCCCACATCTCTCAGTTCAGGGTTTAACTACGTTATCTCCTGGGGTTTTTATACCCAACCTTTCAATCTTAACGAGGTCACTATACCTTCACTATTTGAGATATTCAGTTATACCTGTCAGTCCCATTATGTGGACCGACTATCATTTAAGAATTTCAGTTCAGCTAACTTGACCTTCTGAAGTCTTGTTCTATGTGACATTATTGTCCTTGTGTGGATACTTGATATTATCATGCTATGCTTATTTACAGCTTTATAAATGAACTGCATGTATTCGACAATTAGTTGGTGTGGCCCAGTAGCTTGTGGGCTGCACGATTTCATACCGGCAAATTATTTTGCTGAGCCGTTTCATGGCTAAACAATTCCAGGTACCTGAAGAATGAAGAGATTGCCCGACCGAGTGTAGGTGGGGTAGAATTAAGACATGGGTTATTACCACCGGTGTCATCTTACAGTATTGTACTTTTATTATTATCTTCTATTGTTTTAAGAGGTTTGTATTCAGTACTCAGACCGCATCATTTGTAAATTAAGTTGGAGTAGCCTTGTTAGTCACATGGGTGACTAGCGGCGTTGTAGCACCACCCGTTGTTATGTATATATTTTCCGCTGCATATCTAGTTATTTTTGGGAGCTATCATCGTTCAGGTTACTGGATTTCGGGTTGGGGTGTTACAAAAAGTGGTATCAGAGCGTAGTTGCGCTCTGAGAACTGAGTACAGCCAAAATTAGCCTTGGGATACAGGGTGTGTGATAGAACAGTGAGGAGTAGAAAGTTAGTTTTTACTTGGTCCGCCGAAGGGCGTTAATAACTGTTCAAACTTACAATAACTACAAACCATGACCTGCCTAATAACGAGCAGATGTCATGAGAAGGAATACATTAATTAAAACAAATACTTAAGACTACCTGAACTGGCGGAAGGGGTTACTGAAGACCGTACGACGCCAACTATCATCTATACAGGAGCTGACGACGAATAACGGCGACGCCATACTGATGTTAACCAGAAAGGCTGACAATACCGCCAAGAACACAGTGAGGATGGAGTAAAAATATATCTCAATGGACATACACTGCATGATGATCCAACCTGGCTGGCGCAGTTGCTACAACAAGTGCTGCTCCAATAAACCAAATAAAAGAGAATGAAGACCTACTTGAAAAGAGCAGACACTAAATTTTACGGGATACCCAAGCACTGAGCTTGCCGCCCAGTGCGGGACGGGAAATCTTACAATACCTTACTAACTTCGCGAGAAGACCGTGCGACAGCTTGAAATATGACTACCAGTATAGTCCCACAGAAATAAATCAATGATTATATCAAGAAAATCATAACAAAATCTCACTGCATATAACTAAACATCCAACGTAAATAAACACGGGATGTAGTACCTGCTCTAATACAAAGGGTCTCAGCTAGTATCATTACAGTGACAATGCTGGACTCCTAATAAACAGTGAGAAGTGAACAAACTTTTAGTTCAATATTTTGAAGTGAGAAAAACTACCAAAATAGCAATATTAGATGCTATATATAAATACATATGATTGGGAGATTTTAAATCTGAAACTTTTTGAGGAATATTGATATATTTCAGAGGGATAAGTATCATAAAATATACCTACCCTATCTTAAGGCACATGTCCTACACCATCCTTATGGATTTATACATGAGCATATGTCTGTTAAGACAGCTCGATTTGTGGATACCAGTAAGAGCTCAGAAAATCAAAGGAAGCTAACACCATTGTGAGAAAAATTTTTATATGATCATAGTAACAAATAATTCCCTATGGAGGCAGTGTAAGCTATACTAATAGTTTGAACTGGATATACACCAAAGGTGAGTAGAAGTTAAAACTTTTAAGGGGGGGGAGAACATACCCTTGACTTGTAACAATCGTTTTACACGTGAACTTTCCTAACGATATGTACCAATCTCTATGATTATAAACCCTCTATTTTATACACCTAAGCGACCTATTTTTGGGAGCCATTGAGTTGTGGATTAACCAAATTTCTGAGAGATAGAAATAAATCATAAGTTTTGATTGTCTTGTCACCAAACTGTAGGATTCAAACTGGAAGACCTTAGCATGAAACCGTAATTGGTCAAACGTACAAAAACTTTTCCTTGGAGTCTTATCTCAATTTAGTAATAACTATAACTGCCTTTTGTTCCAAGTAATGATAACTAGGGTGTAGACAATGATCAAACCCTGATAAGTTAAACACTAGATAAAGCCTTTTTAAGAAAGAGTATATTTCAAGGTATCCAAGTCCATAAATGAATTTATTGCTTGCATGATGTGTTAAGAGTCAAATGACTGATGAAATAATTGTTAGGCAGTAAGTGTCCAGGTGTTTAATAAGAATTTAACCTTTTAGGCCAAGAAGAAAGACTAGATTCCACGCTAAAGGATTGATCAAAGGAACTTAGTTCCAGGAATTAAGGAGTACCCTAGTTTCGAGTCTAGGTTACAACAACTGTTAGATTAGTTGTATAACAGTTAAGAAAGAATGTTGTAATCACCACGTCACAAGTCTTGATAAGATAAAATTTGGAAACTTGTTATTATGTGGTTGTTTGATATTTGACGTGGGAGGTCGAACTTGATCCTGGTCAGATCAAGGGAAAACCAATCACAAAATGGAGTGGAGGGATAGTTCAAAACTGACGCTGACCCCGTCAGGGTTGGATGATTCCGAGACTCCCTACAAGTGGTCACCAATATCTCTGTGATAAGTCAAATTGTTCCTATTTCTAATGAAGGGTCTACCAAATAAAATATAATAGATGTTGAGGATGTAAGTTAAAGGTTAAATTAACCATACTACCCTGAAAGAATTAAATAGCTTAAACGACTCAGGTTGTCAGGAAATAGTCAACTATGAAGGAAATACTAATCGTTATTATACATTGAGTCACGTTAATATATTAAATACAAGACCAAGAGACATCTATCTATATTGACAAGTATTTGAAAGCTGACTTCTAAGTTATGGCCTTATTGCCATCAGAAGGGAAAGAACGACTTTAAATCCTTCCTTTATCAATTCAAACCCAGTATATTAAACAGGAACCTATCTGTAAGTGAGGTGGAATATAAAGAGTAGAAACATTAAACTAATACTCTCATGAGTTGATGCATAAACCGCAAAAACATGTGAAATTATGAGAAAACTGTACCTTGTTAGAAACCTTAACGGGAACCCTACTGTGGTATACCTGATGAACAATCAATAAAAGATCGTGTATATACTACCGACAATTTGCGAATCAGTAATAACAGGAAATATTCCTATATTATATACAAGATGCACGGCTCGACCGTAGCTCATATCCTATATTGAAAAGTGAAAACCAAATATGGTGACAGTAAACTCGAATACCAGAAACACAATGATGACCTGAAGATCAAAGAGACGAACTCTAACATGCCCCAGTATTAATACAAGACCCGAGCGCCAACGACTACAAGAGGCGACGAATAGAAGACAAATTTCAAACCGACAAGAATACTACAACCTTACAGCTACAACAACTAAACCACTGGATGCATCAGCAACACCAACAAGATGATGAACCCCACCATCAGAACGTTACCACTATCAAAGGAGAATACATCAGAAAACCAATCAGGTAAGTAATAATATACATCAAGAAGATACCCCATATACGAAAGTAACTAGCGGGAGGAACACAGGAAAGGAATCAAATCTGATAAGGAGCAAAACGCCTCAGTAATATCGACGGGAAGAATCTCAGTGGAATCACCGCCATGAGCAGCTATCGCAAAATAAGCATACAGCACAAACAATCAAGTGAAACTCGCGAAGAACTCAACGATGAAAGGATAATGGAAGATACATGACATGTGCTTGAGCATCACTGGATGGGCAAACCTTACAATATTATTATTGGAAGCCGATGTACAGTAACAAGATATACAATGAAGAATACCAAGCTATGCTGCAACTAACAGCTACTTAGAGACAAAATAATCAGGAGCAGCGGCATAACGCGGCACATTAATCCGACAACCTCAACAAGACATGGCATAATTGGCAACAAACAAGATGGAAGATCACCTTCACCCATACATACGGGATTCAAGTATACAGGCATAATAATGCAAAAAGAGCATGACAGAGAATACACGAAATTTTAGGGGCAAGACCCCGTAAAAGGACGGAAGTCCAAACAAGATCAGCAATAACAATCAAACAAAAATAATGATGAACATAACTCATCGACCCTACACGTGAACATAAAGAAACTTAAATACATCACCTATGAAGCGCATTTAAGACTATTCCAAATGATTGAACATTACTTAATCAGAGTTGCGCAGCAGAAGCGTGGTGGTCCCATCAGTTAAAATTATCTACTGAACTCGGGGAAATACACAACGTATTTAATGTATCTTACAGCCGGGAGGCTATCTTTTAAACTAAACATAAGTTTCAAATAAGAGTGAAGATTGCTCACTATTTACAGACAAGTTAGCCTAGTCTAGGGTACGGGGGCGTACCCCTCTTTTAAGGGGGGGAGAGCCTACTGCGTTTTAGCATTTTTAGCATGGAAGTACACTTTCATTGTACTGTTGCACTGTGATTTGTATGTTTACATGTGTGACTTGGTGATTCTATGAATTTCACTTACTAAAGTGTACTACGTTACACTAACATGAATGAATTATGTGTATTACGTTACACTGTATTGAAGCTACTTTGACACTAGGAAAATTTGTGTACTACGTTATACTATATTGGAATGACTCCATGTTTGCATGATCTGTACTATGCTACACTGCTATGAATGAATTACGTGCACTACGTTGCACTACACTAAGTTGTTTTTGGTGATGACCTTTCATGCTCATTATACTGTATGTTATAACTGAATATATACTACGAACGGAGAAGTAGTGGAACTTGGGACTTGATCCCTAAAATAGAATTGAGTTGTGGATGCTTAGCGGAACTTGATTCCCCACAACCATTGAACTTAGATATGAGACTTCGGGGCGAAGTCCTTTTTTAAGGGGGGTAGATTGAAATACCCCGAATCTAATTAATACTTGTTTATTATTAAATAATGAAGAATTGATCTAGAAATAGATCATTTTAGTTACGCATGCTAATCTATACATGCAAACGTTTCATGAAATAACATTATTACACGTGCGCATGCAAACTCACGCATGCAAACGTCACGAAAAACAGTCGTTTTACCATAAACGCTAACTGGCGTAATGTTACTAAAAGTATTAACGTACTTGTACGAACGTTCATGTACGATTATTAACAAGGATTAAACTTCTTGCATAACCAGCTCGATAGAAAGAGCGTCAACAAGAAAAGAACAATACCAACGTGTATACAAACGAGCAACGTAAATATTTTACAATTGCCTAAGCATTTATAAAGGCTAAAATAAATTGATATGCACATTTGAACAATGTAACGATTTATGTTACATAATCTTAATACTTGATATATCTCATAAATACATAAGAAATGTTATATCATTACATATAACACAAAGTATACAAGTTAAAATCGGTACCATATAAACCGGTTTTATATACCAATTTTGAGACTTGTTTTATACACTTTCACTTAGTAAAACAATTAACTACCTAATGTACCTACTTTATACATATGAAAATGTAACTAATTTACCACCATACTATACGGTGGTATATAGTATACGGTAGTATACTTGGTATTGAATCGAACAAAGAAAAAAAACAAGTAACGTACACCATGGATATACACCTATCATGTATGCACATGGTCAAACATTAAATGTTGTAGCAAATTAACGTTGAGCACTAGCACTTAAAAAAAAAGAAAGCTGAAGTAACCATCGCATGTGCTAGTACTGCTTGTACGCATGATCTAATAGAAAACTAGTAGTAAAAACGGTAATATACTAGCACACTTAAAAAAAAAAATCTGTAGCCTAGCCGCTCCCCTATACTACTAAATATGCTAATTACTTCCACTTTACTAAAGTAAAGATCATTATACATTTAATATGTTAATAAAATAAACTAACCACCCCACCATGTGAGCCATGTCGTTGGATGGAGGCTGCTTTCCTTGGCATGGGCCGATTCCAAACAATGTGATATGACTCACCCTTGTTACTTTTGTAGAAGTGAAAATAATGCTCCACAATTATTACATCTTTACAGCTACATTAAATAATCAACATTATCTTACCAATTGATATAATCCTTGCCGCCTGTTTAAGCTTCTTCCACCGACTGAATCTCCAAAATAATTAGCCAAGTAGCAACCCATGTGCTGACCAATGCTAAGGCTCTCACCTACTATAGCCGATTGGTTTTCTTTTTCCTCTCGTTAGTCACCTTCCTTCTTCTTCAAACCGTAGCAATTGAGAGAAAAAAAAAGGGGACATTGACTTAAAACTGTTACAGTTCCATATACAGAGGGGAGCTCATCTTCAATTCTCTAATACCTCTGTTAGTTATTGTACGGATACAACTACAACAGAGAAAATGATCTTCTATTCAGCTCTTTTTTTTAAAAAAAAAACGAAGCATCGATGCTGCTCCTTACATGTTAACAACCATTACAGTATGCCTACTAACCTGGTTACTGTCACGTATATACTCACTGTAGAAACCAAAGACAACACTTCTCTTCATTTCAGCTGCTTCATTCACAGAAGCCAATTGCAATTTGCATGCATATTGCCACAGAGAACTCGTGTATACATATGCATAACATAAAAGATGACATTGCTGTAACAAGAACCACACAGAACTTCAGTTTTATTTTAAACTCTCGTCATCAATAAACAAAAGGAGCAGATTCATTACTACTTCCTACCATGAAGGGGTATGTTACAGCAGAGAACATGGACCATCATTTAGACGATGACGTTCACGTGTAGAACATTGCCAAGTTGGACACCAGACTCCTACTACTGCATGTTCCAATACAGAAGCTTCATTCAGTAAACTTTACAACAGATAAATCAATAATATACATTACTTCCTCTAATCCCCTTAAACACATCAGGACAATTACAAACTGGTAATCATGCTGTTTTCAATCCCCTCTAGAAAGCATCAGTTACTTTACATAAACAATTTCGGCTACCACCATCTTCATTATTCTCCTTATCTCATTCACATACTGAAAATGTAAAATTATGCCCCTGTACAACATTGTGAAACCGTGGGAATGGGCGCATCAGAGGAGGATTTCCTTTTCCATTTTGTTTTCTTTATTCAGTAGCTTTTCAATACTATATGTAATCCCTCTCCTTTATTCCCTCAATCGTCATGTTTGGAACTCCAGTTGGCAAACACCATGATTAACTCCATAAGCAACTTCATTATCTTCCACTTAAATAACCGAAAAAAAAAGAACTCACCTACTCCCCTGCCTTATACGCTCTGCACCACCCATACATAATGGGGACAGTAGAGAATACCCCATCCAAGATTCCAATATTTCCTTCCCAACTTCTGCTAGGTATGTCCCTCTCTTACTCCACGAACAGATCAGGAAATGATATAAAAAAAAAGAAGGGGGATAGAACTCAGCCCTCAGGGAACTTCGTATTAACTACGTACACAGAGAAAACAACAAGAGCTGAAGCCAAACTCATGCTGAACCCCCATCTCCCGTGCTCTTTTAGTGTTTAACCACCTCTGAAAAACATAAACCTTGAGACCTGTTATAGTTACCTTCGACAACCACCTCCTTCATTTGCGAACGAGCAGAAACGAGAACAAGCTCTCTTCTTGAATCGACCAACAACCTGGGAAGCAAATCCACTGGAGTATACCCACTTGTTTTCCCTCCCGTGTTGCGCCAGGAAGAGACGGAAAACCCAGGACACCACACCTCGATTGCTTGGTTGAAAACAAACTGAAATCTTCTACTCGAAACGGTAATATACCTTGTCTCTGTTTTTCTGTCAACTAGCCATATTACGTAGGAAATAAGAGTGGGATGAGAACGATGAATTCCGTACAGATATGTCACTATGTTTACTTCTTTCTTTCGCCAGCTAGCGGTAAAAATTACTGGAACTGCGTCATTTTGGAAGAAGCAGTATAGTAGTCCAAGTAAATCTAGGGATGGGTAGTCGAATGTCTTAGTAAATCGTACAGTCAAACTCGTAGCATGTATACAATATGTACACTATTGGTCGTTTAAGTAAACGACTGACTGGAATAAATAACCTGAATACTAACATTGATACAGATACGTGTTTCTAATGAAATGAGATAGAAGTAATTGAATTAGTTAGTTTGTAATTAATGAAAGATATGGGAGAGTTATGCCCATGCGTAAGGTGTAATTATAATTTGAGGATTTCTTAAGTTGTTATGTCATTTAGACAATTATATATAATTAACATAAATACTACATGTGTGTAATATATATATTCTAGATTTTCAAGCAAGTCAAAAGGAAATGAGAATAAGTGATTAAGGGATTAAAACTATGATTATATAGTTATAAGGAATTTAATTGTAACCAATAAATATTATTTATGGTTAAGAGGAGAATAATAAAGAATTATAAGAATATAATGTCCATGTGTGACATATAAACGTAGTTAAGGAATTATAAAGTTGTTATGTCACCTACACAATTAAAAATAGATAACAAATATAGTGCATGAATAAATATGTATATGTATATTTATACATTAAAGGATTTGGAAATAAATCACAATGAGTGACAAATAAGCTATACATTCAATCATAAGGTAATTAAAAGAAATTACCCCACAATATAAGTCTTATAAATCAGGACTGCATGTTTTCGAAAATATTTAAGTACCTTAATTAAAAATAAGGGAAAGAGGTTAATAGAACTACCTAAATATAAAGGAATAAACCTCACATGGAATAACGAATACGAAAATAGTTTCATGAACCAATAAAATTATTATACGAGAGTTACATAATTAACACTCTCAGTTAATCCTATTCTAGGACATTGTTTGACCAGACGTTGACCGGGAACTAAACAAGTACAGTCTACGGTGAACGGTATGGAATTATTGCAGTCTTCTTTCTACCGGATTACACCGGCTTTTGTGCTATCTGTTGTCTGATTTAATGACCAAGATAATTAATGTAAATGTTGTTTTTACTCTTGTGCACTGTGGTATTATTTTATGTGCGTGAATATTGCTGACTACAACGTGTATGTCCCACGCATACAAATACTACTATACCAGTGGATTAAATACCTGCGCTTCAGTATACCGAGGACTTGTACTCAAGTCTCTCACTAACTTCAGCTTATAACAAACGTCATTGTCCTAATCGTGATAATTGACAATACACATTGTGTTCTTGTTTAACGTCTTTATATGACACTTAACAATTCTATACTTCGAGAACGAGGAGCCCAGTTGGATCTGGCCATGCATGCTACAGGAGTTGTACCTGTCTCAGGTCGTCTCCTACTACGTCGCGACGGAACATTCAGTTGGGAGGAAGACTCTATTCCTTCCGGGTTTCTAATGCCCTTCAGTTTGAGGAAGACTTCATTCCTCTAGTGGGATTCTATTTCCCACACCTCTCAGTTCAGGGTTTAACTACGTTATCTCCTGGGGTTTTTATACCCAACCTTTCAATCTTAACGAGGTCACTATACCTTCACTATTTGAGATATTCAGTTATACCTGTCAGTCCCATTGTGTGGACCGACTATCATTTAAGAATTTCAGTTCAGCTAACTCGACCTTATGAAGTCTTGTTCTATGTGACATTATTGTCCTTGTGTGGATACTTGATATTATCATGCTATGCTTATTTACAGCTTTATAAATGAACTGCATGTATTCGACAATTAGTTGGTGTGGCCCAGTAGCTTGTGGGCTGCACGATTTCATACCGGCAAATTATTTTGCTGAGTCGTTTCATGGCTAAACAATTCCAGGTACCTGAAGAATGAAGAGATTGCCCGACCGAGTGTAGGTGGGGTAGAATTAAGACATGGGTTATTACCACCGGTGTCGTCTTACAGTATCGTACTTGTATTATTATCTTCTATTGTTTTAAGAGGTTTGTATTCAGTACTCAGACCGCATCATTTGTAAATTAAGTTGGAGTAGCCTTGTTAGTCACATGGGTGACTAGCGGCGTTGTAGCACCACCCGTTGTTATATATATATTTTCCGCTGCATTTCTAGTTATTTTTGGGAGCTATCATCGTTCAGGTTATTGGATTTCGGGTTGGGGTGTTACAACTAACCTTACTTTTGTGAAAAGATGACATATCTATTTCAAGTAGTCATTTGACATGTTTTGTTCATGCATAACCGTTCGTTGACTACAGAATGACTAGTTTTAGGGTGTTGCTCACGTGTCGGTGACTGATCGTGGGAATTGAAAGATAGTTTAATTGTGATCAATGAATATCATACCAAGATCATGAATAATCTTGTTGAATCTTTCTCTACTTAAAGGCTTACTAAAAATGTCTGCTAATTGATTTTCAGTAGCAATGTAATTTAACACAACTAATTCTTTTTCACAACGATCTCTAAGAAAATGATGTCTAAAGTCAATATGCTTGGTACGAGAATGATGTACTGGAGTTTTGGAAATAGAGATGGCACTTGTATTATCACACATGATTGGTAAAGTACCTGTTTTGACGTCATAATCACCAATTTGTTGTTTAAGCCACAGGAGTTGAGCACAACAACTTGCTGCAGCTATGTATTCAAATTCAGCAGTTGAGATTGCAACACTTTGTTGTTTCTTTGATCCCCATACGATCAAACATGACCCAACAAAGAATGTTGTTCCTGACATGCTCTTTGTATCAGTGATAGATCCTCCATAATCTGTATCTGAAAATCCTATAATGTCATATTTAGTGAATTTAGGATAAAAGAGACCAAGATTTATGGTTCCTTTTAAGTAACGTAGGATTCTTTTCACAGCTGTGAGGTAACTTTCTCTTGGATCTGCTTGAAACCTGGCATATAAGTAAACACTATACATAATGTCAGGTCTACTAGCAGTTAAATATAGTAGAGAACCAATCATCTCCCTGTATGATTGCTGGTCAACCTGTCGGTCACCAATCATGATGCCCATTTTTGTGCCAACTACCATTAGTGTGTCAAACGTGTTACACTCCTCCATTCCAAATCTATTTAGCAAATCCTTTATGTACTTCTCTTTGGATATGATAGTCCCTTCAATATTTTGCTTGACTTGAAGTCCTAGAAAGAACTTCAATTCTCCTAGATCACTTATCTCAAATTCCTTTTTCATCAAAGCTTCAAACTTCATGCAATATTTCTCATCAGAGGCTCCAAAGATTATATCATCAACATATATTTGCACAATTAAGATATCCCTTTTGTTGTTGTAAACAAATAAGGTTTTATCCACCTTTCCTCTCTTGAATTGGTTTTCTAAAAGATAAGAAGATAGACGATCATACCATGATCTTGGAGCTTGTTTGAGCCCATAAAGAGCTTTGTCGAGCTTAAGCACCATGTCCTTTCCTTCTTGTATCTCAAAGCCTGGAGGTTGTTCAACATACATTTCCTCTTTGACATACCCATTTAGGAAGGCACTCATGATGTCAAGTTGGAAGAGTTTGATTCCTTTGTGTACAACGAATGCAATTAGTAATCTGATGGACTCCATCCTTGCTACTGGAGCAAAGGTTTCTTGGAAGTTTATCCCTTCTTGTTGACGATATCCTTGAGCTACCAGATGAGCTTTGTTCCTAACGACTTCTCCTATCTCATTCAACTTGTCTCTAAAGACCCATTTTGTGCTAAGTACACCTTGATGTGAAGGACGAGGCACAAGATGCCAGACTTTGCATCTTTCAAACTGATTTAACTCTTCTTGCATTGTATTAATCTAGTCTGAGTCTTGAAGAGCTTCCTTGATGTTCTTGGGCTCGATGGGTGAGACTGTCATTGAGAAGGCTAGAAGATCTCGAGTTTGTGCTCTTATTTGAGTTCCCTTGGAGATATCTGATATGATGTTCTCCAATGGATGATCTTTGTACAAAGTACAAGATTGATGAATGGTTGATGGTGATAGGGGATCTTCAACATCATTGTTTTCTTCAACGACATGTTGTTGACCTGTCAGGCAAGTTTTCTTCAGTCGGTCATTCATCATTGGGATTATCTGTGTGATCCTGATCAGCTAGATCAAATCCAAGTTCTTTATCTGCTTCAGATTTCTTGACCTTGTGAACATCAGTCTCATCAAAGACCACATGCACACTTTCTTCCACCTTCTGTGTCCTTTTATTGTATACTTTGTATGCCCTGCTCCTTTCAGAGTATCCAAGGAAGATGGCCACATCACTTCTGGCATCAAACTTTCCTAGGGGATTCTTTTCATTATTGTGGACATAACATTTACAACCAAAGATCCTGAAGTGACTTATGTTTGGTTTTCTTCCCTTGATTAGCTCATAGGGAGTTTTGTTGAAGATAGGTCATATGAGCGTTCAATTTAGGATGTAGCATGCAGTAGCCCTACTTCTGCCCAGAAGACCTGAGGAAGATTGCTCCCCAATAACATAGCCCTGGCTACCTCTTGTAGTGTTCTGTTCTTACGCTCAACTACCCTATTCTGTTGGGGTGTTCTTGGTGCTGAATATGTGCGATTGATTCCAAGTTGTTTACATATATCCATGAATTGTTGATTCTCAACTCTGACCCATGATCAGACTGAAAAGCATTGATCTTGTAGTTGAGTTGTACTTGGACTTTTCCTGCAAAGACTTGAAATTTCTCAAAGACTTCATCTTTGGAAGCAATAAAAAGTGTCCAAATAAATCGTGAGTAATCACCAACAATTACAAACACATATCAATTTCCTCCAAAACTTTTGATTCTCATAGGTCTGCATAAGTCCAGTGAAGTAATTCAAGTGGCTTGGATGTACTTACTAAGTTCTTTGATTTAAAAGAAGTCTTAGTTTGTTTGCTTGTAACACATGTATCACAAAGATTGTTCTCAGATTTCTTATTCTCAGGGAGACCTCTTACCAACCGTTTCTTGACAAGTTTTCTTAACAAATAAGTACTAACATGCCCTAATCTTTTGTGCCATAGTGTAGAGTCATCTATTGAAGCAGCCAAACATGAAAGATTTGGACTGTCAATATCCTCCAGACTAGTTACATACACATTTTTCCATCTTTTTCCCTTTAACAACTCCTCACCATTTTTCTGATTTACTATGCTACAATGTGTAGAATAGAAATGAACTGAGTTGCCTTTGTCACAGATTTAAGATACACTAAGCAAATTAAATTTTAAACCATTAACTAAATTGACATTATCTATGACATAATCTGAAGTAAAACAAATCTTACCTACACTGATGATTTTTCCATTTTTATTGTCGCCAAAGGAAACTGTTCCTTGGCTTCCTGATTCAAGTGAGAAGAACTTCATTTTGTCCCCAGTCATGTGTTTAGAGCACCCGCTGTCAATACCAGCAAGGGTCCATTCCCACTCGATCCTGCACTTAACATGTTAGTGGTGTGGAGTTAGGGTCCACAAAAAGGTTGGACCCAGTTCCACAAACGATCATTGCTCTAGGATCATTCTTGACTACCCATTTTAGTCCTATTCCTTTGAGTTGTCAATGCCTCGTGAATCATGTTCTATAGCATTAAGCTTCATGATGGCCAGGTTGTCTACATAGATGGCAGATACCTCTACGACTTGTCTCTGACAGGTACCCGACCTGTTGTTTGGTTCTCCTCATGGGTGTCTTAGGAACAGCTTCTAGCTTAGCATTTTTTTTCTTTGATTGTAGCTAGTTCCTTTTCTTTTGCGTTAAGCGTAACAATCAATTCATCGATTTCAGGTTGTTTTCCTAGCTTCAACATTTCATGATCCAAGAGAGTTTCACTATAGTCGATTTATAATTTCATGAGTGCCTTCATGAGGTTATCTACCTTGTCTTTTTCTGAATTTTTCTTTAATTCTTCATTTTCCTCCAAGAGTTCCTTGTTTTCATTTTCAAATGCCTCTAGTTGATCAACTAGTGTGAGTGATGAGAAGGGAAGAAATGGTACCAACCAGAAAAGGGCATACGGAGCATCCGGTCACCTCTAGCCGGATAAAAACAGGGCTAAAGGAAAGCATAAAGCATCTGGTCATCTATGACCGGACCAACCAGGCTAGGTAAAATATAGTGCAGCCGGTCGCCTGTGACCAGCCAAAGACGTTAAAAGAGGGTAAAATCGTACTTGTATATGTAGAAAGACAGGCTGGCAGCGTGGGGACAGTTGTAAAAATACTATAAATAGGGGTTCACTCCCATGAAATAAGACACGCTATAATCAGCAATCAGACTTAAGCTCGATTCCAGCAAAAGCTCTCTCTCTCTTTTTCCTTCTCGTTGAACTTGTGATCGAAACCAGGTAACATAGGAGAATAAGGAAGGTCGAATTGGATAGGAATGAATCCTTCATTTCATTTGGAGCCGTCTGTGGGAAACGAACGGCTAGAAGCAACCACGAAACCACGTAGAAGTAGGGAAATGTTCTTTGATGTCAATAGGAAAAAGTCTAAAATAACTAATCATATTTTTGCAAGATTTAAGCACGGGAAATGGCTCCGAGATCTAAGAAGTGCCGAAAAGCACCGCTGAGGAGAATAATCGTACCGAAGAGGAAATGAGTTCCGAGATGCCAGAAGCCATCTCTAAAAAAGACCTCGAGGATATGCTAAAAGGATTGATCAGATCGATCGATGAAAAGATCGTGGAAGGAAACAAGACTGATGCAAAGAGATGAGGAATATCAAAGAAAGTGGATGATATGACTAAGGCTATAGAACTATTGAGGAACAGAGATTTGAAAGGAAGTAATGTCGGAGAAAGCAAGGACTGGAAAGATACTACGATCATTATCGGAGAAGAGATGGAAGAAGACGATCAGATAGACATGAGCCTTTATCCGTTCTCGGAGAGGATAAGGAAAGTGAAGCTTCCATCGCATTTTGTCGCCCCGGCGGTCGAGAAATACGACGGAACAGGGGATCCCGCTCAACATATCAAAAAGTTCATGTTTGTGATGAACACTCAGGGAATAAGTTCTCTCGCCCTCTGCAGCTTATTTCCAGGGACGCTTTCGAAAAGGGAGCAGGGATGGATCTCAACACGACCGCCGTAATCCATCACCAGGTTCAAGCAGCTAACCGAGGAGTTCCAGCAATATTTTGCCGCAAGCAAAAAAGTCAAGAAGGAAACGATAGAATTGATGGATCTGAGGCAGCGGAAGGGGGAGACTATGAAAGAGTACAGTGAACGCTTCCACAAAAAGGTAGCAGAAATTGATGACATTGATGAAAAAATTCTGATTAAAGCTTTTGGCAATGGCCTAGCACAGCCCCGTCTCGCAAGAAAAATTGCGACCAAGGCACCCAAGACCCATGGGGAATTGGCCGAAATGATTCATGACTACTTAAAATCTGAAATAGCTGAGAATAAAGCCAAAGAGCTAGCAGACAGCTTTAAGGGAGCAGCCACATCAGAGAAATAAGGAAGCCAAGGTGGGAGCGCCGGAGGTTCGTCAGGAGGGGGGTCGAGGTACCGACCATATTACAAGGCAGTGGCTGGAACCTCTTCCCAAGGATCACAACATCAAAACTCGAGGCCCATTGTCTACATCCATCCGGGAAAGTATACGACTGAAGTAAGAGAAGGATACCTCCCCCATCCTAGGAAACCGCCGCAAGGAGAAATCACGGTGGCATTTTGTGAGTATCATGGAAACCGGAGTCATCGAACAGTAAACTGTACCACCTTGGCTAAGGAGCTCAGGGTCATTGAAGAGAATAAGAAGAAGGGGAAACAGCAGGCTGGATTGCAGAAACAGTACGGCAATCAAAGATCTTCCCAAAACAACAATCAGTATATATCCCGAGGTCGTCAAGAAGAGGAGGTCCACCCAAAACTCGACCATAGCAAATCTGTTGGTATGATTATAGGTCTGTAGAAAAGGCAAGTAAAACTTTCTTTCCCAGCAACAGGTGTCCTAGGAATAAAATCTATCATAGATCACCTTTTGAAAATCAAAGATGTATAGGAGTAAGCTTTACATCGCGTTAAGAAATAAAAGGATAAGTAATATTTTCATTTCACACTATATCTCTTGGATCCTCTTCAAAGCTAACCAAATTTTTTCTAAAAAACTCACAGGACGTTTTTCGGAGGTAGGGCCTCTAACTCCTAATGAAAGAAAAAGGCACATTCATGAAGTGCATCAGGAACTCCCAGAAAGAAAGATTGTTAAAAGAGAGAGCATCCCCCAATATTCTTTTCCAATGAAGATGAAGGTGGAGTGTTATACCCACACAACGATCCACTTGTCATTCGTGCACAAGTAAATGATCGAATGATGGAAGGAATCCTGATTGACAGTGGAGCCGGAGCAAATGTCATATCAGCAGAAGTAGTTAAAAAGCTGGAAATACCAGAGGGCCAGATCAAGCCATATTCAGTAGTTTTAGGAGGGTTTGAGGGAGGAGTTTCTACCACATCTTCCGGCAGTATAGATTTTACAATAACTTTGGGTCAGGAAGATGAAAGAAGGACAGAAAAACTCACGGCTTTCATCGTTCCAGGCCTCTCTGGATATAACATGTATCTCGGAAGGCCAGGGATCAATGCTTTCAAAGCTATATGTAGTACCCATCATTTAAAACTGAAGTATTTGACCAAAGGCGGGAAATTGGTTACTATAAGAGGAAGTCAAAAAATGGCTCGGATATGTGAGGTTCGCATAATGGACAGTCTACCTAATGAAGAGGTGGTCAGAACAGTGGGATCAGAAAAAGAATTCAATGGGACATTGCCGCTTCCCCCAGAGCCGAGTCAAGGAAAAGAAGAGCACCAATCGACTCAGGACCCCCCCCAGAGAGGTATATCTAAAATCTGATCCTTCTAAGTTTTTTAAAATGGGGACTGCATTTGACAACGGAGAACAAATTCACTTAATAAGGTTCCTCGAAAAAAGAAGGGCAACGTTCGCTTGGAGCACAGACAAAATGCCCGGAATAGACCCACGCATTATTCGGCATGAACTCCGGGTGGATCCAAAGCATCCGGCGGTCAGGCAAAGAAAAAGAGTAATAGGGCAGGAAAGGGATTTGGCAGCTCGAGCCAAAGTCCAAAAGCTCCTCAAGGCCGGATTCATCAGGGAGGTAACTTACCCACGGTGGCTGGCAAACGTTGTCATGGTAAAGAAAGCAAATGGAAAATGGAGGATGTGCGTGGATTTCACGGACTTGAATAAAGCATGTCCTAAAGATTTCTATCCCCTACCATCAATAGACAGATTGGTGATTTCAACTTCTCAGAGTTCTGTGTTAAGCTTTCTGGATGCATTCTCCAGTTATAATCAGATTAAAATGAATGAGGAAGTTTCAGAAAAGACTTCTTTTATCACTTCAGCTGGAACATTCTGCTACAAAGTAATGCCTTTCGGCCTAAAAAACGTAGGAGCTACTTTTCAACGAATGATTGATAGAGTGTTCGGTCAACAACTTGCTCGAAACGTAGAAGCTTATGTTGACGATATAGTCGTAAAAAGCCCATCGAAAGAGCAACACATGAAAGATCTGAAAGAAACATTCGATACTCTGGATAAATATCAAATCAAGCTGAATCCAGAGAAATGTGTATTTGGTGTGACTAAAGGGAGGTTTCTTGGTTTCATTGTCGGACAGCGAGGTATCGAGGTTGACCCAGAAAAAAGTCAGGCAATCCTCAACCTTTCCCCACCCAAAAATATCAAGGATGTTCAGGCACTAAATGGGAGACTCACGGCGTTAAGCAGATTTTGCTCCAAGCTTCAGGAAAAATCAATCCCATTCTTCAACATCCTAAGGAAAAATAGCAAATTTCAGTGGGGACAAGAGTGTATAGATGCATTCGAAAAGATGAAAGAGATGTTCTAGGATCTACCTAAGTTAGGTGTACCTGGCCAAGACCTCTACCTTTATTTGTCAGTGACAGATTGGGCAGTTGCGACTGTCTTGATCATGGAAGAGAAAAGGGAAATACCAGTCTATTACACCGGCAAAATTTTGAACCCAACAGAAGGACGGTACACAAATATAGAGAAAATTTTGTTCGCCTTGGTAGTAGCATCAAGGAAATTGTGGCCCTATTTTCAGTCACATCAAATCTTTATCAGAACTAATTGGCCGCTCAAGCAAATAGCAAACAACCCAAATGCTTCTGGCTGAATGGTGAGCTGGACTATAGAGTTAACACAGTATGAAATTCACTTCTTGCCCAGGACAGCAATTAAAGCCCAAGCCTTGGCTGACTTCATAACAGAAACAAACTTTGCCAAGAAAGATAGGCCCAGAATCCATACGTTATCTTAGTTGACGGAGCCCGATGCAAAACTGGGGCAGGAGCCGGAATAGTGGTGCAAGCGCCAGATGGACAAAACTTAAACTACGCCTTCCGGCTAGACTTTGACTTCACCAACAACGAAGCTGAATACGAAGACCTTATTCAGGGTTTGGAAGTGGCCACCGCCCTAGGGGCAACAGGTCCCATAGGAAGATACCCTCTCTGTTCTTTCCTTCCTATAAAACCTTGTTGGAGATGAAACTTATAAATTCTTACTTTTCGCAGAATTAGAAGTATACTCGGATTCTATGTTGGTAGCAAGACAAAATGACAATGTCTATGAGGTCAAAGAAGCGAAGCTTTGGATGTATTTTGTAACACCCCTCTCCATAATCACGATATAATCCCTCACGTAGCAATAATTAAAATGTCTCGCAGCGGAAAATAAACAACAATTACAAAACTCACTCGGGTGTCACCGCCCATTACTCGCCCATGCGAGCAACGAAGCCAAACTACATCCAACTTCCAAAATAAACAAACTGCTAACCGCAGTGATAACGAGAAACTCCTATACATCATACTAAGTCCATAAACCATAAACATCGACAAGTGAGCATCTACCCAATCCTGAATACACAACATTACCATAATACAATTCACCATCTCCATTGCTATACAACATCTCCAAGTGTGGTGACAAAAGTAACACTCCAAATACCCTGTTCCTGCTCTTCAGCTCCGACAATGATCAACAACCTGTAATGGTGTAGTATCAGCGATAGACGCTGAGTATGCCGGTCCTGGACCCTAATGGTCACTTGTCATTTTAACCATCTTATTATTAGGTCGGTTTCATGCTTTACCATTTTACAATTATAGCAATATTGTAATAAACATGTATACTACACATATTCATCCATCCAAATATTCATAGATATTCAACCATCCATCCAATCCACAACCATTCAATAACACAATCCACAATTATATATCAAACGTATCGAACAATAACAATATAATGTACAATGTACATTCACCGTAGCGTACAGTGCTCATATTTAATTTACCTTAGCCTCGTAGGCTCCCTCCAACCATCAACACACAATAAAATAACCACAAGTATAACCAATGAACAACAAAGTGAAACAACGAGAATAATAAACAAGTATTAAGTCTCGTCCATGGTATTGTTCGCCACTGTATAAGTCTCAATTGTTTTAGTTGTTCAGTTATACCTAGTGACAATGTCTCGTTAAAACGACATGTCTCTAGTTACCCATATATTATGGCGGGTCACCCACGGCAGTAGCCACTCCAACGGTAGAGTCTCCGACCAACGAGCCATTCTAGCTCACGGGAAATTTTCTTGATACTTACGGACCCGTACGCGGACATCCTGGTATCGTTTTTGTGATCACAGCGCGCACCAAGAGCCACATCCTCTTGGCTTTACTTCCATTCCATTAATTAATTAATTATACCATCGCATCGCATTACCAAATTTTCTAACACAGCAGACTAAGGTCATTAGTCCAATCCGGAGTCTGTAAACTCGGGACCCAGTGCTAGATACAAGAGCGGCGTATAGAAAGGCCAATGCTCCGTATAAAAGTCTTAGATAATATGTATATGGTATTATCATAGTGCTACAACGTTTTACTTACGTTCCTTATATTTCATATAAGATAGCACCATAGCTGCTAGTTCGTTTTATATATATAGGTTCATATATACGAACCAATACTGTTAACTCAACAACAGTAAATGATAAGCAGCTATAAATATACAGTTCATGCATATTAATTATCACATTAAGACAAACAATCTTATCACAGATCACACAACAACATACAAGTTATATCAACCAAATCCGAGCCCAAGGAACAACCTTATTTCCTTTTGTTTAAATTCGTTTACTAAGGTTCCTAAGACTCTTTTTAGTCTTAATAAATCATGTTTTAATGTTTAACCAGCATACCAAGGTTTGGGGTATTTCAGTATAATCTAAACGGTATTAAAACTATAAGTCAGTCTCCATGACTAACTACATCCGGTATTTCCGAATAATAGGTAACCCCGACAGTTCACCCCTGTTTTCTACAGTTGTTCGTGACGGGTTTCTCTAAAACAGTCGGTTTTGTTACTTAAACGTGTACGTCATAACATTTCAATTGTTAAGTTTAATTCGTTGTATTTCTTTTTAATCTTGTCCACCGTCTAGCTTAGGTACATATCCTATAGTTGCATGTATTCATGCATGATTGTAGTACCTCATTAATTTTTTGTATTGTATCCAAAACTCATAACTTATAGTTCATAACTATATATTTTTTTATTTTTTTTTAAATAACCACCACCATTAAATCATATGGTTTCCAACCAAAACATATATCCACCTTATATACATTATCCTTGTGTATGTATATATTTACCACGTAGGTAATTCCCATGAGTTTAATAAACTCTTATATCATATGTTACTTTTTATCATCTTTTATTAGATGATTATTCCCATTAGTTGTATCATATTGTACAACTTATATTAAGATTATTATCCTCACATGAGTAACATTTTATGTTGTATAATTACAACTCCTAAGGTTTATTCAATAAATACCTTAGTTTATAAATCCCATTTATTTATAGTTTGTCACATTATTTTATGTGAGTACCCTTCCTTATATTAATTCCATTAAACCACTTTAATACCATATAATTGTCATAACATTTATGACATTGTAGACCATAGTCTAAAATTCATTTTCCAACTCTTACTAATTCGGTATAGCCCTTGGATTTATTTGAATTCCCTCTTTGACCACATAACATTATGTAATGTTATACCAAAATACTAATATCATTTGATATGATATTTTTATTTCCTTTAGTTTATAACCTATAGTTTTTATACAAAACTATTTTATATTGCCTCTTAGGCACCATAAGAAAATCTTATTCTTTTCCATAAACCATAGTTTCCTTTATTCACAAAATCTCCCCATCATTTATACCATGTTATATATACCATTTAATATAACATTTCTAACTTATAAAAGAGCATAACCTATGGTTATCTTTCATAAATTCCGAATAGACCTCAATATACATTTTATATTGTCATTAGGCCCAATTTATAACATATAGTTTGATAATATCATTAAAACTATATATTATACATATATCTCAACAAATACTCTTATATAATTCTAAAAATCTCCAAATTTCACCAAAGGGTTATAAATATCCTTATTAACCCATATACTCTTGGTATTTACCATTCCACCATCTATATTTCTCCAAAGTGTCATAATGACCTAATAACTATATATTATACATATATAGTTTATTTTTATTCCAAAAACAACTCAATAAATTCCTAAAAATTCCTAATAGCCCATGGGTGTTTAAAATACCATTGTACACCCTTTATTTTTGGTAATAACATATTTACCACATATGTTATAAAAATATTACCATTAAATACATAACTTATTATAAAACCTTAAATAAGTTATCTAACTTATTTATTTTGGTCAAAACCTAGCATATGGTCAATGTTGACCTCCTTAATATTTCCTTGACCATTAATTCCTAATAATTACGGTTTGCACCCAAACTTTCTAGAAATCACCATTTAACCCCAAAACTTTATAAAATCTTATAAACTTTATTTTAACTCCTTTTTACCTCTAATTTTCGGCCTTATTATTCTAAAGCCCCAAAATTTAATTTAATTACACTCTAACCCCTTATTCATTTCGGTAATAATTATATATCACCTAAACTTAAATAAAAGCTTGTAAATGCATAAATAAAATGGCCTAAAATACATGGCCTTATTACAAACATTGGCTTGCAAAATAAATTACACATAAATGTCCTAAAATACATATAAATTTTCGGCCTCACCATATAATTTTCATTTATTTACCAAACTTCCACATAATGTCTTAAAGTTGACATTTATGCTTGTTTAATTAGTTATAAAATTTATTAAGACATTCCTTAATCATTTTAAGGTCAAACAAGACCTTATTCTACTTCTTCACTCACGACAATTAATTAGGAATAGCTTAAACTTGTATTAATGTAACAAGTTAAGGTTTTAAGTAATTTATACCTTGATTTAACCTAGATAGAACCTTGTTTGGTTCGGCCACCTTAAGTAGAAATTCTCCAAAGCTTCTCTTACATGTTTTTAGACAGAAAACAAGGCCTAGTTAGTCTCCAAGCAAGATCTAACCATAAGAAGTAATTTAAGTCATGAAAATCATGGATTTTTACCTTAGATCTTCAAGCTTGGCATAGATCTACTTCGGCCCTATTTTTTCCAGAAGATAAAGAGTATCAAAACACTCTCAAGAACAAGGTATAAAACTGTGGTGAATTAGCTTGGAAGATAGCTAAGTTTTACCTTGTTTAAGATGCCAAAAATGGTGTTTTTGGCTTGGATCTAGCTACTCCTTGTAGATCTTGGTATACCAAATGAATCTACATGAAAAGGAGAAGAAAATAAGGCTAGGAACAAAGTTTCACAGCCGACTTTGAAGGGAATCAAAAGATATGAGCTTAAAGCATATTTTTGTACCTTAAGAACAAGTTTGAGTTTCTCAACCTTCTTCCCCTGTTATGGCCGAGATTCTTCCTTCATTTAACTTCCAAAACAACCTAGATTCATGGATGTAAGTGGTTGGAGCTTAGATCAATCGAAAAAAGAAAGAAAGATGAAGAAAATGGGCATTTTCATGCCTTAAGAGCTTACCTAGAGCATGAACTCTCTCCAATGGAGCTTGGAACTCTTACCTACGGTGGAGAGGAGCCAAAGGGAGCTCAAGGACAGAGCAACCTCGGCTGAAGAGGGGAAATGAAGGAGAATGACCTAATATTGCCTTAAAGTCATTTTTTGAATATTTTAGGTCATTATTGTTTTGATGACTCATCAATGCTTGATTGATGCTGATAATTGAAGGGGAATTAGGTGGAGACAAGAAGAGGGGGCAGCCGTCCTTGATTGACAAAGGTAGGGTATGATTGGAGCCAATTTGAATCAAAAATGAGATAAATAATGTTAATTTAATTCAATTATTGTAAGGTGACTAAGCACTCTTGCTTTTCTTGCTTGGAGCACCGAAATACAAGGGAAAAGAGGAGCAATTGGAGGCTCCAAATCGGCTGGCTCTCACATGGGGTAAGCAAGTGGGGACAACCTTTTTGTTTTATAAGGTAAAGTATGTCTTTTTGTTATTTTATGCAAAAGTAAAGGACTATATTTAATTGTCACATGTCTCTTGTCTCTTGGTCTGTTAAGAGACTTAATTATCTGATTTCATGTAGTCCATTTCGTGGTCAATGGTCAACATTGACCAACTTAGTCAATGTTGACCCAAACGGGCCCCACTTTAGGGTTTTATTAATATTTTAATATTAAATTTGTAAAAATTTGTAAATTTCTGGAATTAAATTCCTAATATCATATAATATGATATTTTATTATATTTAAAGGTAATTATAACCTTTTAGCCCATTTAAAACCAATTTAGAAGGCGATTACACAAAAACGTGCTTTAAGGAGTTTTAGTGCACATTTTGTGTCGCAAGGTGTTTCTGGGCTTGGTTTTCTTTGACAACGGTTTTTTTGTGTTCCTTACATGATATTTGATCATGGTATCCAATTTTATATCATTTAGAGGTCATTTGATTTTTAAGGTTTCTTAGAGCACCTTTTTGCCCTTTTTGACCTTGAAGCATGAAAGTGCTTGTTCTTTGTGTTGGAGTGTTTTCCAACGATTGTAATATGTCTAGTAATGTGTTAATATACTTAGGACAAATTTTTAGGTCCTAGGTAATTCATTTGGGTATTTATTTACCCTTAACAGTCAAAGGGTGCAACATCTTGTTTTGTGTTGACCGCTGTTGTTCTCAGTTGACTTTTAAGGCATGTTTAGGCCTTAATTAATGTGATTAAATATTTAATCCACGTTTTATTAATTTGGGGTATTTCAATCTACCCCCCTTAAAAAGACTTCGTCCCGAAGTCTCTTAATCAAGTAGGTAAGTATATAAATGTATAACTACCCATTATTCCCATAATGTATATCTATGTGATATATCATTTACACACATCGTATTGCGCTTATACAGCACATAGCCATCACGTTGTGGCGTTAGTTCAATCACATATGGATATAGGTGATCCATCAGCACCATTATTTCCTATCAGTTCTACCAACCCTGACAACCTTCCTGAGATGTCCATAACATTCCATTGTTCCACATTCCATATCTAATGATTCATTTCATATCCAGGTGATACCATATGTAATCATTCTACAAGGCAATATGAATACATATCACAAATAGCATAAGAAAGGTACAACACACATGGTGTACATACAACATTCAAACAAGTATCTCATAAGATACATACATACAAGTGTACAATACACACAAACAAACCAAACAACGCACGCCCCGCATACCAACCATAACCACAAAACCAATTCACTGTATGCCATGCATACGGAATAATTCACTGTATGCCATGCATACTAAACAAACAAACCTCGTATGCCCCGCACACCACCAATTCTTTGTATGCAATGCATACGAAAACAACAAAATTTAGTGCACACATGTGCACAGCCAAGAGGCTCTACCCCCCTTAAAAAGGGTTATGCCCCCGTACCCCACAAGTATACAACAGCCGCTCAATAAGGAGCGCTGGATACTTGGCTCTCAAAGAGTTCACCAACTCGTGAATTATCCTCATATCAGAGAGACGGGTATGACTCTAGCCCTTCAGGGCTCCCTAATACATAAAGGTGAGGCACTGCTCTATTTGTGCTCTCTCCCAATTTTATTCTTATGGGCCCACTCGCTCTGTATGAGGTGCAGACCCATGAACATAGGCTCAATTTGCCTCTTTTTTTTCCATTGCTGTGAATCCACTCGTTGGATCACTAGCATACATGCGTGTGTCTTCTCTCACTGATATTCAGCTTGAAATGTAATATGACATTGGCTACTGTTAGTACTTAGTGCTCTTTGCACTTGTCTTTGTAATATTAAGACGTACCAGCCTATATGTCCACAAAGATGATGTTTGTCATCCATGTCTCCTGGTGGTTTTGTTCCGGAGTAACACACTGTTGTAGTTCTCTTTTTTTTAACACACTCGTGTTGATATCCACTTTATCTTTCTGCATTCCCACTAGATTAATAACTGCACGAGTGCAATACCAAAACACTCAGTCATACAGAGTGCAGAGGCGTAAACACTCAACAGCTATATCCAATGAGTCAAACATAAAAGATGTGCGAATTATCCTGTGAGTGGTACATTCCAAATCCATTGTTCCTTAAGCAAGATATCTGCTATCATATAGCTTTATCTTTTCTCTTTGTAGTCACGCGTTTATATCCATATCATCTGGTAGATTTCCTCTGGATTGTAAGGATTTACTCGATCCTTATGAGGATTCTACGTATTTTCGTCCATAATGGGTTTTCCTGTTTCTTTTTTTTTTGGGTTCCTGTCCTTGAACTGTTTCCCTGTCTTCACTGTATACTGTCTACTGTTCTCTGTTGAAGGTTCTTGATTTCCTTAGCCCGTTGGTTTAACTGCGGCTCTTCTCGTCCATCTTCGAGGTAATCCGTCTTACTGTCCGTAGAATGGAGTTGACTACTTCTCGTGTTCCTAACACTACTTGTCTACTTGCATGGGGTACCATACTGATACATTACTACTTACCCGACTAACTCATAAATAAGTCTGTCAGGCCCACATGCTCCTAACGGAGTGCGGTCGTCCCATGTCTCGTTTAGTAAACTGGTAATGTCTGTCACACGGTTGTTGTGAAGTATTCTTTTGTCACTCTCCCTTTGATGGATATCCCTTTTTTTTTTCTTCTTCTTCTTCTTCCTTCTTCCTCTTTTTTTTTGTGTAATAGTTCATGTTATCAGTTATCCTGTAATAAGTGCTATTGCCTTTGTGGCATCCATGGTAATTTGTGCCATAGACTGGTATTATTCAACTTGGTGTAAGTAAAATCCGTGCTATATTAGCAAACTTGTTTCTCCTTTTTTTGATCTCGTTGAGTACAACACATTATCCTTTTTCTCCCTGTTTTTTTTATCATATCTCATCCATAGTTCATATTCGTCCCTTCATCCATGTAATTGGATGTATTGAAGATTGCATAATAGCTTGAGCTACTTGGCTCTTCACTTCCCAACCATCCTCACTGACGGTGGTGCATCTACAAAGGGTAAGCTTGTCCATGAGGACTAAACATTTAGCACTGGTAGTGATTAGCATTAAATGTGGGTATACACTGCTGGTATTTGGCTAATAAGCCATGTCTGAAAATTCCTAAACAATTTAAACTGGTGTGGTTTACAATCACAGTGGTTGTATATTTCCCAGTTGTGTGGTTGAACTAACGGTCCTTCCAAAGTTGCATAGGTTTCTAACTTCAAGGTTTGAATGAAAACGTTTGAAAAACATTTTTTTTGTACATATAATAAAAGACTAAAAGTAGTAGTTGTTGCAGTTGCATTTGCAGTTGCTGTTACTGTTGCTGTTGCTGTCGCTGCACTTGCTGTAGCAAGTGCGCAAGGCAGATGGAAATTTCAGTGGTTTTCTTGTCATAGCGCTTGCAATAGCAAGTGCGCCATGCAGGTGGAAATTCTGGTTCAGTAATTCCCGGTCTCATTGACTCTTCGTCATTTGAGTATCGCTACATGGTAATGTAAGCATTAACATCCTGTTCATATATATATCCGTCAAGGTTTAAAGTTTACTCGCATCAAGTTCACAAATCTAGTCTCCAAAGTCATACACAGAAAGGCGAGTGGTCAATGACACACTCCCACATACTTATAACAAGTCTTTGTCCAACATCCAAAGTAAATATACAACATAGTAATCAAGTCTTCCACCAGCGGTCTCATGGAGTTAGGGTACTCATGCCCTATCTACTCCCTTGCCCTTCAGGGCTCCAGCATCAGTAGATGTCTGGCCATCCTGACCGCCTCGTGGTACTCCAGATCCTCCAGCTGAGGTCTTCTGAGTATTCTTTGGTGGCCGGTAATTACGGCTCTCTGGGTTCATCCAGCATTCGAATTCCCTATGGCCCTCTTTGTGGCAGCACCGACACTCGACTTTGCGGCCTTCGCAGTCGACCCAGGATGGTCCCTCCCACAACGCTTACAGTAAAAATGGCGTTGGGTCTGTCCGGTGCCTGATGATGGTATTTAGTTTAAGTGAATATCTGTTGATATAAAGGTTAAGGTCACAATTGAATTTTAAGAGGGAGGCGTTCTCACCCTTAGGAGGTGTAGATCTCAAAGGCTTAGCGTCTATAGTTGGGCCGGTCAACCGAAGGACGGGCTCTTTCCCTTTCTTTCCCTGGTGACCCTGCTGCCCTTTCTTTTAAAGAATTTCTTGTTAAAGGTTTCGGGTCAGCATTCCTAAAGGTATTTAATATGGTAAACAATTTAAAATGGGATAAGTCCTTACTTCCCCTTCTTCTGGCTATTGCCTGAAGATGCCTCCATCCTCAGACTCTCCTTCGGGGTTCTTTCTCTTCTTTGCCCCAAGAGTCTCTTCCCGAGTCTGGAGCATTAGCTCCGTCCTCGAGGCAGCCTCATAACACTCCTGGAATCTCCTTGGTAAGTTCTCACAAAGTTAATTGGTAATGTAGTAAGTAAAGAATTTCATGGCTTTCATGTTAGTACTTGGATGGTAGTGTAGAGGGTAGCACCCATCGCCATCTGAATGCGAAATAATAGTCCTCCCCGGAACTTCTCGACCTTCACGGTCTCTGAGTAATCCACACCGGGAATGGAGTCCAGCGAACCAATGAATCGAGCGTAATACTCATCCACGGTCAGACCTCCTTGGGTCAGTGTCTCTGACTCATGGCGCTTCTTCTGTTTGAGATGTGCTGGGTAGTACTTCCCTCTCAGCAATCGACAAAGGCAGCCCACGAAAAGTCGGGCGTAGCCAGGTGATGGTCCTTGACCAACTTCACCAGTACTGGCTGCATCCTTCAGATGGAAGGCAGCAATGGCGACCTTCTTGTCGTCAGGTACCTGTAAGCTTCGTATGCTTTCTCATGTTCAACAATGTAACGTCCAAAGCTACGGGGTCTGGTTCCCCAGAATATGTAGGTGGTCGGGTCTCGCTAACTGACTTCAGCCAGTTCGTTCCCCTGGGCTGTGGCGGGTGGGCTGGTGCTCCTCCTATCTGAGTACCCAGCTGTGCAAGAACGGCTGCAACCGTCTCAGCAACTCCTGGAATGCCGGGGTCACCGCCTCCACCTCTACCAGTACCACGCCCTCTAGTTCCACCAGACATCTGTAGTACAGTATGTCACATAAATACTCGGTAAATTACCGTACACAACCAATAGATATTAAGTTGCCTTAAGGCTACCTGTCACGCAATTTGCGTTACTAGACACAATATCTTTCTAAGACGATCGTCTCGTACTTCCCAAATGTTTCCCATAATTTCCCAAGTCCTAAGCTCACTGTCTTAACCTATTATCTCGTCATCAGAGCGGTACTCCGCTCTGATACCACTTTTGTAACACCCCTCTCCATAATCACGATATAATCCTCACGTAGCAATAATAAAACGTCTCGCAGCGGAAAATAAAAACAATTACAAAACTCACTCGGGTGTCACCGGCCGTTACTCGCCCATGCGAGCAACGTAGCCAAACTACATCCAACTTCCAATAAAAAACTGCTAACCGCAGTGATAACGAGAAATCCTATACATCATACTAATCCATAAACTCGACAGTGAGCGTCTACCCAATCCTGAATACACAACCTTACCATAATACAATTCACCATCTCATTGCTATACAACATCTCCAATGTACAAACACTCCAAATACCCTGTTCCTGCTCTTCAGCTCCGACAATGATCAACAACCTGAATGGTGTAGTATCAGCGATAGACGCTGAGTATGCCGGGCCTGGACCCTAATGGTCACTTGTCATTTTAACCATCTTATTATTAGGTCGGTTTCATGCTTTACCATTTTACAGTTATAACAATACTGAATAAACATGTATTCTACATATTCATCCATCCAAATATTCATAGATATTCAACCATCCATCCAATCCACAACATTTAATAACACAATCCACAATATATATCGAACGTATCGAACAATAACAATATAATGTACAATGTACATTCGCCGTAGCGTACAGTGTCATATTTAATTTACCTTGCCTTGTAGGCTCCATCCAACCATCAACACACAATAAAATAACCACAAGTATAACCAATGAACAACAAAGCGAAACAACGAGAATAATAAACAAGTATTAGTCTCGTCCATGGTATTGTTCGCCACTGTATAAGTCTCAATTGTTTTAGTTGTTCAGTTATACCTAGTGACAATGTCTCGTTAAAACGACATGTCTCTAGTTACCCATATATTATGGCGGGTCACCCACGGCAGTAGCCACTCCAACGGTAGAGTCTCCGACCAACGAGCCATTCTAGCTCACGGGAAATTTTCTTGATACTTACGGACCCGTACGCGGACATCCTGGTATCGTTTTTTGATCACAGCGCGCACCAAGAGCCACATCCTCTTGGCTTTACTTCCATTCCATTAATTAATTAATTATACCATCGCATCGCATTACCAAATTTTCTAACACACAGACTAAGGTCATTAGTCCAATCCGGAGTCTGTAAACTCGGGATCCAGTGCTAGATACAGAGCGGCGTATAGAAAGGCCAATGCTCCGTATAAAAGTCTCAGATAATATGTATATGTTATTATCATAGTGCTACAACGTTTTACTTACGTTCCTTATATTTCATATAAGATAGCACCATAGCCGCTAGTTCGTTTTATATATATAGGTTCATATATACGAACCAATATTGTTAACTCAACAACAGTAAATGATAAGCAGCTATAAATATACAGTTCATGCATATTAATTATCACATTCAGACAAACAATCTTATCACAGATCACACAACAACATACAAGTTATATCAACCAAATCCGAGCCCAAGGAGCAACCTTAGGACAACACGGATCAAACCCCTTTACATACCGTTCACCCTGATCGTATTACGGTGGAGTATGAATCAGCAAGATCCTATGCTCCGTGTAGTCCGCGAGCTTGTCAAGCGTCCTTGTCAGAAGTATAATCTAAACGGTATTAAAACTATAAGTCAGTCTCCATGACTAACTACATCCAGTATTTCCGAATAATAGGTAACCCCGACAGTTCACCCCTGTTTTCTACAGTTGTTCGTTACGGGTTTCTCTAAAACAGTCGGTTTTGTTACTTAAACGCGTACGTCATAACATTTCAATTGTTAAGTTTTTCGTTGTATTTCTTTTAATCTTGTCCACCGTCTAGCTTAGGTACATATCCTATAGTTGCATGTATTCATGCATGATTGTAGTACCTCATTACTTTTTTGTATTGTATCCAAAACTCATAACTTATAGTTCATAACTATATATTTTTTTTTAAATAACCACCACCATTAAATCATATGGTTTCCAACCAAAACATATATCCACCTTATATACATTATCCTTGTGTATGTATATATTTACCACGTAGGTAATTCCCATGAGTTTAATAAACTCTTATATCATATGTTACTTTTTATCATCTTTTATTAGATGATTATTCCCATTTGTTGTATCATATTGTACAACTTATATTCAGATTATTATCCTAACATGAGTAACATTTTATGTTGTATAATTACAACTCCTAAGGTTTATTCAATAAATACCTTAGTTTATAAATCCCATTTATTTATAGTCTGACACATTATTTTATGTGAGTACCCTTCCTTATATTAATTCCATTAAACCACCTTAATACCATATAATTGTCATAACATTTATGACATTGTAGACCATAGTCTAAAATTCATTTTCCAACTCTTACTAATTCGGTATAGCCCTTGATTTATTTGAATTCCCTCTTTGACCACATAACATTATGTAATGTTATACCAAAATACTAATATCATTTGATATGATATTTTTATTTCCTTTAGTTTATAACCTATAGTTTTTATACAAAACTATTTATATTGCCTCTTAGGCACCATAAGAAAATCTTATTCTTTTCCATAAACCATAGTTTCCTTTATTCACAAAATCTCCCCATCATTTACCATGTTATATATACCATTTAATATAACATTTCTAACTTATAAAAGAGCATAACCTATGGTTATCTTTCATAAATTCCGAATAGACCTCAATATACATTTTATATTGTCATTAGGCCCAATTTATAACATATAGTTTGATAATATCATTAAAACTATATTATACATATCTCAACAAATACTCTATATAATTCTAAAATCTCCAAATTTCACCAAAGGGTTATAAATATCCTTATTAACCCTATACTCTTGGTATTTACCATTCCACCATCTATATTTCTCCAAAGTGTCATAATGACCTAATAACTATATATTACATATATAGTTTATTTTTATTCCAAAAACAACTCAATAAATTCCTAAAAATTCCTAATAGCCCATGGGTGTTTAAAATACCATTGTACACCCTTTATTTTTGGTAATAACATATTACCACATATGTTATAAAAATATTACCGTTAAATACATAACTTATTATAAAACCTTAAATAAGTTATCTAACTTATTTATTTTGGTCAAAACCTAGCATATGGTCAATGTTGACCTCCTTAATATTTCCTTGACCATTAATTCCTAATAATTACGGTTTGCACCCAAACTTTCTAGAAATCACCATTTAACCCCAAAACTTTATAAAATCTTATAAACTTTATTTTAACTCCTTTTTACCTCTAATTTTCGGCCTTATTATTCTAAAGCCCCAAAATTTTTTAATTACACTCTAACCCCTTATTCATTTCGGTAATAATTATATATCACCTAAACTTAAATAAAAGCTTGTAAATGCATAAATAAAATGGCCTAAAATACATGGCCTTATTACAAACATTGGCTTGCAAAATAAATTACACATAAATGTCCCAAAATACATATAAATTTTCGGCCTCACCATATAATTTTCATTTATTTATCAAACTTCCACATAATGTCTTAAATTTGACATTTATGCTTGATTAATTAGTTATAAAATTTATTAAGCCATTCCTTAATCATTTTAAGGTCAAACAAGACCTTATTCTACTTCTTCACTCACGGCAATTAATTAGGAATAGCTTAAACTTGTATTAATGTAACAAGTTAAGGTTTTAAGTAATTTATACCTTGATTTAACCTAGATAGAACCTTGTTTGGTTCGGCCACCTTAAGTAGAAATTCTCCAAAGCTTCTCTTACATGTTTTTAGACAGAAAACAAGGCCTAGTTAGTCTCCAAGCAAGATCTAACCATAAGAAGTAATTTAAGTCATGAAAATCATGGATTTTTACCTTAGATCTTCAAGCTTGACATAGATCTACTTCGGCCCTATTTTTTCCAGAAGAGAAAGAGTATCAAAACACTCTCAAGAACAAGGTATAAAACCATGGTGAATTAGCTTGGAAGATAGCTAAGTTTTACCTTGTTTAAGATGCCAAAAATGGTGTTTTTGGCTTGGATCTAGCTACTCCTTGTAGATCTTGGTATACCAAATGAATCTACATGAAAAGGAGAAGAAAATAAGGCTAGGAACAAAGTTTCACAGCCGACTTTGAAGGGAATCAAAAGATATGAGCTTAAAGCACATTTTTGTACCTTAAGAACAAGTTTGAGTTTCTCAACCTTCTTACCTTGTTATGGCCGAGATTCTTCCTTCATTTAACTTCCAAAACAACCTAGATTCATGGATGGAAGTGGTTGGAGCTTATATCAATCGAAAAAAGAAAGAAAGATGAAGAAAATGGGCATTTTCATGCCTTAAGAGCTTACCTAGAGCATGAACTCTCTCCAATGGAGCTTGGAACTCTTACCTACGGTGGAGAGGAGCCAAAGGGAGCTCAAGGACAGAGCAACCTCGGCTGAAGAGGAGAAATGAAGGAGAATGACCTAATATTGCCTTAAAGTCATTTTTTGAATATTTTAGGTCATTATTGTTTTGATGACTCATCAATGCTTGAATGATGCTGATAATTGAAAGGGAATTCGGTGGAGACAAGAAGAGGGGGCAGCCGTCCTTGATTGACAAAGGTAGGGTATGATTGGAGCCAATTTGAATAAAAAATGAGATAAATAATGTTACTTTAATTCAATTATTGTAAGGTGGCTAAGCACTCTTGCTTTTCTTGCTTGGAGCACCTAAATACAAGGGAAAAGAGGAGAAATTGAAGGCTCCAAATCGGCTGGCTCTCACATGGGGTAAGCAAGTGGGGACAACCTTTTTGTTTTATAAGGTAAAGTATGTCTTTTTGTTATTTTATGCAAAAGTAAAGGACTATATTTAATTGTCACATGTCTCTTGTCTCTTGGTCTGTTAAGAGACTTAATTATCTGATTTCATGTAGTCCATTTCGTGGTCAATGGTCAACATTGATGCAAACAAGTAAATTGATCTACTAAAACTAAACAAATTAATCTAGAAAATAATAAATCAATAAGTCTGCCGGGTTGCAAAAATCCCGGTCACTATAGTATAGAAAGTTAAGCAACCAAGTATCGAACCGTGGGACTTGAATAAATAAGCCTAAGTCCTATCCTAAATCCTAGGAAAACTGGAAACTCAGGGGGGTTGTGAATTGTTTTTTTTTTGAAACTAAATCAAATAAATGCGAATCAGTTAAATTAAGCAATCGGTAAAAATGAATGATGAAGTTGATAATATGAGTGGAACTCCGGGCTCGGGTTGTTCTTTTCTGATTGAATCTAGTAGCTCCTACAATTTAATTATGAGAAACGGAAAGGCCAATTCTTTCTATCTCTTACAATGCTAAATCCTAGTTCATTGAAGAGCTCACCTATCAGAACGTGTCAACTCTAATCTAGCAGTTGGCAAAACACATATAGGTGGAATAAGCACAAAGAATTGTTAGCGTTTGTAGGAAAGATTATCTATCCGACTAATCCTTCCCCAAATTCCCAGGTTAATTCGAACTCCCTATTAATCACCTTGTCTGATCTTAATAGGTTTCGCAAAACAACTCTATAACTCGCGAAATTAATAGAGAAGAAAATTGATAATCATTAACCTGAAAACAATCCGTCACAATCTCATAATCAAACTGCAGAATCTTTAACTACATTGAATCCATCTTGAACAAACCCTACCCCAGAGTTAAATCCCTACTAGCCAGACATTGCCAAGAAACAGATAAATACAGTCAACATAGAAAATCTAAGGGAAGAAAAACCCTTTTGTTGAACAACTATCCAGTGTCGATGGCTGCAGGTGTAAGGTTGAAGATGATGGCCACACTCCCTCTGTCGATGCTCCTCTAGAATGGTGGTGATATGCTTGGTGAATGTGAATGGAGGTGGACTGATGCAATTGGCGTGGATGAATGGAGAGAACCTCGTTTATCAGTGAGAGAGCGTGTGTGGTAATGATCGATGATGAGTGAATGCCTTCTCCTTCTGATTAGGTCATTTAAATAGACCTTTCTCTCTCTTTTTCCCTTCAAAACGCCGAGTTTATGCTGTAATTTTCGTGTCGTCCGAACATTGGTCCGAACTTCAAAGTTCGGACACAATGCTTTGAGCGCTTCAATTCAGAAAGTTTCGACCTGTGTCCGAACTTTGATGTTCGGACACAAGTTCGGACATGCTCCGTACTTCAGACCTCCGGCTTTTCTCAACTATGTCCGAACTTCGATGTTCGGACCGAAGTTCGGACATCCCATCAGGCGCAGCATACAAACTCTCGACTTGCGTCCGAACTTGGAAGTTCGGACACAAGCTCGGACAGACCTTCAAAAATCCTCTAAATTCTTCATCTCGACTCCGATTCGACCCCCGTTTGTTGCAATATCTCCCTCGTGAGTAAATCTAGTGTTTCCCTGGCTTTTCTCTGCATTTAATCATAGAAAAAGGTATCAAGCCTTACCAAACAACAAACCAAAGGAAAACGGAAGATAAGTGTGGAATATTATCGATGTTCGTATAAAAATTAGGCATTAAAGATCACTAAAAACCATTCATATTTCACACTCATCAAACCTCCTCACACTTAACCTTTGCTTGTCCTCAAGCAAAGCAGGAGTAAAATGTCTCAGAATGCCTCAGGGCCAAACCTTGGGATTGCATAAAATAAGGAGCTTAAGACACAATAATCACCCAAGAATCGATCTGCTCTTAACTGCATGTCTCTCAAACAATGAAGTACGCTTTTTAAAACAAAAGATTATGAAGAAGCTAAATCATGAAGTCAAAACATAGAGTAACCCAGAACCTTCCAACCTTTTCTCTTCTCAAACCCGTGGATGACAAGGGGTGTGAAGTTATGCCATATTCCGCAGAACCTTTCAACACCACGTACTCATGATCTAATTTAAGGAATTACCATAAACATAAGACTTTAAAGAACTTCCTTTTTTTCTTGCATATACATCAATTTTTCGCACACAATTCATCCCCCAGACTTTTCTCTCCATCCTTGTAACGGTATTGGGTCTTTTATCCCAGATCAGACGACCTTAGGTAAATGGGTGATGAAACACCCCTAGGACTTAATAACCCGATGGAAGAGGCCTGTTTTTGGTTCAGAAAAAGAAACTTAGATCAGAGGAGTACCTTGCCTTTATCCTTCATTCCAGACATTCTCATCATTCCCAGGGTTCCAAGTTAAACCAGTTCTAACTTCACAACCAACTTGTTCACAGATATTTAACAAAATTCAGCCATTTGAAAATATGATAAGAGAGCACACAACTTTGAGCAAACCAACTCTAAAGGTCAGTACCGGACTCAACTCCACAACTAAAGATCCACCCAAGTATTCAACACTAAGAAGCACTCTAAGGGAATTACCCCCACGCCCAAAACCAAACAAAAATTAGGTAAGGGATAAATGACTGACACATTCAGAAAGATCTCCCCCTTCCTCACACTTAATGAAGAACAATGTCCGCATTGTTCAGAAATTAATCACAAGAAGGAGATCGGACTAAATGTGTCAGACTCACAAGGGTGAATTGAACAGTGACAAAGTTATTCACAATTTAAAGCATAGGCCGAACAGTAACCAAAAAGAAAAAGAAACTAAAAACTCCTGATTTCTTTTGTGATGCTTTGAGGAAGTGATTCTTCCTCACACTTAGTGTCCTCGCAGGGGAGAATGTTTCCTCACACTTGCTTGAAGCTAGGGTCCGGCATGGAGTCAGCCCGATAAGGTACACTTGCACACATTCAAACAAAATATAAAAGTGTGCTAGAAGCATCGATTAGTGACAGCCAATAGTCAGAGTTAAGATTCAAACAAACGAAAATCAAAAGAAAAATTACAACCCAATCGAAATAAAAGTAATGAGTCTAACACAACCAAAACAAATCCAGAATGAAGTCCAAAAACGGCTTCTACACAAAAATAGCAAGCAGCAGCATAATCACTGTGGAGGCGGATAGTACGCCTGCCACTGCTGGAACTGATCGAGCAGAGCCTGATAGTCTTCCTGAGAGCGACGGGCCTGCTGCTGCAGAGTCTCGATCTCCGCCTGATAGCGACGATCTGCCTCCTCGAAACGAGACTCCAGCTGCGCAAACTCATAGCGAGTGACGTACTCGCTCCCAGGGGCTGGCAGTGCTAGATACGCCTCCTCCTCGTCAGGTGAAGCAGCAGGAGCGGGCTCTGATGGTCCCTCACCCGCCTCTCTCTGGCACTTCTGCGGTCGCGCTGCAGCCTTCTTCCTCCACACCCCATCTCTCTGTTCAAACCACATCTTCTTGAGAGCTCCCACATCAATAGGGGACCGCGCAGCGTGCAGTCCCGCAGACGGAATGGTAACCATCTGCCTCTTAAGGATGTGGCAGAGCATAACTGGGTAGCCTAACTTGTGGCGATCCCTGTGCTCCAGGATATGCTGCATGTGCTCGAAGATGACCCAAGGCAAATATGTAACCTCAACAGCCCCAGCAAACGACGGATTCAGCACCGCCTGAAGAAGTAGAAAGTCTGTTTGGTTGAGGTCGGAGCTCTGACGTGGGACAATGTTCGCAGCCAGTAGTGCGAGCAGAACTCTCTCCTGCGGGCTCTGAAGCGCATCAGCAGGGACGACCTGCTTTGATGGGTCATCCCCTGCTCGTCGAGGCCCCTGAACCATAAGAGGGGTGTAGTGGTGGATAGCTGCGTTCTTGAAATCAACAGGGTTGAGGTGCTCAGGGCGGTCTGGGGCAGGATAAGGAATCTCCATATATTGAGCAATCTCCATCGTGGAGACTGTTACTCTTTCTCCATCTACAAGGGACTTGAGCTGACCATCCTGGTAGATCGCATTGGCATAGAACATCCGCACAATCCTCTCAGAGTACGGCCCTCCCATATTCAAGATCTTGCCCCAGCCAAATGGGTTTAATATCCCCCTCAAACCCAACTGCTGCTCTAACTCCGGCACCACACCTCGTTCAGCAATTATATCTACCTCTTTCGCAAACCACTCCCGGGCTTCATCATTTCTGAATTCCGGTTCCTGACCCCGACGTCTGGAACTGGTGCTAGCTCCTGCAGCCCGCTTACCCCGACCGGTAATTCTGCTCAACATCTGCTCATACAAGGGTAAGCAAGTCAAGTGAAGGAAAGCAAGGATATAGTTCTAAACATGCACTGAATTTACCCAAAATCTGACAGAGTGTCCCCTAAAAACACTATTCTCCACAGCAGAAGTCAATAAATTTTTGTCATTCGCAACAGAGACGACTACCCATGACCAGCAGAGATCTAACTCACAAAAATTCGTAAATTTCAATCGGATGTAATAGCATTTCAGTCAACAAAATCTCAGTCATGCAAAATCCATAGATGCAAAATAACATCCCAATAATGTGGTTCAACCACTTCCACTAACAGTTCAACCCCAGCATAGAAGAAAACGAAATTAACTCATTCAGATTTAGACTCATTCACTTTGTTTTGCAGTTCAGCGATGCAAAATAAAACCAGACTCACACATCCACATTGAACTCGCAGTAGTGCAATTTTTTTTAAACATCTCTATCCATCAACTTGCAGCATAGCAGATAATAAACTCCATATTTGCAACTGAATCTCAGAAAGCTCAAAAATAACAGCCCACTCTCGTCTTTTCATACCTCAGATTCCAAATGTTGTCGCAAATCCATCAAACGAGGTAGAAAAGTAGAGAAATTACCTTGTTGGAGTTGAATGAGAGATTAGAAGTTGATAGAACAGCAAAAATCTGAACAATCGAACTCGAAATCCCAAAAGCGATAGTTAGGGTTCAACGTTGAACAGGGTCAGATTTAGCCTCGTTTGGGAATTTACAAGCCGATTTTGGTTGCTAGAATGATGAAGAATCACAAACCGGCAGATTGGTAGTAGGAATGTGGAATTTGGTGGAGTTTTGAGTGAGTGGTGAAGGTTTGAAGAGGAGGGAGAATGGAGGGCGCCGTCGTCGAGAGGTAGAAGAAAGGTTTTTGGGGAGTTTAAGTTGCCCGCGCCCCTCTTTAGTTCAGAATTCATCGAGCTGTCCGAACTTCGATGTTCGGACAGAAGTTCGGACATACATACCTGGGCTGCGCTTCGTGTTCGGTCCGAACTTCGATGTCCGGACCGAAGTTCGGACATCCCGTTTTGTATAGCCCTCAGACTCTCGAACTGCGTCCGAACTTCAATCTTCGGACTGAAGTTCGGACATATCGTTTGCGCAGGTCTCCAATTCTCGAACAACGTCCGAACTTCAATGTCCGGACAGAAGTTCGGACATCACCAGATATGCACCTCTTTGTTTCTTTTTGAGCTCAACTCACTGCAGCAAAAACATTATCCTAAAGCAAAACTATAAACAACATAAAAACATAAGATAAAAGTACCGGAAACACTGGGTTGCCTCCCAGTCAGCTGCTCTTCTTTAATGTCTTTAGCTAGACAATTTCCGTTTGATTAATCAGAAGATGTGTGATGAGCAGCTCTACAACAGCCCACAGTGAATTCCTTCACTTTCGCAATTCTTTTCGCATTCGCCAAGAGAATTTCTTTTTCACATTTGAACTCGTCTCTTGAGAATTCATCGTTGCGGTAGGATTGGATTCACTCTCCAAAAAGAATAACGCCTGCAAAGGAAAAAGATTATGATCAGTACCAAGATAGCTTTTTAATCGAGCACCATTTACCTTAAAGGTTTCTCCAGCCTTATTTTCCAGCTCGTACGCCCCGTAAGATGTAGCTCCCACAACTCTGAAGGGGCCGGCCCAGTGCGACTTAAGCTTCCCAGGGAAGAGCGTAGCCTAGAGTTAAAGAGTAGCACTAGATCCCCCACTTTAAAGTCTCTCTTTTGTATCATCCGGTCGTGGATCTTTTTAGTGCGCTCTTTATAGATTCTTGAGCTTTCGTACGCCTGGTCCCTCAATTCCTCCAACTCAGAAAGCTGAAATCGCCTCTTCTCCCCAGCGCCATGTAAATCAAAATTAAGAGCCTTTAAAGCCCAATAGGCTCTGTGCTCTAGCTCAACTGGGAGATGACAAGCCTTCCCGTATACCAGCTTGAAGGGGGACATCCCAATGGGAGTTTTAAATGCGGTTCTATAGGCCCATAGAGCATCATCAAGCTTGACAGACCAATCCTTCCTGGAGGAATTGACTGTCTTCTGAAGAATCCATTTGAGCTCTCGGTTGCTCACTTCTGCTTGCCCATTAGTTAGGGGGTGATAAGGCAAAGCTACCTTATGAGTCACCCCGTACTTAGTCATCAGCGAATTAAAAGCTTTGTTGCAGAAATGAGAACCTCCGTCACTGATGATAGCTCTTGGCACTCCAAATCTGGTAAAGATGTTCTTCTTCAAGAATTTTACCACAGTTTTAGCATCAGCAGAAGGGCAGGGGATTGCTTCGACCCATTTGGAAACATAATCTACAGCAACAAGGATGTAGTGGTTTCCGTGAGAAGAAGGAAATGGGCCGGTGAAGTCAATACCCCAGACATCAAATAATTCCACTTCAAGGATTCCCTTCTGCGGCATCTCATGCCTTCTTGAAGTGTTCCCCATCCTCTGGCAGTTATCACAGTGAGCACAGAAGCGGTGGACATCTTTGTGTAGAGTGGGCCAGTAAAAACCACACTCTAACACTTTAGCAGCCGTCCTAGTAGGACCGTGGTGACCACCTGCCTCTCGAGAATGGCAGAACTCTATTACACTGTTTACCTCTTCATCCGGGAGGCATCTTCTGATTAAACCATCAGCGCATACTCTGAAGAGATAGGGGTCTTCCCAAACGTAGTGACGGGTCTCAGACAGAAACTTCTTCCTCTGGTTGTAACTTAGATCATGGGGGACCAACCCAGAGGCAAGATAGTTAGCCAAGTCAGCGTACCATGGCTCCTTGACTTTCCCAATTATAAAGACCGTTTCGTCGGGAAAGAACTCATTTATGGGGACCCCGTCATCTGGAGTCTCGAGCCTCGATAAATGAGCTACCCCATTCTACTTCCCTTGCTTATCAACCACTTCCAAGTCAAACTCTTGGAGAAGCAGGATCCATCTCAATAGCCTGGGCTTGGAATCATTCTTTTGGAACAAGTACTTTAAGGCGGAGTGGTCTGTGTGAGCAATTACCTTACTCCCCAGCAGATAAGGTCTGAACTTGTCTAGAGCGAACACCAACAAGTAGCTCCTTCTCAGTGTGTGTGGTGTAGTTCTTTTGAGGCTCCGTCAGAGTCTTACTGCATATGTGATGACCCTCAAAATCTTATCCTTCCTTTGACAGAGTGCAGCACCAACAGCGAAGTCACTAGCATCTGTCATTATCTCAAAAGGAAGGGTCCAGTCGGGGGAACACAATGGGGGCAGAGATGAGTTATCCTTGATGGTCTGAAAAGCCTTCAAGCATTCTTCGGAAAAAATGAAAATGAACATCTTTCTGCAGGAGATCAGACAAGGGCTTCGCGATTTTTGAAAAGTCCTGGATGAACCTTCGATAGAACCCCGCATGACCCAGAAAAGATCTGACTCCTCTGACTGAAGTGGGAGGGGGTAACCCCTCAATGACTTCCACTTTTGCCTTGTCCACCTGAATGCCGTCTTTGGAGACCCTGTGCCCAAGCACTATACCCTCATGTACCATAAAATGGCACTTCTCCCAATTTAAAACCAGGTGGGTCTCCTCACATCTGCTCAGTATCTGATCCAGCTGATCCAGACACACATCAAAATTCTGGCCATACACCGAGAAGTCGTCCATGAAGACTTCTATGCTTTTCTCAATGAATTCGTTGAAAATGGCCATCATACACCGCTGGAAGGTGGCTGGTGCGTTGCAGAGACCAAATGGCATCCTCCTATAGGCAAACGTGCCATAAGGGCAGGTGAAGGTGGTCTTCTCCTGATCCTCTGGCGCGATGGGAATCTGGAAGTAACCACTGTATCCATCGAGGAAACAGTAGTACTCCTGCCCAGCCAGTCGCTCCAGCATCTGATCGATGAACGGCAGCGGGAAATGATCCTTTCTTGTGGCCTCGTTCAAACGTCTGTAGTCTATGCACATCCTCCAGCCAGTGGTCTGTCTTTGTGGCACCAGTTCTCCCTTATCATTGGGCACCGCCACAATTCCTCCCTTCTTGGGAACGACTTGCACAGGAGAGACCCAGCGGCTGTCAGAGATGGGGTAGATGATGCCCGCATCCAGCAGCTTTAAAACCTCAGCCTTCACTACTTCCTTCAAGTTTGGGTTTAATCGCCTTTGGGGTTGCCTCACTGGCTTGATACTGTCTTCCATGTAGATTCGGTGAGTGCAGAACCCTGGACTGATCCCTTTAATATCTGCCACTGACCACCCCAATGCTCCCTTGTGTCTTCCTAATACCTCCAGAAGTCTGCTTTCCTGCGAAACAGACAAAGAAGAAGAAATAATAACTGGCAGGGCGCCACCCTCTGCCAAGAAAGCATATTTAAGATTTGAAGGAAGAGTTTTTAATTCAAGAGTGGGGGGCTTCTCTACTGAAGGAATGAGCCTCTGAGTAGGCCTGTCCAGTGGCTCCACAGGAGGAGCATGAGGGCGAAAATAGGTTCGTCCCTGGTTAAGCTGCTGGACAACAGTAGCTACCTCAGTGCTCTCCTTATCATCCTCAATCGAATGGCATAACACCTGTTCTAACAGATCAGAATTCTCAAACAGGAAGGAAGAGTCATTAGTACTTTCAGCGACAAATGCATCATAATCATCAGTGTAGTCGACATCAATAGAAAGTACAGCATGAGAAGAAGCATTCGTTCTCATCATTTTGGTGATATCAAAACTAAGCTCCTCATTATTAAATTTCAGGGTGATTTTTCCTTTGTCAACATCAATGACAGTTTTAGCAGTTCGCAGGAATGGTCTACCCAAATTAATGGTACTTCAACATCCTCATCCATATCCAAAATAACAAAATCAGCAGGGAAGAAGAAGTTACCAACACCTACCACAACGTTCTCAACCATACCACGAGGTTTGATTGAGGAACGATCAGCCAATTGTAAATTAAAATTAATAGGGATAAGCTCACCAGCATGAAGCTTCCTAAACATCGAATATGGCATCAAATTTATGCTTGCTCCAAGGTCGCAGAGTCCGTACCCACAGTCCATGTCTCCAATGGTGCAAGGGATGATGGGCTGCCCTGGATCTCCACACTTCGGAGGGAGCTTCTGCTGGATGGCTGCAGAGCACGTCTCTGTCAGCTGAACAATCTCCTTTTCTTTGAACCTTCGCTTGTTAGAAATTAAATCCTTCACAAAGCGAGCATAATTAGGCATTTGCTTGATAGCATCAATCAAGGGAATATTAATGGTAAGCTTTGAAAATACACTCAAAAATTTCCCAAATTGATCATCAAGTTCTTTTTCTTTTAATCTAGGGAAAGGAAGTTCCTTAGGAACCACCTTACCCTTGGAGTTTTTAGCATTTAAAGAATGAGAAGGGGAAGAGATAGGAGCCTGGGTCTCCTCAACAACTACCTCAGGAGGGGCTGGGGGCCCTGACGGTGCACCAGTGCTAGAAGAAGGGCGACCGGTCTCCTCGTCAGCTTGGTCCTCAGCCACTTGATTTCTATTTATCAGTTGCTTCCCACTTCGTAATGTAACTGCTGCCACCTCCTCAGAGTCTGAGCAATCCTCAACTACCACGGTTTCCGAAACCGTCACTGCCTTCAACTGAGCTTTAGGATTGGGGTCTGTTTGGGAAGGCAGTGAGCCAGACGGTCTCTGCTGCAGGAGGAACTGAGTCAACTGACTCATAGTTCCTTGCATCTCCACCATAGCGTTCTCAAGCTTTTGCTGGCCAGCTGCCAGATTCTGATTTATCACTGTTTGTTGCTCTTGAGAGGCCATCAGTTTATCCATCATCTCCCTTAAATTAGCATTATTCGAGCTCAGTGACGATGGCTGAGCTGGAGACTGTTGTGGCCTAAACTGATTGAATGGGGGCCTAACAAAACCGGGTGGTGCTCCCTGACTTGCCCTCTGAGGCTGCATCTGCTGTGAGTTGAGGGCATTATTTGGATTACCGTACCTCAGGTTTGGATGCTGGTTCTGCATCCAAGGCTGCCTGTTGAACTGACCAATTACATTTGCTTCCTCAGTCTGCCTCATCTCAGCAACCATCGGGCAGTCTTCGTAGTCATGGCTGTCTCCACACTGAGAACAGCATACCTCATTTGGACCAGTAGACACCTGCTTGACGGCTTGCACAGATGTCTGTCCCATAGTGAGCCTCTCGAGCATCTTCGCCATATTGCCCACTGTGGTACTCAGATGGGCCTGCTCAGCAGCAATCTGCTCCATCATAGGATCTGGAGCCCGAGAAGAGGTCTGCCCAACTGTGAAGACCCTGCCACCGCTGTTGCTCCACTGGCGAAGCTCCTCGCAATAGGACTCCATGGCTGACATAAATTCCTCTCCGCTTTTAGCCAGCAGGTTCCCACCCAGTGCGGATCTGACCTCGGCTCTGTGCTCATCTCTCAGCCCTTGAAAGAACCCCTGGGCCAAGGATGTCATGTTCTGACCGTGATGCGGGCACTGGCGGAGCAGCTCCTTGAACCTATCCCAAGCTTCACAGATTGTCTCGTTGCCGGACTGTCTGAAAGCGGTCAGATCAGCGATCATCTGTCTGGTCCGGGAGATGGGGATATACTTCTCATAGAACCTCTCCGTCAACAGCTCCCAGGTGGTGATGATACCTGGTGGTAGACGGTGAAACCACTTCGAGGCTTCCCCTGATAGGCTGTGCTGAAATAAGCACAGCCGAGCATACTCCTCAAGCCCCTGGGACATCCCCAACGAATCCAGATGGACTAAAAACCGATGGACATGGTCTAGGGCATCAGCCGGGTCTGCGCCTGAGAAGGTCCCTGCTGGATGATTCCTGACAGCGTTTGTCTGATGGCTTGGTTTCAACTTTTGCCATTCTGCTGTTAATTCCGCTGTGAGGTTAGGTAGAGTCACAGGTCCTCTTCTAGGAGCAGCTGGAGGGCGATTTATTCTTCCCAGAGTGGACTGCTCAGCATTGGCATTGGGATTGGCTGGTCCGTTAGCAGCCATGGCGAAGGTGAGTGCTCTTCTCGCTCTTCGAGCTGTACGGTTGATCTCTAAGTCTAAGTTGAATCTTGGTGGACCTCGAGATCGAGTACCGTGCATTCACCAACACCTGCACAGTTAAACAAAACAAATCAAATAAAACAAAAACAATTGACAACCAAGGCAAAGGACTTGACAAAGTCAAGTCCCCGGCAACGGCGCCATTTTGCAAACAGGTAAATTGATCTACTAAAACTAAACAAATTAATCTAGAAAATAATAAATCAATAAGTCTGTCGGGTTGCAAAAATCCCGGTCACTATAGTATAGAAAGTTAAGCAACCAAGTATCGAACCGTGGGACTTGAATAAATAAGCCTAAGTCCTATCCTAAATCCTAAGAAAACTGGAAACTCAGGGGGGTTGTGAATTGTTTTTTGAAACTAAATCAAATAAATGCGAATCAGAGTTAAATTAAGCAATCGGTAAAAATGAATGATGAAGTTGATAATATGAGTGGAACTCCGGGCTCGGGTTGTTCTTTTCTGATTGAATCTAGTAGCTCCTACAATTTAATTATGAGAAACGGAAAGGCCAATTCTTTCTATCTCTTACAATGCTAAATCCTAGTTCATTGAAGAGCTCACCTATCAGAACGTGTCAACTCTAATCTAGCAGTTGGCAAAACACATATAGGTGGAATAAGCACAAAGAATTGTTAGCGTTTGTAGGAAAGATTATCTATCCGACTAATCCTTCCCCAAATTCCCAGGTTAATTCGAACTCCCTATTAATCACCTTGTCTGATCTTAATAGGTTTCGCAAAACAACTCTATAACTCGCGAAATTAATAGAGAAGAAAATTGATAATCATTAACCTGAAAACAATCCGTCACAATCTCATAATCAAACTGCAGAATCTTTAACTACATTGAATCCATCTTGAACAAACCCTACCCCAGAGTTAAATCCCTACTAGCCAGACATTGCCAAGAAACAGATAAATACAGTCAACATAGAAATCATCTAAGGGAAGAAAAACCCTTTTGTTGAACAACTATCCAGTGTCGATGGCTGCAGGTGTAAGGTTGAAGATGATGGCCACACTCCCTCTGTCGATGCTCCTCTAGAATGGTGGTGATATGCTTGGTGAATGTGAATGGAGGTGAACTGATGCAATTGGCGTGGATGAATGGAGAGAACCTCGTTTATCAGTGAGAGAGCGTGTGTGGTAATGATCGATGATGAGTGAATGCCTTCTCCCTCTGATTAGGTCATTTAAATAGACCTTTCTCTCTTTTTCCCTTCAAAACGCCGAGTTTATGCTGTAATTTCGTGCCGTCCGAACATTGGTCCGAACTTCAAAGTTCGGACACAATGCTTTGAGCGCTTCAATTCAGAAAGTTTCGACCGTGTCCGAACTTTGATGTTCGGACACAAGTTCGGACATGCTCCGTACTTCAGACCTCCGGCTTTTCTCAACTATGTCCGAACTTCGATGTTCGGACCGAAGTTCGGACATCCCATCAGGCGCAGCATACAAACTCTCGACTTGCGTCCGAACTTGGAAGTTCGGACACAAGCTCGGACAGACCTTCAAAATTCCTCTAAATTCTTCATCTCGACTCCGATTCGACCCCCGTTTGTTGCAATATCTCCCTCGTGAGTAAATCTAGTGTTTCCCTGGCTTTTCTCTGCATTTAATCATAGAAAAAGGTATCAAGCCTTACCAAACAACAAACCAAAGGAAAACGGAAGATAAGTGTGGAATATTATCGATGTTCGTATAAAAATTAGGCATTAAAGATCACTAAAAACCATTCATATTTCACACTCATCAATTGACCAACTTAGTCAATGTTGACCCAAACGGGCCCCACTTTAGGGTTTTATTAATATTTTAATATTAAATTTGAAAAATTTGTAAATTTCTGGAATTAAATTCCTAATATCATATAATATGATATTTTATTATATTTAAAGGTAATTATAAACCTTTTAGCCCATTTAAAACCAATTTAGAAGGCGATTACACAAAAACGTGCTTTAAGGAGTTTTAGTGCACATTTTGTGTCGCAAGGTGTTTCTGGGCTTGTTTTTCTTTGACAATGGTTTTGTTGTGTTCCTTACATGATATTTGATCATGGTATCCAATTTTTATCATTTAGAGGTCATTTGATTTTTAAGGTTCTTAGAGCACCTTTTGCCCTTTTTGACCTTGAAGCATGAAAGTGCTTGTTCTTTGTGTTGGAGTGTTGTCCAACGATTGTAATTTTCGAGTAATGTGTTAATATACTTAGGACAAATTTTTAGGTCCTAGGTAATTCATTTGGGTATTTATTTACCCTTAACAGTCAAAGGGTGCAACATCTTGTTTTGTGTTGACCGCCGTTGTTCTCAGTTGACTTTTAAGGCATGTTTAGGCCTTAATTAATGTGATTAAATATTTAATCCATGTTTTATTAATTTGGGGTATTTCATATTTGCTCAAAGTCCAAGAACTAAAAGCAAACTTCCTAAGATGTGAATTGAAGCACCTTCCTCGCAAGAAGAATGTCGAGGCTGATGCCTTGGCAAAGTTGGCAAGTATGGCCTAAAGGGTGCCCAATAAAATATGGCTAGAAGTCAAAACTGCATCAAGCATAGATGAAACCCAAGTATTTACTGTGGAAACAAGTGCAGAAACTGAATCTTGGATGACCCCAATTGTGGAGTACATACGCCAAGGAAAGTTGTCGGAAGAGGAAAGGGCGGCCAGAGTAATAAGAAGAAGGGCCGTGTCCTTTTTCATTGAAAATGACCAGTTATATAAACGATCTTTCGCAAGACCAGTGCTGAAGTGTGTTACTATGGTCGAAGGGGCTGAGCTTATAAAAGAAGTACATGATGGATCGTGTGGAAACCATCAAGGAGAAAGAGCCACATTGCAAAAAATCTTGAGGCTCGGGTACTTTTGGCCAAAAATGATGGAACATTGCAAGGAGTATATACAAAAGTGTCTCAAGTGCCAAGAGCACGAAAACAGAATACATAATCCTCCGGCAGAGCAAAAATCTATCCTCTGCCCAATCCCCTTTGCTATGTGGGGATTAGATATTGTGGGACCATTCCCGGAAGCGTCACCTGGGATGTTCAAGTTCATATATGTCACCATCGACTATTTCATAAAATGGGTCGAGGCATGCCCACTATCTCTATCACTGCTAGAAAATCACAAGAATTCATTTGGAAGTATGTGGTATGCAGGTTTGGCATCCCAAAGGCAATAATAACAGATAACGGAGCACAATTCAATTGCGCGAGCTTTCGAGCATTCTGTGAAGAATGGAAAATTGACTTAAGATTCGCATTGGTGGTTCTCCCCCAGGCAAACGGAAAAGTTGAGAATGTGAATGGTCAAATAGTAAAAGCAATAAAGAAAATGGAAATTTCATGAAATGCCACTATATTTTTGCCTAATTCATGAAATGCCACTAAAAAAAAATATGTCATGAAATGCCACTATATTTTCCGAAAAGTTCATGAAATGCCCCTCCGCCCTAACAGACGTTAACACTTTCCGTTAAATGTCAGATTTTTTTTTGTAAAAGACCTTTTTACCCCTAAAAATTTGTCACTGTTCAACGGCTACTTTTGGGTTCCAACGGTCACTTTTCTGAAAATTTTACGAAGTACATGAAATGCCACTTCCACTTTTATGAAATACATGAAATGTCACTACTACTTTTACGAAGTACATGAAATGCCACTACAGATTTTACGAAGTACATGAAATACCCCTGTAACAAAAACAGCTATTATTCTGTTTCTAACGGCTAGTTCTTCATTAGACTCATCGTATCTTGGCATCAAAGGTTTTATAAAAAAAGAGGAAACTACAATTAACATGGCTTTAATGCAAACGAAGGCAACTGGGTTACTACGGTAAACATATCTGTCCCCCTCGGCCTCTCCCACAAAGTCTTTTATTCCAAATTCTTTCTCTCTCTCTCTCTCATATGATCATTCTTTGTTGAGCGAGAGGAAAGATCCCGGTTGTACGTCTAGGCGTGATCAAATGGGGAAGAAAGATCATCAACAGCGAGAGAGCCAAGAGAAGATCGAGTCGGTTCTTTCCCTCCTTCAAAATCAATCTCCTCTACTCCGAACAAGTACACATATATACTACTCTCACTTCTCCGATTCTTATTTCTTTTTTTTGTTCTTTCTGCGATACTGACTTAACACGATGGTGGTATCTCTGTTTGTGGTGCTTGCAGGAGAAGTTTTGTAATATTGCTTGCGTGGAGAGGTTTTTGAAGGTGAAGGGAGACAATGTGAAGAAGGCAGCCAGACAGCTCAGAGCTTGCCTCTGTTGGAGTAGAAGCTACTGCACTGGTAAGCATAGACTTTCTAAACTAAACTATAGATACAATACATAATCCAACATAAGTTTATTGCTTTTTCTCTGCTAAGATCTGGATTCGTCCCTTAATGTGGATTAATCAACTGTTTCGGTTTTCGTTTACTCCTTTCTGTTGTTGGAGAAGATTATCTGATAGCGGATGAGTTCTCGGCTGCCTTAGCTGATGGAGTAGCCTATGTTACCGGACATGATGACGATTCCAGACCTATTCTGGTGAGTACTCCATCAATCTACCTTTCTTCTCTCTAATCGATCTCTCACAACACAAGTAGCTACCTTTTTGTTGTTGAACCAGGTTTTCCGGATCAACCAAGATTGCCTGAAGTTTTACTACGAAAAACTGTATGTAAAAAACTGTAGATTGCTGAACTTTGTTTATTATATTGCTTGATGATATTAGATCGTGATTTTCGCTATTATAAGGGTTTAAGCCATGTTAATTGTAGTCTCCTCTTTTTTTATAAAACCTTTGATGCCAAGATACGATGAGTCTAATGAAGAACTAGCCGTTAGAAACAGAATAATAGCCGTTTTTTTGTTACAGGGGTATTTCATGTACTTTGTAAAATCTGTAGTGGCATTTCATGTACATCGTAAAAGTAGTAGTGACATTTCATGTACTTTCATAAAAGTGGTAGTGGCATTTCATGTACTTCGTAAAATTTTCAGAAAAGTGACCGTTGGAACCCAAAAGTAGTCGTTGAACAGTGACATAAATTTTTAGGGGTAAAAAGGTCATTTTACAAAAAAAAAATCTGACATTTAACGGAAAGTTAACGTCTGTTAGGGCGGAGGGGCATTTCATGAACTTTTCGGAAAATATAGTGGCATTTCGTGACTTTCTTTTTTTTAGTGGCATTTCATGAATTAGGCAAAAATATAGTGGCATTTCATGAAATTTCCCTAAAGAAAAAGCTCGATGAAAGAAAGGGAAAGTGGGCAAAATTGTTGCCCCAAGTCCTCTGGTCATACAGGACAACAGAAAGGGGGTCGACAGGGGAAAACACCCTACAGACTAACATATGGATTAGAGGCTGTCATTCCGGTAGAAATTGTGGTACCATCAGTAAGGTGGGACTCATACGATGAAAAAATCAACAATCAGGGAATACAGGACCATCTAGACCTCCTCGAGGAAACCAGAGTGGCCGCCGAAGTAAGGATGGCAAAAGATAAATCCAAAGTGGAGCGGTATTTCAACCGAAGAATAAAAGAGCGGGGTTTTTCCCCAGGAGAGTTGGTTCTCCGAGAAGTCAAACAACCCAAGAAACTAGAGCCCCAATGGGATTGACCATACATCATACACCAAAGAACTGGACGAGCTTCATACCGTTTAAAAAATAGTGAAGGGTACGAATTGCCGCATTCTTGGCATGGGGAGTGTTTGAAAAGGTTCTATGTGTAAAATCCATGATTCTTTAATAAAGAGGTATTATTTTTCAAAAAAAATAAAAGAGGTAATAACCGGCCAATGCGCCGCAGGCTATCATGCCTTGAAAGTAAGCACCGGTCAACGCACCGCAGGCTATCATGCCTTGAAAGTAAGCACCGGCCAACGCGCCGCAGGCTATCATGCCTTGAAAGTAAGCACCGGCCAACGCGCCACAGGCTATCATGCCTTGAAAGTAAGCACCGGCAAACGCGCCGCAGGCTATCATGCCTTGAAAGTAAGCACCGGCCAACATGCTGCAGGCTATCATGCCTTGAAAGTAAGCACCGGCCAACGTGTCACAGGCTATCATGCCTTGAAAGTAAGCACCGGCCAACGCGCCACAGGCTCTCATGCCTTGAAAGTAAAAACCGGCCAACGGGCCGCAGGCTGTCGTGCCATAAAAATAAAACATCCAGCTAACAACACCAACATAAGGTAACTATGTAACAAAATGTTATGCCCAAAAAATACTGCTGAGGGAGATAGATACCCAGTGAGAGGCATTTAATTAAAAAGAAGAGTAAAAACAAAGGCACAAAAAAAGCCGGTTGCTCCGGTAAGTAAGATAAGCTTAAGATCCTTCCCAAAAGGGGGAAAATTCATTTATAAAAGTACGACCGTTACAAAAATATGAGGTTCGCTAAGGTACATGCCGAAATAAAAACCTACACAAACATTCTATTTTTCTATAGCTAACTTGCCAGCACTGTTGGCAACACTCTCTGTGGATCTTGATCTCCCTGTAGTATGCCGCATTCCCCCAACAGATGGCTGAGCATCACTTCCAGTCGGCAAAAAAGACGCTTTACCAGAGCCGAAGTAGGTCTCACCAGGGAGACGCCCGAATATCTCGAGTTCTTCAAATAAATTAGACTTCTGAGCGATGGTATTGAACTCTAAACCATTATACAGATCATCGTCCAGGACCTCCCCTTTCTCCAAGAAGAACTCTGAGACAGTCTGGCGGCAGATATTGGTTATCCTGCGGCATTGGGAGGCAAAAGTTTCCTTCAAATGAGCATTAATAGTGCTTTGCTTTTCCAGCTCCTCTTGAGTCTGTCGAGAGAATGATGTGAGCTTGGAGACTTGAGATTCAAGAGTCAAGACTTGGGCCCGATACCGGTTGCGATGATTGTTGGATATAGAAAGCTCCTCGTTAACACCGTTCACTCGGTCACTTAATTTCCGGATGTTCTTCAAAAGATTGTCAGAAGACGGACCTGGCCGGAGAACCAGACAAGTAAGGAATAAGGACAGAAGAAGAAAGTAACAAAATCAAGTCCGGAGATTTACCTTTGTTTGACAGCTCAGTGTTCTCAATTTGAAGGCGAGACATGGCATCCTCTAAATTTTTCACCCTCTCCTCCAACTTGGCTTTCTCATCCGCCAAGACAGTTTTTTCCGCAGCAAGAACCTTCTTTTCCTCTTCTAAAGTGGAGCAATCCTGAAGCAGAGATCGCTTCTCCTGTTCAAAATAAGCTCTTGACTGCTCTTCCAGTAAGGCCTTTTCTTCCGATGAGTAGTTAAGCTCCTGAATGAGCTTCCCCTTTTCCTCTACAAGGGCCTTATTTTCTTGAGCAAGAGCCTGCTTCTCCAGCTTGAGCGCCTCGGCCTCCTGCTTAAAAGCATTCCTCTCATCGAAGAGGAAGGTCTTGTCAGATTAGAGGGAGATCACCACTTTCCTGTGAGCAGCCCACACCTGATTTAGCAAAACTTCTAAGTCAGAGAAAACCCGAGCCAGCTCATCTTTTCCAAGAGCAAGTCAATTTCATACCTCTTTCAAAGTGGCATCAGCCTGAAGATTCCGGCTCTTGAGAGAAAGATTCTCCTCTTGTAGACTCTTCAGTTGAAGTTCATACTCGTCACGCTGACGGACACATTCTTGCCGAGACAGCCGCAACTCTTTGTTTATCGCTTCAGTTTTTTCCTTCACTTTGAGATCAATCTCATAGTGAATCTGGTCGATGTAAGCATCATGTATGGAGCGAGTTTGCCTTTGTTCCTCTTGAGCGTTGTTGGCTCGGCTCTCCTCGTAGCGGAGCCTGGTCTGGAGGTTACCGGAATGAACCTCAGCACTCTGGGCCATAAACATCACCTAAAGTAGTAGCACAAGTCACTAAAATCAAGAAACAAACAAAAGTAGGGACTACGAATAAATTGTTAAAATCAAAGAATGTATACCAACCTGAAAGATGCCCTCCCACATAAAGTCAAACACATCTTTTATTAGAAGAGAATGCCGCATAATGGCATCTGCTCCCCTGTCCCCCATTCGCAACTTATCTTTAATTGCAGTGGTAATTGCTGGAGGGGCAAAGATCCCAACCGGATGACCGGACCTCCTTATTGCCTCTTTCCAGACGGCAGAGTATTTTGCAGACTCACAGGAGATTAGAGGAAGGGGATGGCCATGGTGGTAAAACCATCCTTCCTTCTGGGAGGGACCAGTGAAGGACTCCTGAACAGGGGGAGGAGGAGGCCATGGTATCCTCCCGTTGTTTACTCCGTAGTTCGGGGTTTTCGGGCACCGGCCGGTATTCCATTGCCCTCTGCCGCACTGCATCCTTGGCGCTAGCAATATCATATGAGGTTGAGGCCTCAGGGTTGCCGGAAGATTGTTCCTCTCCTGATGTCGCTGGTAGTGGAACCTTTGGTTTTGACGTAGTTTTCTTTTTAAGCTTATGTTTACCAGGGACAGGAACTGCGGCAGCAATCAAAGCCAGGCACAGTCTCATTATCAGAAAAACCAATGAAGCACATACAGAGCCAGGAACAAAGAAATGCTATCTTAAAAGCAAAATGATAAGGGAAAGGTAGATTGATCAAAACCTGGATTAGCCGGAAGATCGGTGCGAAGCACTGTATTTTCCAAAGTATTGTCCAAAGCTAGATCTGAAGAAAAGTAGCCCGACAAGTCAGGAAACTGTTCGCAAATCAGGGTCGGGTGACCAGACTCCCGCTCCGGGCGAGAACAAAGGTCAAGACCCGAACCAGGGGTGAGAGGGAGAAAGACACGGCGCCCAGACTCTGGACTCACGTGCCATGTACCTGGCAATCCGGCGTTTGGACGTTCAGGGGATTCAAGGCTTTTCTTCTTCTTTGATTTCCCAGCTTCGTCGTCTTCTGCCCCTTGCCTGGAACGCTTTTGGAAGAAGTAGTGTCCCCAAAAAGTTGCTCAGCCGCACCAACGGCCGCATCTATCGAATCATAATAATTGATCCTCTCATCCCCACTCTTGAAACTGACGAAATTCCAACTGTTGAAGGGACCAATCTTGTCTCCCTTCTGGAAGAAATCTGCATACAGCATGCCAAGACGGTAAGGAAACAAATGAAGAAAATAAAATCTATACTAATAACTGATACTTACTGTAGTAGGTCTTTAGCGAAGATAAGCACACTTTGGTAAAAAACGCTTTAACGGTCAATGGTTCGTGACTTCGCGCCTTCAAAATCTTCGAGATAGGTAACTCGGCCGAAGGAGTAGAGGTGCAGCCGAGCTGACCTTTGATAACTTCGGAGCAGTACGGGACACCCAGATAACGGACGGATGGAGGAATGATGACGAACCACCGCGAGCTCCACCCATGCACCTTCTTGTAGTAAAAAAGAGAGTACTCGGCCTTCGCAATAATGGTTAGGCTATCGAGATCAACCCTAACTGTAAAAAATCGGGTAAATTTGGTGCCCTCCGGCCGAATTTTGTTTTCTTCACAAAGGGCAACAAAGGCGTGAAGATACGACACGGCCTTTGGGTGAAGATGGGCAAGCAAGCAGCAACGGCGGAGCAAAAACCCGAAGATGAAGGGGTGTGGGGGAACGGTCAAGCTGCAAGGAAAGAAATCAGCGTAAACCATATACCTGAGACCGAAATCGTCATAGGGTGGGAGTTAGAGGATGGTAGGTAAATCTGAGTGCATAGTGGGACTTCGACGCCTCTGAGATAATTAGAAAGGGAGGAAAATCGAGGGAAGAAGGGGAAGGCTCGCGGCCAGCCAAAAAGGGTTTCAAAGATTGCAGGAAAGAGGGGCGAAAGCCACTAGAGGAACAAGAACCTTGAATTGCTTCGACGGCTGGCGAAAAGTTTGCAGCAGCCTTGCTCTTCTTTGCGGCGGAGGAAGACATTGGAGAGATTTGGTAGGAAATCGAAAGCGACGGCGATGAAAGCGAGAACAGAGTACGACAGCTGAGAAGCGAAAGAGGAGGCAGCGAGAGCAAGAGAGCGGGGAGGAAAGAGAAGGAAGCCCTAACGTTCGGACTTTAAAAAGGAAGGTTTTTCCCGCCCAAATAAATAAAAAATATACATATGTACAAACAAAAAATCACTTTTTTGCAGAAATAAGAGAGAGGGCTACACGCTTCCTGAAGACGATTCTGACATTAGTGCAGACGTTATATTGTGAGTGATTAAACTGGTGTAAAATAAAAGAAAAAAAATTAAAAACTCAAAATAAACGTCGGGCTGCAAACAAATCCCGGTCGTAGTAGTATAGTGAAAATGTAAGCGACCGGATGTCGAACCGTGGGACTAATGTGCATATAATAGTACCTAAGCATGTCACAAAAGGGGGGATTAATTGACTTGTATTATAAATAAAAAGAAAGATAAAATAAACTAAGTTAACAGATAAATTAAATGGAACTCTGGGTCAGGTTATTATAATCTGCATAATTAAGCTATCTCTACTGGTTTAATAATTTGGCAAGGTTCCTATTATTTTCTTAAGGTCCGATGAAAACTCATAAGAACTCGTTTACCTGTAATGCAAGGTCCGATGAAAACTCAAGCAAAATGCCTATAAACGGCAGAGGAGTACTTGAGGAATTACATTTGCAACTAAATACTAACTTATTAAATCATAACAAGTTTCCTCCTGTTTTACGTCTTAATTAACCTATCTATTTATCACCGGTCTGATCAAAATAGACTTAGGAAAGCAATTTAATAAACTCATGACATTTATTAAAAAGGTGCGAGATAACCTTTAAAACGTAACAAACTGTATTTAAATAAACCAGTAAAAATATTGCACAATTAATACAAACACATAATAACCATTCCCAGAGTTTACGTAACTAGCCTAACATATTAAATAGAAAAACAGAAACAAGAGTAATAGAAATCATCTGTAATCACTCCTGCTCGCTCTGCTATTTTGTATACGTAGGGCTAGAGGTGGATACGATGGAATGTAGAAATAAATAAAATGGAGAAGGCAGAAGAAGAGAAATGAGATGGCGTGAGGTGAAGTGGATGTTGGGTCGTGGATGGATTGTATGGGTTTGTGGTGGAGTTACGTGCGTTTATATAGGGAAAGGAAGAAGGCAGCAGATAAGGGACACCGCGTGAGGATTTGATTGAGGCGACAGAAAGAGCAGATTGATTGCTCACTGATTGCTCATTTATTGCGCAGGGGACAAAGCTCACGCGTGAGGAAAATAAGGTAGGCGGTGCGGAGTAGATGGATATGGCGAAGCAAGTTGGAGACGACGACGGGCGAAGAAGAAAACTGGTCGCGCGATTGATTTTTATTCACGACCGCTTGTTGTCCTCGTAGGCGTCCGCCTCTGGAACCATGCGGACACAAGTTTTATCCGCGACAATGTGTGTGTCCGCCTATCACGTCCGCCTGAGAATGGGGCGGTTGCCCTTGGTCTGTCCGCCTTGAGTACCGCCCAAGAAGTAGGCGGTTGTGCCTTGGTGGTGTCCGCCTTGAGTACCGCCCAAGAAGTAGGCGGTTGTGCATGCGGACACAATGTGCTCGTGACCTATTTCCCTTCAAACTTTGACAAGCTCTAGATTCTTCGTTTGGACTCCGTTTTCTGAGCCGTTTGCGTCTATGTGTTCGTCTCTTCGTCTACTTTACTTCCAGCTTGGTTTTCCTCATGTTAAACCAATAAATTTGTGAGATAATAATAAAACATAAACTAGATGAAAACTAACCGAAGTGAAGAAATGAGCAAGAAAAGTGCTAATATAATATATGAAATACACCTATAAAACATGCTCATTTGGACACTTATCACACCCCCACACTTATCTTTTTGCTTGTCCTCAAGCAAAACCACGTAACCAAGTAGGTAGGGAATGCTCAATACTAACAAATATTATTATGAAGGGTAGGATAAACATGATCTTTTTAACTTATTGAGGAGTGTGAAAAATTAACTGCTGGTGGCATAGGTGTGCTCAGGGTAAAAATAAAATATAGAGTTTCGGGGTATGATCTAAGGTACTTCAATGTTTCTTTTGTTTAGGTGACTGAGAACTTTTACCATGGCCAACTTCTCTCAAGAATGGGCATTGAGGAGAAAACAAAAGGAAAAATAGATTTATGCATTTGTTTCACTTTTGCATAAGGGATGAGAAAATGTCGGCATCATGCCTTTGTATTTAAGAACACTCAACTCTCTTTTGTTGGTTACCAATGGTGTCTCGCAAGTCCCTTATTATTTTGTATTCTTCTTTTTTTAACAGAAAAGCACCCCTTAGCAATCCCTAAGAGAGAAGACAGAAAGAAACCCTGAGCAATAAAATCCAACCATTTGCAGATTATTTGGTCATACCGCATATAAAATGCTCCTCAAAAGTAATCAAAATTTTAAAATTTGTACCATTTATCCTACAATTCATAATAGTATTTATTCTTAAAGAGAACAACCCACATATAAAGGGTCCACGATATTGAATTGGACAAACGAAAGATAAGGAGAGAGATTAAACATTTAAGCACAAAATGTCACCGAAAAGGGCACACTCCCCCACACTTAAATTGAACAATGTCCTTATTGTTCACCAGAAAAACAAGGGAAGGTCTCAGAAGACCTTTTCGGTAAGTAGATAAAATAGAGATAACACAAAGATCACAAATAAACATTTAAGCACATAAACGCTCCTCTGCAGTTTTTATTTAAAATAAAAGCATAATTAAAGAAACTGGTACTCCCCTGATTTTATTTTTGCTTGCTGTTAAAGGGGTTCCCCCACACTTGAGCTTCAGCCTCAAGTAGCGTAGCTTGGTTGCAGTGTAGATATGAAGGCACCTGCATAAGACACCAGAAGCAACCATACTACAAACGGAGTTAAAAGTTAGCAAAAATAAAATTTAAAGAGAACCTGAAAATTAAAAAGAGCATAAAAGCAAAATAAAATAAAAGTACACCCGGGTTGCCTCCCGGGAAGCTGCCCTTCTTTAACGTCTTTGGCTAGACGCCTGCTTCGTTATCCTGGATCAAAACAAAACGTTACCTCGGCATATAAAATAAGAAAATTAATACTCCACAAAATCTGGTGTTTGAGGAGGTACTGCCGGGAACGTAGTTCTAACAGAAGACCCGGTGGTGATGACTTTTCTTCCTCAAATTGGAGGATGTAAACATCATCCTCTTGTAGGTGAGGCTCGTAGAAAGAACGCTGTTTGATATCATCTTCAGAGAAAGTTAATTCTTTGAAGGTGATAGTGGCGTTTTGTTTGGATATCTTGGCGGGAGATGATGACAATTCCTTCTCTTCATTTTCGAGGATGTAAGTATCCTCATCTTCTGGATAGAGAACAGAGAAGGATGGAAACTGGCGGTAGGCGATTGTAGAGGGAAGAGAATAACTTACATCCGTAGTGGGGTGTTCTTCCTCATGAATTATTTCGCTCTTTGGTTGCTGTTCTTGTTGAGCGAGTCTCTCCAGGTAGTCTGGTTGATCTTCTAACCAGAGTTGTTCTTGGAATATGAGACAATCCTCATAATCATGAGCTCCCCCACATACAGAGCAGTATAAATACTGTGAATAGCGAAACTCTTGCTCGAACACCTGTTCCATTTCCATTTTTTTGTGTTTTTTTGTATATAAAACAAAACTACTGAAACAAATTAGAAAATAAAATGATTATAAACAAACACAATAATAATATAAGTAGTTCGGAGATGGACTGGAGTCGCGAGCTTGTTCTTCTCTTCGGGTCGAGCTGGAGCAGTTTGGAAGTTGGGGAAGAACAGAGATCAAACGCGCGCCTCTGAATTAGTTTTGTCCGCTCGGACGTCCGCTTCGAATCAAGGCGGACAAGGCTGTTGCGATCCTGAGAAGCGTCCGCATGGGCGTCCGCATGGGCGTCCGCTTGGGAGTGGGGCGGACACAGCTCTGTTCGCTCCTCTTTTTTTTATTTTTTTATTGTGTTACGTACTCACTGAAACACAACAAACGTAATAATAATATGACAAGATATAAAAGATAATTAGTATAAACTAAGATAATTAATATAAACAACAAACAAAAATAATATAGACAAAATATTCTAATATAACAAGTGAATAATCCAGGGCTTAGGGACTAGAATAAATCTAGTCCCCGGCAACGGCGCCATTTTGCAGACGTTATATTGTGAGTGATTAAACTGGTGTAAAATAAAAGAAAAGAAATTAAAAACTCAAAATAAACGTCGGGCTGCAAACAAATCCCGGTCGTAGTAGTATAGTGAAAATGTAAGCGACCGGATGTCGAACCGTGGGACTAATGTGCATATAATAGTACCTAAGCGTGTCACAAAAAGGGGGGATTAATTGACTTGTATTATAAATAAAAAGAAAGATAAAATAAACTAAGTTAACAGATAAATTAAATGGAACTCTGGGTCAGGTTATTATAATCTGCATAATTAAGCTATCTCTACTGGTTTAATAATTTGGCAAGGTTCCTATTATTTTCTTAAGGTCCGATGAAAACTCATAAGAACTCGTTTACCTGTAATGCAAGGTCCGATGAAAACTCAAGCAAAATGCCTATAAACGGCAGAGGAGTACTTGAGGAATTACATTTGCAACTAAATACTAACTTATTAAATCATAACAAGTTTCCTCTAGTTTTACGTCTTAATTAACCTATCTATTTATCACCGGTCTGATCAAAATAGACTTAGGAAAGCAATTTAATAAACTCATGACATTTATTAAAAAGGTGCGAGATAACCTTTAAAACGTAACAAACTGTATTTAAATAAACCAGTAAAAATATTGCACAATTAATACAAACACATAATAACCATTCCCAGAGTTTACGTAACTAGCCTAACATATTAAATAGAAAAACAGAAACAAGAGTAATAGAAATCATCTGTAATCACTCCTGCTCGCTCTGCTATTTTGTATACGTAGGGCTAGAGGTGGATACGATGGAATGTAGAAATAAATAAAATGGAGAATGCGGAAGAAGAGAAATGAGATGGTGTGAGGTGAAGTGGATGTTGGGTCGTGGATGGATTGTATGGGTTTGTGGTGGAGTTACCTGCATTTATATAGGGAAAGGAAGAAGGCAGCAGATAAGGGACACCGCGTGAGGATTTGATTAAGGCGACAGAAAGAGCAGATTGATTGCTCACTGATTGCTCATTTATTACGCAGGGGACAAAGCTCACGCGTGAGGAAAATAAGGTAGGCGGTGCGGAGTAGATGGATATGGCGAAGCAAGTTGGAGACGACGACGGGCGAAGAAGAAAACTGGTCGCGCGATTGATTTTTATTCACGACCGCTTGTTGTCCTCGTAGGCGTCCGCCTCTGGAACCATGCGGACACAAGTTTTATCCGCGACAATGTGTGTGTCCGCCTATCACGTCCGCCTAAGAATGGGGCGGTTGCCCTTGGTCTGTCCGCCTTGAGTACCGCCCAAGAAGTAGGCGGTTGTGCCTTGGTGGTGTCCGCCTTGAGTACCGCCCAAGAAGTAGGCAGTTGTGCATGCGGACACAATGTGCTCGTGACCTATTTTCCTTCGAACTTTGACCGGCTCTAGATTCTTCGTTTGGACTCCGTTTTCTGAGCCGTTTGCGTCTATGTGTTCGTCTCTTCGTCTACTTTACTTCTAGCTTGGTTTTCCTCATGTTAAACCAATAAATTTGTGAGATAATAATAAAACATAAACTAGAGGAAAACTAACCGAAGGGGAGAAATGAGCAAGAAAAGTGCTAATATAATATATGAAATACACCTATAAAACATGCTCATTTGGACACTTATCAATTAGCCGAAAAGGGGATCTTACGTATTCTACATCGAAAACAGGCGAGAAAATTCAAAAAGACTAGCACGAGCCAAGCACGGGTCACGAGCCCAGTAAATGCCCTTTTGAAAAAAAAAGTTCTTTCTCTCCAAATATGAAGAAAAAGAACTTGTGGGACTAGGATAAGGCAGGGACCAAACTAGACAGGGTTTAAAGCCTCAGGGGTAGCCGCAGCTGCAAATTTTTTCCACAAACCAAGACACAGAAGTTCTACTTTCTTCATCAAAATTCAAAAAAAGTAGAACTTGTGGGACTGATAAGAAGGGAAGAAATGGTACCAACCAGAAAAGGGCATACGAAGCACCCGGTCACCTTGTTATACCCAAAATTTTGACCCCCTAGGTTAGGGTCTACGGGGTGCTGGTGTTGTGAGAGGCATTTTAATCAAGTAGTGAGGGATTCCGGCTCGATCGGCGCGTTCCGCGGCATGGGGAACAGCTTCGTCATTTTCAGGGGCGTTTTAGTAATCTTTAAAGGCTCCTGAGACCTCCTATATGCTTTCTCTCTCCTCCAAAGGATGCCCAAATCAGCTTGAAACGCTTTGATATTTTAACCCATGATAGAGGATGACATTCTAAGCATAATGGCATTGGAATTTTGATTTTTAGAGTTTCCAATAATTTTCTAGCAATTTCTGACTGAATCTGAAAAGAAATTCAATTTAAAAATATTCCAACATTTAAAAAATTCGGTTCCACCTCAGAAAATTCATAATATCCATCCTTGACATGTGGTTAAAATTTCACAGCAAAATTACTTTGGGAAGTCTTTTAATTAAAATACCAAAAAATCTTACTTTTACTAGATTTTCTTTATCTTTAAGAAACTATATAAGGGGATAGGTTTTGGATAAAATTAGAACCACACATGCTCAAGAACCCTAGAGAGTCAGAAAACACAGCCTCCTCTCTCTCTCACGTTTTCCAACGCCCGGCCACCCAAATCATACCGAAAATCCCCCGAAATCACCATCTAAACACGTTTTCCAATCCCCCAAAGCACCAATAGTCATCAAAACCCCACAAAAACCACCAAAACGTGAAGAACAGCAAGAACAACCAATAACCAGAAGCTTGGTTCGAAATCCTTTCGGGTCTGCCATCAACGAAGCACTCGACGAATCCCGGTGTGAAGAATCATCTTGAATTCGAAGGTAAAACAGGTTACAACTCTACTTTTCCAATTCCCCACGACCTTATTAACTCTCTGTCAAATTTTGGGTTCAAACTAACCTTCGTACGCTTCTGTATTGTTGTTTGTTTAAGTTTCTGTCCAATAACTTGTTTACCAAGTTTCGTGCTTAATTCGAATTCAAATTGAAAACTTTCAATCACTAACGTCTTGTACATCTTTCAGGCTACACAACCATAAAATTTGAGCCAAAAACACCTTCGGGAACAGCCTCAATGCCGTTGTCCGAGGGCGGTCCGCACCCACGGACGTCATGTCCGGGGTCCCGGACTCCCTGTCCGTAAGCTCGGACGCCCACGGACGGCGGTGGTTTTTTTTTTAAATTTTAAAAATTTAGGTTTTCTAATAATGTCCGGGCCCACGGACAGCCTGTCCGTGGCCCCGACTTCACAATTTTCTGTTTAATTCGGCTTTTATTTTCATATAGGTTAACTGGGGTCCGTGGTCACATTAGGTCCGTGGCTACAGACGGAAACAAAATTTGACCTAATTCTGCCTCCGAAACCCAAGTTTAGGTAATTTTAATTTCCACTTTAATTTTCTGTCAAAAAATGCTAAAAAACACAAAAAAACAGAAGCTCGCGCACTTAGGTTAAAACGACTCGTAATAAGCCGTAAATAAACCAAGTAGGGAAAAACAACCTAGGAAGGGTAATGAAAGTAATTGAACCCTAATTAGGTCGAATATCAAGCCCCCGAACCCGAACTCTCCTTTCCTAATTTGATCTAGGTTAAAATTAGGTGGCGACTCATAATAGGTTCCAGTGAGCTAGCTTAGGTTTTAATAATTATTGTTATATGACATGGTTATTAATCTTAGGTTATAAGTGGACCTAAAACCCGATTAGATCCTAATCAACTTTAATCAACGTAGGATAGGGTTTAAAATCGAGGCTCACAGGCTGGCGACTCTGCTGGGGACAAAAAAATTCTTAATTTTAACTTGTTTAATTTTAAGAAAGAGGGCTTAACTTGAAAACGTTTATTTATGGCTTTTACTATATTTTTTTACCTTTGTGCGCACTTTAATTCCTGCACCTTTGCATCATATGAGTGCGAGGGTCCACGCAAACCAGTTTCACCCCGGGACCCGTTTGAGGGTCCCCTGTCAGGGACTCACACCTTTTAGGTGATGTGAATAAACGGGGGAAAGGAGGAGGGTGTCGTCTAGCCACACCCCCTTAATACCTGGGCCTTAGCCCCAAGCATTTTCCTGGCAGTACCCTTACCCAGCCCATTGTTTGGTCAGTCAAAGACCCGACCGTAGACGCACACCTTTAGGTGATGTGAAAAAAGTGGGGAAGCCCAAAGAGAATAGCGTGCAAGCCCTATTCCTTTGTGGTGACCTGGGCCCGCGCCCCAAGCACCTCTCCGGATCGATCCTTACCCGAAGTGGATAAGCGTCAGGTGAGGACATGTTAAATTTGTGTGGGCCTTGTTTGCTTGTATATCGGCCCACTACCCAACCTAGAAACCGATAGGAATTTCCCCTACTTCAACCTAGCCCAACCCGAATTTACGGCTTTATTGTTTGCAGCCCAAAGGCCTTGTTTGGTTTGAATGAATTGATTGTTCGGGCTCAGGCCCAAAAGTTTAGACTTAGGTGATTTCTCTCTTTTTTTTATCAACTTAGCTCTAGGCCCGTGAAAAACAAATTCACCTAAAACAATCCGTGAAAATCCATCAGTCCTCTTCATTTCAAGGCCCATTCCGGTTTAGGAAAAACCTTCACTCGGGCTTTGGCCCAAAATGCTAGATTTAGGTGTCACCTTTTATGCCTAATCAGAGTTACTCGACCCAAACAAGTTTGAAATTAGAGCACCATCTTACCAAGTACTCCTTCCCGGCCCAGAACTTCAGTCCAGTCCTCTTTTATTTTCTGACAGACGGCATTTTGAAAACAGGTAAACTGTCATCACAAGCATGGAGGGAAAAGGAAGGTCAATTACAACAGAGGATAGAATGGCAAAGATAGAGCTTAGGCTAAAAGCCATGGAGGAAGCTGTAGAAGAGTTGAGAAACGAGATCAACTCTCGGGATGCGAACTTTCATAGAGCCGCTAATGCAAGAGAGAATGACCAAGCTGAACTAGAAGCCATGATGGCTGCCATGGAGCGGAGACATGGTGCTGTCAGGGATGCCATGGAGTCCAACTATATTGCTGTAATTGAAGAATTGAAGGCAAAGGTTCTCTCCCTGGAGGCCGAACGTCAAGCTCGGGACGAACTAGCGGGCAGATTTCTCAACTCACTTCATGATCGTACAGAAGCTGGCCCCATCTGGGCCCAGGGTTCACATGGAAATGTCGAGGAACTTGTTACAAAACTCCAGAAAGCTATTGAGAAGCCGAAAGTGGTCAGCCAGGCAGCAACTTGTATTCAAGGTTGCACCCAAAAAAGGACTAGGCGGCATGAAGAAGGCACTAGTGGGTGGATAGGAGGACCGCGTTGGGACGTTAGAGCAATAGAGTCACCACAACAGAACTCTGATCTGAGACAATTTACTAATATCGGCCAGACGCTAAGTCAAGTGCTTGAGGAACTTCGAAGGAGAAGTTTGCTACAACCAAAGGCCCTGAAGGCAGGACTTGCTCGATTGGGGAAAGATCTGAACCAATTCTGTCACTACCATCAGCTTCCTGGTCATGACACTGACCATTGCAGGGCCTTGCAGCATAAGATCCAAGACTTTATTGACCAGGGATTTCAGTTCTCGAAGCGTGGGAGCATTTTCGGAAGTTCCATGCCAGAGCATCGCTAGGAGTTATCTTCATTTTGGTTTCCCTGCTTGTTTCCTTAGTTGTTCGGTGTAGTTTCTTTTTCTTTTTCCTTAATTAGCTTAGTTGGTCGTTGCTTTCCTTTTGAAATAGTCTAAACAATAAGGGATTTTGTTGTCGCACTTGTCTGCTATTAATAAGAGAAATGTTCGTTTTGCTCTCATGAAAAGTCTGAATTGGTATTTATACATCCATTCGCGCATCTTTCAAAAAACAAAAAAGGCATGCTGTCTTATGGAACCCACCTGCGAGTGTTATAAGGTAGAACCCCTGCTTTCACCAACTCCTCTGTGCAAGGCCACCACTCCGCATACGAACACCACCTTCATCATATACATCCATGCGCTTTCTTAACATTTCACCAAATACACAAAGCCAAAATTTGTTGCCGCAAGATCACCCATCACCTCTTCACAGGAATATCTCATCACCACTTGCCGTCACGCACACAATCATCCCCCATAAATAACTTGGGCATTCTAAGGTTAGTCAAGAAAACCCCACAACAATACTGGGGGCAATCTGAGTTAAGGAATGATAATGTTTATTTCTTTTGTTTAAATGTGCAAACAAGTCTCTGAGTGTGCACTTCGCAAGAGTGCCTTGAGCGGTAAAACCAAGAGCGAAAGGGCGTGTCATTTTTACACGACTCCAGAGAGGCCACATTCAAGGGTGAGGTAAACGGCATGACTCCGACCGAAGGAGATAATTTGTAAATTTACGTTTAAACTTGTAAAAAGTAACAAAGAATGGATACACAACTATCAGGAATGACGAAGCACCTAGGTGCAACACCACAAACCAAAAGCTTATGAACCCTGACATTACGTCCTAGGCACCCCCGCTGAGCTTTTCATGTATGACCTCTTTTACAACACTACGAGCTCCACAAACAAGCCAACCAATGATGAATAACCGACCCGGTGACCAAAGGAAGCAAGGAGCCCGACTTTTGAGCAACAACTTCACAAGTCCAAAGAAGCGAAACCGCTACCGCATGACGAAGCGATCCGCAAATGGTCCCAAAGTGACACAGGATCCAAATGAGCTGACATCAAAAACAGCTCTCGAAGTTCAAAACCGGGAAACACAAGAACCCCGAGGGAAAGGAGATTCAAAGAAGGCAAACTTGAAAAGCCTCAAAGAAATCCAAAATCGGAAAAAAGAAAGAAGATGCAAGGAACAATTCAAAAGTTCCAAGTCCCAAGCGAAGTCATCACGAAGTAGCCAAATGACTTCAAGGCAAAGAAGACAAGTCCGAGAGACGGTGCAAGTTGCAGCTTTGGTCACCCTTAAAGCTCCACATATCTTAAACATCCCTCCATAACCCTATTGTCATTCATCACACCCCATGGCCACGTTATAAGCTCAAAAGACTTCCGACTTAGTAGTTGTGTATCCAATCGAGTGAAAATAACAGGTTGAACACGTAAATCTAACAAATGTCAAATTCAATGGTTGAGAATTGTGACCGTAAGTGAGAAACGAGTGCAAACACCAAACACGTCGAGTGTAGGTTAGGAAGCACCACATCAAAGCATAAGCCTCGACCCTGTGAGGATGAGACTTGTTCGCACGCTTAATCAAAGAAAATACTGGGGGCAATTGATCGTTCCGATCAATTGCCATGAACTCTAGCTCAGGTTGTCCTAAGGAAAAATACTGGGGGCAATTGTTGGTTCCAACAATTGCCATGACACACCAATTGAAGTCCATTGAAGCCTCAAAGCTTGAGCACCACCATCCCACCACAGGCAAGCCCTTACAATCCCCATCAAACACCTCAAAGCCCGTCCTAAGCCCTTACATCCACATCAACACCTCAAGCCCGTCCTAAGCCCTCCCTCCACATCAAATTTCCTCGGCCCGTCCTAAGCCCTACCTCCACATCAATTTCCTCAGCCCGTCCTAAGCCCTACCTCCACATCAAATTTCTCAGGCCCGTCCTAAGCCTACCTCCACATTCAAACACCCACAGGCCCGTCTGAGCCTAATCCTTTTACATTCTTTTGGACCCACATACACTTGACTCGCTTTCACTTAGATCCGTCCTCTAGCTCGCCAATAGACCTAGATAGAACCATTTTAGGCTAGCATAAGACCTAGTGCATTCCTTTAGGCTCGTAATAGACCTAGATCCGTCCTTTAGGCTCACATAAGACCTAGAACCATTTTTAGGCTCGCCATAAGACTAGATCCTCCTTTAGGCTCGTCGTAAGACTAGTGCTTCCCTAGGCTGTAGTAAGACCTAGTGTTACCCTTTAGCTTAACCCGCTCTTATCAAAACACATTGCATTCATCACATTCATATAGGCTTGTCATAAGACCTAGTTGCATTATCCAGGCGCGTCACAAGGACCTGGCGACAGAAAAGTTGGTGAGGGTGAGGCAATAAATCCTTTTTGCGATGTCAACTTATTTTCGGGATTCAATGAAGTGGGCGAAGGCAATAAGTCCCCAAGGTTTTTACAAGGAATCTCCTGCACACGGCTTGGGGGGCGATGGCAATAAGTCGACATTGGGTCCAGCCAGGAGCATTGGCAGGGTTTCGGCCATAGAAGCATCAGCACGCATCATCAGATATATCCAGCATCATCAGCATCATCAGCATCATCAACATCATCGCATCATCAGCATCATTAGCATCATCAATATTTCAGCATTTTTGCATTTGCATACCACCCAGTTATCATCCTTATAGGTAGTCAACGCCTTAGAACGCTTGACTATCTCATCCACATTTTAGGTTGTCAACGCCTTAGAATCACTTGACATTACTTCATTTCACTTTATCTTATAGGTAGTCAACGCCTTAGAATAGCTTGACATCATCTCATTTGTCACAGGCAGTCAACACCTTAGAATAGTTTGACATCATATCATCATTATAGGTAGTCAACGCCTTAGAATTGCTTGACATTACTTCATTTTACTTATAGGTAGTCAACGCCTTAGAATCGCTTGGCATCGCATCATTTCATGTATTATAGGTAGTCAACGCCTTAGAACCGCTTGACATTATTCCATTTTCGTCACCTAGGTAGTCAGCGCCTTAGAATAGCTTGACACATTTTCACTTATAGGTAGTCAGCACCTTAGAATAGCTCGACAGCGTTTTTGTTGCTTAGGTAGTCAGCGCCTCCGAATAGCTGCACGCAATCAACGCGGTTTCGCATAACATGGAGAATTTCGTGAAGTCCAAAATTTTGGGGCATCACTCAAGCATCAACCAGACTTTTCACATCCACTACAAAGTCTAGTTGACGGGGGGCAATCTGTTATACCCAAAATTTTGACCCCCTGGGTTAGGGTCTACGGGGTGCTGGTGTTCTGAGAGGCATTTTAATCAAGTAGTGAGGGATTCCGGCTCGATCGGCGCGTTCCGCGGCATGGGGAACAGCTTCGTCATTTTCAGGGGCGTTTTAGTCATCTTTAAAGGCTCTTGAGACCTCCTATAAGCTTTCTCTCTCCTCCAAAGGATGCCCAAATCAGCTTGAAACGCTTTGATATTTTAACCCATGATAGAGGATGACATTATAAGCATAATGGCGTTGGAATTTTGATTTTTCGAGTTTCCAATAATTTTCTAGCAATTTCTGACTGAATCTGAAAAGAAATTCAATTTAAAAATATTCCAACATTTAAAAAATTCGGTTCCACCTCATAAAATTCATAATATCCATCCTTGACATGTGGTTAAAATTTCACAGCAAAATTCCTTTGGGAAGTCTTTTATTTAAAATACCAAAAAATCTTACTTTTACTAGATTTTCTTTATCTTTAAGAAAGTCTATATAAGGGGATAGGTTTTTGGATAAAATCAGAACCACACATGCTCAAGAACCCTAGAGAGTCAGAAAACACAGCCTCCTCTCTCTCTCTCTCACGTTTTCCAACGCCCGGCCACCCAAATCATACCGAAAATCCCCCGAAATCACCATCTAAACACGTTTTCCAATCCCCAAAGCACCAATAGTCATCAAAACCCCACAAAAACACCACCAAAACGTGAAGAACAGCAAGAACAACCAATAACCAGAAGCTTGGTTCGAAATCCTTTCGGGTCTGCCATCAACGAAGCACTCGACGAATCCCGGTGTGAAGAATCATCTTGAATTCGAAGGTAAAACAGGTTACAACTCTACTTTTCCAATTCCCCACGTCCTTATTAACTCTCTGTCAAATTTTGGGTTCAAACTAACCTTCGTACACTTCTGTATTGGTGTTTGTTTAAGTTTCTGTCCAATAACTTGTTTACCAAGTTTCGTGCTTAATTCGAATTCAAATTGAAAACTTTCAATCACTAACGTCTTGCACATCTTTCAGGCTACACAACCATAAAATTTGAGCCAAAAACACCTTCGGGAACAGCCTCAATGCCGCTGTCCGAGGGCGGTCCGCACCCACGGACGTCATGTCCGGGGTCCCGGACTCCTTGTCCGTAAGCTCGGACGCCCACGGACGGCGGCGGTTTTTTTTTTAAATTTTAAAAATTTAGGTTTCCTAATAATGTCCGGGCCCACGGACAGCCTGTCCGTGGCCCTGGACTTCACAATTTTCTGTTTTCTGTTTAATTCGGCTTTTATTTTCATATAGGTTAACTGGGGTCCGTGGTCTCGGACATTAGGTCCGTGGCTACGGACGGAAACAAAATTTGACCTAATTCTGCCTCCGAAACCCAAGTTTAGGTAATTTTAATTTCCACTTTAATTTTCTGTCAAAAAATGCTAAAAAACACAAAAAAACAGAAGCTCACGCACTTAGGTTAAAACGACTCGTAATAAGCCGTAAATAAACCAAGTAGAGGAAAAACGGCCTAGGAAGGGTAATGAAAGTAATTGAACCCTAATTAGGTCGAATATCAAGCCCCCGAACCCGAACTCTCCTTTCCTAATTTGATCTAGGTTAAAATTAGGTGGCGACTCATAATAGGTTCCAGTGAGCTAGCTTAGGTTTTAATAATTATTGTTATATGACATGGTTATTAATCTTAGGTTATAAGTGGACCTAAAACCCGATTAGATCCTAATCAACTTTAATCAACATAGGATAGGGTTTAAAATCGAGGCTCACACACCTCTAGCCGGATGAAAACAGGGCTAAAGGAAAGCATAAAGCATCCGGTCATCTATGACCAGACCAACCAGGCTAGGTAAAATATAGTGCGGCCGGTCGCCTGTGACCGGCCAAAGACGTTAGAAGAGGGTAAAATCATACTTGTATATGTAGAAAGACAGGCTGGCAGCGTGGGGACAGATGTAAAAATACTATAAATAGGGGTTGACCCCCATGAAATAAGACACGCTATAATCAGCAATCAGACTTAAGCTCGATTCCAGCAAAAGCTCTCTCTTTCTTTTTCCCTCTCGTTGAACTTGTGATCGAAACCAGGTAACATAGAAGAATAAGGAAGGTCGAATTGGATAGGAATGAATCCTTCATTTCAAGTGAAAACTTTATAAGTCCTAGAAGTTCAGCTTTTAGAATTATCTGTTTGTAGTTTACCTTGTTTTGATCTTTTTCCTTCGATTTTGATGTGTTACTGTCTTGCACCATCAGGAAAACTTCCTCAAGGCATAGATGAGCCTTCTCATCTTTTGAGATATCACTATCTGAGGTTTGATTATCGTCGCTTAGTTCAAAGTCTCCCTATGCAGCAACGAAGGCTTCTTTCCTTGGCCCTTTGTTGAATGATTGTTGGACAGGCTTCTTCACCCTATCGTTGTCCTCTCGGGGTCGTTGAGGACAGTCTTTGATGTGGTGTCCGCGTTTTGAACACCCAAAACACTTATCATTGTTCTTCTTCTGATCATCCGACTCCTTGGGCTCCTTGCCTTTCCTCATTTTATTTCTTATAAACTTCCGAAAGTACCTCTTAGCATAGATGACCATTTCATCATTGTCGTCTCCTGACTCGGATCTTTCATCTTCAGCTACTTGAAGGGCTATGCCTTTTCCTCCATCTCTTGATGAACTTTCTGAGTTTCTCTGTTGTAGTTTTAACTCAAAATCCATTAGAGATCTTAGCATGTCTGCCACAGACATCTTGGAGAGATCATGTACTTCTTGCATGGCATTGACTTTGCTATCAAAAGAGGCAGGAAGAGATCTGAGTAACTTCCAAATTTGATCCTCATTTAAGATAGTTCTTCTCAGTACCAACATTTCATTGATGAGCTTGGTAAATCTTGTGTGCATTTCAGAGATACTCTCCTTTTCTTCCTTTTTGAACAACTCACAATGAGTCAACAGCATCTCAATGCAAGTCTTTTTGATCTCATCATTCCCTTCATATGTGACACAAGAGTTTTCCAAATCTCTTAAGCCGTTTTAGCTGAGGCTACCTTGGAATATTGTTCAGGTAGTAGTACGCAATGTAGAATTCATACTGCTCGTGCATTGAAAATCAACTTCTTGATTTGATCATCCATCATGTTGTCTACTAATATGTCTTGTCCTTGAGCATCTTGGAAGGTATATTAACCACGTGATATAACCCTCCACGTCCTGGGATCATCAGACTTGATATGAAACTCTATTTTGTTCTTCTAGTGAGTGTAGTTGTCTCCACTAAAAAGTGGTGGTCTATTTGGTGCAGAACCTTCTTCTGACCCTAGTAGGCTTGCATGAGTCATTTTGATCCTCTTCTAAAGCAGTTAGCTTTCTAGAAGAGACCTTCTCTGATACCAATTGAAACTGGCTGGTGCTCCTGATGCATCCCCAACCAGTTGTGAACGTATCGTTGACTTAAATAAACTTTGATAGTTTAAGGAAAGACTAGAGATAAACTTAAACTGGAAACTCCATTTTGATTGAGAATCTTCGCACATGAAATTCACTCAATCTCCCTCGCCCCACACACGGACTCTTGGGACAGTATTGACTTTACCCCTAAAGTCTTTAACCCTCACCAAACTATCGACCTACGATTCACCGACCGCTCCCCGACCTATTGGTCTATCAAATACCCCAAAGTATTGACACTCTAACCTAATCCTCACTAGCTCACCAACTCTCTAGCACTTACACACACTCTAGTCTGACGCACACTTGCTCATATTGTATTCCTCTTTTTTATCTCACAAGCTTGATTACATAGGATATAAAAGCTCGTATATATACACGTTAGTTAAGGTGTAACTAATGGCCTATGAATATGTAGACTATAGAAGTACTCTACTGCGGATTATCTTCCAACTTGATCTTGAGCTATCAGCACACGTGTTGCCTTGTGATTGGGCAAGTTGGTGGCGCGTCTCCCAAGTGGTCATTCACCACTTGCACATTTCAACTTGTCTGACCTTGTCTAGTTCATTAATGCTCATAAATGCCCTCTTTTGAATTTATTATAGTTATGTAATGATGTTCATTAATAGCCTTTGCTTATCTTGTTATCTCGCACATTAATGAGCTATTCCTTTTGTCGTGAGCTAGTTGCTTGTGTGGGTGTGACACATCTGAGTAAGTTTGTCGATGTTGCTAAAACATTTTCGTCCTTGTTTAATGTCTGATGCATGAGATATGTGATAGTGTGGTTCTTGACAACTTGTGTGTTACTAGAAGCTCTCCGGAGCTCTTGTAGACAGGTGCCCGACTGGTTGGGCACATGTCGTAGGCTGAGTGCGCTTGCAACCTTGCGTACTAAGCCACTCATGACTTAAGTGCGCTTGTAACCTTGCGTGCTAAGCCACTTATTCACCAGTTTATCTTAATGATAAGCTTGACAAACATGTTAGATAAACACCACAGGTTTGCTATCATCAAAACTAAAGGTCCTTGACTTAACAATTACACCCCATAAGCCTAAAACTTTCAAAATGAGTTCTGATGAAATTATTGGCCCAATTCACACATCAAAATTTTCAACCCTTTTGGCCAGATAGTAAAAAAATCTTATAACCTGGGCACAATGGCCTTCAAAAGAAAATCTCTTCAGATCCATTCACCCTATGAGAGCCCGCATCCTAACAGATTATGTTTCATTTTATATTCTTTTATAGAAGAAAGACAAAATTTCAGAAAAGCATTGGGATAGAAGTTCTGGCCGTTTGATCAGGCTACCCACTCCCCCTCCTTCACCGATCTCAATTGAGATCGCCTCCATTTCATCCGATATGTCGGTCCAAATCCATGACAATGTCCCTTAGGAAAATCAGCAAACAGAGGGGGGAATCGGAGGTGCTGCTTCCGTCGAGGAGCTCATGAAGGCTTTTGATCTAAAACATAAGGAGGCGGTCTAGGCACTCGAAAACAAGTATGTGGACACGATTGCTAAGCTAGAAGAAAAGTTGTCCACATTGGAGATGACTGCTCAAAGTGGGACCACCAGAGCTCCAGTAGGAGGACAGGACCAAGTAGCTACGTGCAAACCCACGAACAAAAGATTCACCAATTGGTAGTTATTCCATATGGTAATAAAAATAGCGGAATTAGACATGTTGTTTAAATCTTAGTCATAATAAATAGCTTGATTGAGACTCATAAAACCCTGTTATGGACAAGGGAAGATTGAGGGAATTAATTGTTTAATTTTGTTCGATCACACCATCAAAGAGTAAACTCTTCTACATTATTAACCGGCAACATCGCAATAGAAAAAGAGGGGAGTTCTGATGCTGATGCAGGTGCCGGTAACCATTGAAAAGGAGAAGCATTGGCCTTGTCATTGAAGCGAGATAGTTGATGGAGTATCTATGTCGTTGTTACTTCTTCGTTCTTGCTCTCGTGGTGGTTGGTAAAGTGTGACAATCGGTGGTTCAAAAGAAGAAGATCGGTGGGTTTGAGGAGAAGACGACATAAGAGGAGGAAGAATCAAAGATGATGATGGGATGTGGGTGTGGAAGATAGAACAAGGGAGACGACAGAGCAAGGGTTTCGAACCAAGCGCCATGGGAAAAAGAACCTAGAGCAGTTGTGGTCTTGTTTTCAGAAAAAAAAAATCGAAATAAGAGGCTAGAATATCGATTAACGAATAGGGAAATCATCAAAAGTATCACCGTTGCCATTCTTTATTTGAGCTTCAATTTTTTTTGTGGAGGCTCTTGTTTTATGGTGTTTTTTTTTTTATTTAGAGAAGAAGGGAAGGTGCCAGACTACATTTCTTTAGAGGTTCTTGGAAGATGAACCATGACGAATATGGTTGAGAGAGGAATGAGTTGATTTGTCCTCCTCATTTTCATGGTTTTTCATGAGGATATTCAAAAGAATTTTGTGTAGGTTTATTTATGCGAAAAAATGTGAGTGTCGATGTCTAGGGATGCCTCTAGGGCTTTTTCCACTATTTTCTTCGTTTATAGGGCAAACTGGGTAGGGATAGGCCTCGTTTGGCTTCGGATAAAGGAAGCAAAGGAAGGGGAGATTCATAAAACAAATGCACCAATAGAGCGAGCTCAAGAATCAAACCTCGCACCTTTACTCCATTCTTCGCCCACACTAACCAGCTACACTAATAGCCGATCTCAATGTATGAATGTGAGAAAGATAGATAAGCCTTAGCTCGATCTGAATACATTTCCCAAAAATACTAACAACAATGCAAAGTGAAGCCGAAATGTATTATCAATGAAAATGAAAGTTTTTCTTTCCAAAAGATAAGATATAAATAAATAGAATTACGGGTTTGAAACCTGATTATTGTTCAAAATTCATTTTGAAGAATTGAGTTTTTCTAAAATGATTAAAAATTAATTCTATAGTTTTGTAATAAAATCATGGCTTTATTTTGGTTCACACATCAATACCTTTTTAAAAAGAAAGACGATGACCCCTCTTATCTTATTTATATTTTCCCAAATTTGGTTTTATAGGGCAAGAATTTTGGTGTTTACAAACGGATCTCAAATCAAAGCTATAATAAAGAATTTGGGCCCTGTACAAGTTACGTCCGGACATACGTTTAACCTTGCAAGTCTGAACATAAGCCAATAGCAGTGATATAGGATCTCATATGGTGTCTGGTGTCCAAACATACAAGTCCAGACAACACTTAAAATGCAGCATATTCTCACATTTAAAACAAAGAAAAAAGAGAAGAATGAGGGTATTGGAGAAACGACGACTCAGAACAATAAAAGAGAGAAAAAGAAAGGAAAGAAAAGGAAGAAGAAGAACAAGAGGAAGGAAGCAACCTCACCTCCTTGGAAGCTCTCTTTCAACCTCTAATGGCTAATTCTTCTACTTTCTCTCTTATTTATGCTCTAATGAAGGAGTAGCCTCCTTGTATCTTGGGAAGTGGATTTCACCCCAAAATCCCTTAAAATTCATTGTTGAATCTTGAACTTGTTTTAATGCTTTACTTTAGTTATTATGATTAATGAAAGATAGTTATTTGGGGATTTTCTTAAGAATTGTAACAGCCCAACTACAACCATATACTTAACAACAAACCGCAGCGGAAAACTTAGCTCATCACATTACTTAACTCAATGGTGTTACACGCCGTTAGCCACCCACGTGGCTAACAAGGCTAATACATATACATTGTATCGCTCTGATGGACTAGATTCCCGAGCTACTACACATTACAATCTCTTTCCATTTCCAACAAATAACATACCTATACATTCCGACTGTACCGAGTATTAACAAACTAATGCCGACAACAATTTCAGTCTTACTACTCCTACAATGCATAAGTGTTTAAATGAACTACCCGTATACAAACTAACTACCCCGTCCTACTCTCGAACGGTCACCAGCTCCTTGTACCTGCAAGTAGAAAAGAAAGGGTGGCCCCCAAGGGGGCTCAGCACAATGCTGGTATGGTAATCGTGCAGCCCGTATGCTACCGGGCCCCGCACAACTAATTGTCGTCTAAGCATGCGGTTGATTTTTTTTTAAATCATGCATGAAACTTTACACACATAACACACTGCATACCCACAACATTGGGGTTCCACAATCATTCAACACAACAAAACTCGTTAGCTCACTCGTTTTGTTCCTTATCCCTTGAGGGTTTCTCCTTTATTGGAGCTATTTCCTTAATAGACGACACTTACCCACTATACGGGTCATACTTAAATTTCTCTTATGACAAGGTGGGTTTGATACCCATGAGCCACATACTCAACACAACCGCTCATATCACGCTTTAACGTACATACAACATACATGGAATAGCAAGAAGTATTGCATAGCTCAACATCACTTACATAATAGGCACCTTTCACTTTAGGAAATGACCCAGCACAGTTAGTTAACTTGGTAAGGCTAGAGAATGAAATCACCCTCATGATAAGCTTGTTACATCACTCATTACCGTCCTTTTTGTCGGACGAGTATCTTAACTTAAAGATGGATCGGATATAGTGATCCGAACACACCACAAACACACATATTTCCCCCTAGACCGATCATCAGTCAGAATAGGTAAGCTTTGGAGGAAGCTAGCGGGAGATTGTAATCCAAGAAGGAAAAACAACCTTAACATAACAGAGAGGGAGTAAGAGCAACTGTAGACATCTACTCCCAAACAAACGCGCGACCGGTACAACCGGATTCCTCACCCCCCCCCCCCCATTAGTATATATATAGTTAAGGGCTCCGTTATGGAACCTATCACTTCCACACACTATAAGGTATTACAACCGGGTTAATCACACAGGGATGGTGAACATACTTACACGCACAAACAACACACAACTAACTCACGCATAGCCGTGGTTAGAACGTTCCCATGGTTTGGGTCGTTAAGTCCGAATACTGATCTCTTATGTGATCCTAGAGTCGGTTAGCTAAGGTTTATCACATGTTGAGGTTAAACGGTATCGGAACTAAACACACCACATATATGAATTACTATAAAATTATTTCATGCTTATTCTTGCAAGGTGGCAAACACACAGAAAAACACATTGGCATACAAGCCGGTGTAATCCGGTAGGACACAGGTTGCAAGAAAATCATACATGTCACCGCGGTCCACTATAATGTGTCCTTTTAGGTTCCTCGAACAAATCCCGTACAACTGGTAACATCACAATTACTTTCATTAAGATTGGGGTAACATGATTGCTTAACGTTTAATGCGCCCATAGTTTACCCCGTTAACTAGTTAAATAACTTCGCATTTTTAACTTGTTTTATCTCACATTTTTCTACAACTTTTCACCCACCTAATTGTCTTTATAACCCACCTAACATGTCCTTAACAACCTTATAACATCATTACTTATCAATCCCCATCATTACATATTGCTTTCCAACCTTTAACAACATTTTTAAAGTGGTCCGGGACTTGGTACTTACCTTAAGTCCCGGACCAATACATAGGAAGAACTCTCGGGTGATTTTACAGGGTGGTCCGGGACCTTGTACTGACCCCAAGTCCCGGACCAGTGTGTCTGATGAACTCTCGGCTAGTTTTTGTATGTGGTCCGGGACCTTGTCCTGGAAGCAAGTCCCGGACCAATGCTACAGAATTCCATATAATGCATTTTCAAGCTTTGTTCAACTTGTTCTCTTCACCCATTGTTTACCCAAACTTCACACATGTACTTAGGCATATTCTAATACCAAAATAACACTTTGAACCTCCTTAAATCATTGTCCAAAGTTGTTACTCAGTTTCCTTATAACATCTCTTAACACTTGTAATATTTTCCTTAGGTTTTCTAAGTAGTAGTTTCATGCCTATAACTCCAGTAACCAAAATGTTACCTTACCACCATTACCATTACTCCACGGGCATTATTTCTCACATACACCTCCCATACACAACTCCTTCTATTTTCCACTAGTTCACACTTAGATCTTCACAAAGCATTATTTTTCCTTTGATCACCAAAACTTGCACAAGACTTAGCACTTCACATAACATAACCTTGGTGTGTTTAAAACACCCATTTGATCTCTAAATCCTGTATGACTATGCCCAAGGCATCTTAACACTTAAGAACATCTTAATTCACCTTCTTTCACCACCTTGAAACTTAACAATTCCTAGTACCTTCTAGGTAATAAAATCTCATTAGAACATATAAACTCCTTTGTTTATCAACTAAATTTTGCCATAGCTTCTCTTGTAAATTCTCACACCCAAACACTTAGGTTTTCACCTTTTGACAACCAAGCATACTTAATCACTTAATACACATTCCTTACACACAAACATATTGTTTTTCATCCTTTAACCATCCAAGACATTCATCTTCACAAGAAATGCTCTTTACACACAACTAAACCTTTAAACTACACTACATCACAATATAGTGCATAAACTTAAATTGCTTGGCTCTTAGGCCCTTAAATTGCATTAATCTTAAACACAGAATTTCCACATTTAAATGCCTTCAACCTGCGAATACACACAACAATGTTCCCATGTCTTTTTAGTCCACCTTGTGGATAGTTTTCTAGCTCATTTCCCATTGGCTCTTTAGGTTATTTATTAATCAAATATAGCTCAATTTCCTAGTACAATTAACCACATCAAGAGAGGTCATTTACCTCTTTGTTTTCCAAGCTTTCTCATTTGTTTTCTCTTGTTTTTTTTCTTGATTGAAAATCGGCAAGGAGCTTTTATCACTTGTCAATCTTCTAGCCAATGCACATATAAGGGTAATGAGCATTAATTTTAATACTTAAACTCATAATTAAACCCTAGGTTTACATAAGTGTCTTAAAACACTAAAATTTGATGATTACCTTTGGAATTTGAAAGAGAGCTTGGTTAAGTAGCAAGATAGGACTCCTCCTAGTCCCTTCAAGATTGAATTAAGCTAAGAAGAGAGCAAGAAAAGGTACCATTAAGGGATGAATTTTCGGTTATACACATAAATGGAGGGAAACATGGTTTTTCTTTGATTTTCCTTACCTTGAAGCAAAGGAGAATGACAAGGCATGAAAATATGAGCTCAAGCTCCTTTAATGGGGATTATTCATGGCACCAAAATGGGGTTCTTGAAGATTTGAAAAGAGTGAAATGAAGAGCTTGCTCTAACTAGAAGAATGGTGGTCTTGAAATTGAATTTGGATCATGGAGTCATGAGTTACAAGCATTCAAAGATGGAGAATGGATACTTGCTGTAGCAAAGCGAGATGGAGAAGAGAGGAGGAGGTTGAAGACGCTGGGAATCAAAAGAAATGAAGGGAGTGAGGTGAGAGGATGACTTTTGTAAGATATTTTACATATAAAGCAAATATTAACCTTTTTTCTTACTTTTTCTTTCTTTCTTTAACTAACTAGCAAGGGTGATGACTCACCACTTATAAAATCGGCCCCCTCTTGTATATAGGCTGATTTGTGGTCTTTGTTAACCAATTAGTTGACTTATGTTGACTTATAACTTAAACTAGCACTATTTGAGCACTATTCACAAATTAAGGCACATAATTGTGAAATTTTTTATTTCCCATTGATTTAGACTTCCTAATGTGATAATAAGTAGTAAAAAGGTTGATTAAAGAGTAATTATGGACATTTAGCCACTCAAAACCCATTTACAAGACAATTTTTCAAAAATGTGCTTTAAGACTCCTTAAAGCACATTTTATGTTTTAACTTGTTTTCAAGCTTGGTTTTCTTTATTGATTGATTTAAAATGTTCATTATCATGTTAATAAGGTCTAGGAATGACCTTTAGGTCTTATACAAGGTTACACCAAGTCTAGAGAAAGTATTTGCTTAAATTGACTTTAAGGTGTTTTCTTGTGTTTTGTTTGGTTTAATTGTCTACCAAAGTCTCCTAAGGACTTAATTAGCCTTATCAAATCATAATTGAATATTATCAAGTCTTGGTAGGCTCTTTGGGCCCTAACCAAGTTCACTCCAAGCTTAGAGCATGTTTTTGCTCAAACTGTGTTTATGGTACTTTATTGTTTTTACTATGGTTTAAATTGTTCACTAATGTTTCTCAGGAACTTTTTAGCCTTAATATACCATATTTTAATGTTTAAACAACATATCAAGGTTTAGGGTATTTCAATCTACCCCCCTTAAAAGAACTTCGTCCTCGAAGTTCACAATTCCCACGCATCATTTGGATTAGAACACGGGGATTACTTGCAATTAAAACTTCAATAACCAAACATACTTTACATTACAACCTTAGACATAACGGTCCGGGTAATATATCCACATCCATACATAACATAACATACTTATATGATAACCTCGGACTCAACGGTCCGGGTATCTTAACAACATTGTACTTGTATAACAACCCTCAGACTCCCAGGTCTGGGTAACATAACAACAGTTAGAACTCAACCACATTAGGACTCAAGGTCAAAATAATATTTATTACATATACCACATAACATGTCTTAGCATGTATAGCAACCAAAAATACCTTTTTATATACACTGTGATCCCGCAGAACCCGATCGCGATGGACACCTTCTGGTCCCCGTTCCTTTGGGAGATCAAAAACAATCACTTAACTTTTAACATATATACTTCTCATGTCACTGGTCCGAAGACAAAGGCTCATACGTCCTCAGCTCATGAGCAAGTACTACAAAAATATTCTTTACTAGGTTAAGTATAAGAGAATTCTTTATTCAAAATATTAATCGAATGTTTTGGAAATACCAATTAAAAATCATTTTTGAAAACTCAATACAACTCCAAGTCCAATTTATGCTATTACCATCTTTTCTTAGCGTGGTTATTTGTGACCACTTATAGGGAGCTTCAAGAGTCATCCAACCCTGATGTGATCAGCATCAGTGTTGAACTATCCTTCCACCCCAATTTGTGTTCGGCTTCCCTTGATCTCATGAAATCAAGTTTCACCTCCCACTTCAATTTCAAACAAGAACTAATTCAAGCATATACCATTTTTCTATCTTTTAATCCTTCTAGTCATAATCATTACATCTCCAAGGGATAGAACTCTGTCTATCAATTATCTCCATTCACTTTTAATCTACTTACCTATGGAATTTAATTCTCACAAGGTTCTAGGTCGGTTTCATTCATCTTCATACATCACAATACCGTACATATATATATTTTTTATCAAAATACAATACACGGTTTTACATTTAAATACTGTCGAGGTTTTGTTCCCCCGGGAGTTTCTCTACTCCCTTATACTTGTACTCTCACACACAACTGTTAACAAAATAAACACATTTATCACAATGGTATTCGCATCTTCTGTGCGCAATGCAGACGTAATATCGTGAGTGGTTAAACTGGTGTAAAATTAAAAGAAAAGAAATTAAAACTCAAAATAAACGTCGGGCTGCAAACAAATCCCGGTCGTGGTAGTATAGTGAATTGTAAGCGACCGGATGTCGAACCGTGGGACTAATATACAATTATAGTACCTAAGCGTGTCACAAGAGGGGGATTATTGACTTTATTATACATAAACAGGAAATATAAAATAAACAAAAGTTAATAAATTAAACGGGACTCTGGTTCAGGTTATATAATATTTGCTTAATTATGCTATCTCTACTTGGTTTAAATATATAATTGTTTGCAAATTCCTCTTATTATCTTAAGGACTAAATCATAGCCTCAAAAGAACTCGTTTACTTGAAAATGCAAGGTTCTAATCAAGGTTCAAACAATACGTGTAAACGGACGGTTTAGATATGAGAAATTATTTATGCATCTGAAAATACTAACTTATTAAATCATAATAAGCTTTCTCCAAATTTACGGCTTAATTAACCTGTCTATTTATCACCTGGTCTGATCAAAATAGACTTAGTAAAGCAATTTAATAAACTCATGACATTTATTAAAAAGGTGCGAGATACCTTTAAAACACAACAAACTATATTTAAATTAACCAGTAAAAATATTACATAATTAATACAAACACATAATAACCATACCCAGAGTATAAATATTCTAGCCTAACATATTAAATAGATAAACAAAAACAAGAGTAGTAGAAATCATCTGTAGTCACTCCTGTATTCGTTCTGCTATTTTGTATACGTAGGACTAGAGGTGAATATGTGGAAAGTGAAATAAAAATGGAGAAGACGGGAGGAGAGAAATGAGATGAACGTGAGGTTTGTGGTGAAGTGGAGCGATGGGTCGTGGATGGATTTATGGGTGGAGGATTCTGTCTTTGTTTGAAGTAGCAGTGGTATTTTATAGAGGAGAGAAGAAGAAGAACGACTGCAGACAGAGGTGGAAGAGCATTGATTGCTCAGGGGACAGAACGCGGAGAGTAGATAGATAAGTTGCAGGTCGACGGGCGAAGTCGACGAGCGAAGAAAAATGCTTTGCGTTTGATTTTAGTCGCGTCCGCCTCTGCGTCCGCCTTAATTCTCACGCGGACGTGACTGTCGACCTCGCCTTGTCCGCCCGGTCACTTGTTCTGTCCACGCGGCCGTCCGCCCAGCCACTCACTCACGTCCTCCGCCCGGACGTCCGCCCAGTTCCACGCGGACGTCTCTGTCGACCTCGCGCGCCTCTGTCCGCTACTAGACTCAACGCGGACGTCATGTGGTCGTGACTTATTCTACAAACTTTGACCGGCTCTAGATTCTTCGTTTGGACTCCGTTTTCTGAGCCGTTTGCGTCTATGCATTCGTCTTTTCGTCTACTTTACTCCCAGCTTGGTTTTCCTCATGTTTAAACAATAAATTTATGAGATAACAATAAAACATAAACTAGAGGAAAAACTAAACCGAAGTGGAGAAATGAGCAAGAAAAGTGCTAATATAATATATGAAATACACCTATAAATCATGCTCATTTGGACACTTATCACACCCCCACACTTATCTTTTTGCTTGTCCTCAAGCAAAACCACGTACCCAAGTAAGTAGGGAATGCTCAGTACTAACAAATATTATTATGAAGGGTAGGATAAACATGATCTTTTTAACTTATTGAGGAGTGTGAAAAATCAACTGCTGGTGGCATAGGTGTGCTCAGGGTAAAAAAAATATAGAGTTTCGGGGTATGATCCAAGGTACTTCAATGTTTCTTTTAGGTGACTCTGAGAACTTTTACCATGGCCAACTTCTCTCAAGAATGGGCATTGAGGAGAAACAAAGGAAAAATAGATTCATGCATTTGTTTCACTTTTGCATAAGAGATGAGAAAATGTAGGCATCACGCCTTGTATTTTAAGAACACTCAACTCTCTTTTGTTGGTTACCAATGGTGTCTCACAAGTCCCTTATTATTAATTTTCTTTCCCTTTTTTTTTAACAAAGAAGCACCCCTTAGCAATCCCTAAGAGAGAAGACAGAAAGAAACCCTGAGCAATAAATCCAACCATTTGCAGATTATTTGGTCACACCGCATATAAAATGCTCCTCAAAAGTAATCAAAATTTTAAAATTTGTACCATTTATCCCACAATTCATAACAGTATTTATTCTTAAAGAAAACAACCCACATATAGGGTCCATAATATTTGAATTGGACAAACGCATGATAAGGAGAGAGATTAAACATTTAAGCACAAAATGTCACCGAAAAGGGCACACTCCCCCACACTTAAATTGAACAATGTCCTCATTGTTCACCAGAAAAACAAGGGAAGGTTTCAGAAGACCTTTTCGGTAAGTAGATAAAATAGAGATACACCAAGATCACAAATAAACATTTAAGCACATAAACGCTCCTCTGCAGTTTTTATTTAAAATAAAAGCATAATTAAAGAACTGGTACTCCCCTGATATTATTTTTGCTAGTTGTTAAGGAATTCCCCCACACTTGAGCTTCAGCTCAAGTAGCGTAGCTTGGTTGCGGTGTAGATATGAAGGTGCACCTGCATAAGACACTAGAAGCAACTATACTACAAACGGGGTTAAAAGTTAGCAAAAATAAAATTTAAAGAGAACCTGAAAATTAAAAGAGCATAAAAGTAAATAAAATAAATACATCCGGGTTGCCTCCCGGGAAGCTGCCCTTCTTTAACGTCTTTGGCTAGACGCCTGCTTTGTTATCCTGGATCAAAACAAACGTTACCTCGGCATATAAAATAAGAAAATTAATACTCCACAAAATCTGGTGTTTGAGGAGGTACTGCCGGAACGTAGTTCTAACAGAAGACCCGGTGGTGATGATTTTTCTTCCTCAAATTGGAGGATGTAAACATCATCCTTTTGTAGGTGAGGCTCGTAGAAAGAACGCTGATTGATATCATCTTCAGAGAAAGTTAATTCCTCGAAGGTGATAGTGGCGTTCTGTTTGGATATATTGGCGGGAGGTGATGGCAATTCCTTCTCTTCATTTTCGAGGATGTAAATATCCTCATCTTCTGGATAGAGCACAGAGAAGGATGGAAACTGGCGGTAGGCGACCGTAGAGGGAAGAGAGTAACTTGCATCCATAGTGGGGTGTTCTTCTACCTCATGACCGTTTCGCTCTTCGGTTGCTGTTCTGGTTGAGCGAGTCTCTCCAGGTAATCTGGTTGATCTTCTAACCAGAGTTGTTCTTGTAATATGAGACAATCCTCATAATCATGAGCTCCCCCACATACGGAGCAGTATGAATAGCAAAACTCTTGCTCGAACACCTGTTCCATTTGCCACGTACAGATTTTTTTTTTGTGTTTTTGTATATAAAACGAAACTACTAAAACAGATTAGAAAATAAAATGATTAGAAACAAACATAATAATAATATAAACAAAATATAAATTGAAGTAGAAACAGATTGAAGAAGTTGGAGCAGATTGGAGATGGGGGCGAACTCGCGCGCCTGTTCTTCTGTCGTCGGGTTCGAGCTCTCAGAATTGGGGAAGAACAGGTATTATGAAACGCAGCGTTTTTTTTGTGTATAGAGGGACGTCCGCTCGGGCGTCCGCGCGTGGGGTGAGGCGGACAGTGGTGCGGTTTACTCTCAGTAGCGGTACTTAGTTGCGTCCGCGTGGACGACCGCGCGGAATCGAGGCGGACGTGGCTTAGCTGACCGCCTGGGCATCCGCATGAGCTTGGGGCGGACGCGCCTCTGTTTCGTTTTTTTTTTCCGATTTAAACAACAACAAAATTATAATATCATAAAAATTATAAGTTAGTAATAATATGACATAAAATTATAAGTAGTAGTTAGATGACATAAAATTAAATGTTAGGGACAATGGAAATTAAATGTTAGGGACAATGAAAATTAAATGTTAGGGACAATGGAAATTAAATGTTAGAGACAATGGAAATTAAATGTTAGGGACAATGGAAATTAAATGTTAGGGACAATAATAAGAGTTAGTAATTAGATGTCAGAAGTTAGATGTCCGATGTCAGTAGTCAGATGTCCAAAGTTAGGTGTCCAATTAATATTAACAGATTATTAGATAATTAATATTAACAAAATATAGTAGATAATTAATATAACAATAACAAAATAATATAGACAAAATATTCTAATTTAACAAGTGAATAATCCGGGGCTTAGGGACTAGAATAAACTAGTCCCCGGCAACGGCGCCATTTTGCAGACGTAATATCGTGAGTGGTTAAACTGGTGTAAAATTAAAAGAAAAGAAATTAAAACTCAAAATAAACGTCGGGCTGCAAACAAATCCCGGTCGTGGTAGTATAGTGAATTGTAAGCGACCGGATGTCGAACCGTGGGACTAATATACATATTATAGTACCTAAGCGTGTCACAAGAGGGGGATTAATTGACTTGTATTATAAATAAAAAGGAAAGATAAAATAAACTAAGTTAATAAATTAAACGGGACTCTGGTTCAGGTTAATATAATATCTGCTTAATTATGATATCTCTACTGGTTTAATATAATTGTTTGGCAAAATTCCTCTTATTATCTTAAGGACTAAATCATAGCCTCAAAAGAACTCGTTTACCTGAAAATGCAAGGTTCTAATCAAGGTTCAAGCACAATATGTGTAAACGGACGGTTTAGATATGAGAAATTATTTATGCATCTGAAAATACTAACTTATTAAATCATAATAAGCTTTCTCCAAATTTACGGCTTAATTAACCTGTCTATTTATCACCTGGTCTGATCAAAATAGACTTAGTAAAGCAATTTAATAAACTCGTGACATTTATTAAAAAGGTGCGAGATAACCTTTAAAACGCAACAAACTATATTTAAATTAAACCAGTAAAATATTGCATAATTAATACAAACACATAATAACCATACCCAGAGTATAAATATTCTAGCCTAACATATTAAATAGATAAACAGAAACAAGAGTAGTAGAAATCATCTGTAGTCACTCCTGTATTCGTTCTGCTATTTTGTATACGTAGGACTAGAGGTGAATATGGTGGAAAGTGAAATAAAAATGGAGAAGACGGGAGGAGAGAAATGAGATGAACGTGAGGTTTGTGGTGAAGTGGAGCGATGGGTCGTGGATGGATTTATGGGTGGAGGATTCTGTCTTTGTTTGAAGTAGTAGTGGTATTTTATAGAGGAGAGGAAGAAGAAGAACGACTGCAGACAGAGGTGGAAGAGCATTGATTGCTCAGGGGACAGAACGCGGAGAGTAGATAGATAAGTTGCAGGTCGACGGGCGAAGTCGACGAGCGAAGAAAAACTGCTTTGCGTTTGATTTTAGTCGCGTCCGCCTCTGCGTCCGCCTTAATTCTCACGCGGACATGACGTCGACCTCGCCTTGTCCGCCCGGTCACTTGTTCTGTCCGCGCGGCCGTTTGCCTGCCACTCACTCACGTCCGCCCAGTTCTCACGCGGACGTCTCTGTCGACCGCGCCTCTGTCCGCCTAGACTCAACGCGGACGTCATGTGGTCGTGACTTATTCTACAAACTTTGACCGGCTCTAGATTCTTCGTTTAAACTCCGTTTTCTGAGCCGTTTGCGTCTATGCATTCGTCTTTTCGTCTACTTACTCCCAGCTTGGTTTTCCTCATGTTTAAACAATAAATTTATGAGATAACATAAAACATAAACTAGAGGAAAAACTAACCGAAGTGGAGAAATGAGCAAGAAAAGTGCTAATATAATATATGAAATACACCTATAAATCATGCTCATTTGGACACTTATCACGCAATTACCACAATTAAACCATGAATGAATGCGTATGTTTATGTAACGCACGCACCAATCATCCCAACAAATTATTTGTGCTATGCACAACATACACTTGTACGGTAAAACACACTAAGTGGTTTTGCGCTCTACCCCCCTTAAAAGGGATTACGCCACGTAATCAATCACTGAACATTGGTTTAAAATGTTTTGCCGCCGTGAAGTGTTTTAACTTCCACGCGGTCTGTTATACAATGCGTTCTGGTTAGAGGATCTTAACCATATTGGTGGTTCAGTCCCTAAACCAAGAATTCTCATTGGAGTTTATTTAACTCATAACCGGTTTCGGTTCTGGCCTGTGAGGCTTCTAGGCGTTAATAATTAGCCATTCACTCATGTTCACTATGCACATTGAATACTTGAATGACTGGCTCACTAGTTTCTACTACGCAACTCTTGATAACTTTAGAGCTTAGTTGCCCCATTCTTACATTCTTACTGTATTGTCCATCTCCGATTATCACCTTTATCTTGGTAATAACGGTTTCTCAACCGACGCGTGGTATCTCTTACCTTGAACAAATTCGGTGAGTTACAAACTTTCTATTCACTTCCATGATAATTTACTACTGCGTACACTGCTATGTATTTCACAGTAATTTACTTGATTTCTTCCGACTTACTGTCGGTTGAGTTTGAGCTACTACCTAATGTGTAGTACTCTTCTCGGTTATTTCCAACACTTGAGGTATATTCCATACCGATATTTGGTATCCCATGTTACTACAGTCACTTCTTGCTAATCATGCCTCCACATTCGATTCTATACAAGTACTCTTTCATTGGTACGACCTTGCATGGTCTTATAACATTATAAGTCTTTTGTTGTTCTACCACAATTAACATCTTCCCAACTTCCTAGCTATCTCACTCGATCATTACTGCGCAAGCGCAATACCAAAACACTCAGTCATACAGAGTGCAGAGGAGTAAACTCTTGGCAGTAAATCTCTTATGCGATTTCAATAGGAATTCACACTGTGTTTCACTGAGATTCTTATCACATAATACTGGTTACAGGCTTACTGCCTAGTTTATTTTCTATCACTTACCGTTGTATCTCCACTGGGTTTAACTCATAACTGTGCTTAGTTTCCATATTAACGTTTAACAATACTTATACAACGGTCGCTTTCTGCGCACCATGCTCTTCACAACACTGACTTACATCGCATCCACTGTCATATTAGCTTCCGCTCATATACTTACATCATTCGTATTACGGTTGGTCATTCATTTGGATGAGCACTGAATACACTATTTTTTGGATCTTTATGCTCCTTGAGCGAACCATCACTTCGTTACCCTCACTCGAGTTATAAGCCGGCGCTACTCAGTTCGGTGCTTCACATTATACACGCATGCTACTAAACTAACTGCTCTCCCGCAATATCAACATAGTCCCTCCTTAACATATTCTTGAACTTGGTTCACACAACTACCGCTCTTGTGGTTTCACAATATCGAGAGGTATCCTCCGCTCTATTTACTTGTATAACATAAACTCCTGCAATTGATCAAATTTACATAACACAATTTGTTTGTGGCTTATAAGCCTTACTGCCTCGAGCTCTGCTCACTGTAGGTTATATTGGGCTCCATGATAAGGTCGTTGCATCACGCTTCCTTTCATGGGATGCCCTTAGGAATGTCAGTCTGCCTCCTGACGACTTATGGTTAAACTGGGTGTTAGTTCCAACCCTTGCGTTTCTGTCATGTTATTTCATTCAACAATTGTTGATCCAAACACCCCTCAAGGATTGCTCCTGGGTGTTGCTAAGTTATGCCATCACCTCTGGCTTGCACTTATTGGTACGTCAAATAAACTACGCCGTTTTGCATTCTTAACTGGGTTTACTACCCTCTTTAGTGAAGGTTGATATTCCCTGTAGTCTAGGTGATCATTTCGGGAGTTTCATCCCGTTCGTTGCACATTAACACATCCACGTTAGGCATCTGCTTTACCATGTAGAGGCTGGATCATCGTTCCAGCTATCATGTTTATCCCTCAGGATTCTTAAGACATATGCGGTGTCTTTACATAACAGTCAGTGCACTTCGCACTTCGTGACTCTTAAATTTCTTTGAAACAAATTCACTAATTCCTTTAGTCTTCTTAACTTAACCGGGTTCCTTACCTCAATCATTCGTGGTTATCCATTACTCTTGTTTGACTTTTACTACTGACCGTAGTATGGAGTCGACTACTTCCCGTGTTCCCGACTCTACTCGTATACATATGTGGGGTACCCTAGTGATACATTGCTACTTACCCGACTACCCATAAGTAGGTCTGTCAGGCCCACAAGCTCCCATCGGAGTGCGGTCGTCCCACATTACAGTTGGTACACTCGTAGTGTCCGTCACACGCCTAGGTGAAGTATTCTATTGTCAACTCCTTTATATCATCCTGCGATAATATGCATTCCGTGCTTCCCGAACTTAATCAAGGGAAGGTCTATCCACTGTTGTATCATTATGAACTTCATCCATCCCCTCGGGTTGCTACCCTTGGGTTTACCGGTTTTCCGTCTGGTTATTCAAAAGTAAACTGGGCATAAATTACCTACCGTGTGGCACTGAGGCCGGTGTAGGTCCTCTGGTTTGGTTTTAAAAGAAGGTTAGAAATAAATATGGTTTAAAATAAAATTTGGTTTTGAAAAAGAGTTTGAATCAAATTCGATTTTGAAAGAAAAATTCTCATGGTATTACAATGTCTTCTTATCTTAACTGAGTGTAGCTTCTTGCTGACTAGTTTATTCCCACATACATTGGTTAAGCTGTTAAGCCCTTCCACGGTTATGATGACCCCATTTAACTGCGTGGTACTTTACTAAGTACTTTGTATTTGTTAATAAATTTCCCGAACATCCTTGTTATAGCAGCACTTGCCATGGCAAGTGCGCCATGCTAACTGGCTGTCGGTTCAACATACACACCGGTTGCGGTATTATTTTCACCTGCACCTTAATCAGTGGCCTTATTGGCCCGTACTTTGATCTTACAGTTTTAACAATAAATCTTCTGGGCGACTTCTCACTGTCTTCACATGATAATCATTAACTAGGGTGTTTCCCATTCTGGGAGACCCCTTTTCACTTAGTATTGTATCTTCTTCGTAGCCCGTTCCACGCATTTGTCGTGGTTACTGAGACTTGTCTCTTGTTTGGGTACTACATTGTAGTTCCTTAATCGGTTGGTATACCGTTGGCGACATTATTTAATAATTGTGGTCCCGTAGACACGTGCCTCGGTTTCCGTTACTACACTTCTTGCCTGTTGCACGGTTGGTGCATTGCAAGCTGGTTGTTCTCGACTGCTCGGCATGTCGACCCAGGTTGCCGGAAATTCAATTCTCCTATGCATAGGATTCTTCATTCTTCGCTATTAAATGTGGTTAACATTGTTCAGATGGAAACCGTCTCCGGGATTCCCACTTTCGGGATCTACCGTATGACAGGTTCTCCGTACTTATAGAGATACTTAATAACAGCCAGATCGGGTATTCTCGAGTAAGAGAGGACTTCCATCTCTCTGGCGTTCTTTCCCGAGTTATAAAACAGGGACTGTGGAGGGTGGGAAGGAGATCGTAGGTTTCCAGTACACACTGGTAATTCCTAACTAGCGTATCTCTCACGCTATCACTCAACCCTTAACCCCAAGGTACTAAAATCCTAACTCGGTACTACTTAAGCTCGGTAATTCAATCATCAAAGCGATACTTCGCTCTGATACCACTTTTTGTAACACCCCAACTACAACCATATACTTAACAACAAACCGCAGCGGAAAACTTAGCTCATCACATTACTTAACTCAATGGTGTTACACGCCGTTAGCCACCCACGTGGCTAACAAGGCTAATACATATACATTGTATCAGTCTGATGGACTAGATTCCCGAGGTACTACATATTACAATCTCTTTCCATTTCCAACAAATAACATACCTATACATTCCGACTGTACCGAGTATTAACAAACTAATGCCGACAACAATTTCGGTCTTACTACTCCTACAATGCATAAGTGTTTAAATGAACTACCCGTATACAAACTAACTACCCCGTCCTACTCTCGAACGGTCACCAGCTCCTTGTACCTGCAAGTAGAAAAGAAGGGTGGCCCCCCAGGGGGCTCAGCACAATGCTGGTATGGTAATCATGTAGCCCGCATGCTACCGGGCCACGCACAACTAATTGTCGTCTAAGAATGCGGTTGATTTTTTTTAAATCATGCACGAAACTATACACACATAACACACTGCATACCCACAACATTGGGGTTCCACAATCATTCAACACAACAACTCGTTAGCTCACTCGTTTTATTCCTTATCCCTTGAGGGTTTCTCCTTTATTGGAGCTATTTCCTTAATAGACGACACTTACCCACTATACGGGTCATACTTAAATTTCTCTTATGACAAGGTGGGTTTGATACCCATGAGCCACATACTCCACACAACCGCTCATATCACGCTTTAACGTACATACAACATATATGGCATAGCAAGAAGTATTGCATAGCTCAACATCACTTACATAATAGGCACCTTTCACTTTAGGAAATGACCCAACACAGTTAGTTAACTTGGTAAGCCTAGAGAATGAAATCACCCTCATGATAAGCTTGTTACATCACTCATTACCGTCCTTTTTGTCGGACGAGTATCTTAACTTAAAGATGGATCGGATATAGTGATCCGAACACACCCCAAACACACATATTTCCCCCTAGACCGATCATCAGTCAGAATAGGTAAGCTTTGGAGGAAGCTAGCGGGAGATTGTAATCCAAGAAGGAAAAACAACCTTAACATAACAGAGAGGGAGTAAGAGCAACTGTAGACATCTACTCCCAAACAAACGCGTGACCGGTACAACCGGATTCCTCACCCCCCCCCCCCCATTAGTATATATATAGTTAAGGGCTCCGTTATGGAACCTATCACTTCCACACACTATAAGGTATTACAACCGGGTTAATCACACAGGGGTGGTGAACATACTTACACGCACAAACAACACACAACTAACTCACGCATAGCCGTGGTTAGAACATTCCCATGGTTTGGGTCGTTAAGTCCGAATACCGATCTCTTATGTGATCCTAAAGTCGGTTAGCTAAGGTTTAGCACATGTTGAGGTTAAACGGTATTGGAACTAAACACGCCACATATATGAATTACTATAAACTCATTTCATGCTTATTCTTGCAAGGTGGCAAACACACAGAAAAACACATTGGCATACAAGCCGGTGTAATCCGGTAGGACACAGGTTGCAAGAAAACCATACATGTCACCGCGGTCCACTATATTGTGTCCTTTTAGGTTCCTCGAACAAATCCCGTACAACTGGTAACATCACAATTACTTTCATTAACATTGGGGTAACATGATTGCATAACCTTTAATGCGCCCATAGTTTACCCCGTTAACTAGTTAAATAACTTCGCATTTTTACCTTGTTTTATCTCACATTTTTCTACAACTTTTCACCCACCTAATTGTTTTTATAACCCACCTAACATGTCCTTAACAACCTTATAACATCATTACTTATCAATCCCCATCATTACATATCGCTTTCCAACCTTTAACAACATTTTTAAAGTGGTCCGGGACTTGGTACTTACCTTAAGTCCCAGACCAATACATAAGAAGAACTCTCGGGTGATTTTACAGGGTGGTCTGGGACCTTGTACTGACTCCAAGTCCCGGACCAGTGTGTCTGATGAACTCTCGGCTAGTTTTTGTATGTGGTCCGGGACCTTGTCCTGGAAGCAAGTCCCGGACCAAAGCTACAGAATTCCATATTATGCATTTTCAAGCTTTGTTCAACTTGTTCTCTTCACCCATTGTTTACCCAAACTTCACACATGTACTTAGGCATATTCTAATACCAAAATAACACTTTGAACCTCCTTAAATCATTGTCCAAACTTGTTACTCAGTTTCCTTATAACATCTCTTAACACTTGTAATATTTTCCTTAGGTTTTCTAAGTAGTAGTATCATGCCTATAACTCCACTAACCAAAATGTTACCTTACCACCATTACCACTACTCCACGGGCATTATTTCTCACATACACCTCCCATACACAACTCCTTCTATTTTCCACTAGTTCACACTTAGATCTTCACAAAGCATTATTTTTCCTTTGATCACCAAAACTTGCACAAGACTTAGCACTTCACATAACATAACCTTGGTGTGTTAAAACACCCATTTGATCTCTAAATCCTGTATGACTATGCCCAAGGCATCGTAACACTTAAGAACATCTTTATTCACCTTCTTTCACCACCTTGAAACTTAACAATTCCTAGTACCTTCTAGGTCACAAAATCTCATTAGAACATATAAACTCCTTTGTTTATCAACTAAATTTTGCCATAGCTTCTCTTGTATATTCTCACACCCAAACACTTAGGTTTTCACCTTTTGACAACCAAGCATACTTAATCACTTAATACACATTCCTTACACACAAACATATTGCTTTTCATCCTTTAACCATCCAAGACATTCATTTTCACAAGAAATGCTCTTTACACACAACTAAACCTTTAAACTACACTACATCACAATATAATGCATAAACTTAAATTGCTTGGCTCTTAGGCCCTTAAATTGCATTAATCTTAAACACTGAATTTCCACATTTAAATGCCTTCAACCTGTGAATACACACAACAATGCTCCCATGTCTTTTTAGTCCACCTTGTGGATAGTTTTCTAGCTCATTTCCCATTGGCTCTTTAGGTTATTTATTAAGCAAATATAGCTCAAGTTCCTAGTACAATTGCAGACTATATATTGTGAATGGTTAGAACTGGTGTAATTTAAACAAATGAAAAAGAAATTAATAACTCAAATATCCGTCGGGCTGCAAATAAAACCCGGTCGCAGTAGTATAGTAAGACAGAAGCAGCCGGGGTCAAACCGTGGGACTTATAGTGAAATAATATAGTACCTAAGCTTATCACAAAAGGGGGAAGATAATTGATTCGTTTTGTAAGTAAAACAACAGATAAAATTAACTGAGTGGAAAACAAATTAAATGGGACTCCGGGTTCAGGTTTATATAATCTGATTAATTATGCTATCTCTACCGGTTTATTATAATAGTTTGTCAAAATTCTTGTTATTATCTTAAGGACTAAATCATAGACTCAAAAGGACTCATTTACCAGAAAATGTTCGGTCTAATCTAGACTCGAGCAAAATACATGTAAACGGAATTAAGTGCGAGGAATTATATTTGCATCTGAAAATACTAACTAATTAAATCATAATAAGCTTTCTCCAGATTTACGGCTTAATTAACCTGTCTATTTATCACTGGTCTGATCAAAATAGACTTTGTAAAGCATTTTAATAAATTCATGAAATTTATTAAAAAGGCAAGAGATAAACTTTAATCGTAACAAACTGTATTTATTTTAACCGGTTGAAATATAGATTACATAACTAAACAAACTATAATTAAACCTTCCCCCGGAGTAAATCCTCCTTAGCCTGACATATTAACTGGTAATATGTCAGTCAGAGGTTGGACGTAATATTAATGCGGTGTTGCAGAGGTGTGGATGATGAATGGAGAAATGAAGAGAACGAAGAGTGGAAAGTGTACGTAGGAATTTGTATGTGGAATGAGTGTTTTGGAGTGTTAAGTTCTGGGAATAGACGTGTGTTTTTGGTTGAAGGTGCAGTGTGTTTATATAGAAGAAAGGAAGAGGAAGAAGACAGGTTGGAGAGGAGATAGAGCTGGAGACAGATGCGTGAGGGATTTAAGGTAGGCGCCTGATATGGTTTATGGAGTAGATGGATATGTCTGCAGCTGCCGCAAAGGAAGAAGCAAGTCGGCGAAGAAAACCAGTCGACAGTTTCTGGATCTGGGTTGCATTTATTTCCTGTCCGTGCTTTTTTCCACGGACTCATTTATCTCTTGTCCGTCCATTTTTCCACGGACATATTTCTTTCTTGCTTTTGTCCGCCCCTTGTCCGTCCCTTGTCCGTCCATAATTCCACGGACTCATTTATGTCCTTGCTTCTGTCCGTCCATTTTTCCACGGACTGGGCTTCAAATTGGCGCGTCCGGACCACCGTCCGGATCACCATGGTTCGGACACCTCTATTGTGTCCGCCCTTTTCTCTGCGGACATACCACAGACGCATCTTGTCCGTTCTTTTATCATCGGACGGAGCACGGACGTCAAATTGCATTGTCCGGACCACTGTCCGGACCAGCCTGGTTCGGACAGGTAGAGGTTTCGGACAGTGGTTCGTACGAAATTGTTTTGCTCCTAAAATATTCGTTTCATCTCCGTTTTAAGATCCGTCTGCGGCTATGCGTTTGTCTCTTCGTCTACTTTGCTCCTAGCTTGGTTTTCCTCATGTTTAACCAATAAATTTGTGATATAACCAATAAAACATAAACTAGAGGAAAACTAAGCAAAGTGGAGAAATGAGCAAGAAAGGTGCTAATATAATATGTGAAATACACCTATAAAACATGCTCATTTGGACACTTATCACACCCCCATACTTACCTTTTGCTTGTCGTCAAGTAAAACCATTTACCCAAGCAAGTAGGGAATGCTCAATACTAACAAATATTATTATGAAGGGTAGGATAAGGAGGTGTACAGTACATGATCTTTAAACTTTTCGAGGAGTGTGATCCATCAACTACTGGTGACACAGGTGTACTCAGGGTAAAAATAAAAGTTAGAGTTTCGGGGTATGATCCGGAGTACTTCAATGCTTCTTAGTTAAGGTGACTTTGAGAACTTTTACCAAGGCCAACTTCTCTCAAGAATGGGCATTGAGGAGAAAACAAAAGGAAAAATAGATTTATGCATTTGTTTCACTTTTACATAAGAGATGAGAAGATAATATGTAGGCATCAAGCCTTTGTATTTAAGAACACTCAACTCTCTTTGCTGGTTACCAATGGTGTCTCGTAAGTCCCTTATTTATTTTTTATATTTTTTATAACAGAGAAGTACCCCTTAGCAATCCCTAAGAAAGAAGACAGAAGGAACCCCTGAGCAATAAAAATCCAACCATTTCAGATCATTTGGTCACACCGCATAAAAATGCTCCTCAAAAGTAATCAAAATTTTAAAATTTTGTACCATTTATCCCATTTATCCCACAATTCATAACAGTATTTATTCATAAAGAGAACAACCCACATCAGCAGGGTCTATAATTTAAATTTTTGGACTAACGCAAGATAAGCAGAGAGATTAAACATTTTAGCACAAAATTTCACCGAAAAGGGCTCTCCCCACACTTAAGCTCAAGCAATGCCCTCATTGCGTAGATAGAATTAAATTAACAGGGCATAGAAAAAGGGAATATGAAGTATCAGTAGGGAAAGAGTGTACTCCCCAAAGTTCGCAGAGTGTGTCGCGCTCCCCCACACTTGAGTGTAGCTGTAGAATTACATGAGATATACCTGTAAAGAATTCTTCTACACAGCCTGAAGAACTCAAGTAAAACCCGTATTTTATTATAACATATAAAAGGGAAATATAGTACAAAAGAGAAAACAAAATAAAATAAAATGAAAGGCAAAGTGTAGATAGTGGGTTGCCTCCCACCAAGTTGCCCGGGTTTAACGTCTCTAGCTAGACGCATGTTCTTCATTTTCCCGGATCAAAGATGAAAGTTGACAATGATGTTAACGGGAAAATGAAATAGGTAACAATCAGGATCGAACCACCTAGATCAAAACAAAACATTACCTCAACAATTAAATTAAGAAAATAATTACTCCATAAAACCTGGTTTATTAGGAGATATTGTTGGTAACGGGTCTCAAACAGAAAACCAGGTGCTGACTGTTGCTCTCCCTCAAATTGGAGGATGAAGACATCCTCCTTCTGTAGGTGAGGCTCATAGAAAGAACGCTGATCGATATCATCTTCAGAGAAAATTGATTCTTCGAAGGTGATAGTGGTGTTTTGTTTGGATATCTTGGCGGGAGGTGATGGCAATTCCTTTTTTCTTAAAATTAGAGGAGATAAGTATCCTTATCTTCTGGATAGAGCACAGACAAGGATGGAAACTGGCGGTAGGTGACTGTAGAGGGAAGAGAGTAACTTACATCCGTAGAGGGGTGTTCTACCTACCTCATGAACAGTTTTGCTCTTTGGTTGTTGCTCTTGTTGAGCGATTCTTTCCAGGTAGTCTGGTTGATCCTCTAACCAAAGTTGCTCTTGGAATATGAGACAATCCTCAAAATCATGATCTCCCCCACATACCGAGCAATATATGCCCTGTGAGTAGCATGATTCTCGATCGAACTCCTCTTCAATTTGTTGTTGGGTTCGATTCCGCCATATTTCTTCAACTTTGGGACAAAAATTGAACTCGTGAGGTCCCCTACAATACGAGCAATATATATCTTGGGAATAAAAGGATTCCCATATGAACTGCTCCTCACTTGCCATTATTAGTTAGAAATAATAAAAACTAAGAACAAAATGAACTAAAAACAAATAATAATAATTGACAACCAAATCCATTGCCATTTTTTTAACAAAATAAATTAAACAACTGAAAAATAACTATAAGAAAATAATTAAGTAGTAAATAGAAAATGGAAACTATAAAATAAAATAAAAAGTAAGGGATGAAATAGGGAGGGGGAAATTAAACAGTTAAACAGAAATAATTTCAAAAATTAAGAACTACTTTTTTTTAGAGTAAATTAACCGAAAATAAATAAACAAAAAGAAATTAAAATAAATGCAGATTAAGTAAATAAAAACAGTAAAATAAAAAAAAGGACAAAATTAAATAGCAGAAATTTAAATGACGGAATTTAAATGACAGGGGAATTTAAATGACATAAAAATAAAGAACTGGAATTTAAATGACAGAAATTTAAATGACAGAATTTAAATGTTAGTAATTAGTTGACAGAATTTAAATGACGGAAATTTAAATTACTGAATTTAAATGTTAGGAATTAGTTTACTGAAATTAAATGTTAGAAGTTAGATTACTGAAATTAAATGACAGAATTTAAATGTTAGGAATTAGTTTACTGAAATTTAAAGGACAATGGAAATTTAAATAACTGGGAATTAAATGGCAGAAATTTAAATGACTGAAATATAAATAACTGTAAGTAAATAACAGAAATTAGTAGAAGTTAAATAGACAAACAACAAAAATAGTATAAATAGAATATTAACAGAATAAAGAAAATAGAATATTATAATATAACAGGTGAATTATCCGGGGCTTAGGGACTAGAATAAATCAAGTCCCCGGCAACGGCGCCATTTTGCAGACTATATATTGTGAGTGGTTAGAACTGGTGTAATTTAAACAAATGACAAAGAAATTAATAACTCAAATATCCGTCGGGCTGCAAATAAAACCCGGTCGCAGTAGTATAGTAAGACAGAAGCGGTCGGGGTCAAACCGTGGGACTTATAGTGAAATAATATAGTACCTAAGCTTGTCACAAAAGGGGGAAGATAATTGACTCGTTTTTGTAAGTAAAACAACAGATAAAATTAACTGAGTGGAAAACAAATAAATGGGACTCCGGGTTCAGGTTTATATAATCTGATTAATTATGCTATCTCTACCGGTTTATTATAATAGTTTGGCAAAATTCCTGTTATTATCTTAAGGACTAAATCATAGACTCAAAAGGACTCGTTTACCAAAAATGCTCGGTCTAATCTAGACTCGAGCAAAACACATGTAAACGGAATTAAGTGCGAGGAATTATATTTGCATCTGAAAATACTAACTTATTAAATCATAATAAGCTTTCTCCAGATTTACGGCTTAATTAACCTGTCTATTTATCACTGGTCTGATCAAAATAGACTTTGTAAAGCATTTTAATAAATTCATGAAATTTATTAAAAAGGCAAGAGATAAACTTTAATCGTAACAAACTGTATTTATTTTAACCGGTAGAAATATAGATTACATAACTAAACAAACTATAATTAAACCTCCCCCGGAGTAAATCCTCCTTAGCCTGACATATTAACTGGTAATATGTCAGTCAGAGGTTGGACGTAATATTAATGCGGTGTTGCAGAGGTGTGGATGATGAATGGAGAAATGAAGAGAATGAAGAGCGGAAAGTGTACGTAGGAATTTGTATGTGGAATGAGTGTTTTGGAGTGTTGAGTTCTGGGAATAGACGTGTGTTTTTGGTTGAAGGTGCAGTGTGTTTATATAGAAGAAAGGAAGAGGAAGAAGATAGGTTGGAGAGGAGACAGAGCTGGAGACAGATGCGTGAGGGATTTAAGGTAGGCGCCTGATATGGTTTATGGAGTAGATGGATATGTCTGCATCTGCCGCAAAGGAAGAAGCAAGTCGGCGAAGAAAACCAGTCGATAGTTTCTGGATCTGGGTTGCATTTATTTCCTGTCCGTGCTTTTTTCCATGGACTCATTTATCTCTTGTCCGTCCATTTTTCCACGGACATATTTCTTTCTTGCTTCTGTCCGCCCCTTGTCCGTCCCTTGTCCTTCCATAATTCCACGGACTCATTTATGTCCTTGCTTCTGTCTGTCCATTTTTCCACGGACTGGGCTTCAAATTGGCGCGTCCGGACCACCGTCCGGATCACCATGGTTCGGACAGCTCTATTGTGTCCGCCCTTTTCTCTGCGGACATACCACAGACGCATCTTGTCCGTTCTTTTATCATCGGACGGAGCACGGACGTCAAATTGCATTGTCCGGACCACTGTCCGGACCAGCCTGGTTCGGACAGGTAGAGGTTTCGGACAGTGGTTCGTACGAAATTGTTTTGCTACTAAAATATTCGTTTCAGCTCCGTTTTAAGATCCGTCTACGCCTATGTGTTCGTCTCTTCGTCTACTTTGCTCCTAGCTTGGTTTTCCTCATGTTTAACAATAAATTTGTGAGATAACCAATAAAACATAAACTAGAGGAAAACTAAGCAAAGTGGAGAAATGAGCAAGAAAAGTGCTAATATAATATATGAAATACACCTATAAAACATGCTCATTTGGACACTTATCAACAATTAACCGCATCAAGAGAGGTCATTTACCTCTTTGTATTCCAAGCTTTCTCATATGTTTTCTCTTGTTTTTTTTTCTTGATTGAAAATCGGCAAGGAGCTTTTATCACTTGTCAATCTTCTAGCCAATGCACATATAAGGGTAAAGAGCATTAAGTTTAATACTTACACTCATAATTAAACCCTAGGTTTACATAAGTGTCTTAAAACACTAAAATTGATGATTACCTTTGGAATTTGAAAGAGAGCTTGGTTAAGTAGCAAGATAGGACTCCTCCTAGTCCCTTGAAGATTGAATTAAGCTAAGAATAGAGCAAGAAAAGGCACCCTTAAGGGATGAATTTTCGGTTATACACATAAATGGAATGAAACATGGTTTTTCTTTGATTTTCCTTACCTTGAAGCAGAAGAATGACAAGGCATGAAAATATGAGCTCAAGCTCCTTCAATTGGGATTCTTCATGGCACCAAAATGGAGTTCTTGAAGATTTGAAAAGAGGGAAATGAAGAGCTTGCTCTAACTAGAAGAATGATAGTCTTGAAATTGAATTTGGATCATGGAGTCATGAGTTACAAGCATTCAAAGATGGAGAATGGATACTTGCTGTAGCAAAGCGAGATGGAGAAGGGAGGAGGAGGTTGAAGACGGTGGGAATCAATAGAAATGAAGGGAGTGAGGTGAGAGGATGACTTTTGTAAGATATTTTACATAAAAGCAAATAGTAACCTTTTACTTACTTTTTCTTTCTTTCTTTAACTAACTAGCAAGGGTGATGACTCACCACTTATAAAATCGGCCCCCTCTTGTATATAGGCTGATTTGTGGTCTTTGTTGACCAATTAGTTGACTTATGTTGACTTATAACTTAAACTAGCACTATTTGAGCACTATTCACAAATTAAGGCACATAATTGTGAAATTTTTGATTTCCCATTGATTTAGACTTCCTAATGTGATACTAAGTAGTATACATGTTGATTAAAGAGTAATGATGGACATTTAGCCACTCAAAACTCATTTACAAGACAATTTTTCAAAAATGTGCTTTAAGACTCCTTAAAGCACATTTTGTGTTTTAACTTGTTTTCAAGCTTGGTTTTCTTTAGTGATTGATTTAAAATGTTCATTATCATGTTAATAAGGTCTAGTAATGACCTTTAGGTCTTATACAAGGTTACACCAATTCTAGAGCAAGTATTTGCTTAAATTGACTTTTAGGTGTTTTCTTGTGTTTTGTTTGGTTTAATTGTCTACCAAAGTCTCCTAAGGACTTAATTAGCCTTATCAAATCATAATTGAATATTATCAAGTCTTGGTAGGCTCTTTGGGCCCTAACCAAGTTCACTCCAAGCTTAGAGCATGTTTTTGCTCAAACTGTGTTTATGGTACTTTATTGTTTTTACTATGGTTTAAATTGTTCACTAATGTTTCTCAGGAACTTTTTAGCCTTATATACCATAGTTTAATGTTTAAACAACATATCAAGGTTTAGGGTATTTCAAGAATGCTCAACGTGTTATATTTTTGAGTTTCTATGGATAGGTTTGCGGAAGTAGAAACCTAAACCGTAGAATATAAATCAATGTACTTAAATCTTTAAGGTTTTGAGATTAAACTACATTTTAACTTAAGCGAACTTGTGCCTTGACAATGTCGATTTACTCTGGTGCTTAACATCCGTGAGTTCTCGACTAAATCGGTTTAAAAGTGTTCTTGTTATTTAGATGTAAGTTCAAGAGTCGACAATCGATAATAAATGGGTGACAGGTGCAAAGTTCCATCTTGGGGTACATTTATCCTAGTTTAGTTTTACTGTTTTCTTTATTTTCCTGTTTATCAAACCAAAACCCCCCAAAATTTAATCAATATATATCTATACATTTTTGCATATATTTATGCACATCAAGTAAACAATTAATTAGTTAGATAGTTATAAGACCTTGTTGGACTACAATGACTAGGTTCCTTACCCATTAGTTTGTAAGATACTTTATTTGTATTTTGCCTTAAAAAAATTGGCGCCATTGTCGGGGACTTCGGCCAAACTATCTTGCTAATTATTAGTTTATCTATTGTGCATATTTTTCATTTCTTTAATTTCCCTTTTGTGCATAGATTTTTTTTCTTTGTAGGTACTTAATTATGGTCGATGGTCACTACAATCAAGCAGGAGGTTGAAATGACCAGTCCTATGGTGTAGAGAACTATAATCAATGGATTGAGTGTTAAGACTATTTAGGAAACCTTGAGAGTTATCATTGCACTAGAATGGAGTATCTCATGGAAAATTTCATATCATCCATCATGCTTTGGTGCCGAGATTGTGAAGGAGATTGATAAGTGCGGAATTTATCTATGTTTCTATGCTTAATGTGATTAATATTTTATTGGTTTATAGGATAAATTCCTTACTAATATGCTTAATTATGTTAAATGTTTAGATTATTCCTCACATGTGGTTTTATGCTAAAACAGGTTAAAAACGCTGAAGAAAAGGTCTAGAAACATATGTCAAAAGCTTCACAATCAAACTGGAACCAAACAAAAATGAAAACTGACATTCTGCTTAATTTACAGCATGGTCCGGGTTTATGTGCTAGTTTATAAATCCAGACCACACTGTAGTGCACCCTTATTTTAGGGGTGGTCCGGGTTGTGGACCGATTTAAACCCGGACCATATATTATTTTCGCGGGCTGATTTCTTCATGGGCCATGCGCATATACCATGATGTAACACCCCCGAATAAACATTCAATAGCACGAACAAAGCTCCTAGCCATATTACAAGATAACTATGCAGCGGATTCTCAACATCATCCTGGTGCTACAGATGCCAACCACCCACGTGGTTGACAGACCACATTACCAACACCAAGTTACGGTCTGCATGACTGGAAACAACCCTCAACCGAAACTCATATACAATATAAGATGCAATTCCAAGTACCGAGTGTCCACAATATAATTACTAAATCATAAACCGAAAAGTACAACCCGGGTTTAGTAACAACCCATACATTAAACATACTATTCCAAATTCAAAAGTTATACTCAGTTAGACTACCCCCATGATAGCCATCCCGCCTACACTCCGTTATCATCCAGCTCAATACCTGTAAAAATTGGGTTGTAAAGGACTCAGCAAACTACGCTGAGTATGAATATGTGTAGCCCGTATGTTGCTGGGCTACACGACTACTTGGTCGAATATTATTAGGTCCAATTACATGCTATAATAAAGCAGTAAAGCACACCACATCACACCATGATATCATACACACTTAAAGGTATCATAGCAATATCAACAAACAACCAAGCATACCAGGCTGGCAACATAGCCACATCAAACACGCAACCAAGCACAACAAGCTGCTAGTATAGCAACAACAATCATGTAAATAATAAGACGTGTGCATAGGTATGTTATGCCCATGATCCTCACCATGGGATCTGTAATACTCCGTATTTCATTTTTCAGATTTCATAAATAACATTCAGGTTGATGTTATTAATTAAAGTTATGCTATGTGGTGCTTTGTTTAGTTGATGGGACGTCGGAGTCATTGAATTAAAAGACGGGGGCAAGGAGGTCATTCCCCTCTCTTTTATTTTGGTAAGACTTAATTAAGGATGATAAGTCTTTTATTTTGCATTCTCAATTCACGATCAATTCTGAAAACCGCTCGTTCTTCCTCGCGACAGTTTCTGCGTTCTTCCTCTCCTCTTCTCCATTGGTGTGCTTCTGATTTCTGGTGTGGATCTCTGCTGAGTTGGGCGTTTCCTGCTGCTGCTGTTCGGATTGTTTTCCTCTGCAAATCAGGTAGGTCCGTTGGTGAATTCGGTAGGGTTATCGTTGTTTTGAGAGGAGCAGTTTCTGATTTTGTTTTCTGATTTTGGGGCTGTTCTCTGCGAATTCAGTGGCTGATTGTGCTGTTCGGGGCTGCTGTGTGTCGGGTCTTCGCTCTGTTGCAGACTGGTGCAATCTCCTCTGCGAATTGATGTAAGTGGGGGATGGAATCGGGGTTGTTTGCTCACCCTCGGGGATTGCTTTTGATTTCTGTTTTCGGATCTGTTTTGGTGTGTTGCTTGTGTGTGTTCTTCTCGTTTTGCGTTGTTAATCGATTGGCTAAACCCCCGAGGGGACTGATTTACAATTCTGTGAGTTTTGAGTGAGTTGTGTTGATTTTTGGTTCTCTTCTACGCGTCTGTTCTTTCTGGATTCGACAGTTTTGCGCTGTCCGAACTTCTGTCCGAACATGCAAGTTCGGACAGTTCATCGGGCGCGTTTTGTTTTTCAAGATTTTGAAGTGTCCGAACATCGGTCCGAACTTGTAAGTTCGGACCCGACGCGAGGATGATTTTCGTGTGAGTTTCGACATCTGTCCGAACTTGCAAGGTCGGACGCAAGTTCGGACACGATGAGAGTTTTGGTTTCTGACTTTCGACTTGCGTCTGAACTTCGAAGGTCGGACGTAAGTTCGGACTTCGCGGTTTTCCCAACCTCTGATTCTCGGCCTCTGTCCGAACTTGCAAGGTCGGACGCAAGTTCGGACATGCCACTGTTTTGAGCATATCTTCTCTGTTTTAGCTAGCTCCGTTTTGAGTTCCGTTTGCGGGGTTGGTTTCCCCTATCTGTGTGCAAGCTTCTTATGTTGTTTATATGCATTTCCATGCACTTAAGATCTGTTTTGTGAGCTTTTGGTTTTGGGACCTAGTTACTTTGCTTCTAAGCCTTGGATAGTCGGGTCGGGCTGTCCCGTAGCATGCTGCGCAGGAATTCCTTCTGTTTATACTCCTTAGGGTCTCCCTTAGGACGTTATTTGACCGACGGGTCTGTTAGCTGTCTCTACGGCTTCTGTTGTGGGATCTTCGGATCCATAGGACATTATGTGAGTCCTTCTGTTGTGTTAGCTGGTTACTAGTGTCCCACTCCTCTGTATCTATTTTGAAAGTCCGACTGTGATTTGAAGTGATGTCTGCTCTGCTTCTGTTTCGCGTTTCCTTTTTGACGGTTTATAATGACTTCGCCTTCTCCTCTGTTTATAAGTTATTCTGCTGCTTCTGTTTTGAGTGGGCTTCCTTGAGGAAGTCTTCTGCTTGTTGGGCTGTTTAGCTCACCCCTTTACTTTGTTGCAGATTGAGCTCGTGGGATCTTCTCTCTTGTCCCCTTCTGGAGCTTCGTTTACTTTTTGCTTCCTTAGACCTTGGTTACTTTGCGCGTTGGACGCTTTAAAGCTTTTATGTAGCCTTCGGGCCTTCCGTTGTACTTGGTTATTAAGTATTTGGATCTTGTAAACTCTTTTGGTATTTATATAAGTTCGTTATTTAGTTTTGGGGATTGTTTTGCTTAGAGCCTTGCGACGTTAGGTAGTAAACTCGCGGCGTGTAACGGCCCTAACTCCTAGGCCGGCTTTGGGGTCGTTACATTTAGTGGTATCAGAGCCAGGTTGCTCGTCCTTTGGTATTTGTGGGGTTTGTCTGCATGCGTGGGTGTCTGAAAGGTCTGTTGTTTGATGCTTGATGGTTTCTGATCAATCTTGATGTTTGTATCTTCAGTATGCCTCCCCGACGTGCAGGACGTGGTGAAGCTTCAGGCAATGCTCCTCCGGGGGACATTGCAGAGATTGTGCAGCAGGTGGTGACTCAGGTGTTGCAGACCGTAGGGACCACTACTGGCCAGGCGACAGGAGCCGGTAACGCGGGGGGCAGCAATATGAAGGCGCTTCAGGAGTTCCTGAAGCTGAAGCCGCCTTCTTTTGATGCTAGTGGCGGCCCACAGGAGGCGAGCCACTGGATCACTGTGATTGAGGATTTGCTGAGGGTCATGGGATGTAAGGAGGATCAGAAGGTTGGATTCACTAATTTCATGTTTCAGTCTGAGGCGAAGGAGTGGTGGAAGACAGTTGAAGGGAAGTACCCCCACCCATGGACATGGGAGCAGTTCAGGGGCTGCTTCAATCAGCAGTTCTATCCCGATGTCTTCAGGGATCAGAAGATAGTTGAGTATGGGAGGCTTCGTCAGACGAACGAGATGTCAGTGGATGAGTACGTGCGTAAGTTTCTCCCTCTCTAAGTTTGTACCTGAGCCGGATGATAACCGGAAGGCTAGGAAGTTTGAGGCTGGTTTGAAGGGTGATATTCGAGCTGCTGTGGCACCTTTTCGCCACAAGACCTTCAGGGATGTGGCTGATGTGGCGTTGGTAGTGGAGTCTGAGCTGCAGGCTAGGCAGCGGTATGAGAAGAAGGACCAGAGGCCCGACAAGGGCAAAGAGCAGCAGAGGAAGGGTCGTGTGGAGGAGCCCGAGAGGCGTGAGCAGCATCCTTCTCAGAAGAAGAAGTACAGAGGAGACCGGGGTTCTTCTTCTTCAGCGTCTCCTGCTGTGGAGAAGTGTGCCGAGTGTGATCATTTCCACCCAGGACGAGAGTGCTACAGGAAGTCCGGGGCATGCTTTAAGTGTGGTTCGCTAGACTATCGCATTGCCCAGTGTCCACAGGCTAGAGGTGGAGGTAGCAGTGGTGGTTCTGAGACTCGTGGTGCTGGTTCAGGATCCGGCAGAAGGCTGACCAGAAGAAGTCCCAGACCCAGGCACGTGTTTATGCGCTAGCTGGTGAGTGAGACCGTGGCTCAGACAGAGTAGTGTCAGGTATTCTTCAGATCTCTTCTCAGCCAGTATTCTGTTTGTTTGATTCAGGAGCTACCCACTTGCCCAAGTTTGAGAAAACTACTCAAGTTTTCCCCAAGCAGAGTCGCCTTCTGTGGAGGGTGATTTTTCGGTATGAGGGGGGGTCTATCCAAATATGATCTGACTGAGAAGCCTAGGTCGTAGAAAATGCCATCCTGTGGAGGGTGAAAACCTGTTATTCTTGGCATCCCTCAAATACCTACTAAATCGTCCGTCTTTCCCAGAAGCACAAAGGGGAGTGCAAGTGAACACTACACCCGCTCTCAATGGGCCCCACGCGGACTTATGCCTCTATAAGGCGGAATTGACTAGAGTCGCCACCTAGTTTGACCTAAGGAACTAGGAAGGAAAGATGAGGGTTCTAAGAACCGTTAATTGACTCTGGGATTGTTGCCTATGGATTGGACTTATCTGGTCACTACAGAGATTCTATTGTGGGTTCGCACTGGGTTACACCCCTTAGAAGTGGCAACAACCACGACTTCGGATTGGTGCCCGAGGGAACCTCGGTCTCCAATTGTCGGGATTACCTTCTTTCAAGACCTTTTAGAGAGATTCATTTAAAAGCCAAGGATAGGATTAGAACAGAGAGAAAGAGAGTGGATGAGGCGAGCTTTTTCTGTCAAGCTTGCGCTAAGGAGAGGAATTGCTGAATCTGGATGAGTATAGAATGAAGATTTGGGAAAAGTTTGAGGTTGGGTGAATAGACAAAACTTGGAGTCTGTTGATTTGAAGTTTGTGGGAGCCGAAGAAGGTTGAGTGTTCGAGAGATATGAGAGTCACCTAAGTGTGATAAAAGGGTTTTTTGATTGGAATGGGGTCGCACCCTAGATGGGCTGCCTACGTACTCAACTCCCTGTTGAGATCAGACCTTACGTAGTTCACGGTTTCGAGTTTTAGAGGTTTTGATGTTTGTGGAGTTTGAAGACATTTGAGGTGTTTGAGATTTAGAAGGGTTCGGAGGTAGTATTGAGAAGTTTCGGGTTAGAATGCTAGCCTGTGAGACGCTCGGGTCTGTGAGACGTTTGAAACCTTGGGATGTCAAGTCTGTGAGACGCTCGGGTCTGTGAGACGCTCGGGTCTGTGAGACGCTCGGGTCTGTGAGACGCTCGGGTCTGTGAGACGCTCAGGTCTGTGAGACATTTGAATCATTAGGATGACAAAGTCTGTGAGACGCTCGGGTCTGTGAGACATTCAGAGTGTTGGGGAAATTGGAATGGAATTGAGATTGAATGGAGTTGAATGAATGAATTTGATTTCAATGAATTTGAATTGAATTGAAGTTAGATGGATTGAAATGAATTTTGAATTAAAATGAATTAAGAATTGAAAGAATTTGTGTTGAATTAAAATTGGAATGAATTTTTATTGGAATTAGATTTGAATTCGATTGAAATCGGAATTGGATTTGAATTGAAATAAATCGATTTTCGATTGGAATTGAGAGTTGTAGGTCAAATTTGAGCTGATGGGCCTGTTTGGGCCTCGATAGCGGGCCGGGTAGGACCATGAAAAATGGGCCGGGTTGGGCGTTGGAAGATGGGCCGAGTTGGGCCTTGGAAGATGGGCCAGATTTGGGCCTCGATTGGGCTTTGATTTGAGCCTCAAATTGGGCCTTTGAATTAGGCCTCGGATTGGGCTTTGATTTGAGCCTCGAATTGGGCTTTGGAATGAGCCTCAAATTGGGCTTTGGAATGGGCCTCAAACTGGGCTTTGGAATGAGCCTTAAATTGGGCTTTGGAATGGGCCTCAAACTGGGCTTTGTAATGAGCCTCAAATTGGGCTTTGGAATGGGCCTCAAACTGGGCTTTGTAATGAGCCTCAAATTGGGCTTGGAATGGGCCTCAAACTGGGCTTTGGAATGAGCCTTAAATTGGGCTTTGGAATGGTGGGCCAAATTTGGGCCTCAGAGAAGTGGGTCAGGAATTGTTTTTGTTTGTGATTGGACTGAAAATTATTTTTGGGCTGAATTGGCCTTTGGATTGATTTGGGCCTTGGGCCTTTTATTTTGGATGTTGGGCTTTATTTGACATTTGAAGTGAATTGATGTTTAGATTTTGAAATTGACTGATTTTTGAAATGAAATTTGATGATTTTTTTATTAGAATTGTAATGTTGATTGTGCATTTTATTCTGACATTAAGGGATGATTTGAAAAGTTTTGAGAAAAACGGGTATTCTCACATGGACCGTGTCTAGGACCCGTATGCATTGAGGATACCCCAAACCTAAGGCTTTTCTACAAAGGGGACCTATGGGCTAACTAGGGCTTCCTAGATATTGGGCCTCTATATTGGACTAGGTCCACCAATTGCCAAGCTAAACTATGCAATATGGCATATAATACAGAATAGTCATGAATTTGAAATCGAAGGTAAATAACAAGTTTAATATGAAGTTAAATGACAAAGTTTTGGGTATACACTTGTTCCTTTCTCATTTTTTTTAGCACTAAATCGGAATCAAAGTAACACATGGTCCTAAAATGTGGATTGCTAATCCGTTTACTAATTGCTCTTTAATCTTCTGAACATCCAAACAAGTGCTCTGAATTGAAAGAACAAAGAAATCGCATCCAGGTTTGCTAAAATATGTGCGTTAAGGCAAAATATGGGCCCTACTCATGAAACTCTAAATTGAGGTTAATTAAAAAGTGAATCCTAATCAATGAAATTATACTTTAATACTCGGAAGACAAGGAAAAAATTCACTAAACTATTATCTCTCTTCAAGTACAAGGAACAACATGGACAGTCTTTGCTCTCTGATTGTATTTTTTTAAACCTCTATTTTGGATAGTGCCTTGAACATAGGAGTGAATTAAACTAGTTCAATCAACGACCAAGGAAAGAAAACTCAAGACACCAATTCAGGCATTAGATCACGAGATAGTAAGCAAAGTATGGATTGTCAACTTGCAAATACACGGAAAATAAAACTGCAGCATTTCAATATATGAATTCTCGCAAGCATGTTAAGGATATCACCCATTCAGACAACAGCTCAAAGAAATTGAGTTTAAGAAATGTACCCGGGACATTGATAGGTATATCCTGCAGAGGTAACACATAGGCAGAACAAGCACACTAGATTAGGTTGTGAGTGCAATAGATCAGGTAATTATAACAACAGAAAATTAAAAGACTGGGAGAATTATAAAGAGACTGAGCAAATGATATTGATATGTTCATGACGATTCAGGGGCAAACTCAAAACTCTGGCAAAGCAGCTCCCATGAGAAGGCCGAAGCTCCACTTATTCAGAGTCATTAGGAACGTATCAGGCAAAACAACACGGAAGGGTCAATCAACACGAAAGCCAGCCACTGAATAGATCATTAAGTTATTCCAACAATAACTGTGAAGGGAAAAAACTCGGAGCTCATGTCCGACCAAGACCTATGAACTCAAACCAGTTCCAGTGCTAAACCATGAGGAGCTGGGGAAGGTTGCTGGCCCCATTTTGACACATAAACTAATGGTAACGAGCTATACAGAAATATACACAAACATTCGATGTGAAGAAGCGAGAACCACTGCTTCTGTAATGTAGGAACAACGATCCTTCTTCTGGCCATGTTTCATCAGATGCAAGAAATTTCGAACAGAACAAACAACACGTTTATAGAAGAACCGAGATGAAAGAGGAAAGAGGGAACGAAAGAAAATCCCGAGAGAACGTAGATGGATACACAACATATAATCTGAGCTGGATTACTCATAAGCAAATCACCGTGAGCATCTTGAACACATTCAGAACGAATCATAACCAAACGTTCATAAGCGCTGACAAATAGAGAGACAATGGAGCATAACGAGAGTGATTGAAGTTTCTGAACTAAAACGATTCTAGATTCCTGCCATGTCCGTGAACTTCAGGGTTCATACCAGGCTGGGTGCTTACCCATGTGTTTGTACAGAAACGAAACAAGATAAAGACAACAGTAAAGAAGAAACCAGTAGAAAAGATGTATAACGACTTTCATTCAGGAGATTTACTGGAGAGATACATTTGCTTCCTCTTAGTCAAACACATGAAAGAAGAAACATAATCCAAAGCGTCAATATCAATCCACCCTTCCTGAAACTAGAAACAAGCGAAATGAGAATTCACTGCTCTAGCTCGGGAATCACAACAAATATACAACAAAAGACAGTGGAAGTAGAGATAGGGAATCGACTCTTCCTTCGAAGACATATCTCCGACAGAGTCAGGCTTACGCCTTGCCATCACCGGCTTGGTTCTTTTGGCGAGAGAATGTAGAAAACAAAACAACACAAAACTGAAAGAAAAAAAAAGCTAGAAAACAGAGAGGAAGAACTGAATGGCATCAAAGGCATGAATCGCCTCTTCAGATGGAGAGGGGAGGATGGTGTCGTGCCACTCACTCTGTCGTAAGCAATCAATGGAGGTTTTGGATGAAATTTCTGGTGGAGCGTGGTCGGTTTTTGACTTTTTTGGGACATGATTCCCAGGATTTCTCACTGAAGGTAGATGGTTGTTGCCGTAATGGCGTTGAGGAGCATAAAAGAAAATTTTGCTTCTGGGTATTGTTTCTGGATTTCTGATGCTGGAGTCGAGTAATGTAGTGCAAGAGTAAAACGTAGGGAATGTTCAAAGAGAACTATAATACTCGAGAGCTGAAGAATGTTTTTGTCGGCTGGGTCTTCTTCTTGTTTTCAGGGTGGAAACTGTGAGAAGGCAGGTGAATCAAAGGTAACGAGATGACGGCTGACGTTGCTGCTCTTCGGAAGGGTTTGCCTGTTTTTTGTTGTATTTATAGGCTGGGAATGTGGGTTTAGGGTTTAAGAAAGGAGCAAGCCTAGTTAAAAAAAAAATGCAACTACAAGGACTCGAACCAGAATCCCTCACAATAGCGCATACCACTTTTTCCAACTACACTTTTAACTGAACTTGTTTGATTAATGCGAGAAATAATATAAGAGTGACAACTCGGACTGCAAAAGTTTCCGAAAAACGCTAATGTTTTAAACAAAAGTAAGGAGTAAGACTAGAATACTTATACGTAAAATACAAGTAAAAATATCAATGAAATGATATAAAATACACATGTAATAAAATAGCATAGAATAACACCAATATAAAACAATCATACAAATACATAAGCAAATACAAATAAAATGAACTGAAATGGTAAAATAAGTAAATAACAAAAGGGACGAGTTTGAAAACGAATGCTTTGAAAATTGATATACAAGGCTTGTTATGAAATGACAGTTTCATTTTGGTATGTACATGAATAAGTTTCGAAAAGAAAGGCGACGACCTTCTTATTTTATGCATTTTCTTGAATTTTGCTTTATGAGGGTGAGAATTTTTGGTGTCTACACCACTCCTTTGTGTCTGCTGATTTAGTGGGTAGTCTCGGGTTGTCTGCTGTGCCCTGTGATGTGGATCTGTGTATTTCTAGCCCATTGAGTGGCGTGCCTGCTTGTGTGCTTAGTTCTGTATGCAAGTCTAGTCCAGTAGTGATCATGGATAGGACCTTACCTGCTAATTTGATACCTATGAGTATGTCCTGCTTCGATGTGATTTTGGGCATGGACTGGCTAGCAGAGCACCATGCCCATATAGATTGTGCAGCTAGGAAGGTTGTGTTTGATAGACCGGGTGAGACCCGTTTTGCTTTTGTGGGGAACTCCATTCCATGTGCTCCTGTGTTGGTGTCTGCTATGCAGGCAGTCCGTTCCTTGAGGAAGGCCTGCCAAGGTTTTCTCTGCTTTGTACCTGAGGTTAAGGAGGGATCCCAGTTGGAGGATATCCCCATTGTGTGTGAGTTTCCAGAGGTGTTCCAGGACGATGTGCCAGGGCTGCCACCCGATCGTGAGGTGGAGTTCTCTATCGAGTTAGCGCCAGGGACTCAGCCTATTTCTAAGGCTCCCTATCGCATGAGTCCGGCTGAGCTTAAGGAGCTGAAGGTGCAGCTGCAGGATCTTCTGGATAAGGGTTTTATACGCCCTAGTGTGTCTCCATGGGGAGCACCTGTGTTGTTTGTGAAGAAGAAGGATGGCATTTCAGTGGACCCAGTGAAGATTAAGGCGGTTATGGAGTGGGCGAAGCCCACTAGTGTGTCTGAGGTGCGTAGTTTTCTAGGATTGGCTGGGTACTATAGGAAGTTTGTGGAGGGTTTCTCTAAGATCGTATCCCCCTTGACTCGTCTTCTTAGGAAGGATGTCAAGTTTGATTGGAGTGAGGTGTGTCAGGAGAGTTTCCAGGAGCTGAAGAAGAGGTTGACTTCGGCTCCGATTTTGATGTTGCCTTCTGGGACAGATGGCTTTGAGGTGTTCTGTGACGCCTCCACAGAGGGCTGGGTTGTGTTCTGATGCAGCAGGGAAAGGTGGTAGCTTATGGGTCACGCCAGTTGAAGCCGTACGAGAAGAATTATCCTACCCACGATTTGGAGTTAGCTGCTGTGGTCTTCGCCTTGAAGATCTGGCGGCACTATTTGTATGGGGTGACGTGTAAGGTCTACACGGATCACAAGAGTCTCAAATATCTATTCACGCAGAAGGAGTTGAATTTGAGACAGCGGCGTTGGTTGGAGCTTCTGCACGATTACGACCTGGAGATTCTCTACCACCCGGGTAGCGATGAGCGAATGTGGTGGCAGATGCCTTGAGCCGTAGGGGTGCTCCTGGGCTTGCTTGTTCTTTGTCAGGAGTTCAGAGGTCTGCTATTGAGCTTCAGCGTATGGGGATTTGGTTGTTCGGTCCGATAGTGCTGGGATGATTGCTTCTTTTCAGGTCCAGTCTACACTGATTGAGCGGATTAGAGATGGTCAGAAGTCTGATGCTGAGTTGTGTAAGGTCAGGGAGAAGCTGTCAGATGATCAGGAGTCAGAGTTCTCTGTGTCCAGCGACGGCTGCCTACGCTTTAGAGGCGGAGTTTGTGTGCCTAGTGGAGGCGACCTTAGGCGAGAAATTATGCAAGAGGCTCATGGAGCTCCTTATTCGGTACACCCAGGAGGGGTGAAGATGTACCGGGACCTTAGAGAGTCTTTCTGGTGGGCGAATATGAAGAGGGAGATTTCTGATTTTGTAGCTCGTTGCCAAACCTGTCAGCAGGTGAAGGCTGAGCATCAGCGGCCTGCGGGTCTTCTGCAGCCTCTTCCCATTCCTGAGTGGAAATGGGAGAGCGTTGGTATGGACTTTATTGTGGGGCTTCCTAGGACATCTTCTGGGTATGATGCGCTGTGGGTGATTGTGGACCGGTTGACGAAGTCAGCCCATTTCTTGCCCGTGAGGAAGACTTTCAGCCTTGAGCGCCTGGCTCGGGTATGTTGATGAGATTGTGTTGCAGGTTGCACGGTGTGCCGGCGACGATCGTTTCGGACAGAGATCCGAGATTTGTATCTCGCTTCTGGCGGAGCCTGCATAAGGCGTTGGGGACGAATTTGGCCTTCAGTTCGGCATATCATCCTTAGACCGATGGGCAGACAGAGAGGACGAATCAGATTTTGGAGGATAAGTTGAGAGCTTGTGTGCTTGATTTTGGAGGGAGCTGGGATCAGCATGTGACACTGATTGAGTTCGCCTACAATAATAGCTTCCAATCGAGTATTGGGATGGCCCCATTTGAGGCGTTGTATGGTAGGCGCTGTAGATCTCCCATTTTGGGATGACCTGCGAGAGAGGCGAGATTGTGATCTGATTGGTGCAGGAGCTGTGGATAAGGTCAAGACTACAGATTGGCACTGCCACCAGCTCTAGCGGGGGTGCATGATGTGTTTCATGTGTCGATGCTCAGGAAGTATCTGCACGATCCTTCGCACGTGATTGACTATGGTCAGCTTCGACTCCGGGATGATTTCACTTATGAGGCAGCTCCGGTTCATATTTTGGCACGGGATGTTCGCCGGCTTCGTAGCAAGACACTGCCTATGGTTAAGGTGCAGTGGTCTGATCAGTCCGAGCGTGAGGCGACGTGGGAACTCGAGGAAGAGCTGCGTGCCAAGTTCCCTTCCCTCTTCGAGCAGTGAGGTATGTTGAATTTCGAGGACGAAATTCCTTTTAAGGGGGAAGTGATGTAATACTCCGTATTTTCGTTTTTTCAGATTTCATAAATAACATTCAGGTTGATGTTATTAATTAAAGTTATGCTATGTGGTGCTTTGTTTAGTTGATGGGACGTCGGAGTCATTGAATTAAAAGACGGGGGCAAGGAGGTCATTCCCCTCTCTTTTATTTTGGTAAGACTTAATTAAGGATGATAAGTCTTTTATTTTGCATTCTCAATTCACGATCAATTCTGAAAAACGCTCGTTCTTCCTCGCGACAGTTTCTGCGTTCTTCCTCTCCTCTTCTCCATTGGTGTGCTTCTGATTTCTGGTGTGGATCTCTGCTGAGTTGGGCGTTTCCTGCTGTTGCTGTTCGGATTGTTTTCCTCTGCAAATCAGGTAGGTCCGTTGGTGAATTCGGTAGGGTTATCGTTGTTTTGAGAGGAGCAGTTTCTGATTTTTGTTTTCTAATTTTGGGGGCTGTTCTCTGCGAATTCAGTGGCTGATTGTGCTGTTCGGGGCTGCTGTGTGTCGGGTCTTCGCTCTGTTGCAGACTGGTGCAATCTCCTCTGCGAATTGATGTAAGTGGGGGATGGAATCGGGGTTGTTTGCTCACCTCGGGGATTGCTTTTGATTTCTGTTTCCGGATCTGTTTTGGTGTGTTGCTTGTGTGTTTCTTCTCGTTTTGCGTTGTTAATCGATTGGCTAAACCCCCGAGGGGACTGATTTACAATTCTGTGAGTTTTGAGTGAGTTGTGTTGATTTTTGGTTCTCTTCTGCGCGTCTGTTCTTTCTGGATTCGATAGTTTTGCGCTGTCCGAACTTCTGTCCGAACATGCAAGTTCGGACAGTTCATCGGGCGCGTTTTGTTTTTCAAGATTTTGAAGTGTCCGAACATCGGTCCGAACTTGTAAGTTCGGACCCGACGCGAGGATGATTTTCGTGTGAGTTTCGACATCTGTCCGAACTTGCAAGGTCGGACGCAAGTTCGGACACGATGAGAGTTTTGGTTTCTGACTTTCGACTTGCGTCCGAACTTCGAAGGTCGGACGTAAGTTCGGACTTCGTGGTTTTCCCAACCTCTGATTCTCGGCCTCTGTCCGAACTTGCAAGGTCGGACGCAAGTTCGGACATGCCACTGTTTTGAGCATATCTTCTCTGTTTTAGCTCCGTTTTGAGTTCCGTTTGCGGGGTTGGTTTCCCCTATCTGTGTGCAAGCTTCTTATGCTGTTTATATGCATTTCATGCACTTAAGATCTGTTGTGAGCTTTTGGTTTGGGACCTTGTTACTTTGCTTCTGAGCCTTGGATAGTCGGGTCGGGTTGTCCCGTAGCATGCTGCGCAGGAATTCCTTCTGTTTATACTCCTTAGGGTCTCCCTTAGGACGTTATTTGACCGACGGGTCTGTTAGCTGTCTCTACGGCTTCTGTTGTGGGATCTTCGGATCCATAGGACATTATGTGAGTCCTTCTGTTGTGTTAGCTGGTTACTAGTGTCCCACTCTTCTGTATCTGTTCTGAAAGTCCGACTATGATTTGAAGTGATGTCTGCTCTGCTTCTGTTTCGCGTTTCCTTTCTGACGGTTTATAATGACTCCGCCTTCTCCTCTGTTTATAAGTTATTCTGCTGCTCTGTTTTGAGTGGGCTTCCTTGAGGAAGTCTTCTGCTTGCTGGGCTGTTTAGCTCACCCCTTTACTTTGTTGCAGATTAAGCTCGTGGGATCTTCTCTCTTGTCCCCTCCGGAGCTTCGTTTACTTTTTGCTTCCTTAGACCTTGGTTACTTTGCGCGTTGGACGCTTTAAAGCTTTTGTGTAGCCTTCGGGCCTTCTGTTGTACTTGGTTATTAAGTATTTGGATCTTGTAAACTCTTTTGGTATTTATATAAGTTCGTTATTTAGTTTTGGGGATTGTTTTGCTTAGAGCCTTGCGACGTAGGTAGTAGAGTAGACTCGCGGCATGTAACGGCCCTAACTCCTAGGCCGGCTTTGGGGTCGTTACAGGATCATTCGAGCGTTGTGGGTTTTCATTTCTTTTCTCTTGTTCCCATAATGTGTATTTTCTTCCTCTTTCCTTGCACCGAGTCTGGGGATATAATTAGATCCCGTGACCATATCATGTAGGTGTCAATCTTTCCTTGTTTCTTTAAGGATTATTTATGAGTTCTTTTATGGGGATATAATTAGATCCCGTAACCATATCATGTAGGTGCCAATCTTCCTTGTTTCTTTAAGGATTATTGTGAATTCTTTTAATCACCCGCACGGTGGAGGACGTCTCCTCCATAGCAAATTCCTCCATTCCAGCGTCGTACGTCGAGAAAGCGGAGTCACCTCTAGACTCCAGGATAATGCTCCACCAATTGCCAATCCCCCATTCCCGACGACCCCAGGGTCGAGAAAACGAGGTCACCTCTAGACCTCGGGATGTGCTGAGAAAGTGGGGTCACCCAAGGGACCCCCATATATGTTCCACCATAGACGGTCGAGGATCTGATGGAGATACCAACTCCCGAGCATCCATACCGCACGGCCCGAGATTTTGTCTTTCCCGGGTTATCTCATGTTTTCACCAGTTGATATTTGCTCTTCATTATCATTAATGTGGACACCATAGTGGGTGTCATGGTACGTCCTCTATGGTTAGAGAGGAGTTTCCCTTTATGGAGTTTTCTTTGTTTACAGTTCGTTGTGTTTTATCTCAAGGTTCCATAAACGAGAAAGGGACTAAACTACTGTGTGCGCGCAAGTAATATGCAACAATGATATAACAGCATATAAGCAAGCCACAACAAGCAATCATTTTCATGCTTTAGTCTTATGGTCATTGTCAAACAAAGCACAAGCAAACAAGCCGTGTAACACGGCAACATACGGACACACATATCCATACCTCATTCAGAAGCAAAAGTTGTCTCTCACACGGTGTCCCCGGTTGGCGTTCGTTACAAGCCCTAGAGTTAATTAAAACAACTTGTCAGTCTATGGTTGCATACGATGATCGTAGTGACATTTTCCTATTTTATCCCATCTATATCAAATGTCATTCCCTAGGTAGGTTGTTGAATGTACAATTATTCTAGCCCTTAGAACTTCCCACGTACTCACCTTAGATGTTTATTTAACGCCTAGGATATTTATATCGTTGTTTTATAAGTTAACTAAGTATTTCCCTCTAGCTAATGCCTTAGAGTATTATGAGCACTAACATGTAACAAGTTTATCTGAGTTGACCATTCACCCCATTTCCCTCATAATTACACCATAGCCCCCCCTTTTATAAACAACACTTTAATCATTTAAACCTCACATTATACCTCTTAATTAATTTATATTATTACTTAAATTTCCAAAACCTTCCTAGGTTTATATACTAATCCCCTCAAATACTAAATTTCATTCATGCCCCCAAGGTTCAAGGTAATCACCTAGCTTACACCCAACTTTATATTCGCCATAATTGTCATTTTCATACTATATATATAACTCATAGTTAGTTAAGCATTACCTTACTCCCAAAAATTCTCTAAATTCCCAACAAACCTCAAGGGTTCCGTTGTTACTTTCGACCCTTATAATTTTGGTAATTACAATACTCCTCTTATATTTTGTAATTATTGTTTTGACTTACTATTTCCTCAAGTACTTAATATATTTATCCTTATCATTTAATTTGGTCAACCCCAGGTGTGGTCAAGGTTGACCACTTAATCTATCCTTGACTAGTTTGCTATTATTTACGGGAATACCCCACGACTTCCTAGTTTTAAATTAACTCTTAATTTAATTCAATTCATATGTTATACTTGTAAATATCTTTATAAGCTATTTCTTCCCGGTTATTAACATTATTACCATTATTACTCCCTAAATTCGTTTATTTATATTTTGACTCCATATAAACCTATTTAGTTATCCAAAACATTTTATATAAGGTTTTAAAATTTATTTACGCCGGAAATTCACAAATATACTAAGTCTCTTCCTATTACTTCCTAGGTAATTCTTTTTCTAGAATTTGCATTTCACACAAGCAATTTTTGTAACTTATAAATCAACCTATAAATTGATTAATGGCTATTAAGGCTCTAAATAGTTATAATGCGGTGGCCTGATTACTGGCCCTAAGAATAGCATAGTAATTACTAAAAGAATGGCATTTAAATACCTCTAATATCATATTATCGCTTCGGTTTGCATGTTGTTTCCCAAATTATGTTTCCATCATTTTCACTCAAATTTCGGACTAAATAAATTGTATGTACCCTGCTTAACTCACGTAAATATATATATATATCTACTTACTCCTTTATTTTACAAAGTCCATATTTTATGTTTATAGAAATCCGGGACTATTTCTTTCGGTCATAAAGTGTGTATATATCGGTTTTAAGAATTCGCTTGAGCCATAAAACAAGTTTATAAATATATCTATTTTTTTTCTAAAATGTTCCCCAAATAGTTATAATTACTATCATGATACTTTTTCCACCAACAATTCATATAACCTCATAAATCAACCCATAACTTTATTAATGACCATTTAGATCACAAAATAATTATTTTGACATGGCCTAAATATATGGCCTTAGAAATAGCCTACTAATTATTTTGACATGGCATTGAGTTGTCTCTAAAATTTTGCTATGACTACGGTTTATACAGGACTTACGGAAATCCCTTAGATTAATCTCCTCCCTTGTTTAACCTACAACAAAATTATTACCATCATTACTTGGATAACCACAAGTTTTCCTCCACTCTTCTGATTTTACGCATGATTTCCTCATCTCTTCCAACACACATCATATTATTTCCAGTTTGCCCAACGTCATACGCACTTAACATTATCTTGGCAAATCTTTTACACCGCACTTTAAAACATCATAACGTAACTTACTTCTCCAACGGTGTACTTCCTAGGTTAACTCATCACTTACCCATAAACCCTTTTATACCAATCCTTCTCTGTTATTAATTTTTGTACTTTATTCCACCTTCTCCTCATATGCATGTATTAAGACTTCAGTGGCCACATATATGTACACGTTAACTAACTTAGTACTGCTACCGTAATAACATCTCAAAGATATACCCGCATGTATAAGCTTCATTGCCATGCTTTATATCTCAGCAACATTCATCCTCTTTCAGTTATATTATGCAGCGTTGATTTTAAGTTTTACGATCTTAAGGAAACATGGAACTTCCTTAACTCGGGTTTTTTTTTTTTTTTGAAAGCTTCGGCTGGTTCCTTGGTAGCTACCAAGATATGAAGGATTATCGGGCAAGGAAGAATCAAAGATTGCTGGCCCCAATTCTGCTAATGCTATCAACGTAGCTGAAGGAATTACAAGAATTCTGACCACATGAATGTTTTACTGTGGTTTTTTAGTTAGCTTTATTTCTGTTTCTGTTACGTTTATACGCGGTTGTGTATCTGGCAAGGAGAATCCATTGCTGAAAACCAGAACTCTGGTTAAACAGCTACATTTTGAGCCACTGATAAAAAAAAACTACACGCAGAGGAGCATTCCCAGGCGTAATTCCTTCTGCTGCCGTTCCAGACGTGAAGCTCAACCAGAGGCTGTAATGGGTTTCAGATGCTAGCATGAGAAAACGGGAAGGGAACGTGCAGGATAATCATCGCTGGTCATCAGTTGTCAAGGAACGGTGGGTTTACCTTGTTATTCTTCCAAGTTTCAGGTGTACTCTCGATTAACGGAGTCATGGAAGGCTTCGGTATTTATCCTTGCTTTGTGTGGTCTCTTGCTTGCTGTGACAAGGATGCGATGGAGTTCTACTTATCCTAGCTACTGTCGAGGTGCAGAAAAAACTAGAATGAGGTGGGGAAGTGGAATCGTGGGGGAAGAAAAAAAAAAGCAACAAACTACACATTACCGTTCCAGTCTCGGTCTCATGCAAGGAAGGAGTGGGCTGGGCAATGCATGGGAAGGAAAAGGAAACAGAGATGCTTGTATAAGCACTACCGTTTCCGTGGTTGTTGATCTGTCAAGTGTGAGTAACTCACGGTTGGCGCTCTTGCATGGGTTTTCTTTCTTACCGTGAAGGCCAGGGGGTTCCCTCTTGCATGCTGTCATTGTGCGTGGGAGAAGGAGCTCAGTTGGGTGATGCGTTGTTGCTTACTGCAACAGAAGAAGGAACAGTTGTACAATGCCAGAAAAGAAGGGAAAAGACAGGAACAAAAAGGATGGAGAGAGCTAGGTGCTGTAGTTACCCTGGAGAAGGAGAGAAGAGAAGAGACAGGTGCAGTGCGTCTCGATCAGGCCTGGGGAATGAGCAGTCCTGTTTTTTTTTTTTTTCTTCAAGAATGCAACAGGAAAGAAGGGAGGTGGTGTTTGCCTTGCAACCGAGAACGCAGGTGAGTGGGGCTGGGACGCGAGAAAGAAAAGAAAACATAGGGGAGAAAGGCTGTCTGTCTCAGTCGTTCCCAGGCGCTGCTGCTCCTTGATGCCAAAAAAAAAAAGAAAATGAGGGAGTCAGTGACACCATGTAAAGGAAGAAGCACGTTGCTTGGTGCTTGGCGCTGCTGTTCGAGGACCTGTGGTGCTGTTCAGGTGCAAATCCGAGAATGGTATGGTTGTCGGGGGAAGGAATCATGAAGTTAACAAGTTGGGTCGCTTGTTTTGGGTCGTGTGCGTGGCGATTCAAATGAATGTATTTACGCTGGTTATAATAGAAGTAAAAACTGGTATGGGGTGCTATCGAAACTTGAGCAGAGGAATGGGATTGAGGCGTCGTTTTCCTCTCCTTTAGTTTTTTTTTTCAGCGCATGCGATATCTTCTGTTTGTCATTGTGGAACTCGACACTGATAAGAATGAGGCACGTGAAGGATTTTGTGCCAACAGTAGGAAGAAGACAAAGCTGCTCTTCTTGTGCTCTGTTGCTGTTCGAAACGGTACAGAGGAGAAATGCTTTGCGCGGGTATGGGAATGGAAATGATTTCCATATATGTAATGCGATAACAGCTGGCTGAAGGTAATAATGGTGGTATCTATATTTACTTATTTTTGTTTTACTATCTGTTTACTCTACTAACAATGCTTACTCTTGTCTGGTGTGCATGTTGTTACGGAATATCAGCATAGCTCAATCGGTTAAGGCACCCCATACAGATATTAGTGGTACTGGTTTGAAACCCGACTAAACATGTTTGCTCTATTTTTTGTATAAGTATATACACTGTGTTATTTTTTTGGAAGAGTATATGTACATGTGACCATATTATTATGTCGTGACGTTTGTCACCTACATATACATATATGCCACTATTTTATCTTGTCACGTTGTTAATTATATTTATATATACATATATGACTATTTTATTCTGTCGCGTTTTAGTTGTATATACCTATGCGACTATATTATCGTGTCGCGTTACTAGTTATATATACAACATTGTAATATTATAGCGTTGTGTATATGTATTTTCTTATGCATATATATATGTACGCGAGAGTATTAATATGTCACGCTATCGTGTTATCGGACATATATATGTCCGTACTTAATTGTTGTTTGTGCATTATCACATGTCCCGAATTATGTGGCACGTTATGCTCGGATAATTATCACGCGTTTATGCTTTTATGTGTTTATTTAGTTTAGGGGCGTTCACATGATGGGCTGACACTCTTCCAATAGAGGCGCCGACATTTATCTTCACAGGGCCGACATTTTGATCCATTAATCATTGGCATACACATTGTTTGGCGCAGACATTTCCTTATACCCATGAGCAGGTCTTGAACTATGGCTCCACGTGGGTTGGAGATGAATGCCATGCACATGCACCATGCACCATGCACCATGCACCATGCACATACATTAGAGAATTTAGCATGAGAATTGTTTCGTATTTATGCCCTGGCCGCATTGGAGAATACAGCTTTACGCATGACATGAGTTGGACGAGGCCATGCACTCATGGGCTTAGACATGATGGGCCGCGACCTTTGACCTTGTCGAGCAGACATGTGCTGGGCTGACCAACATTACTCACGCATGCGGCATGGGCCATGCATACTTCAGTGGCGCAGACATTTGACGTGAACAAGGCTGCAAGGACAAATCAATTAGTCGTTAATTGACTAATCACATCGGGCTAAACATTTACATTCACGTGGGTTGGTTTCTGATTACGAAGACAATATCATATTCACCCATGGACAAATTCAGCGACCGTGGCACGCACATGGATGATTAGTCAAGATTGAGTTAACATTATTTATTTTTTTGGTTTTCAAAGAGAGAATAGGGGACGAACAGAACAGATTCACAACCCTAGGACAGCAGAGCCGCCGCCGAGGAAGAGACAGACAGAGAAACACATCAGACCGTTTTGACAGATCGGAGTAGAAGGCAGAGACCGAATTCGTTATCGTTCCAAAAATAGATGATGTTTTCTAATCTCTTTGTTATTGTTATTATTTCTTTGTCTCTAATGTGTGTGTAGTCGTTAGAATTCTGGTTTGCTATGCACAGCTAGTTTATTATTTTGCTTCCTAAGTTGTTGAATATAAATTATATAGTAGTTTTGTTCCTAGTTATTCATTGAATTCTCTTGTGATTAATTATTGCTTGAGTTTATTTGGTATGAATTTCTTACAAGTGAGAACTGCGGCGTTCATTAGACCATAGGAAGATTACCAGTGAAATTACAGATGGCAATTCCTGGGGATTAGCTGACTAGAAACCAGATGAATCGTTAACACTATTAGTTAATTTGTAAATTCGTAACGAGAGTTAGGATTTAGAATTGCTAGTAAGGATCTATCTTGCGGGAGACCTGTTTTAGATTAATTTAGATCTAAGGTTGCAATCTAGAATTTAGAAAACACTCAGGAAGGGAATTAATAAACTAGGAAGAAATAAGAAAACCAGGATTCGCCCTTTTATATTTGTTAGAGAATCACTTTTATTTGTTTTCAGCTTATTTAATTATTTAATTTCTACAATCAAACCCCCAATTTATCATTATTATTTTTCTATAGTTTATTAGTTAGATTAGGGTAGAGATTAAACTAGACACTGCCTCCTTGGTTCGATAACCTAGGGAATACTTTCTAGGAAAACTTGCTACGATAGACCAGTACACTTGCTGATAATACATTTTATACCGTACAAGTTTTTGATTAAACTAGACACTGCCTCCTTGGTTCGATAACCTAGGGAATACTTTCTAGGAAAACTTGCTACGATAGACCAGTACACTTGCTGATAATACGTTTTATACCTACAAGTTTTTGGCGCCGTTACCGGGGAAGAGACAGACAGAGAGAGACACATCAGACCTTTTTAACAGATCGGAGCAGAAGGCAGAGACCAAATTCGTCATTGTTCCACAAATAGATGATGTTTTCTAATCTCTTTGTTATTGTTATTATTTCTTTGTCTCCGATGTCTGTGTAGCCGTTAGAATTCTGGTTTGCTATGGACAGCTAGTTTATTATTTTGCTTCCTAAGTTATTGAATATAAATTCTATACAGATTACAGTTTTGTTCCTAGTTATTTATTGAATTCTCTTGTGATTAATTATTGCTTGAGTTTATTTGGCATGAATTGCTTACAAGTGAGAACTGCGACATTCATTAGACCATAGGAATATTACCAGTGAAGCTACAGATGGCAATTCCTAGGGATTAATTAGCTGACTAGAAACCAGATGACTTGTTAATGCTAGTAGTTAATTTGTAAATTCGTAATGAGAGTTATGATTTGGGAATTGCTAGTAAGAATCTATCTTGCGAGAGACCGGTTTTAGATTAATTTAGACCTGAGGTTGCAATCTAGAATTTAGAAAACACTAAGGAAGGGAATTGATAAACTATGGAGAAGTAGTAAACCAGGATTCGTTTTTTAGAATTATTAGAAACTCAAACTTTTAATTGTTTTTGTGTTAGTTAATTATTTAATTTCTGTAATCAAACCCCCGAATTTGTTATTGTTATTTTTCTTTAGTTTATAGTTAGTTAGATTAAAGACTCAAACTAGACACAACCTCCTTTGGTTCGATAACCTAGGGAATACAACCCAGGAAAACTTGCTACGACAGACCAGTACACTTGCTGAATGTACGTTTCATACCGTACAAAGATCATACGAGTTCTCTGTAACACCCCTACTAATCCTGCTCCTAAAAACAATATAATCGCAGCGGTAAATAACAGATTGTCGCTCTAATGGTGTCACTGTTATCACTCGCCCATACGGGTGATAACGAGTTACCTGATAATCAACATGCGAAACGTATTCCCGCAGTGACCACAAGAGATAGATAGTAGAACTTAAACAATTAAAACAAACCAACAGTAACCAATTATTACAGACCGTACTCGTGAGCATCTAAACAAATCCACCTCGGTTACACAACCCGAGTCCAAAACGTCACAGTATTAAACCATACCAAGTCTTAAACAACAAAATATTACAACCGTCGCGCCTCGCGTCGACCACCAGCTACTCTCCTGAAATAAAAATGGTTTGTGGTATGGAATCAGCCCCTGCTGAGTATGTCATCACATGCCCCGTCATGCCCCCAAAACCCCTCAATTATTTGGTCGAGAGCATGAGGTTCATTACATGCAATACCGTTTTAATATTAAACTGTAAAAAAATACAGTAATAACCATACAATAACACAACCATCAACACACATAATACCACAAGTATAACCAATGAACAACAAAGCGAAACAACGAGAATAACAAACAAGTATTAATCTCGTCCATGGTATAGAAACCAATATTGTTCGCCACTGTATAATCTCAATGTTTAATTGTTCAGTTATACCTAGTGACAATGTCTCTTAAAACGACATGTCTCTAGTTACCCATATATTATGGCGGGTCACCCACGGCAGTAGCCACTCCAACGGTAGAGTCTCCGACCAACGAGCCATTCTAGCTCACGGGAAATTTTCTTGATACTTGCGGACCCGTACGCGGACATCCTGGTATCGTTTTTGTGATCACAGCGCGCACCAAGAGCCACATCCTCTTGGCTTTACTTCCATTCATTAATTAATTATACCATCGCATCGCATTACCATTTTCCTAACACAGCAGACTAAGGTCATTAGTCCAATCCGGAGTCTGTAAACTCGGGATCCAGTGTTAGATACGACGAGCGGCGTATAGAAAGGCCAATGCTCCGTATAAAAGTCTCAGATAATATGTATATGTTATTATCATAGTGCTACAACGTTTTACTTACGTTCCTTATATTTCATATAAGATAGCACCATAGCCGCTAGTTCGTTTTATATATATAGGTTCATATATACGAACCAATACTGTTAACTCAACAACAGTAAATAATAAGCAGCTATAAATATACAATTCATGCATATTAATTAACACATTCAGACAAACAATCTTATCACAGATCACACAGAAGTCTGAACTGAGGAAGCCCTCAGAGACAATCAGAGACACATAACAACATACCGTTCACCCTGATGTATTACGGTGGAGTATGAATCAGCAAGATCCTATGCTCCTTGTGTCTCTAACAGTCTAAACAATACATAATGCTACTGATTAGCATACTGTATAACAACACAATCCTACGGTACCCCGTACCGTCACTAACAACTCCCGGTTAACCCCCCGTTATAATGTCAATGTTTGTCGGGTTTTCGGTTTAACTCGAGATTGGAAAAGTGTTAATTACATGCGTAGTCTTGTCTTGTATATTATAGTTATTGTTGAACTTGTTATCGCATGTGACTTAACATACCCTTGTATGTCGTATAGTTTGTTTCATTATTGCATGTGTGATCCTTGTCATGCACTATGCATCTCACCTTAGTATTTATTTTTCTAAGGTTTGTCTTTTTTTTTCCAAGTGGTATAATTCATTTGTAAACAATACTTTTAATTACATGAATCCTTATTATCACATGTACACTCTTTAACTTAGAATCCCTATCCAATGTTTGTAATTCTTTTTCCTTTATCATATGTCATTTTAATTATGAAAATACATGGTCATTAAACCATGTTATATTTTCCACCATAACATATATTTACTTATAGCATGTATTATGGAACTATTTCTTATATGGTAAGTCTTATAATATATATTCATTCTTTTTAATGAATACCTCTTATATTATAAATGTTAATCACTCTTATAACATAAAAACCATATTATAAATTCCATTTTAAAATGTCAACATTTTCGAACAGCACTTATGCTCTTGAATATTTACAAAATCACCACATAATTAATGTAATGTTACATTATAGTTATATAACATATATTATGACATTTAAGTCATTAAAACAATTATAACATATAGTTGTAAATTGTTGTAAAATACCAAAAACCCCCTTATATTTTCGGTTTCCAAAACAACCACTAAACTTCTATAAATCACAAATCAATCCCAAATTATATTTCATTGTTACACTTATATCATATACGTTATATTATACCCTTTAAGCCTCAAAATAATTATAACCTATAGTTTTATTTTTTTAAAAACCGAACACTATTCTAATTATCTTTCCACCACTTAACTTTTATATTCACCAAATTCTCCTCTTTATAACATATAGTTTTCTAATATCATCAAAACTATATATACATATGTCTTTATAAAACCTTATAGATAATTCCAAAAATCACCAAACTATACCAAAAGGTTATAAACATTATTCCTAACCTTATATTTTCTCCAAATCTCGGTTTTACCACATATGTTACCCATTTGTAACAATATCATAAAATATCTTATATTATACTTATATAATTCATATAAACTCCAAATTTAACCAAATAAATTTCTAAAAATTCCTAATAACCTAAGGTTTGTACTAAACTCCATTTAGTACCCCAAGTTTTCGGAAATTACATTATAGCCCCATCTCTTTAAATCTTTTACAAATTAACACTTATCTTAATATAAGGTTGTATTTTAATTTCAAAATTCTCCAAACTTGGTCAAAGTCTCCTATATAGTCAACTTTGACTTCTAATACCAAATTGGACCAAACTTTCGGTAATTACCAAACTTACCCATACTTTTCTATTTTTATGATTTTGACCCAAACTTTATAAAATTTTATAATTTTTAAATTCATTTAAAAACCCTAAATTCCTCTATATTAAGCTCTCGGCCTAATATTTAGCTAGTAATTACCGTTTGACCCCAAATTTAATTATAAGCATAAATAAAACTAAATAAGCTTATAAACTTAAACAAAAATGGCCTAATGACATGGCCTTATTACAACCTTGAACTTGCAAAATAAATTACACAATAAATGTCTCAAAATATATACATACTCACGGCCTCACTTGTATTTGATTATTTTTCCACATAATGTCATAATTTGACCATTATGTTAATTAAATCTCTTAAATGACTAGCTTAATTTATCTTAGTCATTTTTTTCCATTTTTAGGTCAATATGACCCTTATTTAAATTTCACTCTCGGCAAATAAATATACAGCTTAGAAATTATAAAAATCATAGATTTAAGGTGTTTATACCTTGATTTGCCCTTGTATGTACTCGGCCTCTTGTAGGAAAAATCACCACATGATTTAGACATGTTTAATACACAAAAACAAGATATGGTTACACTCCAAGCTTGAGCTTAACCATAAGGAAGAATTAATGTAAGATTTAAGGCAAAAATCACCTTAAAAATGCAAGGAGAGTTCAAGATGGTTTCGGCCTGAATCAAACACACCACAAGGTGTTAGATCCACCATATTGACATAGGAAATAGCTAGATCACAACAAGCTCTCTTGTTATTAGGTTTTACCTTGGAAAAATGCCTTAAAAGAGGGTATTTCCTTTGGATCTCGGCCACCCTTGCTCCAAATGGCTAGCCAACTGATTGAACATGTAAATATGAAGATTATGAGTGTATAAACTCATAAAAATCAGAGGAAGAAAATCGGATGAAGAGTAGAGAAGCTTAAGGTATGTTTTTACCTTAAAATGAGATTTTGGGCAACCTTGGTCTCTAAACTTGTTTCATTCGAAATTGATTGATGTTCTAACCTTAGAACACTGAGAATAAGCCATAGGAACTGATTAGTCACGAGATCTAAGCATAGGTGGTGAGAAGATGAAGAAAAGAGCCAAAAACAAGCCTTAAACCATTAATTAGAAGCTTAGAAGTTAGGTTTACCTTCCCAACTGAAGAAGTTCGGTTGAGAGAGCTTGGGAGAGCTTGGAGGAGCTGCTTCACCGAATTGAATGCAGCTAGGAGGAGAGAGTGACTAGAATGGTATTATTTGCTTAGAAAAGCAAATTTGATTAGTTTATTTAGGTAATGATGATGACTCACCAAGGGATAAGGGGGACAAGGGGTCGGCTGATTGAAGAAAGGAGAGGCTCTCACACGTTTTTCCAGCTGGAGAATTCAAATAATAGAGCTAGTGGTGTATAAGTAATCAAAAGGCAAAAGTAAGCCCTTAATTTGTGGAGAAATGTTGGAGACTTGTTTATTGTGTACAAGTGGCGAATTGGAGCCTCATTGCTTGTAAATGTCGAACTTATATGGTCTAAGGGGTCAACTTTGACCTCTTGACCAATCTTAGTCAATATTGACTCCTCGGGCCCCCTTTTAGGGTTTTATTAATATTTTAATATTAAATTTGTAAAAATTTGTAAAATTTGGAATTAAATTCCTAATATGATATAATGTGATATAATATCATATTTAAAGGTTATAACCTTTAAGCTCATTAAAACCAATTTAGAAGGCAATTTCACAAAAATGTGCTTTAAGGAGTTTTAGTGCACATTTTGTGTTGCAGGTTTTCTGAGCTTAGTTTTCTTTGAGAACTTTTTTTGTGTTCCTTACTTCATTATAATACTTAGGAATCCACTTTGGATCCTATCTGAGGTCATACAATCTTTATGGTGTCTTAAAGCACCTTTTTGGCTTTACCGATCTTAAGGCATGTTTTGCCTTGTTGAGATCTTTAGATTGTTCCCCAGTAATATTTAGATGTTTATTAACCATCTTAGATCATTAACAAAACATTTAATTATATTTTAAAGGTTAGGGGTATTTCAGTCTACCCCCCTTAAAAAGGCTTCGTCCCGAAGTCCTTAATCCTCTACAGTTCACCTAAGTAATCAAGTTCCACTAAGTAACCAATCAGTCCATCTCTAGGGAGTAACTCCCACTAGGTTCAAACCTAGTCTATACATACAACATATATCAAAAGCCAACCACATGGTATATCTCATTATTTCATAGCACTAAACAAGGTGCACAACCAATTCATCAACAGGAGTACTCAGTGGTACTATATATATTCAAACAGGTGCACTAAGGCACATACATAAAATGTATTCAACATATAATCATCCAAGCAAACATGTATGACGCAGCATACCAACAAAACACACCACCAAAACAAGACCTAATGCATAACATATGCGCAAGCCAAGTGGTGTCTACCCCCCTTAAAAAGGGTTTGACCACGAACCCGTACAAGTATCACAGCTACTCGAAGAGTGCGGGATACTTCGCTCTCATGGAGTCCTCTAACTCCCATGTAGCCTCCTCCACCTCATGGTTCGACCAGAGAACCTTGACCATGCTGACGGTCTTGTTCCTAGTCTGTCTCGTCTTCGTATCGAGAATGCGGAGTGGTACTTCCTCATATCGTAGAGCGGGGTCCAACTCTAAAGTCTCTGGCTGCAAAACGTGCGATGGGTGGGGCACATACTTCTTCAACTGTGAAACATGAAATACGTCGTGCACCCTCCCGAGCTCTGCTGGCAAATCCAGTCTGTAGGCTAATGGCCCACTCGCTCCCTAATCGCATAAGGTCCAACATATTTGGGCTCAACTTGCCCTTCTGCCCAAACCGGAATATCCCCTTCATGGGTGACACTCTAAGGAATACCATATCGTCGGTAGTGAACTCAATGTCCCTCCTCTTGGTGTCTGCATATGATTTCTGCCGGTCCTGAGCTGCCTTCATGTTCTTCCTAATCTGTAGGACATCCTCCTTAATCTGCTCTAGGTACTCAGGTCCTAGAAGCGTATTCTCGCTGGCCTCATCCCAGCATAAGGGAGTCCTACATGGTCTACCATAAAGTGCCTGAAATGGTGGCATCTGTATCGAGGAGTGGTAGCTGTTATTGTAGGCGAACTCTATCAGATGTAGTCGCTCTAACCAACTCCCCTGAAAATCTAAGGCACATGCCCTCAGCATGTCCTCCAGTGTCTGGATGGTCCTCTCACTCTGACCGTCGGTCTGTGGATGGAATGCCGTACTAAGCTTCAACTTCGTACCCAAGGCTTCCTGAACCTGTCCCCAGAATCTAGACAAAAATCGAGGGTCCCTATCAGAAACAATAGTCTTTGGCACACCATGGTGCCGGATCACCTCCTTCTGGAACAAGTCTGCTAATTTCGGGACCTTCCAGGTATCCTTCATCGCAACAAACTTAGCCACCTTCGTCAGACGGTCCACAATGACCCATATCGTGTTCAGTCCTCCCTTAGTCGGTGGAAGACCGACAACGAAATCCATCGAGATGTCCTCGAACTTCCAACAAGGAATAGGCATAGACTGCACTAAACCTCCGGGTCTCCTATGCTCAAACTTAACCTTCTGACAGGTCAAGCATCTAGTCACAAAGTCAGCTACATCCTTCTTCATCCCGCTCCACCAGAAATGAACCTTCAAATCCTTATACATCTTCGAAGAACCGGGGTGGACGGATAAGGATGAGCTATGAGCCTCCTGGAGTATCTTCTCCTTCAAATCTGGAGAAGACTCCGGAATACACAAACGGCCATTTAGTCGAATCATGCCATCATTACACAGTTCGAAGTCATACTTCTGACTCTCAAAACAACCCTGCAACATTTTCTGTTTAATGCTCTCCATGTACTGATCACTCTCCTGTGCAGCTCGTATCTCATCAATCATACTGCTGCTCGCTACCAGTGCAAATAATGAATGAGCTCTACGGCTCAGGGCGTCGGCTACTACATTCGCCTTGCCCTCCTTGTATTTCAGGTCTATGTCGTAGTCCTTCAAGAACTCGACCCATCTCTCTGTCGCATGTTCAGCTCCTTCTGAGAGAAGAGATGCTGTAAACTCTTATGATCAGAGTAGATAGTGACTGTCACGCCATATAGATAATGTCGCCAGATCTTCAAAGCGAAGACTACTGCGCCTAACTCAAGGTCGTGTGTGGGGTAATTCACCTCATGCTTCTTCAGCTGTCGGGATGCGTAGGCAACTACCTTCCCGTGCTGCATAAGCACACAGCCTAGACCGGTTCCAGAGGCATCACAGTATACCTCGAACCCATCGGTGCCCTCAGGGATAGTAAGAACGGGCGCCGATGTCAGGAGATCCTTCAGCGTCTGAAAGGACTGCTCACACTCTGCAGACCATAAGAACTGGGATTCCTTCTTCATGAGATTAGTCATGGTTTGGCCTCTTTGGAGAAGTCCTTCACGAACCTTCTATAGTAACCAGCCAAACCCAGAAAGCTGCGGACGTCTGTAACTGTCTTTGGCCTTGGCCAACTCTTCACTGCCTCATCTTAGCAGGATCTACAGATATCCCGTCTGCTGATATGATTGTGTCCTAAAATGACACGCTGTCTAGCCAAAACTCACACTTCGAGAGCTTGGCATACAGCTGGTTCTTCCTCATAATATTCAACACCTGTCTCAAATGTAACTCATGATCTTCCCTGGTCTTCGAATAGATCAGAATATCGTCGATGAACACCACAACTGAACTATCAAGCTGTTCTCTGAAGAGACGGTTCATCAAATCCATGAATATGGCTGGCGCATTCGTCAATCCGAATGGCATAACGGTGAACTCGTAGTGTCCATACCGTGTCCTGAAAGCTGTCTTCTCTATGTCACCCTCTGCAATCCTAATCTGATGGTAGCCAGATCTGAGATCTATCTTCGAGAACACACTGGCCCCTCTCAACTGGTCAAATAAGTCATCAATCCGTGGTAACGGGTACTTGTTCTTGACCGTGACCGCATTAAGCTCGCGGTAGTCGATGCAGAGTCGCATACTGCCGTCCTTCTCTTCACAAATAACTGGAGCACCCCAAGGAGAAACACTCGGTCGAATGAATCCCTTGTCGAGGAGGTCCTCCAGCTGTACCTTCAGCTCCCTCATCTCAGCTGGTGCCATACGGTAGGGTGCCTTAGCAATAGGGCCCGTACCTGGCAATAAGTCAACGGCGAACTCAACCTCACGTACAGGCGGCATGCCTGGTAACTCATCAGGAAACACATCGGGAAAGTCTGCCACGACTGGAATGTCTACATCCATCTCGTCGCACTGTCTCGTGTCCTGTACATAACAGAGGAAGGCTGGTCGGCCCTTCCTAACATCCTTCATCAGGGACAATGCTGACACGATCTTGACAGTCGGCTCTCTCCTCACACTGCGGTATGACACTGTCCTGCCGCTCGGCCCCTTCAGTAGTAGTCGATGCTCTGCACAATGAAGGCGGCCCTTATGCTTCTGTAGCCAATCCATACCCACAATAATGTCGAAGCCCAAGTTCTTAAACTCAATCAAATCAATGGGAAAAGTCTCATTCATAATACTGATCTCTGAGCCTAAGTACTGTCTGGTGCAACCTACTTTCTCCTTCGATGGAAGGGTGACTGAAAAGTCTGAAAGCTGTTCGGGGGCAGCCCCCAGCTTCATAGCAAATGCCGAGGAAATGAAAGAATGTGAAGCCCCTGAGTCGAACAATACGGAAGCACTAACACCATCAACAGGAAAGGTACCTGAGATCATCTCTCGTATTAGCATCGAGTCCCAATAAATCAGTAATCTACTGTCGGTTGTAATTGTCATACCTGTGATGACATTACCGGACTCCTTGGCTTGCGCCATATCTAGGATGCAGATGGTACCCTCCATTTCATTTCGTAGCCTGAAGTATGAATCAACGGTATCAACAACTGAACACATATGCTTGAAGGCATAAAACTCTTATTCATTCATTCAATTTTATACAAGGTTACACACTTAGCACTTATTACATTAGTACTGTCTGAAAGTCAAATTTAAACGGCCAGGTCGGATGTGGGTATCACTAGAGCTGGTGGGGCGGTATTGAGCTTAATGCTCTTAATACCATGGTATACAAGCCTAGCCTCTCCACCAAATACCAACACATCCCCAGACTTGAGGACGATCTTGCTTGCTAGATCCATCCTTTTGGTCTCCATAGATGAACTCAGCATCATCGCCGATGGAGAATGACACAACCGGTATTCCTCTGGTGATGGACTCGGTCGTCTCATCACGGTCCTGGTGCATCCCAAGTTTTCCTCCCTGCTCGTAGTAGTTGATGATGCAAACGTCAGGTATCATGTCGGGTAATGGGTAAGTCTCACAGTCTTGAGTAATATCCATTGCGTTTCTCACCAAGGTTAGGAAACTCTCAGGTATCCTAGGTATAGGTACGCCACCTACCATCCTCACCTCTCGATATACCCTAGCTTGTGGATCCCAATATTTTCCAAAGCACATCATGTGCAGTTTCATTCTAGAACCATTATTAAATACAGGGGTATAAAATCCTCCTATGCCCTTACCCAAAGCTCTACACTCATTCACTATGGCGATTTGCTCATCTAGGGTTAGGAACTCTCTGAGAAGTATCATGCCTGGTCTAATCACATGACACAACTCACTAGGGTACTCCCGTCTTTCTTCCACGGGTCTAGGTGATCTTTGTCTTGTAAGTGTGGGATAGCAGATGTCGAAGTCTCCTAAGAGGTAGAAGGTTCCCTAGATAAGTCGTTTATCTAAGCGGTAATTGAAACACGCATTCATGCTAAGGTAAAGCGTTTAACACCCAGTCATGTTCTCATACAATGGTTAAGGTTTCAAATACTAACCTTCACCGCGCTGGGTACTAGTACCAGTGCCCGATGCTCCCGCTGCATTCAGCACGCGGTTGCCCGGCGGGTTCCTCTGGTTCTGGTTCTGCTGCTGCGGCTGCTGCTGCTGCTGCCCCCTCTGGGCTTGGGGCGCCGGCCCCCTCTGGCCACCTCGAGCTCCACCTCCTCCAGTAGGTGCGCCCTGAGTCCCCTTCAGCGGGCGGTACGCTCGACTCCCCGGGTTCGAGAAGCACTCGAACGACCTGTGGCCCTTCTTCCCACAATGGTGGCAGTCTACCGCTTGCCCGTGGCAGTCAACACCCGGGTGATCTTTGCCACAGCGCTTGCAGTGAAAGTGGCGCTGGGGTGCAGAACCTATTATCATATCACACTCAGATTAATATAAGGATGGTAATGGATAGTATAGCACACCATTCAATCACAAGGTTAGATCGCTCACCCTTAGGGGGTACTGATCTAAGAGGCTGGGCATCGTAGGTAGGTCCGGTCAGCATCGGGACCTTCTCTTTGCCCTGGCTGGCCTGCTCCTTCTTCTTCTCCTTCCAGGAGAACTTCTTCTTCCTGGGATCGTCAAAGTGTCAGGAAAAGCAGGTATAAAAGCAGGCAGCAAGTAAGTAATTTAAATGGGTTAAATAACTTAAAGGTGGATCTTACTTCCAGCTCTTGCCGCTCCCGCTTCCAGCCGCAACCTCCGCCTCCTTCTCTGGGGCCTTACGCTTCTGCCCCTGGCCGTCCTCCCGGCTGTTCACCAACAGCTCCGTCCGGGAAGCAGCCTCGTAGCATTCCTACAATGCATCAATGAGTTCCCCAACTTGTAATAATTCAAACTGAGTTACAAGATATAATCTGTCAACTAATTTTACCTGAATCGTAGGGTATAAGGCAGCGCCCATGGCGGCCTTGATCGCATATCGCAGCCCGCCTTTAAACTTCTCAACTTTTACAGTACCAGAATAAACGACTCCTGGGACAAAGTCCAAGAGCCCGATAAAAGTGGAGTAGTACTGATCCACTGTCATACTACCTTGCTTCAGGGCCTCAAACTCTTCCCGCTTCCTTTGCTTCAGATGCGCAGGATAGTATTTCTCCCTCAACAGTTCCACAAAACCTGTCCATCCAAAACCCTCAATAGCAAGGTAATGCGCCTTCACGGACCTCCACCAAGTGCTGGCGGCGTCCCTCAAGTGAAAGGCCGCTATGCCGACCCGGTGCTCAGCAGGCACGTGAATGGCGTCGAAGGCCTTCTCATGCTCAACGATGTATCTCTCCAGGGCGGTGGGGTCAGCTACCCCGTCATAGGTGGGTACTCGTGTGTCAGCAACACTCTTCAGCCAATTAGGCTCTCTAGGTGCGGGTACGGGTGGGACTACAGGTGGTGCAGGTGGTGCTCCTATCTGGATGCCTCCCATCTGGGCTAGCTGAGCAAAGACAACCGCTACCGTCTCATCAACTCCACGGCTAGGGCCTCAGGAGGTCCTCTCCAGGCCCGCCGCCTCTTCCACCACCACCTCCGTCTCTGCCAGCTGATCGTCTTCCGGAAGACATCTGAAGAATTCAGAATCAAGGTCAGCTCTTGGTATAAATACTGTTCTTTCCTCAACCATAACTTAACTCAATTATTTTCAACTTTCTACTTGGTACTGGTGTGTGAATAACCTAAGCTCACGGTACTTTAACTACTATCTCTTGTAATCAGAGCGGTACTCCGCTCTGATACCACTTTTGTAACACCCCTACTAATCCTGCTCCTAAAAACAATATAATCGCAGCGGTAAATAACAGACTGTCGCTCTAATGGTGTCACTGTTATCACTCGCCCATACGGGTGATAACGAGTTACCTGATAATCAACATGCGAAACGTATTCCCGCAGTGACCACAAGAGATAGATAGTAGAACTTTAAACAAATTAAAAGCAAACCAACAGTAACCAATTATTACAGACCGTACTCGTGAGTGTCTAAACAAATCCACCTCGGTTACACAACCCGAGTCCAAAACGTCACCAGTATTAAACCATACCAAGTCTTAAACAACAGAAATATTACAACCGTCGCGCCTCGCGTCGACCTCCAGCTACTCTCCTGAAATAAAAATGGTTTGTGGTATGGAATCAGCCCCTGCTGAGTATGTCATCACATGCCCCGTCATGCCCCCAAAAACCCCTCAGTTATTTGGTCGAGAGCATGAGGTTCATTACATGCAATACCGTTTTAATATATAAACTGTAAAATAAATGACAGTAATAACCATACAACAACACAACCATCAACACACATAATTTACCACAAGTATAACCAATGAACAACAAAGCGAAACAACGAGAATAACAAACAAGTATTAATTCTCGTCCATGGTGTAGAAACCAATATTGTTCGCCACTGTATAATTCTCAAATGTATTAATTGTCCAGTTATACCTAGTGACAATGTCTCTTTAAAACGACATGTCTCTAGTTACCCATATATTATGGCGGGTCACCCACGGCAGTAGCCACTCCAACGGTAGAGTCTCCGACCAACGAGCCATTCTAGCTCACGGGAAATTTTCTTGATACTTGCGGACCCGTACGCGGACATCCTGGTATCGTTTTTGTGATCACAGCGCGCACCAAGAGCCACATCCTCTTGGCTTTACTTCCATTCATTAATTAATTAATTATACCATCGCATCGCATTACCAAATTTCCTAACACAGCAGACTAAGGTCATTAGTCCAATCCGGAGTCTGTAGACTCGGGATCCAGTGTTAGATACGAGAGCGGCGTATAGAAAGGCCAATGCTCCGTATAAAAGTCTCAGATAATATGTATAAGTTATTATCTTAGTGCTACATTTTACTTACGTTCCTTATATTTCATATAAGATAGCACCATAGCCGCTAGTTCGTTTTATATATATAGGTTCATATATACGAACCAATACTGTTAACTCAACAACAGTAATAATAAGCAGCTATAAATATACAGTTCATGCATATTAATTAACACATTCAGACAAACAATCTTATCACAGATCACACAGAAGTCTGAACTGAGGAAGCCCTCAGAGACAATCAGAGACACATAACAACATACCGTTCACCCTGATGTATTACGGTGGAGTATGAATCAGCAAGATCCTATGCTCCTTGTGTAGTCTCTAACAGTCTAAACAATACATAATGCTACTGATTAGCATACCGTATAACAACAATCCTACGGTACCCCGTACCATCACTAACAACTCCCGGTTAACCCCCCGTTATTAATTGTCAATGTTTGTCGGGTTTTCGGTTTAACTCGAGATTGGATAAGTGTTACATTACATGCGTAGTCTTGTCTTGTATATTAATATAGTTATTGTTGAACTTGTTATCGCATGTGACTTAACATACCCTTGTATGTTGTATAATTTGTTTCATTATTGCATGTGTGATTCTATGTCATGCACTATGCATCTCACCTTAGTATTTATTTTTCTAAGGTTTGTCTTTTTTTTTTCCACTGTGGTATAATTCATTTGTAAACAACACTTTTAATTACATGAATCCTTATTATCACATGTACACTCTCTTAACTTTAGAATCCCTTATCCAATGTTTGTAATTCTTTTTCCTTCCATCATATGTCATTTTAATTATGAAAATACATGGTCATTAAACCATGTTATATTTTCCACCATAACATATATTTACTTATAATCATGTATTATGGAACTATTTCTTATATGGTAAGTCTTATAATATATATTCATTCTTTTTAATGAATACCTCTTATATTATAAATGTTATCACTCTTATAACATAAAAACCATATTATAAATTCCATTTTAAAATGTCAACATTTTCGAACAGCACTTATGCTCTTGAATATTTACAAAATCACCACATAATTAATGTAATGTTACATTATAGTTATATAACATATATTATGACATTTAAGTCATTAAAACAATTATAACATATAGTTGTAAATTGTTGTAAAATACCAAACAAACCCCCTTATATTTTCGGTTTCCAAAACAACCACTAAACTTCTATAAATCACAAATCAATCCCAAATTATATTTCATTGTTACACTTATATCATATACCTTATATTATACCCTTTAAGCCTCAAAATAATTATAACCTATAGTTTTATTTTTTTTAAATAACCGAACACTATTCTAATTATCTTTCCACCACTTAACTTTTATATTCACCAAATTCTCCTCTTTATAACATATAGTTTTCTAATATCATCAAAACTATATATTGTACATATGTCTTTATAAAACCTTATAGATAATTCCAAAATCACCAAACTATACCAAAAGGTTATAAACATTATTCCTAACCTTATATTTTCTCCAAATCTCGGTTTTACCACATATGTTACCCATTTGTAACAATATCATAAAATATCTTATATTATACTTATATAATTCATATAAACTCCAAATTTAACCAAATAAATTTCTAAAAATTCCTAATAACCTAAGGTTTGTACTAAACTCCATATAGTACCCCAAGTTTTCGGAAATTACATTATAGCCCCATCTCTTTTAAATCTTTTACAAATTAACACTTAACTTAATATAAGGTTGTATTTTAATTTCAAAAATTCTCCAAAGTTGGTCAAAGTCTCCTATATAGTCAACTTTGACTTCTAATACCAAATTGGACTCAAACTTTTCGGTAATCACCAAACTTCACCCATACTTTTCTATTTTTACGATTTTGACCCAAAACTTTATAAAATGTTATAATTTTATTAAATTCATTTAAAAACCCTAAATTCCTCTATATTAAGCTCTCGGCCTAATATTTAGCTAGTAATTACCGTTTGACCCCAAATTTAATTATAAGCATAAATAAAACTAAATAAGCTTATAAACTTAAACAAAAATGGCCTAATGACATGGCCTTATTACAACCTTGAACTTGCAAAATAATTACACACATAAATGTCTCAAAATATAATACATACTCACGCCTCACTTGTATTTGATTATTTTTCCACATAATGTCATAATTTGACCATTATGTTAATTAAATATCTTAAATGACTAGCTTAATTTATCTTAGTCATTTTTTTCCATTTTTAGGTCAATATGACCCTTATTTAAGATTTCACTCTCGGCAATAATAATATACAAGCTTAGAAATTATAAAAATCATAGATTTAAGGTGTTTATACCTTGATTTGCCCTTGTATGTACTCGGCCTCTTGTAGGAAAAATCACCACATGATTTAGACATGTTTAATACACAAAAACAAGATATGGTTACACTCCAAGCTTGAGCTTAACCATAAGGAAGAATTAATGTAAGATTTAAGGCAAAAATCACCTTAAAAATGCAAGCAGAGTTCAAGATGGTTTCGACCTGAATCAAACACACCACAAGGTGTTAGATCCACCATATTGACATAGGAAATAGCTAGATCACAACAAGCTCTCTTGTTATTAGGTTTTACCTTGGAAAAATGCCTTAAAAGAGGGTATTTCCTTTGGATCTCGGCCACCCTTGATCCAAATGGCTAGCCAACTGATTGAACATGTAAATATGAAGATTATGAGTGTATAAACTCATAAATATCAGAGGAAGAAAATCGGATGAAGAGTAGAGAAGCTTAAGGTATGTTTTTACCTTAAAGAGATTTTGGGCAACCTTGGTCTCTAAACTTGTTTCATTCGAAATTGATTGATGTTATAACCTTATAACACTGAGAATAAGCCATAGGAACTGATTAGTCACGAGATCTAAGCATAGGTGGTGAAGAGATGAAGAAAAAGAGCCAAAAACAAGCCTTAAACCATTAATTAGAAGCTTAGAAGTTAGGTTTACCTTCCCAACTGAAGAAGTTCGGTTGAGAGAGCTTGGGAGAGCTTGGAGGAGCTGCTTCACCGAATTGAATGCAGTTAGGGGAGAGAGAGTGACTAGAATGGCTATTATTTGCTTAGAAAAGCAAATTTGATTAGTTTATGTTTAGGTAATGATAGATGACTCACCAAGGTGATAAGGGGGACAAGGGGTCGGCTGATTGAAGAAAGGAGAGGCTCTCACACGTTTTTCCAGCTGGAGAATTCAAATAATAGAGCTAGTGGTGTATTAAGTAATCAAAAGGCAAAAGTAAGCCCTTAATTTGTGGAGAAATGTTGGAGACTTGTTTATTGTGTACAAGTGGCGAATTGGAGCCTCATTTGCTTGTAAATGTCGAACTTATATGGTCTAAGGGGTCAACTTTGACCTCTTGACCAATCTTAGTCAATATTGACTCCTACGGGCCCCCTTTTAGGGTTTTATTAATATTTTAATATTAAATTTGTAAAAATCTGTAAATTTGGAATTAAATTCCTAATATTATATATGTGATATAATATCATATTTAAAGGTATTTATAACCTTTAAGCTCATTAAAAACCAATTTAGAAGGCAATTTCACAAAAACGTGCTTTAAGGAGTTTTAGCGCACATTTTGTGTTGCCTGGTGTTTCTGAGCTTAGTTTTCTTTGAGAACTGTTTTTGTTGTGTTCCTTACTTCATTATAATGCTTAGAAATCCACTTTGGATCCTATCTGAGGTCATACAATCTTTATGGTGTCTTAAAGCACCTTTTTGGCTTTACCGATCTTAAGCATGTTTTGCCTTGTTGAGATCTTTAGATTGTTCCCCAGTAATATTTAGATGTTTATTAACCATCTTAGATCATTAATAAATCATTTAATTATATTTTAAAGGTTAGGGGTATTTCATTCTCAATGTCCAGTTACCAGATTAAAGGGTCTTATGAAATAGTTTATCTCGATGCTTGAGTCAAATTTGCTACAACTTGAGAGCGAAACAATTCACAATGAAGCAGCCTACTGAATACTTGAGTTGCTCCCCCTCTCCTCCCCTGTTTGAGCCAGAGAGTTCACTACCATTCAACCACATACCTGACCTTGAAGACGAGCCATCAGAAAAGTTCCCACTTCAACTTCATGAAGCCCTTTCCTCCCTCTAAAGTAGATCTCAACCAAGGCTCTTCCTATGAGCCTTACCCAGAAGATGGGATATGTATATCCTCAAAACCGAGGAGAGGAGCCATCTCACTTTAATCTTTGCCTAGACGATCAAGGCCATCTCCACCCATGCTCAACTAATGCAAGGTGGAATCTCAACGTTCACCACTAAGTGTGGAGGCCACATTCTCATTTGATCAGAGACTAAAGTTTGAAGAATAGGTCCGTCCCGGAGTTATCCCTGCACTACTCAATGAAGAAGGATGCCTACATCCTTAAATTTTAAGAGCAGGTTCCACCACTATGATCCTTGCACCAAGGATCATCATCCCCAACACATCCACCCAAAGTAAGATTGGTGGAGTTTACATGATCATATATTTATTGTTGAGGTACTTTTCCTTTTGATCCAAGTTGCTTTTAAAGAGAAATGATGTCCGCCTAACCCACCCGTTGAAGCCCAATTCAACGTTCATATTCGATCTTGGAGGATTTCATGGTAGTCTGGTCTCGACAAAGACCTGGGAGGCAACCCGGATGAACTTTCTTTCATATTTTTTTCTTTTTAATTTTTAAGTTCTCCTTTGATTTTGTTTTTGCTCCCTCGTAACCCCATTTGTAGTTATTTGCTTCTAGTGTCTTCTGTAAAAGTAATTTCATGTCTACATTGTAACCAAGCTACGGTACTGTGAGAATAAAACTCATGTGAGGGGGATTTCATACAAAGCAAGCATTAAGACTACTAGAGGAGTACTAGTTTCTTTCATTTTGTATCTCTTATTCTTTCTTTCATTTTGCTTTTGCCCGATTATACCATTGGGGATAACTTCCATGCTTTAATGTTTGTTTAAGTCCCTTGTGTATTCTCTTTGGTTTACTTCTTGAAAAGGTCTTTCGAATCCTTCCTCGGTTTGTTGGTGAACAATTAGGACATTTTTCAATCTAAGTGTGGGGGAGTGACCTTTTCGGTGAATATGTGCATAAATGCTTAATTCTCATGCTTATCTTATGTTTGTCCAAAAATTTAAAACTTGGATCCTTGAGTTATTGGTTGTTCTCATTGAGAATAAACACTATTATGAGTAGTGTGATAAATGGTAATTTTTTTCTTTTTGATTGCTTTCAACGAGCATTTTTCATGCGGTGAGGCCAGATGATTTGAACTGGTTCAATTTTTTATTGCTTAGGGGTTATTTCAGTCTACTTTTCTAGGGATTTATAAAGGGTTCTTATTTGTGAAAATCTTTACGAGACTTGTGAGACACCATTTGTAGCCTACATAATGAGATTTGAGTGTTCTTAAATGCAAAAGGCTACATGCCTAAAATAATGTCCTAATCTCTTGTGTAAAAAGAAAAAACTTCATAAATCTATTTTTCCTTTTGTTTTCTTCTCAATGCTCATTCTTAAGAGAAGTTGAACATGATAAAAATTCTCCAAGTTACGTAATCTTCTAAGCTTTTAAGCACTCTGGATCATACCCCAAAGCTCTATATTTTATTTTATCCTAAACAGTCATGCCACCAATAGGTGATGGTTCACACTCCTTTTAAGTTTTAGTCACTTTTTTTCTTGTTATCCTACAATTCATGTCACTATGTGTTAGCTTTGAGCATTTCCTACTTGCTTGTGTTCTTGGTTTTTCTTGAGGACAAGAAAAAAAGGTAAGTGTGGGGGTGTGATGAGTGATCAAAGAGCATTTTTTAGAGGTGTATTCACATGTTTGGTCAACACTTATCATTCTCATTTTTTCACTTTAGCTATATTGGTATTCTTACACATTTATGCTTAAGCATGAGTAAAACATAGCTAGGAGCAAGGTAAGCAAAGAGAACAATGCGCGGGAGCAAACACATCTCAAATCGGAGCTATAATAAAAAATCTTGGCCTTGTAGAAGTTATATGCGGACATGCGTCCGACCTTACATGCCCAGACACAAGCCGAGAGCAGCGATATAGAAGCTCATAAGGTGTCTGGATATACAAGTCCGTATGCATCTTGTTTAAAAAAAAGAAAGAAGAGAGAATGGGGGTATTGGAGAAACGATGACACTAAACAAGAAAAGAGAGGAAAGAGAAGGAAGAAAAAGAAGAAAAAAAGTAGAAGAAAAGGAGGAGGAGAACCTCACCTCCTTGGAAGCGCTTCTTCAACCTCCAATGGCTAATTCTTCTCATTTCTCTCTTATTTATGCTCTAATGGAGGAGTTGGCTCCTTGTATCTTGGGATGTGGATTTTACCCAAGAATCCCTAAAACTCTATTGTTGAATCTTGAACTTGTTTTAATGCTTTATTTTAGTCCTTGTGCTTAATGAAAGATAATTATTAAGTATTTATGCTCCTAAGTTTATATACTTGTGATTTAGAGATTAGCTCAATGTTTGCTCAATGTGTTACTTTTGTGGGATTCTATGGACAAGTTTGCGGAAGCACAAACCTAAACCATGGAAACTAAATCATTGTATTCAAATCTTAATGGTTTTGAGATTATACTACATTGCAACTTAGGGGAATTTGTGCCTTAACGTCATTGATTTACTCTGGTGCTTAACTATTCGTGGGTTCCCGACTAAATCGGTTAGGATTAGTAGGCCAGGGTTTGGCTGCTAGTTAATTAAGTGTTCTCGTTATTTAGATGTAAGTTCAAGAGTTGACAATCGGTAGTGAAGGGGTGATAGGTGCAAATATCCTTCCCAGGCTGCATCTATCATAGTTTAGTTTTATTATTTTCTTTATTTTCTCGTTTATCATACCAAAATCCTCAAAAACCTAGACAATTTATATCTATGAACTTTTGTATATATTTATGCACATTTAGTTAACTAGTAATTAGTTAGACAGTTGCAAAGTCCATATGGATAAGACCTTGTTGGACTATAATGATTGGGTTCACTGCCCATTAATTCGTAAGATACTTTATTACTATTTTACCGCAATAGTGCCCTACTCTTCTCCTCGTGGCGCTTCAAGAGGTATTTGGGTCACGACTTGCCTTTGAAAGATGCCTCATCAACAAACTTTTCTCTCACTCAAAGATCACTCCGGTTTCACTTCGTCTTGCCCATTACTAACCAATGGAGTGTTTTTGGGGGTATCAAGTTTTGCAAGGTGGTTCCTGACTACTTTGTTGTCAAATTCATAAACTCCAAGCAATGCATGTAGTGTTGTTCAGAGGTACTTGGCTAGTTCATGGAGCCTTGTTCCCATTCCAATGCTTGGATTCGGGAGTTGCAATCCTGCACCAGGAGTTCTAATGGATCCCATTATAGGTTAGAATCTATGACGTCCCACTCTTTCTCTCTGTGTGTGTGTGTGTGTGTGTAATGTTCACTTTGTCAAGAAAGCTATGACCAAGCTGGGAAGATTTTACAGTATTATGAAGGACTCAACATCCTCTAGTTTTTTGTATCGTCATTTTAAGATCATGATCAATATTAATATCCCAATCTTATGATGTATGCCATTTAATATTGATGAAGTAGTTCCTTGTTTTCAATATCTCGTAAGATAATATGCCTAAAATTTGTGCAAAGTGGGGTACTTTTCTGCATGTGTCCGAGAATTGCCTTATTTGAGTAGTAGCTAAGGAACTTGAGCCTTTAGGGATGTGGTTATCAAATGAAATGTTGCTGGCCCGTACCAAGATGAGTGATGGTCCAAATTAACAGAAGACATTATTTGTCTAGGATTTCCAAGGGTAGGGAGATCCAACTATCTCGACGGAGATTGATTTGTCTTTGTGATCTCCCATAACTCAATTTGTAGTATGGAAGAATCCATTTACCGCCCAACATGTCTCCATGAAATCGATTCACCAGGCTTCTTTGGAAAAATACCTTTCCAGCGACTAATCATAGATGCTTTAAGAGAGGAGGTCTAGGATATTTGTCTTCCAGAAGCGCAACGTACAATGAAGAGGCGAGGGGTACCATTGTCCAGCTTGGGTCCCTCGCCAGTCAAACACAATAGGGGTGACAAGGTGGTGAGGATGGTTGAAGGAAGAGCTGCTCTGCATTAACCCTCACCTAGCATGGACAATTAGACCACGTTTGAGGTACTACATGGGTAAATGGAGGTCTTGTTCCTGTATCATGGTTTTGTCTAGTGGCCTAGGGCTATTATCAGACTTGTCTATGAATTAAACTTTCTTCTTGTTTGTTTTAATTAGTGTTGCTTGTATAAGCTTGATCATAGTTAGCTTTTGTAGGTTGGGGGTTGAATTTTGGAACATCATGCTCAAAAAGTCAGGTGGTGATTGCATAGGGCATCAGTGCTACTCTCATAGCTTTCGAAGGGGATCAAGTTGCATTTAGTAGTCGCTTAGCGATCATGCCTAGCTTTGAAGTTTTTTCTTGGATTGTGCATATTTACTTAATTGGGGTGGCATGTATCTTGACAAGCGATGAATAAATATGAATATTGATGGTTGTGTTTCAAAAGAAAATATGCCATCATACTATCACAATTTTTTTAAAGTACATTACTTGAATTGCATACTACGACCATTGAACGTAATGGGTAAGCATTGGAATTAATAAAATAGTAGGCAAATCGCATACAATTTTTTTTCTTGATGTAGTCATTAACTTTCTAAAGGTAAAAAACTTGCCTATTTGAGCACCGAATTGTGAGAAACGAGTTAGCTTAACTTAAATGGGTAATCACTGTAGATGTAAAGTTGTTGATGACGGAACTTACTAAACGAGAAATGAGAGTCTATTTGTGGGATGACGTTCTGGTTTACTTTTTTGTGCATGACCTATTCGACACCTATTGTTTTTCCTTCTTTTTATTGCAACAACTAACCTAATAGAACAACTATTCAACAAAATGGACCCAAATGACATAAGATAATTCTTAATTCTGCTAGAATTCAGCAATCTGCTACTTGTTTAAGGTATTGAAGTATGTTGATAACATATTATACTCTCTATGTTCCAGAATATAGATCATATTACATTCACATCCTTTTCTAAAATATAAATCATTTTAATTTTTTGACACACTATTTTTCATATTGAACCCTGGTACTTATTGTAAAAATAACTTTTGTTTAAATATAAAAGTAAACGTCATTTTTTTTAAACTTTTCTTATTGCGTATACAAATATTCAAAGCGACTTATATTTTTGAATTGGTGAGTAAAACTTAGAGAAAAACATAGAAAATAGTCCGTTAGTATTCATCCTACTCATATGAAGTTAAAAAACACTTTATTTATAGAAGTTTGGGATTCACTAGAGAATACTAATTGCCATAGTAAGTAATTTGTTACATGTATCGTAAGACGGACAGTAGTTAAATATGCACTTTATGTTGAAAAATGTAGTGGACTGGTATCAAACGTAGCCCAACCAACCGCCGCGCCATTATTTTTTATTATGATTTATAAGGCCGATGTATTTTGAAAGATGTTCGGCCCAAAGTATCGTCTGAAAAGTCTTTGTTGCCCTTGCCCTCCCTCTTGATGTGAAAACCGAGATATTTGAAACAATCGCCATAATTATATAATACAATACTTTTCCGACCCCAAACGCAGAACAGCTCAGAAGTTTTTTTCGTTACCCAAATCTCTTTCCTCTCGCTTTGCTCTTCCATCCTCACCACCTCTTCTTCTCCCTCGAAAAGCATGGCCGATCAGTTGACCGATGATCAGATCTCCGAGTTCAAGGAGGCGTTTAGCCTATTCGACAAGGATGGCGATGGTCTGATTCTCTTATCCTGACTTTGTCTCTCTCCATTTCATGCATTTGCTCTAGATTTCTTCTCTGTGGGTTTCGATTTTTTCCCTTCTTGTTTGTGACTTTCAGTGCTGCCCTTCGCAGATCTGATTTCTGCGAAATCTGTATGTTTTCATGGCGTATCTATGCATCTCTGCTTCTCCTTTTTTACATTTATCGTCTGATTGAAATGGGGAGGGTTTTGCTTTGAATGATTCAGCGGCAAAAAGAGAAATTTGACATCTAATATTTCCTCTCGTTCCTTTCGGATAATTTGCTCAGCTGATCTGCTTGTTATCCAGATCTCGTCCCTTGTTGATCATCGATTTTTCTGGGCTTTGCTTGGCACTAGATATTTGCTACGGCCAGAAATTGTATCTTTGACCAATATGACAGACAAAACTAGTGTGTTCTCTTTGGGCTTTCGTTTCTGTCCATGTTGACGGTTTTGGAGGTCAATCGCTTTGTCTCGGCATGGTAACAATCTTCCCGGTTTGTGTACACTTTCGTGATGAATTCACGACTGCTCGTTGCCATTACCTTATGGCTAGGCGCCCTTAGCTCTAATGGTCTATAAATTTCTGGCTTCTGGTTCGTGAAGTTAAAACTTGGTTAAGGTTGCCTGGATCTGATTATCTTTGTAGAATGTCTTTACTGAAAGTTCCTAGTTTGTATTTATTGTGCATCGTGATCCACTATTGGCTTGTTATTAGTTTCCCTAATCTGAACGGTCTGTGTTTGACCTTTCCAAGACTTGAAGATGCGTATCTTCTTTTGCTTCTACTTTCTTCGTGCCCAACTCTATGCATTTTTTTATATAAACTTATGCATTAACATTCAACTTTGGCTTGCTGAACATTCGTTGCATATTGCTCCATTATTTGTCGTTTGTTCTTCTGCTTTTAGGTTGACATTGATTAGCTGTGTGTCATTTTTGCAAAATTAAACAATATTCTTACATTTCAACCACATTCCACTGAATTTGGACGTAAAATACTATGATATGATTGTAGCTTGTTGTGATTTTTCAGATGAGGGATTGTTCACACTTCACTCTGCCCATCAAGCTAAACTGTTTAATCTGTTATGAATTACTTTGATTCTGACTTTGGTCCGGCTTCGTCTCCTTTATTAACCATGCCAGTTTTGCCATCTATTGCTCTCTTTTTGTATACAGGCTGTATCACCACCAAGGAACTTGGAACAGTTATGCGGTCGCTTGGCCAAAATCCAACTGAGGCAGAGCTCCAAGACATGATTAATGAAGTAGATGCTGATGGTAATGGCACCATCGATTTCCCAGAGTTTCTTAACTTGATGGCTCGCAAGATGAAGGACACTGATTCGGAGGAGGAGCTCAAAGAAGCATTCCGTGTCTTTGATAAGGACCAGAACGGTTTCATCTCTGCTGCTGAGCTCCGTCATGTCATGACCAACCTTGGTGAAAAGCTCACCGACGAGGAGGTGGATGAGATGATCCGTGAAGCTGATGTAGATGGCGATGGTCAGATCAACTATGAGGAGTTTGTGAAGGTCATGATGGCGAAATGATTTTTTTTTTTCCATTTCAAGAATTCAGAAATCCCTCCTCGAAAACCTCTTTTTTCATATTTAAGGGGAAAACAAGGGCAAATGAGTTTGGAACTTTCTATCTTTAGGAGATAATTTCATTTGGCGCACTATTATTTTAGCTCTGGACGGTGGCTTGTTTTCTTACTAGTCCCCCTTTGTGTTTGGATCGGTCTTTTGTAGTTATGTTCTATACTATCGATTGCTCTACTAGTGGGTTTCTTCGCCCTTCTCCCTCCCCACGACCCTTTTTGTTTGACTTTGAGCTGTTCACAGCTTGAGCTTCCTATCGAACTTTGATTGTATCTTCTCTGATTCTGCTTGGCGTAATCTTTACTATTGCTCCTGAGAATATGTTTTCAACAGTCTTCCATTACATTTCTTTGTGTGCGCTTATCACGTGTTTGTTCATATGTCGTGTTTATTGACTTGTCAAATTTGAGGTGCAAATTAAGGTGGGGTCATTATTTGGTTCTGGCTATTCGGATTAAATTGAAGTAAATGTCGGTTCGGTAACTCCAGTTTACCATAATAGCCAATTTTATTTTGTATTTCATACTCTGTGTAACACTCTGATTTTCAGTCTATTTCTTTTCGTGTTTAAACATAGACAGTCAAATTGCAGCTGAATACACAATAAGCTAGTTGGGACACTCACCCATGTGAATGTTAAGTCTTCTAATAAAAAGACTTAGAAACAAGCTCCCTTGTGCCTATGTCAAAACATGCACGGTTGTAACTTGTGCCAAATCCTAATTACCCGGATGTGATCTAATCATGCCCAAAACCCTAGTTCTCCTGAGATATGCCATACTTATCCTAATTACCCGGGTGTGATCTAATCATGCCCAAAACCTAGTTCTCAAAATTATAAAACTATTAACCGTGTCTAACCCAAAAGTCATGCCAAACACATTTCCACCTGTAACTATACACAAAGAAAGGGGATATAGATAGGGCTGACAAAATGGGTTGGCGGGTCGGGTTGAGCTTAACCCGAACACGACACGATTAATAAACGGGTCGACACGAACACGACCCATTTAATTAATCGGGTCATGTACATCAACCCGAACACGAATATACTTTAACCCGACCCGACCCGTTTAACATGATTACTTTTTCGTGTCAACCCGATTAACCTAGTAGAACACGACTAATCTGATATTTACATGCGGCTATTCTCTCAATTCAAAATCCAAAATCCAAATTCCAAAATCCAAATATGGTTTGAATTTTGACGTATTAGTTTTCCTTGCCATAAAGATTAAAGAGCACTATTACAACAATATAATTTAATATTCAATGGGTTGAATAAAAAAAATAAAATTCAATGGGAATTGGGATGTCATCATGTGCCGATTTGGGTGTTTGGCTGTGTGGTTGGATAAAAGAGGAGAGTAGGTGCTGTAATTTTAATCGGATATATATATATATATATATATATATATATATATATATATATAATTTCAACTTAAAAGTTAAACGGGTTGACGGGTTACACTAGTTAAACCCGAACCCGACCCGATTATTAAACGGGTCAACCCGGACACGACCCGTTTATTTAATCGTGTCAAATTATAAAACCCAAACCCGTAAATTTCGTGTCGGGTTCGTGTTGGTCAAATGGGTCATGTTGAAATTGCCAGCCCTAGATGTAGACAACATCAGATAAAACTGAGTAAACCTCGTTTCATCTTGTCAAATTCATTTGTACTTTGAGAAATACTTTAACATGCTATGATAACGAGTAAAACAAACATAGTGATGCTTGCTCCATACGTATAACAATAATAAAAAAATAAGTACATAAGACACCCATACAACTGAAACACACATCAAGAGTATCAACACCACAATCACATCATACCAACCCTCGGGCGCACCGATCTTTCCACAAAGGGCATAAAGACCCTCGGCTCCTTAGACAAACTTACCATTCTTACCAACCTTCAGGCACATCGGTCCAAAGACAAAGCACAAAGACCTTTGGCCCCTTAGGCAAATAGTTACCTCGCACCCCATATGTCTGTAAGTGTGCACACCCCTTAACGGTATTGATAGCCAAGAGAGTAGATCATAGTGCCTTGACCGTAATAAATTGGTAGCGGTGAATATTCACTGTAGACTTTGTTAAAATGGCCTTACCAACTTTCCTTTTCAACAACACAAACACATGTCTGAAGACCAACAAACAAGAGTATAATAACATGCTCATGACATAAGTGAATACCAACTGAAATACCCCTAACTACTAAAACATGATTAAATGATCTAATAATGGTCTAATAAGATTAAAAATCATATTAAGACCATAGAAGAACAATCTAAAATCTTATAAAACAAAAACATGCCATAAGATCACTTAAAGCCTAAATTATGCTTTAAGATACACATAAGATTGTATGTCTCAATTAGGATCCAAAGTGGATTCCTAAGCCTTATAATTAAGGAATGAACATAATAGAACCATTACCAAAGCAAACCAAACTCTAGAAAGAGTTAAAACAAAAAAAGGAGCATTAAAACTCCTTAAGACACATTTTTGTCAAAGTGTTCAAAAATTGACTTTGGATGGCTAAATGGCCTTGTATGCACCCTAACCAACATTTTCACTACTTAGTATCACATTAAACCCTAAATAAAAGGATTTACAAAAAATCCAAAGTTTGGCACTAAAATGTGAATAGTACCCAAATAGTGCCAATATTAAGCTTTGATTATCTAAGTCAAGTCAATGGTCAACTAAGGACCCTTGTGCTGAATAAATGGGGAAGAAATCAATAGGGATAAATTACACCTTGCACCTTGATCAAAATATCTAACAAAGGACACTAGTCACCATTTACTATTCCTTATAATATTTTCCTCCTTTACTTAAGACCCACCTAGACTTTATCTTTCACCTCATACTGTTCCATCTGATTCCTCAGCTCTTTGAACTCTCCATTTATGCGTTCTTAAGCTTCCTTAGAATAAATCCAACTCACACTTCATAAGGTAATGCCTTAAGCCATATTTTAGTTCATTTGCTTCCTCTTTTGAAGATCTATCCAATGAACTAATTTCCAATCTCATTCCATGGCTCATCCTTAGTGAGTTAGTGTTTGAATAAGGGGTGAAATCTTGGCTGAAACAAGAACAAGGATCAAAGTTAGGCAAAAATCAATTTTAAGGTAAAAATGTACCTTAAGCCTTCGCCTTCACTTCTACAATTTTAGTGGCTGTATTCCTTGGGCTCATACACTCATTATCTCTTCCTTATCATGTTTATTCAGTATCTAGTTCATACTTGGCAAGGGTGGCCGAATTCAAGACAAAATCCATTCTTTAAGGAATTATGTCTAGGTAACTTCTAGTACCTTTCTACCTTGTTATGATCATTGTAGTTATCATAGCTTTGTATTGATTTTGATACTCTTTCTTGCCTTTTAAAATTAGGCCTAGAACATCCATTGGAAGCCTAGTTAATCTAAGGTAAATTTACCTTGAATTCATGAATTATAACATTTCCTATGATTAACTCATGTTTGGAGTTTAATCATGTCCTTATTTTGTTGTTTAAAACATGTTAAATAAGTTGTGTGAAACTTCTCCTAAGCTGTCGTGGCCAAATCAAGGGCTTGACATTAAAAATCAAGGTATAAAATGCCTTAATGTCATTATTAACATGTTAACATGCTCTTAAGTTTATGCTGTAATTATTGCCGTGAGTGGACAAGGTTAAATGTTCAATTTTGACCTAAGAATGACAAGAATGAGTTAGTTAATTTTGGCTAATCATTTAAGTGATTAAGTATCATAATTGTCAAATTTAAGACATTATGTGGAAAGTTGCTAAATATGGAAAAGTTGAGTGCAAGGCTGAGAGTTTACAAGTATTTCAAAGATATTTAAGTGTAATTTTATGCTATTAAGAAAAGTTGTAATAAGGCCATGTCATTAGGCCATTCTATTTAAGTTATTTAAAGTTTAAAGTACATTTAAATTAATTTACGTACATATTATAAAGTTGGTGGTGAAAACGGTAATGAAATATAATTATATGGGTTGTAGGAGAATATAGCTTAAAGTTTTAGAGGTTAAAATGAATTTAGATGAAAATTGTGAGATTTTACAAAGTTTGGGGTTAAAATGTAATTATAGGAAAAATTGGGGTAAGTTTTGTAATTACCATAAAAATGGGGTCAAGGCAGTGTTTGGAAGGTCAAAGTTGACCGTAGTGGTGGCCTTGACCAAATTAGGTGATTAAATAATTTAATTACCAATTTATATTAAGTTTTAGAGTTAATTGTAGAAATTATAAAATATATGGGGTAGAAGTGTAAATACCAAAAATACTGGGTCAAAACAGTGTATAAGATAGACTAGGGTCTGTTATGAAATTTTGAGAATTTATGGGGTTAAATTTGGAGTTAAATTTGGAGTTAAATAGAAAGAGTTGTATAATATATAGTTATTATGACATTTGTAAAGTTTATGTAATAAAAGGAGTCATTTAGTAATTAAAGAAACTTGTGGAGGTTGGGAAATAATTCTGGACATAATTGGGGTCTGTTCAGAAATTTACAAGTATATTATAACCATAGGTTATAAATGATATAAGGGTATAATGTCATAATATATGGTTTATGACTATAATGTAACATTATATAATTAATGTGGTAGTCTTGTAAATAATAGAAATGGTAAGGGCTGTTACGGAATTTTGGGATATTAGAGATGAAATTTATAATATGGTTCATAATGTTATAAGAGTTGTAACAATTATAAGGTAGTAATATTCATTAATGAAGAATGAATATCTTATAAAAGTGCCATTTTAATAAATGGTCCCATAATTCATATATATATATATATATGATATGGTGTGGATTATAAAATATGGTTGAACAACCATATAATATCATTAGTGGGATAATATAAGATGAGGAGAAAAGTGTTATAAAACATTAGATAAGAAATTCTAATGTTGGAATGTGAACATGAAATAATGGTGAACCATATAATCCAAGACATTAATATGAATTATATAAGTTTTGATACTTGGATAAACAAACCAAGATAATACAATTAAGTCAAGTCAACTACCTTGACTTGGTCAACTCAATTGACCAACCCTTGAGTAAGAAAATACTAAGGAGAAATGTATAACATAAAGTCAAGTTGTACATAAAATATAGTGACAACTATATAAATGCACAATTATAATATTGTACTTTGTACATGTGATAATAAACATATAAGTTTATCCATGTAGTAAACCTACAAGAAAGGAAGTAGGTTATTAGGAAATAAATCTTAAGTTGGAAATATACAACAATATGCTAATGCATGAAATATAATATTTGACATAACTAATCCCGAGTAAACCCGAAAACCCGAGAGACGACAGTCGGTTAAATAACGACAGGAAAATAAGACGGGAGGGATTAGTGATAGTACGAAAGTACCGTATAGTTTTATTTTGCATGGAATATTAATACGGAGTGTGGTATGTATTCCAGATCCATAGAGTTCTCGAGGAGAGTTGGATAAGCGTGACATTGTCATGCTAGCATATATTACGGTGTAAGGTATGTTATTATGTGGCTTGATTGTCTCTGAGGATTTCCTCAGTTCAGACTTGTGTGAAAATCTGTGATAAGATTAACTGGCTGATTGTGTGAAATAATATGCATGAACTGTATATTATATTGTTTGCCTTACTAGTGCTGTATATGCGATAACAGTATTGTTCGTATATATGAACATATATATAAAACGAACTAACGGTAAATAATGCTACCTTATATATTATTGTAAGAAACGTCAGAAAAACGTTGAAGCATAGGATAATAAGATATATTATCCGAGACTCATACGGAACAAAGGCCTATTTAACGCCATTCTCGTATTACTACATTTGAATGAAATAAATCACCTAGAGATACCAGGTATAAGTCCTTATTAAGGCACACATTCGAAATGTTACACTGGATCCCAAGTTGATATACTTAGGATTAGATTAAGAGACCTTAATCATCAGTGTTTTGAAAAATGTATTGCGATGGTATGAATAAATCCAAGAGGATGTGGCTCTTGGTGCACGTTGTGATCACAAAAACGATGCTAGGATGTCCGTGTACGAGTCCATAAGTATCAAGGAAAATTCCAACGAACTAAGATGGTTCGTCGGTCGGATACTCCGCTGTTGGAGGTGGCTACTGCCGTTGGTGACCCGCCGAATATAGGGGTATAGTAAGAGACGTGCGGTTAAACGAGACGTTGTCATAGGCATGAGACTAAACAATATACGAACAACTAGATAGCTCGTATTATTGGTGAGAATCATTTGGGGCCTTAAGACCAAGACGAGAATAAATCGACTTTTAAAACTCTCGTACTATCTCGCTTGTTGTTTAATATGCTTATATTGTACTACTATATTCTTTGTGAACATCATGATTTATATGTGGTTATTGTATAAATGTGGTGCTATGTGAACAACATGATTTATTGATGGTTACTCTATGAATTTTTTTGTAACACCCCGATTTCCAGACCTATTTTTTTTTTTATGAACAATACATCATTTTACACAGCGGAAGTCTTACTACAAACTCAACCCGGGGTGCTACCGCCACACTCACTCATTAGTGAGTGCTAAGGCTAAGTACTACTATCTCTTCCAAAATAAGTTATACTTTTAAACCTTTATATATATTCAGATTATAACATTAATCAACTTCAACTTCCAAAGTCATCTTCTAAATTTGACAACCTTTACTTGTTAACATCAACTACATCTTCTTTCCAAACAAAGCTGAACTTAATGAAAATAACTATTACATCGCCTTCTAACTTCAATCTTTATTCCTCTTTAGCTCCACTCTCTCATGCAACTTCCTGACCAGGGAGAAACACCTTCTTTCCTGTACCTATGGTCAGTCATACAATCACAGAGAAAAGACCACAGGGCATAACGCCAAAATCAGCAACGCTAAGTAACTCCCGTCACAACATGTAAAATACATTTTACTTTGTAAAACTCCAAGATTACATAATCATAGCAACAAAGGTAGTGGAGCAATACAACCATGACAACAGGATAATAGCGTAGCACAACCACAATAGGGTTAACACTTAAAACCACAAATTAGCACCACCTGTTGCTTACCTTAACATAAGGTGCATAAATGATCATTCAAACATATTACCAAGTATCGTTCATCAAAATAATCAATATCAATCAGCAGGCAATATAGCTAATGTCAAGATCCACTGAGTATAACATTCAACACCATGATACAATTTCCACATGTCCTCGGGCAATCGGTCTTTCGACATAGAGCACTAACACTCTCGACCCCTTGGATAATTTTTCTTCACCTCACCCCATGTCCTTAAGTGTGCACACCCCCTATGAATCATCAGTCCATAGAGTAGATCATGATGGCTTAGCTCCAATACATTGGTAGGAGCAAATACTAAAAGACCCCAATACACTGGTAGGGGCAGTCTCAGTAAACTCCAATACATTGGTAGGAGTAATATTTCATAAACACATTACCACTTGGCTTAGGCACAACCTTGCCTTACCCCTCACTTTAATATACATAAACACAAGATAAATCAACACATAAAGTCTATATAAGCACCATAGTAACCGCTGGATAGAAATAGCATCACAACAGTAAACATTATTATCCACGGTAAACACCTGTACACTTAAGTACATCTCAACAGGAGCACCAAATTCATCAAGCCAAGTAATCATCTAGCTTCATTCAACCAATATAAACCACGATGGTCTTTATGACACAAGAAAATCAATCCACACAAACACACCCTTCTCGGTCAAACATAACAACAATGATAAATAGTTTTAGTGTTACAGTCAATTTCCAAGGTAACTAATCAACATTCACTTTAACAAATGGTTGGGCACTTCCTTGCCTCACCCCACACTTCCATATCAGCATAGCACAAGTTATAGCATCACCAAGATCAATATAACCAGACATAGCAATTGCTGGACAGAAATAACACAACACAACATTTATAATTTACCGTTGTAACAATTTGTGCACTTTTGTGCATCCAAGTAATTTCACTAAGTTAAACTTGGGCTAAGATGTCAACCAGCTTCTTATAATCAATATAAACTTAGTTGATCTCTAAAACACAGAAGAATCAACTCATATAAACATTTCCACATTTGGCTGTACAAATAACAACAGTGACAATGACAATGACAATTTACAACCATTGTAACAATTCGTGCACTTATGTGCATCCAACAATTTTTACTGAGGTTAACTTGAACTAAGCTGTTAAACAGCTTCATATAATTAACATAACACCCAATGATCTCTAAAACACAAGAGATTCAACTCATACAAATACCTTTACACTTTACTGTACAAAACAACAACGATAACGATAACAATGACAATTTACAATCAATTTCTTAGGTGATTTACCTAAGGTTTTTAGCCACCCTTTCTCACCTTTTATACTCACCTAATATATTTTAATAAACCACTTTTAATCAAGGATAACCCGTGTCGAAGCTACTGATCCAAACAGCAACTAAATCATCCATTATTATCTAACGACAATCTTGTACTTTAACAACTTTCCATACAATTTATTTCCCCATCTTGATGCGCATACAAAGCACAAAGTCCTCCCAACGAAAACAAGAAACTAGATACAAACCTTATCATATACATAACTGCGCTGCTAAGATAATAGGAGCCACAAAAACCTTTTGCAGCTTTTGCTCCTTTCTACAGTAGGAGAAAACATAAGACGTGAGTTATATCTTCTTGGAGCAGCGAGTTTGCAAATCTCAAACTCAATGGTGATACTTTTGTACTAAAATGATTAGATTACAAGAGAAATTGATGGTAGAGAAACTAATGGAAAGAACGCAACAGCTCTTCAAAGGTACAATGGCCTGTCGATAATCTAAAAACATTTACCAATAGTGAATAAAAACAGACTCTGCTAATGTAATTAAAAAGTAAGCATCAACAGTCCTCTTTTGCTTTTTGTTTAGTGAGTAATCATAGTAGTACAAATAGAAGATCTGAAACATTACATTTTTTAATAAGGGAATCATGAATAATCGTAGGTGTGATTGTATAAACCATACAAAGAGAGAAGTACCTACCAAGCTCCAGCAGTAAAATATATTTATAACATATCATTCAGAAAGTACCACGCCCCTACAGGGGTTGTTCCTTACTTTGAATAAAAATCACAGAGAGAAACAACTTAACACTCTGTTATACAGAGCAGTACACAGCAGTAGTTTTAGAGCACATCTTGTTATTAAACTTGTTCTAACTTGTCTAGCTTACTTCATTTGCATAGGCATGAATTTTGCTAGTTAAATAGGAGAATTAAACCTCCAAAAATCAGTTAGTTACAGGTTCATTCAACAAAGGAAAAACAACAAGAAGTCAATCCCTTTAAAATCACAAAACTGCACTAAAGAAAATCAGATTTTGCAAACTTGTTGATCAAGGTTGTTACCTGCTTTCTTCTAGTTGTAATTTACTAAATTTCTTGAGATAGCTACTGGTTATGGGTGCTTCTTCCTCCTTGGAAATTCCCTCAGCAATTTAGTAAATTCACTTCCTTGTAGCTGGCGCAAGAACAACAACTCTAACAGCACTTGCTCTCGGTTTGTTTTATACTAATCTAACTGCTACTTTTTTTTTGAAGACTTGGCATAGCTCATATCTGTGCAAGCATATTATCCCCGCCAGAAACCTTGAATTCAGATGGGGCAGATTCCAGATTAAAAACCTTCACATTCCCATCTTCCACATAAGCCGACCATCTGTGGGAGCGAAGTCCAAGCAATGCTGAAGAGAGATCTACGATAAGATCCAGACTTTTGTGGAAGCTCCCATCAAAGTCTCTGTAAAACTCAATACCATCTTGAGCTTGAAGTTTCTCCGCCCATCCATTTATTACATATGGATCATTGATGGAAACACAAATCACAAAGTCAACGCCTTTTGCCTTAAACTTGTCCATGTTATTCTTGTAGCTAGGAACATGCTGAGCAGAACAAACACCAGTGTACGCACCAGGAACCCCGAAGATGACAACCTTCTTGCCCTTAAGGATTTCAGAGAGAGGCGTCGTTGAGAACTTAGAGGAGACACCTTCATCCCAGCTACGAGCCTTCTGGAGTGAGACACCCGGTGCGGCCGATACTATGTCCGATCCTACAGTAATTGACGCATAGGCTCTCAAAGCAGCCGCGGAAAGGCTTCCAGTCAGTGATTTCGTTGCTGACAATATCTTCAGCATTGCAGACGCCATTGGCTATCTCCCTGACTCTGCGCGAAGGTTCGCTCTTTTTCACCTGAATTTGCCAACGCTACGGTATGACAATACTGTGTCTCTCGCCCATCTAACTACTACTTTTTTTTAACCGCCTCATATCACAGATGGGATGATGAGGATGTTTTAAATTGCCGACATCAGTAACAATCAGCATGGGAATTGATAGCTACAAGAATAACATGGGGTCTGAGGGGGCATGATAGTCATGTAGTAGCATACTCAGCAGGCTGATTCCATACAACAACAAACATTTAATGGTATGCAGCTTCCGGTGTCGACAGAGTGCGGGATGCGATGGTAGATAGTCGTCGTCGATTTAAGATTATGTTATTGTAATACAATTGCATTGTAAGGATATTGTATAAGTGTTTGAATATTAGAATGCTCACTAGTTATTGTATTTTGGATTGAAATGGAATGTTAGACCTATCTCTTCTTGTCACTGCAGGAAAATATTTTGTATTGTGATTGTTTAAGTTGGATGTGTTACCACTCGCATGGGCGAGTGAGAACGGTAACACCGTTAGATTCGATAACCTTTATTTACCATTGCGATTTCGTTTATATAAGTATGGCCATTGGACGACAGTTATGAGATGTTAAGTAGGGGTGTTACATCAACATACTTATTCAAGTTAATCATCACCAACCCATAACATAACCTTGTCAAGATAAACAAGAATAATCTCGGCAATATACACCAACAAACCTAAGAATCCAAATACAAGTTAATAACTTCAAATCCATGAAGAACAATATAAAAGAACACCAACATAAGCTTGCGTAAATACCCAACCAAGAACACCTTACCAAATTTTCACCAAGAATACATAAACGATAAACACAAGAATTATCTTATTTCCTTTCATTAATTTAACTATAGTGGCTACTCCAAAAGTTAAGGCTTCTCCTCTAATTTCTTTTGACCGAATGCTCTTGGTTCCTCCTTTTTTTTTCTAGGCAATGGCTTCCTCTATCTTCTACTTGCTCTCGACACTTCTCTTATCTCTCTTGGATTCTTGGTTTTCTCTTTTTTATCTAACACCCTCAGCCCTCACTTCTTCCTTTTTGATTTAGTAAGTGTTTTACAAGCATGGAAGTGAATGAATTACAATGAAAGGGTACAGTTCTATTTATAGGACTTGAAAGATATATCTTTGGCTTTCTTAAGGCTTAAGTACATCCTTAGAGCATGACACCTTGATTCCATTTTCCAATCACCTATAGGACCTAATGTATGGTTCATTAAAAAGGATAACACTAAAGGCCTTTAAGGTAGACATTTCGGTCACCATGCCCACTTTTGGGTGGCAACTTGTCTTTTAAGGGACCATGTTCCTTAGCCACTCACAAGCTAGCTTAACAAGGAAGAAAGGTGGCTAGCCAGCTAAGGTTGCTGCTAGCTCACAAGGTGCTTAGTCACCTACTAGTTCCACCTCAAGCTTATCACCTCATGCTTCACCTACTTAAGTGCTTATCCACCTACTTGTGCCACCTCAAGCTTACCACCTCATGCTTCAGCTAAGGCTTATCCACCTACTTCTTCTTCTCTGTAACACCCCTCTCGTTAAACTCGTAATAATCACTCTCATAGCATAATTAAAACGTCTCGCAATGGTAATTAAATAACAAACATCCTCACTCGGGTGTCACATGCCATTACTCACCCATGTGAGTAAAGAACCAGAAACGAAATACAATACTTAAAACTATAACCTCAGTGATGAACAAGATATTTACAACTACAACATCATGCTAAATCCAAAGTCGAATATACGAGACAAGTGAGCAAATAATTCCGTATACGTACAAACTGGTATCATAATACAGACAAAAGTCTAAGTGCGGTAAACAAAAGCAAAAGCCCTCTCTACCCGGGGTCCCGCACTACGACTTCAACGTGATCAATGTCCTGAAAATGGGTTGCCGTGTGGGCGCAGTGAAACGCTCAGTATGCTAGGTATGATTTTAAACCTTTGAGGTCACTTAAGTCATTTAACCATCTTGACATGCGATTGATTACATGCTTTATCCAATTTCAGTTATAATAAATACTGTAAATATCATGCATAAACACTGAGTCATCCAATCAATACATTCATTACATTTCACAAGCAATAGTTGCATAAACGAAGATATCGAATAAGTACAATAAAACGTGTAATCGCTTTTAGTGAACGGTATACGTACTTGTATTAGTAATCGGCCTTCAAGGCCCCATGAGATATCACCACGCTTATTCTTATCTTTAGGCGGGTGTCATGTTAGGACAACCCGTAATAATTTTTTAAATGGACAGTCGCCCTCCATACACACAAAGGTGCTCATTTTGCCAGGGGTCTGGAGGCCCCGGGTCTTCCACTGTGCCATAATAAGGTGTCCTTGAAAAGGCCGTAGCTGTGTACCAACTACACGTACCATCTGACCCACGATCTATTTAGGCTCATTGGGGTTTCCTAGAGCGGGACCCGATCGGGTAGTTCATAAACTACGCTGGATTTCTCCCCTCATCACATACCAATTATCTCACAGGATTAAATATCTTAATCATTTTGTAAGATATACTCTTAGTTTTATGGAGAATACAATTTATATAGCTGCTTTGAGGGCTTACACAAATACCTAGAAGTACTCTAGGTCATATTCATGTTCGAGATCCATGCTATTGAGACTGGTATAGCCGAGTCTCGTTCCTAAGTATTTTACTTAGGTTAATATGATAGTAATAACCGTCGTACTTTGATAAGTAACGGGCCACTTTATTTATATACTCGTATATGTACATTTATATAAGTCGAGCAATAGTTGAAATAGTATTAGTCCAAAGGACATGCGTGCACAAGTAGATAACGCGAGAAAGAACGAGTAAGTAAAACACATAATATTCCATGCATACACAATAAACACCCATATCGCTCTTAGGCAGATAAAAACATAATGTCTGACCCCAAGGAAATCCTTAGGATGGTGAGACCACACCAGTCACGTACCGTACACCGTAATATAGGATAACGTATTATCTACGCTCGTCTGGTGCTCCACGTAGTCGTACGATCTAGAACATGCATACCACTACGAGTTAATCCCTATGATTAACTAAATCCGGTATTTCTGAATAGACATCACACCCGACAATTAACCCTGTGTCTTGTTAGTTGAGTTGGTTCTGGTTTTCGTTAAATTAGCCGGTCTCGTTATAACACTCGTATCTAAATATCATAGTATTTTCTTCTACTCAAGTCAATTCCTTATAACCCATGATGTTCGTGCATAGGTTAGTAGCTTTGATTATATGTACATATTTCTATACTTAATTGTATATCATGCGTATATATACATACTCAAGTGTATAATATAGAGTTTATGTTTGCACTTTATTAGTGACCATGTAATGTCTTTGTCTCATGAACTCTCATTTTTATATATAGTCGGTCAACTTGACCTCTTTGGTCAATTGAGTTGACTTGGTCAAGTATGCTGACTTGGTCAAGTATGTTGACTTAGTTAGTTTATTCCAAGCACATAAGTTTATAACATTCATTATAATACATTTGTAGTATATAATTCATTCATATTATAAACCCTGATACTTGAACGTTAGAATTTTCTCTAATGTTTAATAGATTATGTCAACGTTCTAACATTCATCATTTACTACTATATGGTTCCCAACCATATTATATAATCCATTTCTTTCACATACTCTTATTATATATATATATATATACATATGAATTATAAGATTCATTTATTAAATGATATATCTTATCATTTTATGTAAGGTGGTCAATCTCATTTAGTTGTGTTATCTTACACATACTTACATTAAGATTATGATTATAATGTTATATAACATTATAGTATGTTATTAAACTTCCAAAGTTTATTAAACACCCCGCCTTATTTTATAATTCCATTTACTCACCGTTAGTCACATTATTTCATGTGAATATTCTCACTTATACTAGTTTCATTTAAATCACATTAATACTTTACCTTTGTCATAACATTTTATAACATTTTAGACTATAGCCTAAAATTAGTCATAGCTGCTGTTATATTTGCGCAACAGCCCTTAACTCCCATTTAATTACAATTTTACCGCATAACATTATATAATGTTACAATTATATTATTATATCATATACTATGATATTTCTACTTTATAATATAATTAACCTATAGTTTTTATATAGATTTATTAAATGTCGAAAAGGGCCCACATATTACAGTTTAATTTCTTCAACTCCCCATATTTTCTTTTATTACAGTCTTACCACATTATTTACGTCATCTTACATATATTATATATTATGACATTTATACTCATATAACATGTATAACCTATGGTTATATTTATTTTATAAATTCTGAATAGTAGGGCTGCCCAAAAAATTCCGAAACCGCGGTATCCGACCGAAACCGAAGTGAACCGTACCTGTTTTCAGGTTAACCGTACCGGTTCTTGCGGTATGGTTAACCGAACCGAGTAAATTGACCGGTTTCGGTTCCGGTAACGGTATTGAATTTTCCAAAACGGTTAACCGCTAGGTTAACCACGGTTAACCGATTATATAAACAACCAAAATCTTTAAATATTAATGTTCACCTTATATAATAATTAATGTTAGTTATTGAGGGAATATGCACATTACTATATTTTGTCACATATGTTTGATATGTCACTCATGAATTAGGTGAATGATCAATATTGTACTATAATATTAATGGTATGGGTCTTATCAATAATAAAAAAATACACGGCTATAAGGTTAACCGATAAAACCGAACCGAACTAAAGGTTAACCGGTCTAAACGGAATGGTAATGGAATCGGATTTTAGAAAACCGAATTAAACGGTTAACCGAATCCGGTTAACCGATCTAAATGGAATGGTAATGGAATTGGATTTTAGAAAACCGAAGACCCGGTTAACCGAAAGCGATTAACCGAAAGCGGTTAACCGAATAAGGCGGTTAACCTACCATGGGCAGCCCTACTGAATAGACCCATGGTCTATTCAAATTTATTCATCAGCCCACTTAACTTTCTTAAATTACTTGACCCCTCTTATAGTCTATACTTTACAATATCATTATAAATATATTATACATATATAGTAGTTTAATTCCAGTTAACCCCAAAAATTACCAAAATTTGCGAATAGACCCATAGTCTGTTTTATTCACACGGTTTATACCTAGAATTTTCAGTATTTACATTCTTAACCAATATATAATGTAATTTTACATTTTACTTATAAACTTAATATAAAGTCATAAATTAATTATTTATAACATCTAATTTGGTCAAAGCCACTTGTATGGTCAATGTTGACTTCCTCATTTCACTTTTAACCATAAGTTCCCCATATTTACGAAGTTACCCTAACTTTCTTAGAAATTACATTTTAGCCCCAAACTTTGTAAAATTTTACAATTTTCATTTAAATTCATTTCTAAGTCTAATTTTTAACTTTATTATTCCCTAAACTTAATCCATCCACGTTTCTTCCTAACCCTTCGTTATATATATATATATATATATATATATATATATATATATATATATATATATGTATGTAACACCTCTCAGATTAAACGCGTAATAATCACTCTCGTAGCATAATAAAAGACGTCTCACCAGCGGAAGTTAAACACTAGTAATTCTCACTCGGGTGTCACATGCCATTACTCGCCCATGCGAGTAAAGAAGCAGGAAAAGAAAATATAACAACACATCGACAATAATTAACCACAGTGATGAACGAGATATATACTACATCATCCTAAGTTTAAACTAATACATAAGGTAAATGAGCATCTAAGGTAATCCCAATATTTACATCGTACTGAGTATAAACTAATTCTGATAGTGTAGTGAATAAATAAATAACGTCGTTGACTACCCCGAAGACCCGCACTCCGGCTTCATAGCTCGATTAAGTCCAGAAATGTGGGTGCCATAAAGGCTCAGCCAACTGCTGGTATGCTAAATGTGATCCTAGACCCTTTAGGCCACTTAGGTCGTTTTAGCCATCTTGATAAACATAAGGTTCGTTTCATGCTGTACCATTTACATGCTTATAACATAATTGTAAATACGGAATTAAAACACACCATGTATTCAAAAATTCACACATCAAGACATGCTATTACGACATTGATAATTGAACAATTAAATTTGAATCGACGGTAATGTAAGAGTTAGCTGAATTCTAGTTAGTCTCACTTGTTTATTTCCATCACATGAAGCCCCACTTCCACAATCTCACATAAACATACGGGTGTGATGTTAAGGACAATTCCCCGTTTAACCTCACACATTAATATTTTGGACAGTGGTCCGATGCCATCTACAGTGGGTAGATGGACTCACTTATCTACAGTGGTAGATGTTCATTAGGCCGAAGCCTTGGTATGGTGCCAACGGTAGCACACTCCGACTAACGATCATATCCAGCTCGTTAGATAAACAAGAGTAGACCCTAAACGGGTGTTAGAACTCTAGTGATCACTATGCGCAACCTGCTGGAACGTATGCAGACCAGGATTTAGGAACATTGTTTCATTAATTAATTATCACACTCTCTTAAGTTAGCGTATTTTAATTAGTCTTCTGGAGATTCAATCTCATTATTGGAGAAAACACATTTTTTATTGGATGCTCTATTGGGTCTTACACACAACCTAGAAGTCTGCTATGTGATGTTCAAAGGTCGAGTCATCACTCTAGAGACGGTTAATACCGGGTCTCTAAACTAAGTTCCTCACTTAGTGTGTTAGGAGTTGTTTACTCTCACAAGATAGTATCCAGAGTCTCTCCCAAAAGTTCATACACAGTTAGGGTGATAATCAGTATCACATGTCCGAACGACTTACGCGCACAGTTAATAAACGCTTTGGCGATTAGAAACATAAGCACATACAAACACATGCTTAGCATTTATTTATCTGACATGGAAACACACAGTTACGTCCGGAACCCAAGGAAACCCTCAGATTTTTCAGACCACACATTCACATACTGTTCACCGACAATAACGTTAAGGTGATGAGTCACGCCTGTCCACTAGTGCTCCCGAACTCATATCTAGTAGCCCGTACCTCTGTAATATATTGTTCTAACATCAGTGTCTATATCACGAGACTGCTTAACTGTTACAGGTAGGTTCTAATCTTCACCCGTAGTCAACCTCTTAGTCGGTTGTTTGTTTAACTCGGGTTTGTTATTAATTCTTGGGATTACGGTTTCATGACAATTCACAATTTATGTATAGATAGTATTCGATACTGTAAAAATATCTAGAACGTAGGACTTATTCTTCTAATACTCTTGTATGGTTATTTGTTTTACATGTTTACGTACACACACTTACATGCGTGCATGTCTAATCATATACACTTATTTATGCATACATATAATATGGTTTATTACCGTGACTCATTAAGCCAAGTTATATCTTCACTTACAGTAGTATAATATCTTGTGTGTGTTGGTTAATTAATTTACTTGGCTAAGTTGTGTTGGTTGGTCAACGTAGTTTGACTTGGTCAACATTTCAAGTCAATATTTCATATTAGTCGATATTTATTTATCGCTTTATACCACATTACCTTGTATTATAAATTCATAATATAAGAATAATAAAGTTTCCCACAATGAATTTAATTCTTTATTTTTTGTTAGACACACTTGTACTTAATTGTGTTATTTACTCACAAACCATTTTAACAAGGATTCCTTAATGTTGTACAAGGTATTTTATACATTGTCATAGCCCTTATTTTATAAGGTTTCTAAACCATTGTGTTTTATACTCCCACACTTCAAATTAATTCCATCCATTTTTATGTGATTGTTTATAAGGTATAGTATACCATAATAATTCCTTTAAATATACTCTCTTATACTCTAATATATAGTCACTTTATATAATTTTAAACCTTATATTATATTGTTCATTGTTTCTGAAAATTCCAAACAACCTTATACTTTCGGCATTTTAATATTCCTCCACTTTCATTTTTGATTACTTACAAAAACACCACAAATATTATTTGTTGTTACTTTTCCTTTCATTATTTAATTTATACCCTAAGATTCCAAAACATTATAGTATATAAAACATATATACATATAGTATGTCTAATTTGAACAGCAGGCCTCCTCTTTTTTTTTTAGTTTTATAATATTACCCACAACTTTCTTATTATTACATATTATCCCTCTATTTTGTAAACTTACAATTTAATACCTAAAACTTTATATTATACATATAACTTATTTATTCCAAAAATTCCCAAAATAATATTGGAATTTCCAAACAGACCCTAGGCTGTTCCAATATTATTTTCCACCCCTAAGTTTTGGTTATTTACATAATAACCCCATAATATTTATATATGCTACATTTGAATACTTAAACTATATATTCTAACCCTTAGTTTATTAAATTACCAAAATCACCTAAAATTCACCAAAATTATGTACAGACCCCTACTGGTCATATTAACCTCATTCCAGCCCTTAACTTTCAAAATTACATAAACACCCCAAATAGTTTTATATTTTCATGTTTAAATTAATACTTTATTTAAGTCACCAAATCAATTACTTATTTTTTCCAACTGGGTCAAACACCATATATGGTCAAGGTTGACCCTCTAAACACTCCTTTGACCACCATTTATCAGTAATTATGAAAAAACCCCTATTATCTCTCTAGTTTTACATTTAAGTGTTTAAACTTTAAAAAAATTACATTTTATGTTTTTAAAATTCCTAACAACCCCCATTGGGTTTTATTTAATATTTTAGCACCCTAAACTTGTTTATTTATGGTTTTACCCACTTGGCATGTCTTATGTTCATTTTAACACTTATAAAGTTTATAAACCATAATATAACTTTATATTTAATTTACGTTACACCTAAATTCATCATTATTCATCCAAAATGTTCTTAGGTGAATATGTTCACTAAAATTACATCTTTGCACCAGAAACTTAAATAATACATTTAATCACCCCAAAACTTATTAAATAAATAATTTAAAAGCCTTTAATAACTATTATAAAAAATGGCCTAAACACATGGCCTTAAACATAATATAAACATAGTCATAAAATGACATTAAAATGCCCCCAAACTATATATTACACACGGGCCTGTTCAGATTTTCCTCTTAACTCTTAAAAATAATTTTTCTTTCACTTTTAACTTATAAACTTGACTTTAAAAAGTCATTAGCACCTAGATTCACTAACCAAACATGTAACCATTATTCTTCTACACATTTACAAGGTTTAAACAGCACCTATACCATTGCATGTTTCGGCTATAACTGGTTGAAAGGTAATAGCCTTTTTGACCTTTAAGATGGTTTTAAGAGTTCTTACCTTGTATAAATCAACCATGGAGCCCAAACAGCTCCTATGTGCTCTCGTACTGTATGTATACAGACCTTACATTAGATTTTATTTCATGACATTTTGCTTACCATGAACAGGTTTTTAAAGCTTAATTAGGAGTTTACCTCTTTGAACTTTGTTTTTCCTCTTAGAAATTCAACCAGCACTTCATGGGCAGCACAAGGACCATTTGGCCATATATAAACCATGAACAAGAGTTTGGTTAGTGTTTTCTCCCAAATGATAAGTTTAAGGAGTTTTTAAGCAAGATTAAAGAGAGATTTTACCTTGAACTTTTGGAGGGTTTAGGTATGGTTTTCGGCCACCTATAACAGTAGGAATAACCTTAGTTTTGTAGGAAAAATGATAAGAGAGAGAGAAGGCTTGAATAGCCATGGAAATCCATGATTTTACCTTCATTTAGAGCCCTTTTTGGATGGGTGGGCAGCTCTCTTGGCTATATGAAGAGGGCTGGAATCACTCTTCAAATGGGTATCAAAAGATGTAGAGAAAAATGTGTAAGAACAAGTTTATTTTCAGACTAAATATTGAAGAGAGGCGAAAAGGGTGTTTTAAGGCATTTTCCTTTACCTTAAGGTTCTCAAGAGGTTCCCTTAGCCTTTGAGTTGGTTAGGCCGAGATTAGGGTCTTCAAAAAGAATATTTGTACCTTGGATGAAGTGGGAAGGTTCATATTCGGACATATACAAAAGAAAGGAAGATGAGTGTCTTAAAGCACATTTCTTTACCTTAACTTACCAAGCTTGTTCCTCTTGAGTTTCAGTTCATCAATGGCCCATACTCCCTATTAATTCCGGTTAGAATGATAGAGGAAGAATGAGTGGTGATTTTGATGCAAGAAAATTGAAGTTTGGAGGTGAAATGAGTCTTAAAACTCCATTAGAGCTTAAAGCATGAAAAGAAGATGAAGATGGTGAATGGTGGGTGTTGGTGACAGCTGAGAGAGGGAGGAGAGTACTGGAGTATGGGCAAGAGAGTAAGGAATGGCTGGCTGGTGGTATATGAGGAGAGAAAAGTCTTCTCTAGGTATTTTTAGGTGTGTAAAGAGATATTGTCTCTTTTGTTGCTTTATTCTTATTGTATTTGTCTTATAATGTCATGGTCTGATTTTTATGTCTCCTTGGCAGTATATACAGCCGTAGACATGAGTGGGGATGGGTACTTTTCCATTGTGTGTATGTAAGAGAAGATGAGGTGGATTGTCTATTATGAGGTGAGTTTGTCTTCTAATGTTTATTTTTGCTTTATCTAATGTCTAATGTTTGCTTTTGTGTCTCATTCTGGTTATACAGCCGAGTGTACAAGGATGGGTTGGGAGACTTTCCAACTTGTAAGAAGAGATGAGAGGAAGAAGTGTAGAAAGTTACTTTTGCTTTATTCCTCTTGGTACATTCTTGTCTCCTTTGGTATTTGTCTCTTGCTTTGTGATTTTCTTTTATTACATGTGCAGCCGGCCATAACATGTGTGGGGGACCATTTTAAATTGCTAGAATTTAATATTAAACCTTAAGTTTGTATACTTGTGACTTAATTTATGTGTTAGGTGGTAACATGTGTTATGTTTGTTTTAATATGTATATAAGTGGGTTGTTGTATTTAATAATTTGTTTGACTATATAAAATGTTTTATATAGTCTAATGAGTAATATTTATGATATTTAATACATGTACTAATGTGTTACAAGTAGTATTGATTTAGGAGTTGATTTCTCCTTAATAATTGTAACACCCCACCGTTAAACACGTCATTACTTCTAAAACTGTCACTAAATGCTCTTACTCACACAGCGGAACTCTAATTACAACGAGGGGTGAAACAACGCCGTTAGCCACCCATATGGCTAACCAGGCCTTTCTACATACCGTAACGGTCTGATGAACTGGAACAACCGAGTACACAATACAAATACAATACTCAAACACTTCCTTTCTATACCGAGTCTACATATACGGATGCCGACAACATATTCGGTCTTACACCTCTTTCAATACATAAGTAATTAAATCTAACTACCCATGCAAACCACCGACCCCGTCCTACTCTCGAACGGTAACATCTTCAGTGTACCTGAAAAATAAAAACGTTTGCCCCTAGGGGCTCAGCTTAAGCGCTGCATATGAAATTCGCATACCCCGAGCGCTAACCGGGGTACGCCGACTACTTTTGTCAAGAGCATGGAGTTCATTTTAATTCAACCAACATGCATATAGTAATACATTATATATGTACACTACACAAGGATTCGACAATCAATAATGGGATACAATCCCTAACTAACATAGCAAGGTTGTTAGTCGTATCAATTACTCTTAGGCCATGAGGGTTATACCTCACTATGCCGTGGTTATTCATTCAATAACTCACCCGCTCTCTCGGGTTACTTATTCATATACACACCCATTCTCTTGGGCTACTCGTACTATACTCACCCATTCTCTCGGGTTACTTATACTCATTATCTCACCCACACTCTTGGGTTATTATACTCATTATCTCACCCACACTCTTGGGTTATTTATAACTATTATCTCACCCACACTCTTGGGTTAATTATACTCAAGCTCTTGTAGATTCTCGAGACACTACAGGTCTCCTATGTCACGCTGTTACTCTTAATACATACTAGGCAAAAACTCAAGGCTCACGAGCATAGTCTTACTTCCCCGGTTTGAACCTACTTTGGGTCTAGCATGGTGGGAAGGTTCAACTAGCTCACGGAACTCTCTCTTAGTTCCTATCTCTCATTACTTAGGTCCGACTACTCTTGGACTACTTACTTTCCATACACTCCTCTCTCGGAGTTATAAAAATATTATGTATATTAGTCTAGAAGCATCACTCTCGATGTTTCTAATGACTTTGGGAACATTACTTAAGTTCGGTTAATCTTTAGTTTTAAGAGTTACCCCATACATTTCACTTACTCATACTTACGATTATTTCTTATATCAGGTAAAATTCTCATATAGGAGGTCGACCATGTCTCAAGGGAGCTACTAATCCTTTAGGTCTCTTTTACCTTCTTTACTAGTTCACATCTTCGAACTATCTTTAATCCCCTTGAAGGAGGTTCACTTATCTTTCCACTCTCATTGTATCGCGGATTATTTCACTTTGGTTTCTAACCGACATCGGGTGTTTACTCAACCCGTTCATCTCCTCACATTCTAGTGGGTTCATTTGTTACATTATCGCTATACTTTAATCGATAGCTTGTGTGTTTTGCACTTTTGTTATCTTACGCAACGACCCGAACTATGGGTCTCTAGCCAAACGTTACTCACTACGAGTCGGTCCATACACTATGTTAGACCACACCGGCATACAGTATGTTAGCTCATTCAACATACAACAAGACATACATAATCAAACAATGGATTATTTTCATGCTTTAATCTTGATTAAGCCGGAACACAAACACACAAATCAACGTAACTCGGTTAGCACGCGGAGTATGAGAAAATCATACCTTCCACCGGGGTTTTTACTTTTTACCGTGTCATCTCACCATGCTCGGTTCACACACGATCCTCTGATAACATTCAAATGCTTATATTAACATTAAAGTGTTACGGTAAGTAAAACTAATACTCCCGTACTAAAACCCCGTTATCCCGTTATTCCTAGTTTAGTTCATGTGCTCTTAAACTCACAACTTTCTCATTCACTTCTCAAACTTGTTTACACTTCTTAGGACCTTGAATAGTCACCAAACAAGGCCTAACATCATCTAAAACCATTACCATTCACTTCCCCATCATTAGGGCACTTAAAAACACTCTCTGGTACATTTTTACACTGGTCCGGATTTGTGTCCGGGGTTACAAACCCGGACCAGACATGGTTTAAAGTTTCTGGACAATTTTACATGTGGTCCGGGTTTGTGTCCGGGTTTACAAACCCGGACCAATACTCCTGGTCACTCTCGGGTGCAAATATTGACTGGTCCGGGTATATATGCTAGTTTACAAACCCGGACCCATAACTCATAAATCTCTCGGCTGAGTTTTAGGGGTGGTTCGGGTTTGTGTCCTAGTTTGTAAACCCGGACCACTCCTCTGATATAGGTTTCTGCCGTGTTTTAGCACTGGTCCAGGTTTCTGTACTTGTTTACAGACCCGAACCACTTACAAAAATGAGTTTTCTCCTTGTTTCTGATTATGTTACCACTCCAAACTTATGCCAACTTATTCCCCACTCTTCCTACATATTTTCTAGCATGTTTTAACATTGATTAGGCATTCAAAACTAACCTAATCCACTATATACTCATCTGTTACTTAACTCATTTCACCATAATTTCCTTCTGTTACAGATCCTTGTTTCTTGTCTCCGATGCAGTTTCCAATCCTTTCTTTCTTACCATTTTAACTCCACGTATTAACACACTCAAGTCCATAGTTTCCTAGACAATTTTGACATAGCTTACCTACATTCTCAAGCATTCTCACCACACTACAAAAGCTCACAAAACTCAATTTAATCCCTGTTATATATAGCATAAAAACCACTGCAATAGCTCATTAAATTCCCCTCTGTTATCACACATTACTAACTCAGTTTCTAAGTTTGTTTTGCACACCCAAACCCATTAAAACTTCCTCATTCAACAAACACTATTGTAGTATCAAAACTACACTAATTCAAGGTCATTATTCACATTCAAAAATGTGTTTACAGAAATACTTGTAGCTATTTTTATATTCCCAAAATTATAATATAAGCTAATACACTTATATATATTTCGAAAATCAGTAAATAGTATATTTCATTCTCGGCTTTAATTTTATTTTACTATATAGTTTTAAAACTTGCTTTAAACCTTATAATAAACACATATAAATGTATATAAGCCATATAACACTTCTAAAAATTATACTAATGACTTAGAATGTTTATAAAACTCAAAATAGAACATTTAATCCTTAAAATTTTCGGCTTGAATATATGTGTAGCCTAATTAATTTTTGTGACACATATTTTATACCTTAAGGTAATAATCTTACCTTATATGTTATAAATTATTTTCTTGACATTATAACCCATAATATTTCGGCCATAATTTATTTAGAGGTTATATAATTTTTATACCAAAGTTTGAAGCTTAAATTGAGCTTAAACTTAATAAACCTTAATTACATATATTACCTTAAATCAAGACAATTCTTGTACTTGATTTCTCCTTGAATTCCAATCTCACCAAATGCTACTTTGATGAAGGTATTTCGAACTCCTTATACATGAGTAGGAGATCATTTTGTTAGACTTCTAACAAGAGTTTATAAATAAGATTTGGAGTAGTTTTACAAGAGTTTAGCTTAGGAATTTATCAAGGTATTTTTTGATACACCTTGGGATGATTGTAGATCCAAGTTTCCTTCATGAAATAATGAAGAGAATGTAGATTTAGAAGTTCTTATATTTTCAAAAAATACTATAAGGATTTACTTAGGTTTTTCAACATGAAAATATACCTTGACTTGATCTTGTTGTTCCTTGTGTTGTTGTTGAATTTAGGAACCACCTTGGAGCATATATGCTTGGCGATTTCTTGTAGATTTGCTAGGATGAATCTTGCTTCAAAACTTGATAGGATTAACCAAGAATTTACATAGAAATGGTGTTAGGATTTAATTCATCATTAATGGAGCTTATTTGCTCTTAAGAATTTACTTAGGAAAGAAGGAGAAATGAGAGAACAAAAGAGATGACTTACCTTCGTGAATGAGAGCAAATGAGAAGGGGTATTCACGTAGGATATTAGAAGAGAATGAAGACAATTAGAGTTGATTGCTATGTTTAATTGCTTTTATTCCATGTCTTTATTTATGTTATTGATTACAAAATTTAGTCATAAAAATCCTTCAGCTAGACTAGTTATACGGCTGGGTGGGTGAAGTAGGATTAAGCATCTTCAATCATGCATACCAATCGGCTAGAAAGAATGGTTAGGATTTAATTTGAATACTTAATACTAAAGCATGACTATTGTTTATGGTTATTAGGTTCATTATTAACACTTATCTAATTTTATTCTTGCAGGTGTAGTGCTCGGTATTATGGAGGTATACAAGCAGCTCCACTTGCTGCAACTTACGACAATATAATTGCTAGAAAGCTTATCGATTTGTTTTATTTTTGTCATTAGATTAGGATTTATTAGTTGATTAATATTGTTAACTTGTTTATCTTTGCAGGTGGAGTAGATCGGTGGTAATGGAGCAATCGAGCAGCACTACTCCATGTTGGCTACGATAATGGAATGCTAGCATGTTAGATGGTTTTGCTAATTGTATAAGTTACTAATATAAGTTAGGTCCCTGTCTCCTAGATTAATTTAACTAGCAATCATACAACATTTAATTCCCCACCATCTAGTCCATTATCGGTAATCATATGACATTTTGATCAAATAATTTTACTTGTATAATTGTCTAGTAGAAGTGTGACTAGACTAGCATGTTAATATCATATTTTTTTTGTCAAGCTAATCTTATTGATTTTCTTGCAGGTCATTCGTGGATGAGGGGCTTCTACAGACTGCCATAATGATATATTAACAATTACTAAAGGTGGAGATGAGTCATATATCATAGGTCATGTTTTTTAACCAAAACTTAGTCAAAAAGACTAGAAATGGCGTACACAATAGGGCTCAGATGGGTTTGATTTTTCCTTTAATTTTGTCACACTATATTGTATTAAGACCATACTAATATGTGTAATAGGTTCCAGCATTTAATTGGTACATTTTTATTATGGTAAAGGATGAAAGTTTTAAGGTAAAAATGCTGATTTTTAGGTACCTTTTTTATCCCAAAATCGCCCCCATTTTTACTATGAGTTTAGTACTGCCATCAATTGATTTAGATGTTCAATATATCCACTTTTAAGTTTACTAACTCGTGGCTCCTCAAAAGCCTCAAGGTATTTGCGTAAAACGTATTTTTATGACACCCGAAGGTGCGTTTTTGTGCTTAAAGAATTTTCTAGGAAATAATTAGTCGCTATGAGTTCCAAGTGTTTATTGACTTTTTATAGTCAATAATAATATATTAAGGTGTTACCTTGAGTTATATGGGTTATACCAACTCAGAACACAATTCTCGGGCTACCCGGGCAAAAAGGAGCGTTAAGAAATTCTCCCGAGTATTTTATCTTTAAATGAGAATTTACCTTGGGAACTTCATCTTAAATGTCCATTAAGGTACTAATATGCATTCAGAATAAGGTGTAATGCTTTATTTTATTTTATAAGATATTTCCGGGACTTTCGGGCCTTAAGGGGCCTTTAAGGAAATTCCCGGGCACTTCGTATTTTTACTCAGTTCCAACTGAGGACTTGTGTTTCAAAGGTCATATAATGATCCTTGATTATCTTCATAAGAAGTTTATAGCTTATATAACTTGTTTACTTAAGGTCGGGCTTTAACGCACGTTTTTGACCTTAAGGAGTTTAGGCGTGTTCTTAACGCCCAAAGTGTTTATATGTTTTCTTAGGGTTTCATAATCCCTCAAATAATATTTATAATTCCTCAAATAATATTTATTTACTTATATTTAATTATTTAAATGTTAGGGGTATTTCACGCACATGAAACCTGGACGTTTAAATTTGACATTTCGGCAGTTCTAAGCCTTGTGTAACCATGTAATGATTCAAGCCAGTTGTATGTTAAGGATGTTATATATATTAGCTATGTTAGCAATGTAAACCCACTTATGGTGTAAAGAGTATGTTAATGAATAAGAGACGTTGTTTTGGAGTATATCAACCGTGTTATTACTGTATACTTATGAAGTTTGTGAACTATATTAGGCTGTGCACTCAGTACGGGAGGTATACTGGGTGTTTGTAATGAGGCAGAAGCCGGCAAAAGCGGCACTATCCTCACTGGTACCTTTCTAGTTGATGGCGTTGATGCATCGATCTTGTTCAACTCTGGAGCCTCACACACGGTTGTCTCGCGTTCTTTTGTGAGGAGGCTAGAGTTAGACGGTGAAGAGATGCCTAACTTTCTAGTCACTCTCCTGTCGAAAGAGAGGATCAAGTGTACCCGCTACCACCGAGATGCTGTTGTGCAAATTAAGAATGAAGAGTTCCCGATCGACATGATAGAGTTCGAGGGACTTGGATTCGATGTGATTGTCGGGATGAACTGGTTGGAGCGGTACAAGGACAGAATCCTATGTGCCGAGCATTGTCTGCTTCTTGGGAGTCCGTCTGGGGTTACTATATCATACCGCCAGAGGCCCAAGGAGCCTTTGACTCAGATCATCACCGCCATTGCCATGTATCGTGAGTTACGACGGAAGAATGATGTGTACCTCTGCTATGTTCAGGACATAGAGAAGGATCCAGAGTTTAGGCCAGATGTACCGGTAGTGTCGGAGTTTCCTGATGTATTTCCTAAGAACTGCCGGGCATGCCGCCAGCACGGGAAGTGGAGTTTGAGATTGATTTGGTGCTGGGAAACCGGACCAATAGCGAAGGCGCCCTATCGTATGGCTCTCCAGCCGAGATGACAGAGCTCAAAGAGCAGCTGAGAGACCTATTCAACAAGGGATTTATATGCCCGAGCGTTTCACCATGGGAGCGCCGGACCACTTCGTGAAGAAGAAGAACGGTAGTCTCCACCTCTGCATCGACTACAGAGAGCTGAATGCAGTTACGGTGAAGAACCGTTATCCTTTACCACGCGTCAACGACTTATTTGATCAGTTGAAAGGAGCATCAGTATTATCCAAGATCGATTACGATCCGGTTACCATCAGATAGCTATTCGAGAGGGTGACATTGAGAAGACCGCTTTCAGAACCAGATACGGTCACTATGATTTTATGGTTATGCCGTTTGGTTTATCCAATGCACCAGCCAAGTTTATGGATTTAATGAACCGCTTGTTCCAAGATCAATTGGACAAGTCAGTGGTATCTTCATCGACGATATTCTTGTGTATTCGAAATCGAAAGGTGAGCATGAAAGCCACCTGAGAAGTGTGTGTTGCAGACATTGAGACAGAATCAGTTGTATGCCAAATTCTCTAAGTGTGAATTCTAGTTGAACCAAGTTTCATTCCTTGGTCATGTTATTTTCGAGGCTGGGATCGCTGTTGATCCGGCCAAGATAGATGCAGTGCGTACCTGGCCAAGGCCGAAGACAGTTACCGACATTCGTAGCTTCCTCGGTCCGGCAGGATATTACAGGAGGTTTGTGAAGGACTTCTCCAGTGTCTCAAAGCCGATGACTTCCTTATGAAGAAGGATGCACCATTCGAGTGGACAGTCGACTGTGATAGTTCTTTCTAGAGTCTCAAGGATGCTCTTACCTCTGCCCCGGTCCTGACAATACCAGACAATACAGATGGTTTTGAGGTCTATTATGACGCATCCGGAAGAGGTATGGGTTGTGTATTGATACAACACGGGAAGGTCGTAGCATACGCCTCCCGACAGTTGAAGAAGGCCGAAGAGAACTACCCTACCCACGACTTAGAGTTGGGTGCCATTGTCTTCGCTTTGAAGATATGGCGACATCATTTGTATGGGGTAAACGTGACGATTTATGCTGACCACAAGAGTTTAAAGTACTTGTTCACTCAAAAAGAGTTGAACATGAGGCAAAAAGGTGGGTCGAGTTCTTGAACGACTACGACGTCAACCTGCAATACAAAGAGGGTAAGACAATGTGGTAGCTGATGCACTGAGTTGCCGAGCACACTCTCTCCATTCGCTAGTCTCTCATTCTAGCTTGGTTTGAAGAGGTGCGGAGTGCTCAGATGACGGATCAGTACATGTTAGAGATTAGGCAGAAGCTTATTGATGGCACATTCGAGGGTCGAGGGTGAAGTATGATTCCGACTCCACGATGATGACCTGATTAGGCTGAATGGCCGACTATGTATTCCGAGGAGTAGCGCTGAGCTGAAAGAGCGCATACTGAGTGAATCCCACTATTCTACGACTTCGATTCACCCTGGAGCTTCAAAGATGTATAAGGACATGAAACGTTATTTTTGGTGGACTGGCATGAAAAAGGATGTGAGTGATTATGTTGTGAGGTGTCTCACTTGTCAGAAGGTCAAGTTTGAGCACCGACGGCCTGGTGGTATGGTACATACAACCAATGCCAGTGCCTAAGAGGAAGTTTCATGATATCTCCATGGACTTCGTAGTAGGGCTTCCGCCTACAAGGGGAGGTCTGAATATGATTTGGGTCATTGTTGACCGACTGACCAAGGTGGCCCGATTCATACCGATGAAGGACACCTGGAAAGTGGCAAGGCTAGCAGAGCTCTTCGACCGAGAGATTGTACGGCACCATGGGGTGCCGAAGACTATCGTGTCTGATAGGGATACCAGATTCTTCTCGAGGTACTGGAGAACTACACGGGAAGCGCTTAGTACCGAGCTGAAGCTAAGTACAGCGTTCCACCCACAGACAGATTGTCAAAGTGAGCGCACCATCCAGACGCTAGAGGATATGTTACGTGCATGGGCACTTGACTTTCAGACCAGTTGGATTGATAAGTTACCTCTGATTGAGTTTAGGTACAACAACAGTTACCATGCTTCGATCAAGATGTCTCCCTTCCAGGCTTTGTACGGTAGACCATGCCGCACGCCATTATGCTGAGATGAGTCGAGTGAGACGGTCATCCTAAGACCAGAGTTTCTGGAGAAAGTACAGGCAGAAGTACGCCAGATCCGAGCTGACATGAAGGCAGCTCAGGACAGGCAGAGAAATCATATGCAGATGTACGACGTCGTGACCTGGAGTTCGCTGTGGGTGACCGGTTGTTTCTTAGAGTTCCCCCAGGAAGGTAGTGTTTCATTTTTGAAATACCCCGTAATTAAAAATAGTGATTAATTAGGCTAATACATATTTTAAAGGCTTAATTACACTTAAATAAACATGAGGGAACTAATCCCGAAGAAAACGGACCTTTAAAATGGGTTAAAAGCATAAACGAACCTTAAAGTGCGTTTTTCGAGGAAACCGGGAAAACACGACTTTAAACGGGTCAAATAGACTCATAATGATTTTGGTCAACCAATTAGTCATTAATAAACAATAATAAAGGTTGGGAACCAATAAAATTAATTAAACAAGAAAATTCTGGAAAACGGGTTCCGGTTAGTAAAAACTATAACAAACAGGAAGTTGTGGTGTGGGTGAGAATGTAAATAAGAAAAATTAATGTGTCCACTTTTGCAAATAAAAAGCAAAAAAAATTGATTGTGTGTGTAAGGGGGCGGCCAGCTCTCTCTCTCACACTCTGTTAATTTCCCTCTTATTTACTAAATGACAAACAAAATAAGTAAAAGCAAAAAGTAACCCTCTCTCTCCTATTCTCATCTCTCTCTCACGTTTTTCCCCACCCTCTCTATTCTCTTCCTCCTCCTTGGGCGACAGCCATGGAGAATTGAGAAAACTCACACAAAACCCACCTTCTCTCCTCTTGTTAACCCCTTAACCCTTCTCCAAAAATTACAAAATTAGTACCATTGGACTCCCCTTGCAAAGGAGAACATCTTCCTTCTTTCAAAAATCGAAAACACTCATTTTCTTCTCCATGGGTGTGCTGCATTTGGAGCTTGAGTACCACCATTAGAAGCACCTTCACCTCCTTGTCATTTTGAGGTAAAAATATTCTTGAAAACCCATCTTTTTCTAGCCCTTGTTGGCAAAACGAAAATTCAAACTAAACCCTTGTTTGGTGCCTTGTATTCTAGCCGATTTTGGCTTTCTCATTGGTGTCAGAATCGTGCTTTGGTTGCTGTCCACCACTCCATCTACCCATTGGAAGGTAATGCTCCATGTTAAACTTTAAACAAGCATAAACCCTAGATCAGTAAAGTAGTTTTCTAAGTAGTTGTGTATGTTCATATGGGCTGTAGCATTGGTGTGTGAACCCCATTGAAACCGAGAGAGAACAAGAGAGAAAGAAAGAAGGAGGAAGGAAAGAAAGGAAAAAGAAAGAAAAACTAGTAAGACAAAGAAATTACTCTTACCTTGAACTAGTTTTGTATTGTGTAATGTAATAGTTTTTAAGCATTGAAATGAGTAATGTAATCGGTAATGAGTAATGAGTATGCTATAGTATAATGAGGAAAGGTAATGTAACAGTTTTAAAGTTTTTAAATGATGTTTAAAAGATTGGGAAAACATTGGGTATGGAATGTGTATGTGTAGGAATTTTATTGTGTTGTAGTGGAGTTGAAATGTGTGTATAATGTATTAGATAAACAGGTGTAGGAATGAGGAATTGTGAGCTGAAACACGTGTGGGTAATGCTAAAAATATAGGGGAGACTATGTCAAAATTTGTTTAGGAATTTGCGGATTTAGTTGTGTAAGGAGAGGAAATAACCTAGGTGGTAACTAGGTGTATTTGGAGAGTGTAAAGGGGAGTAGTTTAGTGTCTTGAAACAGATTTGAAAAGGGTTTAAATAATGAGAGAACTAGAGTGTAAAGTAATGTATTTTGAATGCTAGGAGTGGCATTAGTTGAGGAAGTATTGGTGGATAGAAGTTAAGGTGAAAAATCTGTAGCATAATAGAGGAAACAAAATCTGTAGCATTAGTGTAAGGAAAACTAGTATAAGTGTTGGAAAGAAGTGAGGAAAATTGTGTAAGTGGATGTAGGAATTGAGTAGTAAGTTTGGTGGATGAACTAAGGTGATTTAGAGGGTTTAATGAGTGTTAAACATGTGGGGAATGTATTAGTAAAGGTTAGGGAAGCAATGGGAAAGTACAAACACCAAAAAAGATTTTAAAACTGAAGTACTGGGCCGGACGACCTTGGGACCAAACTTGTAAGGTCGGTCTAGCCCTGAATTACAAAGACAAGAACCTATTGGAATGGACTGACCTTAAGACCGGACTTGCAAGGTCGATCGGACCAGAAATTTTTCTCATCTGAAACATACTGGAATGGACCGACCTTGGGACCGGACTTGCAAGGTCGGTCGAACCTGAAATTTTCACACAATGTAAACTCACTGAAATGGACCGACCTTGGACCGGACTTGCAAGGTCGGCGGGTTTGAATTTTTCAGTAACGACATACTCACTTCGACCGACTTGGGTCCAACCCCTGGGTAAGGTCGGTCGAGTCAAAACAAAAAAAATTATTTATTATATGATTATAGTAATCAATGTATTATATATATATATGCCTATACACATATATGCATATATATGTAGTTAAACAACCATTAAGGACGTAGAGTAATGGTAAGAAAAATAGTAATTGGAGTAAGGAAGCAAGTTTAAGAAGTATAAGGAAAGATGGTTTTATAATCAAGTATGAATGTAAAGGAGTAGCAAGTTACATTATGAGTATTAATGAAGGATGATGAAATACCCCAAACCTTGGTATGTTGTGTAAATGTTAAACTATGGTATTTAAAGGCTAAAAAGTGCCTTAGAAACATAAATGAATCATTTAAACCATGGTAAAACACAATAAAACACTAAGACACGGTTTGAGCAAAAACATGCTCTAAGGTTGGAGTGAACTTGGTTAGGACCCAAAGAGCCTACCAAGACTTGATAATGTTTAATTATGACTTTATAAGGCTAATTAAGTCCTTAGGAAACTTTGGTAGACAATGAAACCAAACAAAACACAAATAAATACCTTAAGGTCAATAAGAGCAAAAATGTGCTCTAAGCTTGGGATAAATGTGTAAAGACCTAATGGTCATACCTATGCCTCGTTATATGTTAATGAACATATTAAATCAATTACCAAAGAAAAACCAAGCTGAAAACAAGTTAAAACACAAAATGTGCTTTAAGAAGTCTTAAAGCACGTTTTTGAAAAATTGTCTTGTAAATGAGTTTTGAATGGCTAAATGTCCATCATTACTCTTTAATTAACATGTGTACTATATAGTATCACATTTGGGTGGCTATATCAATGGGAAATCAAAAATTTCACTTCTATGTGCCTTGTTTTTGGTGAATAGTGATTTTTATAACTAGTTTGTAACATATAATGTTATAAGTGATTAAGTTGTCAACAAAGACCAAAACACCCTTCAACTATATGGGGGCCGGCCGGTTTTATCATGTGGTGACTCACCACTCACTTGTTAATGTTAAAGAAATAAAGAGATGACTAAGTAAGTACTATTTGCTTATAAGTTACAAATATCTTCTAAAAAGCAAATCTATCTCATTCTTCCTCCCTTCTCATTTCACCGGTCCCAACTCCTTCTTCCTCTTTTCTTCTTGTTCTCTTCGGTTATAGCACATCACCATGGAAGTTCATCTTTGACCACATGTAAAACCTAGCTCACTTAACCAAATCAAAAACAAAACCACCATTCTTTAGTTAAGCCAAGCTCTACAACCTTGTCTTTTAAATCCTTCAAAACCACCATTTTGGTGCCAAGGAAGAATTCCATGGAAGGAGCTTGAGCTAATGTTTTTATGCCTTGTTGATCACCTTTGCTTCAAGGTAAGAAAAACAAAGAAAGAAAAACTCCATTTCCTCCTTTTTTAGTACATGTGCCGAAAATTAACCTCACCATGGTGTCTTACCTTGCTTGTTAGCTTCATTTGAATCTTCCAAGGGCTAGGAGGAGTCCTCTCTTGATATATATTCAAGCTCTCTTTCCATTCCAAGGTAAAACAATCATGTTAATACCTTAAGATAATATATGTAACTAGGGTTTACAATGAGATAAAGCTTAAAGCTTATATACTCATTACAATGTTGGTATATTGTTTAGTGTTGGACAAGGAAGGAAATGCCTTACCGGTTTACAAGGAAACAAGAAAGAAATTTGTGAGAAAAGAGGTAAACAAGCTATCTCAATGTGGTTTAATGCCTTAGGAGAAATAAGCTTATAATGCTTGTTTAAAACTACCTAAAGAGCAAATGGTAAATGAGCTAGTAAATGCTCTCAAGGAGTTTATTAAAGGAATATGTATTGTTGGGTGTATTTGCAGGTCAAAGGCATTATTATGTGGGAAATTCAGTGTTTAAGGTTTATGCAATTTAAGGGCCTAAGAGCCATGCATTTAAGGGCCTAAGTGCCAAGCAATTTAAGTTATGCACTATATTGTGATGTAGTGCTTAATGTGTGAAGTTTGTGTATAAAGTGTGTTGATGGATTTTAGGTGTTCTTGGATGAAATAAGGTAGAAACCTAAGTGTTTGGATGTGGGTATATACTAGAGAAGCTATGGCCAAATTTGGGAAATGTGTAAGAAGTTCTAAGTGTGGTAAGTGAGTTTTGGTGAACTAGGAAGGATTAAAGGTGAATGAATGTTTACTTGAGAAGAAAACATGTATTAAGGTGATTTAGAGTGATGCAAGGATTTAGGTGTTGTCTTGGAAGTTCTAGGAATTCAATGGTGTTTTTTGTGAATGTATTAAAGTCTTGGAGAAGTTGTTTAAGGTTTAGGTAAGGTTGGTGTCAAGGAATAAGTGATGTTTAGGTAGATGTAAAAAGGAGATTTAGTTAGTAAGAAAAAATGCTTAAGAGATGATGTTAAGATGAGAAGAAAGTGTTTGGGATAGTAGTTATAATAGGTGAGAAACCCATTAGGAACCTAGTACGAATGTTGAAAGTGTTAGGAATTTTTACAAGGGAATATAAGTAAAGGTTTAAGGGTTAGAAGATGAGTTAGTTTAGTGGATGTTGTATGTGGATATAAGGTACCAAATGTGTTAGGAAACATTAAGAGGCCTTAGGAGAAGTTTGGTGAAGAATTGGTAAAGTTGGGTAAGTTTAGAAGGCGACCGACCCAGGGGCCGACCCAGTTTTTGGGTCGGTCGAGCCTCTGTTAGATGTTAGGAATGTGTTCGGTAATGGTCCGACCCAAAAGGGTGGGTCGGACGTGGGTCGGACGGGCATGATTATAAGAAGAGTAAAGGGTGTCTGTAATGGACCGACCCAGATGGGTCGGACGGTGGGTCGGTCGGACCAAAAACATGGTTTAAGGTTATGAAATCATATGTGATGATGGGGATTGGTAGGTAATGATGTTATAAGGATGTTAAGGACATGTTAGGTGAGTTTTAATGACAATAAAGTGGGCTAAAGGTTGTATTAAGATGCGAGAGTAAAACGTGTTAAAATGTAAAGTTATTTAACCAAGTTAACGGGGAAAGTTATAAGCATTAGACTTTAAAACAACATGTTACCCCAATGTTAATAAAAGAACATGTCATGTCAACAGTTGTTCGAGAATTGCTCGAGGAACATAAGTGGACGTGGTAAAGTGGACTCCGGTGACAGGTATGGTTTTCTTGCAACCTGTGTCCTACCGGATTACACCGGCTTGTATGCCAATATGTTTTCTGAGTGTTTGCCACCTTGTAAGATTAAAACATGTAATGAGTTTATAGTAATTCATTTATGTGGCGAATTTGGTCTCCGATACCATTTAACCTCAAATATGTGTTAAACCTTAGCTAACTAAAACTAGGAACACATGAGTGATCGGTATTCGGAGTTGACGGCCCAAACCTTGGGAACGTGCTAACCACGGCTATGTGTGAGTTAGTTGGATATTGTTGTTGTATGCAAGTGTGTGTGAACCTCCCTTGTGTGCTTAACTCGGTTATGATACCGTATGGTGTGTGGATGTGGTAGGCTCCATAATGGATCCCTAACTACTTATTATTAAGTGTATATGTACTAATGGGGGGTGAGGAGTCCGGTTGTTCCGGCCACGCGTGTGATGGACGGGGGAGTCGTTATCTTATCCGGTTCGGCTCTCTTGGTGTATGTATAGGTGGTATTCCAATTTGGTTTCTACCTTCCCTTAGCTTATCCAAAGCTAGTTACTGACTCACGTCGGGCCACAGGGGCATACGTATGTTATTTCGGTGTGCTTGGGATTACTATATCCGACACACCTTGGGTATAAGTTAACCGTTCTATATAACCGGACGGTAACGAGGATGGTAACGAGCTTAACATGGGATTGGCAAAAATCCCTAGGCTCACATGGTATACTAACTATGGTGGAAGGTTCCTTGTGAGAACCGATTTTATGGTGTATGTAATGTTATAATGCTATGCAAATTCCCTTGCTATGCTTTGGTATATATATATATATATTGGATGTTTTAAATGAATGCAACGTGTCATGTGTACATCGAAGCAAAGAAAGGTTGTTATGTTTGTTATGTGTGGAATGAGTTATGTTGTAGGATATGGAATGTGTGGATCATGGAAATGAATCCCAGTTGTGACAAGAGGCGTTTAAGGATAACCCGATTAATGGGTACACGTCGTTCGTTAAGGAAGTAGCTCCGTTTAGAGGAGAGCCACTCTAGGGTTAAGGAATCATTGGATGGTTGGTTAAGTGTGGATGTTTGGTTATAGGTTGAGCCCATTGAGGCGAAATGCTATGTGTTGTATGGTTATGGCTTGTATGCATGATTTAAATATAATCAACTGCATGCTAAGACGACAATTAGTTGTGCGTGGCCCGGTAGCATGTGGGCTGCGGGATTACCATACCAGCAAAGGTGCTGAGCCCCTTGGGGGCCACCCTTTCTCTCCTTTTCTATTTCAGGTACAAGGAGCTGGAACCGTTCGAGAGTAGGACGGGGCAGATGTTTACACATGGGTAGCCATTAAATGGCGTGAGTATGATAGTAGCGTAGTAAGACCGAAGTTGTTATCGGCAGTAGTTTGTAAATACTCGGTACAGGGGGGGGAGTGTATGTATAATAAATGTTGAAGATGGAATGAGGATTGTATGTGTAGTTGCTCGGGAATCTAGTCCATCAGACCGATACAAATGTACATGTATTAGCCTTGTTAGCCACGTGGGTGGTTAACGGCGTGTAACACCATTGGAATAAGTAATGTGATGAGTTGAGTTTCCGCTGCAGATTGTTATATGTGTTTGTTGTTGGATGGGGTGTTACAAAAAGTGGTATCAGAGCGAAGTATCGCTCTGATGACTGAATTACCGAGCTTAGGAATACCGAGTTAGGATTTAAGTACTTTGGGTTAAGGGTTGAGTGATAGCGTGAGAGATACGCTAGTAGGAACTACCAGTGAATACTGGAAACCTACTATATCCATCCCACCCTCCACAATCCCTGTTTTATAACTTGGGAAACAACGCCAGAGAGATGGAAGTCCTCTCTTACTCGGGAATACCCGATCTGGCTGTTATTAAGTACCTTAAGGGTACGGAGAACCTGTCATACGGTAGATCCCGAAAACTGGGAATCCCGGAGACGGTCTCCATCTGGACAATGTTAACCGCATTTAATAGCGAGAATGAAGATTTTGTGTATAGAAGAATAGAATTTCCGGCAACCTGGGTCGACATGCAGAGCAGTCGAGAATAACCAGCTTGCAACGCACCAACGTGCAACAGGCAAGAAGTGGATTAATGAAACCCGAGACAAGAGTCTACGGAACCACAGTTGATAAATAATACACCAACGGTATACCAACCGACAAGGGAACTACAACGTAGTGCCCAAATACGTGGAACGGGATGCTACAAAGAGAATACAATACTAAGAAAAAGGGGTCTCCCAGAATGGGAAACACCCTAGTTAATGAATATCACGTGGAAACAGTGAGAAGTCACCTAGAGGAGTTATTTATCAAGGCAGTAAGATCAGTGAGGGCCAACAAGGCCACTGATGACAATATGGGTCAAAACAATACCACAACGGTATGTGTTGAACCGATAGCCAGTTAGCATGGCGCACTTGCCATAGCAAGTGCTGCTATAACAGGGCTGTTCGGGAAATTTATAACCACTACAAAATACTTGGAAAAGTACAATAAGTTAAATGTGATGTCATAACAGTGGAAGGGCCTGTTAGCCTAACCTCTGTAATTGGAAACACACCAGTCAGCAAGAAGCTAGACTTGGCTAAGGTAAGAAGATGTTGTGAAACCATGGAAATTTTTCTTTCAAACCTAATTTTCACAAACCCTTTTCTTTTCAAACCAGATTTCTTTCAAACCAACACTTCTTTCCAACCTTCTTTAAACCAAACCAGTGAAACCAAGAGCAACTGACAAGGATGCAACAGTGGATAAACCTTCCCTCGATTAAGTTCGGGAAGCAAGGAATGAATATTGTCACGGGACAATATAAGGGAGTTGACAACAGAATACTTCACCTAGGCGTGTGACGGACACTACAAGTGTACCAACTGTGTTGTGGGACGACCGCACTCCGATAGGAGCATGTGGGCCTGACAGACCTACTTATAGGTTAGTGGGTAAGTAGTAATGTATCAGTATGATACCCCATATATGTATACGAGTAGAGTCCAGAACACGGGAAGTAGTCGACTCCGTCTACGGTCAGCAGTATAAATCAACAGGAGCTAGAAAATACAAGGAATGCTTGAAGTAAAGAACTCAGTTAAGTTAACGAGACTAAAGGAATTAGTGAATTCCTTTCAGGGAAATGTTTAAGAGTTAGAAGTGCGAAGTGCACAAACGTTAAGTAAAGACATAGTATATGTCTTAAGGATCCTCAGGGATAAACATGATAGCTGAAAAGCAGGGCAAGGCAGATGCCTAATGTGGACACATTAATGTGCAATGAACGGGATGAAACTCCCAGAATCAGTACCTACACTATCTGGAAATGTTGATCTTTAGAAGAAGAAGATAATAACAAAATGTACCAAAAAGTGTGAAACAAATGTAAGGCATAACGTAACAACACCCAGGAGCAATCCTTGAAGGGTGTTCGCATCAACAATTGTTGAACGAAATGAAATGACATGACGAAACACAAGGGTTGAAATTAACACCCAGTTTAGACATAAGTTGTCAGGAGACGGACTGACAAACCTAAGGGGCATCCATGAAAGGAAACGGAATGCAACGACCTTGTCATGGAGCCCACTACAACCTCTAAACATGTAATATGTACAGAGAAGTACATGTGTGTGGACAGCCTACAATGAGCCCAGCTCAAGGCAAATAAGGCTTATAAGCCATAAACAAGATATGTTATATAAATTCGATGATGTAGAAGTTTATGTGGTATAAGTGAATAGAGTGGTAAGCGAACCACTGCATTAAGAGTGGGGATACCTCTCGATATTGTGAGACCGCAGGAGCGGTAGTTATGTGAATCAAGTTCAAGAAATATGTGGAGGATGGACCACGTTGTTATTACCCCAGGGTGATTTAAATAAAATAACACGAAAGGAAGTGCTCGTACCAGTTGTGTACGCAGGAAGTGTGATAAGTTGATAGCAATCACCATAGGTGTGTGAAGCTAAATGTGTAGCGAACAACGCTCAAGGGAAAAATAGTAGTATATTCAAAAATCAGCCAAATAAGTGGCCAGATAAACCAGCGTAATAGCAGAAGCTAATATAATAGCGGATATGCAGTATAAGTTGATGTTTATAATGAGTAAGGATACGGTGCGCAAAAGCGACCGTTGTGTGAGTATGGTTAGATGATAAAATGGGGAGTGAGCAGAGTTATGAGTTAAACCAGTGGAAGTACAACAGTAAGTGATAGCAAATGAACCGAGCAGTAAGCCGGTGGCAAGTGTTAGTGATAAGGATTTCAGTAAAACACAGTGTAAATTCTATCGCAATCGCATGAGAGATTTACTGTCAAGAGTTTACGCCTCTGCACTCTGTATGACTGAGTGTTTTGGTATTATTGCAATTGTGAGGAGGAATAATGTTATAATGGCCGATGCATAGGTAATGCAAGGCCGCAGGAATGAAAGAATACATGTACAAAACCAAAGGTGGAGACATGATTAACAGTAAGTAACTACAGTAACACTAAATACCAAAGGTCGGTATGAGATATACCCCAGGTGTGGGAAATAACTGAGAGAGCACTACACATTAGGTAGTAGCTCAATCTCAACCGACAGTAAGTCGGTAGAAGCAAGTCAATCATTGTGAATTACATAGTAGTTTACGCTGTAAGCTATTGGAGAAGTGGATGGAAAATTTTGAAACTCACCGAATTCGCTCAGGGTAAGAGATACCATGCGTCGGTTGAGAAACCATTGTTCCTAAGATAAGGGTAATACATTGGAGATGTACAATACAGTAACAGTAACGAATGGGGCAAACTAGCTCTATAATTATCAGGGTTGCGCAACAGAGGCCAGTGAGCGAGCCCATGCGTCAGGTACCGGGTATATTGTGAATACGAATGGATGGCTAGTATCAATGCCTAAAAGCCTCACAGGCCAGGACCGAAACCGGTTATGAGTTACAACTCCAATGCGAATTCTTGGTTTAGGGACTAAACCGCCAATATGGTTAAGATCCTCTAATCAGAATCCATTGTGTAATGGACCGCGTGGAAGTTAAAACACTTCACGACGGCAGAACATTTTAAGCCAAGGTTTAGTGATTGATTACGTGGGCGTAATCCCTTTTAAGGGGGGTAGAGCGCAAAACCACTTAGTGTGTTTTACCGTACAAGTGTACGCGAACTAGGTGTGCATAGCACAAAATGATTGTTATGATGGTTGGCGCGTGTGTTATATAAACATACGCATTTATTTGTGGGTAAATTGTGGTAATTGCGCACAGAAGATGCGAATACCATTGTGGGAAGTGTGTTATTTTGTTAACAGTGGTGTGTGAGAGTACAAGTGGAAGGGAGTAAAGAAACTCCCGGGGATCTAAAACCCCGATGGTGCATAAATGTAAGCCATGTATTGTATTTGATAAAAAAAATATATGTATATATATACAGTGTTGTGATTTATGAAGGGTTATGAGACCGACATAGAACCTAGTGAGAATTAAATTCCCTAGGTAACTTGAATTAAGTTGGATTTGGATGATGATTGATAGACGGAGTTCTATCCTTGGAGATGTTATGATTATGACTAGAAGGATTCAAAGATAGAAAATGGGATATGCTTGAATTAATTGTTGGTTGAAAATGAAGTGGGAGGTGAAACTTGATTATCATGAGATCAAGGGAAGCCGAACACAAATTGGGTGGAAAGATAGTTCAACACGATGCTGATCACATCAGTGTTGGATGATTCTTGAAGCTCCCTATAAGTGATTACAAATAACCATGTTAAGAAAGATACAAGGAGCATAAACTGGACTTGGAGTTGTATGGTGTTTTCAAAAGAATTTTCAATTGGTGTTTTCAAACAATCGATTAATATTTTGAATAAAAGATCTTCCTATACTTAACCTAGTAAAGAATATTTTTGTAGTACTTGCTCACGAGCTGAGGACGTATGAGCCTTTGTCTTCGGACCGGTGACATGAGAAGTACATATGTTAAAAATTAAGTGAATGTTTTGATCTCCCAAAGGAACGGGGACCAGAAAGTGTCCATCGCGACCGGGTTCTGCGGGATCACAATGTATATGTACTCAACGTGGGATTCGAACCCATGGAGAGATGGAAAAGGTATTTCTGTTTGATATACATGCTATGACATGTTGTTTGGTATGGGTGATAAGGGTTATTTGACTTTGATCTCCTAAAGTGTGTGCTATCAAGACCTATGAGTCTAAATGTGTTGTGTTACATAGACCTATGAGTCTAAATGTGGTTATGTCACCCAGACCTAAGAGTCTGAGGGATATTGTATGGGTGCAAGTGTGGTGAAGGTACCCGGACCATTGAGTCCGAGGTTACCATGTGAATATGATATTTTATGTATAAGGTGGATATGTTGCCCGGACCATTAAGTCCGAGGTTGGATGTAAAGGGTGGTTGGTAATGGAAGTTTATGGCTATAAGTAATTCCCGTATTCTAATAATGATGCGAGGAAATGTGAACTTCGAGGACGAAGTTCTTTTAAGGGGGGTAGATTGAAATACCCCAAACCTTGGTATGTTGTGTAAATGTTAAACTATGGTATTTAAAGGCTAAAAAGTGCCTTAGAAACATAAATGAATCATTTAAACCATGGTAAAACACAATAAAACACTAAGACACGGTTTGAGCAAAAACATGCTCTAAGGTTGGAGTGAACTTGGTTAGGACCCAAAGAGCCTACCAAGACTTGATAATGTTTAATTATGACTTTATAAGGCTAATTAAGTCCTTAGGAAACTTTGGTAGACAATGAAACCAAAAAAACACAAATAAATACCTTAAGGTCAATAAGAGCAAAAATGTGCTCTAAGCTTGGGATAAATGTGTATAAGACCTAATGGTCATACCTATGCCTTATTTATATGTTAATGAACATATTAAATCAATTACCAAAGAAAACCAAGCTTGAAAACAAGTTAAAAACAAAATGTGCTTTAAGAAGTCTTAAAGCACGTTTTTGAAAAATTGTCTTGTAAATGAGTTTTGAATGGCTAAATGTCCATCATTACTCTTTAATTAACATGTGTACTATATAGTATCACATTTGGGTGGCTATATCAATGGGAAATCAAAAATTTCACTTCTATGTGCCTTGTTTTGGTGAATAGTGATTTTTATAACTAGTTTGTAACATATAATGTTATAAGTGATTAAGTTGGTCAACAAAGACAAAACACCTTCTAACTATATGGGGGCCGGTTTTTTTATATGTGGTGACTCACCACTCATGTTAAATTGTTAAAGAAATAAAGATGACTAAGATAAGTTACTATTTGCTTTATAAGTTACAAATATCTTCTAAAAAGCAAACTATCTCATTCTTCCTTCCCTTCTTCATTCACACGGTTCCCAACTCTCTTCTCTTTTCTTCTTGTTCTCTTCGGTAATATAGCACCATCACCATGGAAGTTCATCTTTGACCACATGTAAAACCTAGCTCACTTAACCAAATCAAAAACAAACACCACCATTCTCTTAGTTAGCAAGCTCTACAACCTTGTCTTTTCAAATCCTTCAAAACCACCATTTTGGTGCCGGAGGAGAACTTCCATGGAAGGGCTTGAGCTAATGTTTTTATGCCTTGTTGATCTCCTTTGCTTCAAGGTAAGGAAACAAAAGAAAACTCCATTTCCTTCTTTTTGTACATGCCGAAAATTCACCTCACATGGTGTCTTTACCTTGCTTGTTTAGCTTCATTTGAATCTTCCAAGGGCTAGGAGGAGTCCTCTCTTGATATATTCAAGCTCTCTTTCCATTCCAAGGTAAAACAATCATGTTAATACCTTAAGATAATATATGTAACTAGGGTTTACAATGAGATAAAGCTTAAAGCTTATATACTCATTACAATGTTGGTATATTGTTTAGTTGTTGACAAGGAAGGAAATGCCTTACCGGTTTACAAGGAAACAAGAAAGAAATTTGTGAGGAAAAGAGGTAAACAAGCTATCTCAATGTGGTTTAATGCCTTAGGAGAAATAAGCTTATAATGCTTGTTAAAACTACCTAAAGAGCAAATGGTAAATGAGCTAGTAAAATGCTCTCAAGGAGTTTATTAAAGGAATATGTATTGTTGGGTGTATTTGCAGGTCAAAGGCATTATTATGTGGGAAATTCAGTGTTTAAGGTTTATGCAATTTAAGGGCCTAAGAGCCATGCATTTAAGGGCCTAAGTGCCAAGCAATTTAAGTTATGCACTATATTGTGATGTAGTGCTTAATGTGTGAAGTTTGTGTATAAATGTGTTTGATGGATTTTAGGTGTTCTTGGATGAATAAGGTAGAAAACTAAGTGTTGGATGTGGGTATATACTAGAGAAGCTATGGCCAAATTTGGGAAATGTGTAAGAAGTTCTAAGTGTGTAAGTGAGTTTTGGTGAACTAGGAAGGATTAAAGGTGAATGAATGTTACTTGAGAAGAAAACATGTATTAAGGTGATTTAGAGTGATGCAAGGATTTAGGTGTTGTCTTGGAAGTTCTAGGAATTCAATGGGTGTTTTGTGAATGTATTAAAGTCTTGGAGAAGTTGTTTAGGTTTAGGTAAGGTGGTGTTCAAGGAATAAGTGATGTTTAGGATGATGAAAAAGGAGATTTAGTTAGTAAGAAAAGAAGTTGAGAGATGATGTTAAGTGAGAAGGAAAGTGTTTGGGATAGTAGTTATAATAGGTGAGAAACACCATTTAGGAACATAGTATGAAATGTTGAAAGTGTTAGGAATTTTACAAGGGAATAAGTAAAGGTTTAAGGATTAGAAGATGAGTTGAGGTGGATGTTGTATGTGGATATAAGGTTACAAATGTGTTAGGAAACATTAAGAGGCCTTAGGAGAAGTTTGGTGGAGAATTGGTAAAGTTTGGGTAAGTTTAGAAGGCGACCGACCCAGGGGTCCGACCCAGTTTGGGTCGGTCGAGCCTCTGTTAGATGTGGGAATGTGTTCGGTAATGGTCCGACCCAAAAGGGTGGGTCGGACGTGGGTCGGACGGGCATGATTATAAGGAAGTAAAAGGGTTCTGTAATGGACCGACCCAGATGTGGGTCGGACGGTGGGTCGGTCGGACCAAAAACATGGTTTAAGGTTATGAAATCATATGTGATGATGGGGATTGGTAGGTAATGATGTTATAAGGATGTTAAGGACATGTTAGGTGAGTTTTAATGACAATAAAGTGGGCTAAAGGTTGTATTAAGATGCGAGAGTAAAACGTGTTAAAAATGTAAAGTTATTTAACCAAGTTAACGGGGAAAGTTATAAGCATTAGACTTTAAAACAAACATGTTACCCCAATGTTAATAAAAGAACATGTCATGTCAACAGTTGTTCGAGAATTGCTCGAGGAACATAAGTGGACGTGGTAAAGTGGACTCCGGTGACAGGTATGGTTTTCTTGCAACCTGTGTCCTACCGGATTACACCGGCTTGTATGCCAATATGATTTTTGAGTGTTTGCCACCTTGTAAGATTAAAACATGTAATGAGTTTATAGTAATTCATTTATGTGGCGAATTTGGTCTCCGATACCATTTAACCTCAAATATGTGTTAAACCTTAGCTAACTAAAACTAGGAACACATGAGTGATCGGTATTCGGAGTTGACGGCCCAAACCTTGGGAACGTGCTAACCACGGCTATGTGTGAGTTAGTTGGATATTGTTGTTGTATGCAAGTGTGTGAACCTCCCTTGTGTGCTTAACTCGGTTATGAACCGTATGGGTGTGTGGATGTGGTAGGCTCCATAATGGATCCCTAACTACTTATTATTAAGTGTATATGTACTAATGGGGGGTGAGGAGTCCGGTTGTTCCGGCCACGCGTGTGATGGACGGGAGTCGTTATCTTATCCGGTTCGGCTCTCTTGGTGTATGTATAGGTGGTATTCCAATTTGGTTTCTACCTTCCCTTAGCTTATCCAAAGCTAGTTACTGACTCACGTCGGGCCACAGGGGCATACGTATGTTATTTCGGTGTGCTTGGGATTACTATATCCGACACACCTTGGGTATAAGTTAACCGTTCTATATACCGGACGGTAACGAGGATGGTAACGAGCTTAACATGGGATTGGCAAAAATCCCTAGGCTCACATGGTATACTAACTATGGTGGAAGGTTCCTTGTGAGAACCGATTTTATGGTGTGTATGTAATGTTATATGCTATGCAAATTCCTTGCTATGCTTGTATATATATATATATATATATTGGATGTTTTAAATGAATGCAATGTGTCATGTGTACATCGAAGCAAGAAAGGTTGTTATGTTTTGTTATGTGTGGAATGAATTATGTTGTAGGATATGGAATGGTGGGTCATGGAAATGAATCCCAGTTGTGACAAGAGGCGTTTAAGGATAACCCGATTAATGGGTACACGTCGTTCGTTAAGGAAGTAGCTCCGTTCTAGAGGAGAGCCACTCTAGGGTTTAAGGAATCATTGGATGGTTGGTTAAGTGTGGATGTTTTGGTTATAGGTTGAGCCCATTGAGGCGAAATGCTATGTGTTGTATGTTATGGCTTGTATGCATGATTTAAATATAATCAACTGCATGCTAAGACGACAATTAGTTGTGCGTGGCCCGGTAGCATGTGGGCTGCGGGATTACCATACCAGCAAAGGTGCTGAGCCCCTTGGGGGCCACCCTTTCTCTCCTTTTCTATTTCAGGTACAAGGAGCTGGGAACCGTTCGAGAGTAGGACGGGGCAGATGATTATACATGGGTAGCCATTTAAATGGCGGCGTGAGTATGATAGGCGTAGTAAGACCGAAGTTGTTATCGGCAGTAGTTTGTAAATACTCGGTACAGGGGGAGTGTATGTATATAATAAATGTTGAAGATGGAATGAGGATTGTATGGTGTAGTTGCTCGGGAATCTAGTCCATCAGACCGATACAAATGTACATGTATTAGCCTTGTTAGCCACGTGGGTGGTTAACGGCGTGTAACACCATTGGAATAAGTAATGTGATGAGTTGAGTTTCCGCTGCAGATTGTTATTATGTGTTTGTTGTTGGATGGGGTGTTACAAAGGAATAAGCTGGATCAATAATAGATCATTGATCATACAACTTCATGTATGTATAGGAATCAAATAGTTGAACATCGAAGGAACCCGGTAGTACGAATACGACGGTGAACAGTATGATTTCTTCATGCCCTGTATCCTAACTTGGTTACCCCGATTTATGTGCTTATGTGATCACCAATAAGATAAATGCACGAATCGGACTTTTATCGCACTTAATTGTGTTTGAACTATATTGTTCATGTTGTATTCTCTTGAACATTTAGTTTGTATAATTCATGAAATATATGAATGAGAATGAAGAGTATGTGTAAGTGTTGTGTACTTGAGTAGTGTATTAATGTATGGTATGGAAGTAATGACTTCTACTAATTCCTAACCATCTGACTCATAATTTGAGTAATGAGTAAAATGGAATGAGTAGAAGTCCGATATAGTTTCGGCCACACATGAGGATAAGGAAACACAAGAGGTTGGATCCGAATCCTGGCTGTTATCTTTTCCATGGACCAAATCCCTTGAATGGGTAGCATCCTTGATCAGTGGGCCACCCTAAAGCCCGGTGGTGGGATATAGTAATCCCTGCCCGGAGGTCATACCGACTTGACTTGAGTAAAGTAAAGTAAGTAAGAAGTAAGTTATTGTATGAGTATTGGTCTTGACTATTGTAAGTCATTGGCCTTGAGTAAAAGAGTATCGTACACCCGATTAACCCGGATGCGTAAAGAGGCTAACAAGCCTTGTGTATGTGTGGGAGAAGTGTATCTCCGTGTTGCGGTGAGCATTCAGTAAGTATGAATGGTTGACTTGTAATGTCTTCCTTGTATGCTTGAATGTATGTATGTTGTGAAATGCACGTATTGTATTGTATTGAGTATGAGCATGTATGTATGTATGTATGAATGAAACGAACCGCATGTATTCGACCAAATAGTTGGCGTACCCTCGCTAGTACGCGGGGTATGCGGTTATCATATGCAGGGTAAGCTGAGCCCCTTGGGCAATGTTTTTATCTTACAGGCACCCGCGAGGCGTGATGGTCGAGTAAGGACCGGAATGAATTCTTTTTTGGATAGTTAGTCGATTGGAACGGTGTACCGAGTTGTACATGGCTAAGGCCTTTTTGAGTAGCCGGTGTACCATGTGGTACACCTTTTTGGATAATGGGTTATGATTGAATGGAAAGGAGTAGATGTACAAACTCTTAATTTTTGGGTATAGACTTGGAATGTAATTTATATATTTTGAATACTCGGTAATCAAAGTGTAAGTAGGTATTTGGCATTTTAAGGTAAGTAGCATGTATTCGGTATATTCTAATCGTTTGACCGTTACTGTAAGTAGTAGTAGCCTTGTTAGTCTTGGATGGCTAGCGGCGTTGTATCACCCGCCGGGAGTAAGTATGTAAGTATTCCGCTACGAGTAAGGTAATTATGAGAATGATTAGAGGATAATGGAAGGATTAGCGGGTAGGGATTACAAAAAGTGGTATCAGAGTGAAGTCTCGCTCTGATGATTAGAGTACCGGGTGTAGTGATTACCGAGTTAGGTTATTAACCGTTTTACAACGGAGAATTAGGAACTTAACTAGGAATTACCGTTAACAATAACGGATACCCCTTGACGTCTGTAAAGACGATACCATTGTTGAATCAAGACCACGTGGTCATAGTGTCACAATATCTAATGTAATCCACACTTGTTCAGATGCCAGGACGAGGTCGAGGCCGACCTAGAGGAGAGGCATCTGATGGACCGGGCGCGCAGACGATAGTTGAGATCGTCGCCGCCACCGTAGCACAGATGCTACCGCAAGTAATCACCACTGTACAACAGACGCAGCAAAACCAACAGCAACAACAACAACAACACCAACAACCTGACCCACCTCAACCCCGTGAAACAAATTGGGTAAAGGCAGTCGCCGACCTTCGACCTCCATGCTTTAGAGGCGAGAGCGACCCCGCCATGCTCGAGGCCTATATCCCCGAGATGGAGACGACATTCGAGACACTTGAGACTCCCGCTGGAGTTCGAGTGAGAATAGCTGCGTATTACCTCAAGGACGTGACTATGGACTGGTGGAAGCTCATCAAGGCCGAGCACGTAGCCGACCCCGCATTCGGTTGGGAAGCATTCACCTGTCTCCTCCGATCAAAGTACTATCCCGAGCATGTCAAGACCAAGAAACGGCTTGAGCTCGATGCCCTGAAGATGACGGAGAAGATGACGGTTGATGAGTATTACCGCACCTTCACCTCTCTTCTCAGACTTCTACCCGACCTGGAGTATACCGGCCAAGTCTTGGTCGACTGCTTCTATGGCGGATTGAGCCATCGACTCCGGTATGGCATGAGATTCGCACGGTTTACCTCCCTTCAAGTAAACAACGTTGAACCCTTAAAAGCCATGAACAATACGAATTAGTATTCCCGTATGTAAATGTGTAACCTAATGCCCGAGTAATTCAGGAGTGTTACCACGCTGCATCTCGAGTTGAGATCACTTGCCAGCTAAGAGATGAGGAGCAAGCGCTGAAGCGCAAGGTGGGCAGCAAGGGTAGCACCTCCGACGACCAAAACCAAACCAAACCATGGAAGAAGAAGAAAGGGAAGTACTCCCACCAGAAGAACACCTCAGGAGACGGCAGTGCCCATGCTGAGAAGGGCAAGGCAGCTGATTCGTTACAGCTTGCCTACACTGCACCAGTGGCAGTGAAGCCACTAAGGTCTCAGCCCTACAAGGGTAAGAACCTGAAATCGAAATTAGTACACTTGTGAATTAGTATGTATATGGGGTATTGTAAGTATACCGAACCTCGCTAACTTGGAAACTATAGGTTCTGGATTTGGCCATGGCAAGAGCCAAAATGATGGCCGCAGTTATGTGTGCCGAAACTGCAACAAGGATCATCCCGGCACCGATTGCCGAGGAAGGGAGATCCGCTGCTACAATTGTCGAAAGCCGGGGCACCGTGCTAATGCATGCCAAGAAAACTCAAGGCCCAAGGGCAACTATCAGGGCTACAAACAGCGCGAAGGCAAGGAGGTTGCATCTGGCGATGCTCATGCCCAACATACCTCATAGGGACAGGGGTCCCGGGGTCCGCAGAAGGGCGCACCGCAGAGGCAACCGGCCTTGCACATCATAGACCGTGACGGGACCAGTACTAAATCCAGCCCAGGCATTAACCGTAACCTTTAATCCTTGAGAAGCATGTCTAGAGTAATGAAATATCTGTATGTATGGATGCATGAATGTGTAAGTACTTGAAGTACGAAATTGAGCATGAGTTAGTAAAATGGAAGTACATATTAAGCATGAAATGAATTAGTGAGCCTAGAACTCACACTAGATGAAATTTACCACCTTAGGGAAATTCCTTATCTGTTACCCAATGCCTTCAAACCCACCTCGTGAAGAGACCGACATCGCCACTCACCACTTCAACAGTGAACAGCGCCAAGTCATCCTCCCAGGTATGATCTTAAAAAGGATATCTGACACCCGAAGCACAAGTTTCAATCATCCGACGATGCAACGAGCTAGGGATGGGTCCAGGAGGATTTTATACACCCGAATTCCCCGGTGGAGCAACAATGAAGCTGAAGATGATGTGCTTGGGAAAGGATTGGAACCCTTATACCAAGACATACCAAACGACGTGAACAGGAGACGGAGCAACACCTCCATCAATACCCACTGAGTACCAAACGCTTGTCACTCAAGATGTGGAAATTGCACAACAATGTGAAGATGAATCAATCCTTGCACTTGAAACAGATTTATGTATCGTCAACTTCTATGAGAAAGAAGGACGACTTGGCTTACACCAAGATAAGGATGAGACAACGGAATCTCTTGAACTAGGAGTGCCCGTAGTGTTTTGGTCCATTGGTGATGACACTGTATTTTTGAATAGCAAGCATAAGCGTGTGGACCTCACAGAGAAACTGGTATTGAGATCAGGAGATGTCCTAATCATGGGTGGAAAATCAAGGTTACTGTATCACGGGATCAAAAAGATCAAGCTGAACACGGCACCACTGGCAATAATCAATGCCACACACATGAAACCAGGATGCCTGAACCTTACCTTTAGAAAGTATTAATCTTGTAGTAGCATGTAACCTAGTAGTGACGTGTACTAGAGACACAGTATGTATGATGGTTGGTTTATTCAATAGAAGCAGTGTTAGTTATTAAATTCCACTTGTGTTCCACCATCGTTACTTATAATCTAATGAATCAATAGGTTGTGGACTCGGTATCGAAGGTAACCTGAGTATCCTCACCGAAGCACAAGCCGGCAAAAGCGGCATCATTCTAACGGGAACATTCCCAGTAAATGGCATCGAAGCCTCAGTACTATTCGACTCCGGCGCCTCTCACACCTTTGTATTACCATCATTTGCAAAGAGGTTGGGGCTAGACGCAGATGAGCTACCAATCTTCTTGGTTACTCTCCCGTCGAAGGAGCGAGTAAAGTGTACCAAGTACTACCACACCGCCATAATTCGAATCAAAGGCGAAGAATTTCCCATCTCCTTCATTGAATTCAACAGGTTGGGATTTGACCTAATAATCGGAATGAACTGGTTGGAGCGGCATAAGGGGAGGATCCTATGCGCCGGGCACCGATTGCTGCTCAAGAGTCCATCTGGGGTCACTATTTCATACCGCTAGAGACCGAGAGAGCCTTCAACTACAGTCATTTCCACAATGGCAATGTACCGGGAGCTCAGAAAAGGACATGATGTCTATTTATGCCATGTGCAAGATCTGGAGAGAGACCTAGAATTTAGTAATGATGTAGCAGTAGTCTCAGAATTCCCTAATGTATTCCCGAAGGAGCTACCTAGAATGCCACCACAAAGAGTAGTAGAGTTCGAAATCGACCTTGTACCTGGTACTGGTCCCATTGCTAGGGCACCATACCGTATGACACCTGCAGAAATGACAGAGCTTAAAGAGTAACTACGTGATCTACTCGACAAAGGGTTCATACGCCCGAGCGTATCACCCTGGGGAGCACCGGTCCTCTTCGTGAAGAAGAAGGACGGTAGTCTCCGCCTCTGCATCGACTACCGCGAATTGAATGCGGTCACTGTAAAGAACAAGTACCCATTGCCACGCATCGACGACCTGTTCGATCAGTTGAAGGGAGCTTCGGTCTTTTCTAAGATTGATCTCTGATCTTTAGATCACCAAATTGCTATGAAAGAGCAAGACATTGAGAAAACAGCATTCCGAACAAGATATGGCCACTACGAATTCACAGTGATGCCATTCGATTTGTCTAACGCACCAGCCAAATTCATGGACTTAATGAATCCACTATTCAGTGATCAGCTAGACACTTCAGTAGTAGTATTCATCGACGACATCCTTGTGTATTCGAAGTCAGTAGAAGAACATGAAAACCAGTTGAGAAGAGTACTTGAGACACTACGCGAGAATCAGCTGTATGCGAAATTCTCCAAATGCGAGCTTTGGCTAGATCAGGTATCATTCCTCAGTCATGTCATCTCGAGCGCGAGTATTTTAGTAGATCCATCCAAATTCGAAGCAGTACGATCATGGCCTAGACCTAAGACTGTTACCGACATTCGGAGCTTTCTTGGTTTAGCCAGTTATTACCGGAGGTTTGTAAAGGACTTCTCAAAAGTCGCTAAGCCCATGACGTCATTGATGAAGAAAGATGCACCGTTTGTATGGACAGATGAGTGCGGGGTATCCTTCCAGAGCCTAAAAGACTCATTGACCTCAGCGCCAATTCTCACTCTTCCAGAGGGCACAGAGGGATTTGAGGTGTGCTGTGATGCATCGGGCAAGAGCATGGGATGCGTACTCATGCAGCATGGCAAGGTTATAGCTTACGCCTCCCGCCAGTTGAAAAAGCATGAAGAGAATTACCCGACACACGATCTAGAGTTAGGAGCCATTGTCTTCGCCTTGAAGATATGGCGACACTATCTCTATGGGGTAAGCATCACCATCTACTCCGACCACAAAAGTTTACAGTATGTATTCACACAGAAAGAACTGAACCTAAGATAGAGGAGGTGGATGGAGTTCCTCTCAGATTACGACATCAACCTCCAGTATAAAAAGGGGAAGGAAAACGTTGTAGCCGACGCCCTGAGTCGTCGAGCACACTCGCTCCATTCACTACTCGCTTCTTCTAGCTGGGTTGATGAGGTGCGAGACGCTCAGTTGAGCGACCCTTACTTCACGAAAATCAGACAGAAAATCACAGAGGGTACCTTCGAGAGCCGAAAGTACGACTTCAAATTGCATGAAGATGGTCTGATCCGATTGAATGGCAGGATATGCGTCCCCCGAAGCAATGCTGAGCTAAGGGATCACATTCTACGAGAGTCACATTGCTCGACATTGCATGTCCATTCGGGAGCCTCTAAGATGTACAAAGACATGAAGAGGTACTTCTGGTGGTCAGGAATGAAATCCGACGTGACTGAGTATGTTCTGAGGTGTCTCACATGCCAGAAGGTGAAGTTCGAGCACCGAAGACCGGGAGGAATGGTGCAATCTGTACCCATTCCGGAGTGGAAATTCCACGATATCTCCATGGATTTTGTTGTTGGACTCCCACCTGCTAGGGGAGGACACTACATGATCTGGGTAGTAGTCGATCGTCTCACCAAGGTTACCCGATTCATACCGATGAAGGACACCTGGAAGGTGGCGAAGCTCGCGGAGCTATTCGACAAGGAGATCATTCGACACCACGGAGTCCCGAAAACTATAGTATCTAACCGCGACACCAGATTTCTTTCGAGATACTGGAGAGCAACACGGGAAGCGCTTGGTACTGAGTTGAAGCTTAGCACCGCCTTCCACCCACAGACCGACGGTCAGACAGAAAGGACCATCCAGACACTAGAGGATATGCTTAGGGCATGTGCCTTAGACTTCCAGAGGAGCTGGATTGAGAAGCTTCATCTTATCGAGTTTTCGTATAACAACAACTATCATGCTTCGATTAGGATGTCGTCGTTCCAAGCTTTGTATGGTAGACCCTGCCGTACCCCGTTGTGTTGGGATGAGTCAAGTGAAGTGGTCATCATAGGACCAGAGTATCTGGAACAAGTACAAGGTGAAGTTCAGCAAATCCGAGCAAATATGAAAGCAGCCCAAGATAGACAGAAATCCTACGCAGATGTGCGACGACGCAACCTTGAGTTCGCCGTGGGCGACCAAGTGTTCTTGCGTGTCTCACCTATGAAGGGCGTCTTTCGATTTGGCCAAAAGTGCAAGCTGAGCCCAAAATTTGTAGGCCCGTACATGATTACCGAGAGGATTGGAGCCATAGCTTATAGGCTAGCATTGCCTGAAGAATTGGGGCATGTTCATGATATCTTTCATGTATCACAACTCAAGAAATACATAGCTGATCCCTCTCATGTATTAGAACCCGAGCAACTATCCCTAGAGCCGACGATGAGATATGTCGAGACTCCACTACGAATCCTTGATACGAAGACAAGAGACACTAGCCATAAATCTGTACGAATGGTGAAGGTCTTTTGGTCTAACCACGATGTCGAGGAAGCGACTTAGGAATTAGAGGACGTCATGAAGGTGAAGTCCCCAAATCTATTTGTAGACTAGATGTCTAGTATCCGTATAGTACGGAGGGGTACAAGGCGTACCCCTTTTAAAGGGGGGTAGAGCCTTTTGCTTTTGCATTGCTTCAGGTTAGCATTGCATAGTATGTATGTATAGTAATTGTATTTTGTTGGCACATGTAGTGCTAATTGTATTTTATTGGCATAAGGTAGTGCTAGTAGCATCCAGTATGTAGTTCAACGGGTATGGTATGTGTGTAATGAGTAATGCATTTGTGTTGTACGATATATGACACGAATGACAATGTGAAGAGTATGGTGAATGGTATTGTGAAATGTATAGTGGAATGTGTGAATTGGATTGTGCATGGTGTATGGTATTTGAATTGGTGTATACTTGTAGTGTAAGAACTGTGAACACCTTGTAAGGTGGTAGTAGAGTGCATTGTGGCAATTGGCTTGCCAAATGAGTAAAAATAGTAAACCGTAAACCTTGAACAACTTTGAGGCCAAAGTTCCTTAAGGGGGGTAGATTGAAATACCCTGTAATTAAAAATAGTGATTAATTAGGCTAATAAATATTTTAAAGGCTTAATTACACTTAAATAAACATGAGGGAACAAATCCCGAAGAAAACGGACCTTTAAAATGGGTTAAAAGCATAAACAAACCTTAAAGCGCGTTTTTAGGGGAAACCGGGAAAACGCGACTTTAAACGGGTCAAATAGACTCATAATGATTTTGGTCAACCAATTAGTCATTAATAAACAGTAATAAAGGTTGGGAACCAATACAATTAATTAAACGAGAAAATTCCGGAAAACGGGCTCCGGTTAGTAAAAACTGTAACAAACGAGAGTTATGGGGTGAGAATGTAAATAAGAAAAATTAATGTGTCCACTTTTGCAAATAAAAAGCAAAAAAATTGATTGTGTGTGTGTAAGGGGGCGGCCAGCTCTCTCTCTCACATTCTCTTAATTTCCTTCTTATTTACTAAATGACAAACAAAATAAGTAAAAGCAAAAAGTAACCCTCACTCTCCTATCCTCACCTCTCTCTCACGTTTTCCCCACCCTCTCTATTCTCTTCTTCCTCCTTGGGCGACAGCCATGGAGAATTGAGAAAACTCACACAAAACCCACCTTCTCTCCTCTTGTTAACCCCTTAATCCTTCTCCAAAAATTACAAAATTAGTACCATTGGAATCCCCTTGCAAAGGAGAACATCTTCCTCCTTTCAAAAATTGAAAACACTCATTTTCATCTCCATGGGTGTGCTGCATTTGGAGCTTGAGTACCACCATTAGAAGCACCTTCACCTCCTTGTCATTTTGAGGTAAAAATATTCTTGAAAACCCATCTTTTTCTAGCCCTTGTTGGCAAAACGAAAATTCAAACTAAACCCTTGTTTGGTGCCTTGTATTCTAGCCGATTTTGGCTTTCTCATTGGTGTTGGAATCTTGCTTTGGTTGCTGTCCACCACTCCATCTACCCATTGGAAGGTAATGCTCCATGTTAAACTTTAAACAAGCATAAACCCTAGATTAGTAAAGGTAGTTTTCTAAGTAGTTGTGTATGTTGATATGGGCTGCGGCATTGGTGTGTGAACCCCATTGGGACCGAGAACAAGAGAGAAATAAAGAAGGAGGAAGAATGGAAAGGAAAGGAAAGAAAAACTAGTAAGACAAGGTAATTACTCTTACCTTGAACTAGTTTTGTATTGTGTAATGTAACAGTTTTTAAGCATTGAAATGACTAATGTAATCGGTAATGAGTAATGAGTATGCTATAGTATAATGAGGAAAGGTAATGTAACAGTTTTGAAGTTTTTAAATGATGTTTAAAAGCTTGGGAAAACATTGGGTATTGAATATGTATGTGTAGGAATTTTATTGTGTTGTAGTGGAGTTGAAATGTGTGTATAATGTATTGGATAAACAGGTGTAGGAATGAGCAATTGTGAGCTGAAACACATGTGGGTAATGTTAAAAATATAGGGGAGACTATGTCAAAATTTGTTTAGGAATTTGCGGATTTAGTTGTGTAAGAAGAGGAAATAACCTAGGTGTATTTGGAGAGTGTAAAGGGGAGTAGTTTTGTGTCTTGAAACAGATTTGAAAAGGGTTTAAATAATGAGAAGAACTAGAGTGTAAAGTAATGTATTTTGAATGCTAGGACTGACATTAGTTGAGGAAGTATTGGCGGATAGAAGTTAAGGTGAAAAATCTGTAGCATAATAGAGGAAACAAAATCTGTAGCATTAGTGTAAGGAAAACTAGTATAAGTGTTGGAAAGAAGTGAGGAAAATTGTGTAAGTGGATGTAGGAATTGAGTAGTAAGTTTGGTGGATGAACTAAGGTGATTTGGAGGGTTTAATGAGTGTTAAACATGTGGGGAATGTATTAGTAAAGTTTAGGGAAGCAATGGGAAAGTAAAACACCAAAAACAGATTTTAAAATTGAAGTACTGGGCCGGACCGAACTTGCAAGGTCGGTCGAGCCCTGAATTATAAAGACGGGAACCTACTGGAATGGACTGACCTTGAGACCGGACTTGCAAGGTCGGTCAGACCAGAACTTTTCCCGTCTGAAACTTACTGGAATGGACCGACCTTGGGACCGGACTTGCAAGGTCGGTCGGACCTGAAATTTTCACGCAATGTAACTCATTGGAATGGACCGACCTTGGGACCGGACTTGCAAGGTCGGTCGGGTCTGAATTTTTTAGTAACGAAACTTACTGACTTCGACCTACCTTGGGTCCGACCCTGGGTAAGGTCGGTCGAGTCAAAACAAAAAAAAATATTTATATTATATGATTATAGTAATCTATATATATATATATATATATATATGCCTATACACATATATGCATATGTATGTAGTAATACACCATTAAGGAAGTAGTAATGGTAGGAAAATAAGTAAATGAGTAAGGAAGCGAGTTTAAGAAGTAATAAGGAAAAGAATGGTTTTATAATCAAGTATGAATGTAAAGGTGTAGCAAGTATACATTAGGAGTATTAATGAAGGAATAAGCTGGATCAATAATAGATCATTGATTATACAACTTCATGTATGTATAGGAATCAAATAGTTGAACATCGAAGGAACCCGGTAGTACGAATACGACGGTGAACGGTATGATTTCTTCATGCCCTGTATCCTAACTTGGTTACCCCGATTTGTGTGCTTAAGTGATCACCAATAAGATAAATGCACAATCGGACTTTTATTGCACTTAATTGTGTTTGAACTATATTGTTCTTGTTGTATTCTCTTGAACATTTAGTTTGTATAATTCATGAAATATATGAATGAGAATGAAGAGTATGTGTAAGTGTTGTGTACTTGAGTAGTGTATTAATGTGTGGTATGAAAGTAATGACTTCTACTAATTCCTAACCATCTGACTCCTAATTTGAGTAATGAGTAAAATGGAATGAGTAGAAGTCCGATATAGTTTCGGCCACACGTGAGGATATGGAAACACATGAGGTTGGATCCGAATCCTGGCTGTAATCTTTTCTGTGGACCAAATCCCTTGAATGGGTAGCATCCTTGATTAGTGGGCCACCCTAAAGCCCGGTGGTGGGATATAGTAATCCCTGCCCGGAGGTTATAGACTTGACTTGAGTAAAGTAAGTAAGAAGTAAAGTATTGTATGAGTATTGGTCTTGACTATTGTAAGTTATTGACCTTGAGTAAAAGAGTATCGTACACCCGATTAACCCGTGAGTGTAAAGAAGCTAACAAGCCTTGTGTATGTGTGGGAGAAGTGTATCTCCGTGTTGCGGTGAGTATTCGGTAAATATGAATGGTTGACTTGTAATGTCTTCCTTGTATGCTTGAATGTATGTATGTTGTGAAATGCACGTATTGTATTGTATTGAGTATGAGCATGTATGTATGTATGTATGTATGAATGAAACGAACCGCATGTATTCAACCAAATAGTTGGCGTACCCTCGCTAGTACGCGGGGTATGCGGTTATCATATGCAGCGTAAGCTCAGCCCCTTGGGGCAATGTTTTTATCTTACAGGCACCCGCGAGGCGTGATGGTCGAGTAAGGACCGGAATGAATTCTTTTTGGGATAGTTAGTCTATTGGAACGGTGTACCGAGTTGTATACGGCTAAGGCCTTTTTGAGTAGCCGGTGTACCATGTGGTACACCTTTTTGGATAATGGATTATGATTGAATAGAAAGGAGTAGAAGTACAAACTCTTAATTTTTGGGTATAGATTTGGAATGTAATTTATATATTTTGAATACTCGGTAATCAAAGTGTAAGTAGGTATTTGGCATTGTAAGGTAAGTAGCATGTATTCGGTAGATTCTAATCGTCAGACCGTTACTGTAAGTAGTAGTAGCCTTGTTAGTCTTGGATGGCTAACGGCGTTGTATCACCCGCCGGGAGTAAGTAAGTAAGTATTCCGCTGCGAGTAAGGTAATTATGAGAATGATTGGAGGATAATGGAAGGATTAGCGGTTGGGGTGTTACAGTTTTGGCCAGAAAGGCAAGTTGAGCCCGAAATATGTGGGGCCTTATGTTGTGACGGAGCGGATAGGCCCGGTAGCTTATAGGCTAGATTTACCTGCTGAGCTGGGCAAGGTACATGATGTATTTCATGTGTCCCAGTTGAAGAAATATATGTCTCATGTACTTCAGCCTGAAAGGCTAACGCTAGAGCCGACCATGCGATCAGTGGAGACTCCCGTACGGTTTCTGGACACTAAGAGTCGGGACACTCGCCATAAGTCTGTAAGACTGGTGAAGGTCCTCTGGTCTAACCAGGACGTTGAGGAGGCCACTTGGGAGCTGGAAGATAAGATGAAGGTGAAGTACCCGTTGTTGTTTACTCCGTAGTATTTGTATGTATAGGGTACGGGGCGTACCCCTTTTAAGGGGGCTAGAGCCGTTTCAGTTATGTATGTACGACATGTATTGAAATACATCATCTATGTTGTTATGTTATAGACCTTTGAGTCTAAGTGATGTTATGTTATCGGGACTACGAGTCCAACATTATGTAAAGTATGTTTGTTATGAAAGTGTTGTTTTATAAGTAATCCCCGTGTTCTAATATTGAAGATGTGTGGGAAGTATGAACTTTGGGGACAAAGTTCTTTTAAGGGGGGTAGATTAAAATGCCCCAAACCTATATATGTTGTTTAAATATTAAATTATGGTATATTAAGGCTAAAAAGTGCCCTAGAAACATTAGTGAACAATTTAAACCATAGAAAACACTATAAAATACCACAAAGGCAATTAGAGCAAAAATGTGCTCTGAGCTTGGGATAACCTTGGCTTAGACTCTAAGAGCCTACCAAGACCTTATTTACATGTTAATTAACATGTTAAATCAATTACCAAAGAAAACCAAGCTTGAAAACAAGTTAAAACACAAAATGTGCTTTAAGGAGTCTTAAAGCACATTTTTGAAAAATTGTCTTGTAAATGGGTTTTGAATGGCTAAATGTCCATCATTACTCTTTAATCAACATGTGTATTACTTAGTATCACATTAGGAGGTCTAAATCAATGGGAAATCAAAAATTTCACAATTATGTGCATTAATTTGTGAATAGGGACCAAATAGTGCTAGTTTAAGACATTGGTCAATGTAAGTCAACTAAATGGTCAACAAAGACCACAAAACACCCCATTTGACTAAGGGGGCCGGTTTTCAAGTGTGACTCACCACACTTAGTTAACTAAATAAAGAAGGAAGCAAAAGTAAGTAAATTCACTATTTACGTTTTTACTTAAATATCTTTCAAAATTTACCTCTCTCTTCATTCTCTTCTTCCTTTCTCATTTCCCACTGTCTCCAACCTGCATCCTCTCTTCTCCATCAGTTTTAATACAGTCCACACACATACTCCATCTTTGAATGCTTATATCTCTTAGCTCCATGTACCAAAATTAATTCCAAGACCACTATTCTCTTAGTTTGGTCAAGCTCTACAATCTTGTCTTTTCTAATCTCCAAAACCTTCATTTCGGTGCCAAGAAGAATCACCATGGAAGGAGCTTGAACTCATCTTTTCACACCTCATTGTTCTCCTTTGCTTCGAGGTAAGGAAAACCAAAGAAAAACTTCATTTCCTCTTGTTTTTATTAGTGACCGAAAATCACCACTTCATGGTGTTTTCTTTTGATCATTCTTAGCTTCATTCCAATCTTCAAAGGGCTTGGTGGAGTCCTCTCTTGCTACTTAATCCAATTCCCATTCAATTCTAAGGTAAAACATTCATTTTTGTGTTTTAAGGAATTATGTAACCTAAGGTGTTATACCCAAAATTTTGACCCCCCCTGGTTAGGGTCTACGAGATTTTGGTGTTTTGAGGGGCATTTAATCGAGTAATGAGGGATTCCGGCTCGATCGGCGCATCCCAGGGCATGAGGAGCAGTTTCGTCATTGTCAGGGGTGTTTTTGTAATTTTTAAGGCTCCTGGGACCTCCTATAGGCTTTCTCTCTCCTCCGAAAGAGGCTCAAATCAGCTTGAAATACTTTGATATTTTAACCCATGATAGAGGATGCAATTCTAAGCATAATGGCGTTGGAATTTTGATTTTTCAAATTTCCAATAATTTTCTAGTAATTTCTGACTGAATCTAACGAGAAATTCAATTTAAAAATATTTCAACATTTAAAAAATCCGATTCCACTTCAGAAAATTCATAATTTCCATCCTTGACACGTGGTTAAAATTTCACAGCAAAATTCCTTTGGGAAGTCATTGAATTAAAATATCAAAAAATCTTACTTTTACTAGATTTTCTTTATCTTTAAGAAAGTCTATATAAGGGGATAGGTTTTTTGATAAAATCAGAACCTCATATGCTCAAGAACCCTAGGGAGTCAGAAAACACAGCCTCCTCTCTCTCTCTCACGTTTTCCAACACCCGGCCACCCAAATCATACCGAAAATCCCCCGAAATCACCATCTAAACACGTTTTCCAATCTCCAAAGCACCAATAATCATCAAAACCCCATAAAAACATCACCAAAACGTGAAGAACAGCAAGAACAACCAACAACCAGAAGCTTGGTTTGAAGTCCTTTCGGGTCTGCCATCAACGGAGCACTCGACGAATCCCGGTGTGAAGAATCATCGTGAATCCGAAGGTAAAACAGGTAGAAATTTCACTTTCCTAACTCCTCACGATATTATCAGTCTTGCCTCAAAATTTGGGCTTAAACTAACTCTTTTTCGCTTCTGTATCGTTAATTGTTTCAGCTACTGCCTTGTTACTTGTTTGCTAAGTTTCGTATTAATTTTGATGTCAAATTGAGTTCTTTCAATTACTAACGTGTTTAAAATCCTTCAGGCTACACACCCATAAAATTTGAGCTCAAAACACCCTCGGGAACCATCGAAAACCCACTGTCCGTGGGCTGTCCGTGACCTCGGACTCATTGTCCGGGACCACGGACGCGTTGTCCGTGACCACGGACACCCACGGATGGTGGCGGGATTTTATATTTTTCAATTTTTCAAATTTTAGGGTTTCTGTCAACACAGGTCCGGGCCCACGGACACCCTGTCCGTGGCCCTGGACTTTTCAAGTTTGCGTTTTTATTTTAGTTCTGTTTTTGAAATCACTGAATTCAACTGGGGTCCATGGTCTCGGACATTATGTCCGTGGCTACGGACGTAATTAAAATTTGACCTAATCCTGCCTCTGAAACCCTAGTTTAGGTAACTTTCAGTTTCACTTTAATTTTCTGTCAAAAAACCGTTAAAAAATAAAAAAAACAGAAGCGCGCACCTAGGTTAAAAACAACTTTGTAGAAAGCCGTAAATAAACCAAGTAGAGGAAAAACGACCTAGGAAGGGTAATGAAAGTAATTTGAACCCTAATTAAGTCGAATATCAAGCCCCCGAACCCAAACTCTCCTTTCCTAATTTGATCTAGGTTAAAATTAGGTGGCGACTCATAATAGGTTCCAGTGAGCTAGCTTAGGTTTTGATAATTATTGTTATATGACATAGTTATTAATCTTAGGTTATAAGTGGACCTAAAACCCAATTAGATCCTAATCAACTTAATCCACATAGGATAGGGTTTAAAATCGAGGCTCACATAAGGTTTATTAATGAGTATAAGCTTGAAGCTTAATGCTCATTGTCTTTACTTGTGTATGGATAGAAGGTTGACAAGTAATCAAGTTCCTTGCTAATCTTCAATCCAAGGAAACAAGAAAGAAGTTGTAAGGAAAAGAGGTAAATGAACTAACCTAATGTGCTTTAGGAAAATTGAGTTTTAAATGCTTATTAAACTACCTAAGGAGCCAATGGCAAATGAGCTAGAAAACTATCCTCAAAGAGGCTATTAAAGGCATATGAAATGATGTGTGTAATTGCAAGTCAAAGGCAAATATAATGTGGGAAATTCAGTGTTTATGGTTTATGCAATTTAAGGCCGTAAGAGCCATGCAATTTAAGGGCCTAAGTGCCAAGCAATTTAAATTATGCACTATATTGTGATGTAGTGTAGTTTAAGGCTTAGATGTGTGTAAAGAACATTTTTATGTGAATAAATGTTCTTGAGTGTTTAAAAGTGAAAAACCTTGTGTTTTGGGTGTAAGGAAATACTAACAAGCTATGTCAAAATTTGAGTAGAAAGTAAGGAGTTTAGATGTTTTAATGAAGTTTAGTGACCTAGGTTGTACTAGGAATGGTTAAGATTTAAACTTGTGAAAGAAAAGGAATTAAGGTGTTCTTAGGTGTTAAAAATGTATAGGCATTGTCTGGGAGAGGTTAGTGTTCATTAGGTTGTAATGATACATCAAAGTCATGGTGGAAAGTACTCAAGTCTAGAAAAGTTGGTGAACAAGAGAAGAATTGTGTTGTGAGAGTTTAAGTGTGTATGAGAGGAAAAAAATAGAAATAGTTGGTGTAAAGGAAGTGTTGAGCAAAAATAATGCTTAAGGAGTAGTGGTAGTGAAGGAAAGGTACATTTTGGTTAGTAGGTGTTTTAGGCATAAAACTACCACATAGGAACTTAAGGAAAAAATATCACAAGTGTTGATGAGTTTTGTAAGGAATTGAGTGATGGATTTGGACAAGCAATTAGAAGAGGTTTGAGGTGCCAAATTAGTGTTAAAACATGTTAGGATTTATGTAGAAACATTGGGAGAAGGTTAGGTTTGGATTGGAGGTTTAAAAGTGACTGAAAAACAATGTTCTGGAGTGATTCTGGAGTGGTCCGGGTTTGTAAATCGGTACCTAAACCTGGACCACCCTAAAAGCATAGTCGTAGATTCAATTCTGTATGTGGTCCGGGTTTGTATCCCGGTACACAAACCCAGACCAGGTGAAAATGTAGGCAGAGAGTTAAGCGATGAGTTGGTCTGGGTTTGTAAACTCGGACACAAACCCGGACCACCCTAAAAATGTTCCAGAAGGTGTTTTTAAGCATTTCTAAGGTGGGGATTTTAATGTTAATGATAATATATGACTGTTAGGACATGTTTGGTGACTTTTAATGACCATTAGGAGGGTGAATAAGTGTGGGTTAAGCGTAAAAGTATATAATATAATTATGTGAAGTAATTAACTAACTAGAAGTCAAGTACGGTAATTAACCGACATTACTAAATGTGTATAGGAGTTGCCTATGGTGGAAACCAATCGAAGCAGGGACCAAGGTATGGTTTTCTTGTAGTCTGTTGACTACCAGTTTACACCGGCTTGTGTGTTGTTTGTTTTCTGTATGTTTATGACCTTGTAAGACCTAAATCATGAAACGAGTTTACAGTCATTGTTAATAATCTGACGTGTGTGCACCGGTACCGTTAACCTCGAATACGTACTAACCCATTAGGTAACTAACTAGGTCACGTAAGAGAGCGGTACACAGATAATGTTCCGACTCAAGGAATGTTCTAGCTACGGCTATGCTTGAACTAGTGGTGGTATGTGTTACTAAATTATGTCTCATCTCCCTTGTGTGTTGATAAGCCGCAGACTTATCATATTTTATGCACTAGATTTAGTATTATATTTATCTAAATAAAGTTATATTTATGTTATTTATGCTTATTATGTGTTAAAATATAATATTTGTACATATTTATGTTTTTATGAGTTTTCTGTGCAAGGAATGATTTTCTAGGCAAAAGTTCAGTTGAAGCCGGACTCCATGCCGGGTAGTTTCTGCACGGCATAAGTACAGAATAGAAAAGAGACCTTGCCGGACATGATGCCGGGTAGATTCCATCCGGCATAAGTGAAGAGTCGCCACGGTTGACCAGACGATGACCGTTATTGACCGTTGGAGATTTAGCTAGTGCCGGGTGTGATGCCGAGTATTTCCTACCCGGCATAGGCACTGTTTCGCGCGGAATTGACGGTTTCGACCGTTAACAGTTGGGCGCATTTATCACGTGTGCCGGCTATTGGTGATCCGGCACGACGCCCGGCAACAACACATTTGATGCCTATAAATAGGCCGAGGAAGGCAACAATTTGACAGATTCCAACATACATATACACTCCATCCACGTCCCTATTTCCGCCACATTCCATCTGTTGGTGTCCAAGAGTTTCTACGGATCCATCCACGAAGGAAAAGAGAAGATTACCTTTTCGGGTTAAGGCTTTTGATTAATCTTCTTCTCCCCCATGTATTTCTTCCATGTTTGAGTGGATGGTGAAGTAGAGATCCTTGTTAGTTTGGTTAGGGATGAGTTCCTTCCTTGTAAACACTTGATCATTCAATATAATATTCCACAAGTTTTTCTAAGATTCAAGTTTCCATATAAGGCAGAATGGGTTCGCTACTTGTTCTCCTATCTTCTAAATTTCACTTGAGGTTCAAAAGACAAGAGTGTTTTTGGTTAAGGAATCTTAGTGGTCCGTCACCGTTATTAGATGCAGAGTGTAGATGGCAACACCGAAAGAGTTGAAGAACCTTATCCATTTTCATTATTTCAGTCGAATACTGACGAGAGATCGTTGGGTTCGAATTTGGGTAGTGAGTCCTTGTTTTCGGGTTTCGAAACTGGGATAAAAATTCACATTTCGTTCTTGCCGGATCTAATGCCGGGTTGGTTCTGTCCGGCATATTCAACGTCTTTGAATATGCCGTGCATAAACTATCCGGCAGGATATCCGACACGTTCATTTGTTCGGGTGATTTCAGAGACGTGTTATGTATTAAGTGTTCACAGTGGTACTAGGGGTGGATCTAGTCCCGAATCATACATTTAGTTAGGATTTTAGTTAGTTATTTTAGATTAGAATTACATTTACTTTTCCCCCCTTGTCTTAGAATAGGCTTTTGCCCAGATTAGGACTAATTTTCTATAAGTCCCTTGGGTACGATACTCTCGTCGTATATTTACACTATACTCCGACCGGGTTTTATTTTGCTACCCTTAGAAGAGTTGTAGGATTAATTTATTATTTTATTCATTTTATATATAGTTTTTCCCCTACAATTTTCTGTTAGCAAATTGGCGCCGTTGCCGGGGACTTGGAATTAGTCCAAGTCCTTAAATTCGGTAAGTTTTTATAAAACGCCCTATTTATTTGTTTGATTCTTTGATTCTTTAATTTTTTCGCCCTTAGTTTTGCAGACTTGAATGTGCCATGCGGAGTGCCGGGCGTCTGTCACCCGGCAAACTCGGAGGAAGTCTGTTGCCGGATATGACTTACCCGGCATTGTGTCCGGCATGTTCAAAGTTTTTCAAAATTTCTTACAGTATTGAGTTCTTGGCAATTTAAATTTATTCTTGCTTACTCCCATTCGTTATTACCATCTCCTAATAGTCCCTATACTATGATTCTTTAATTTAGATTTCGAGTTTGAACTGCGTTGTATATGCCGGATTAACTATAAACGGCTTATCGAAGGAATTCTATGCCGGACAGGGTTTATCCGGCATGTCACCCGGCATGTTCAAATTCTCTTAGTATTTTTTATCGTAAATAGTAGGGACAGTTAGGAATGATCCCCTACAATCCCTTAATTACTCTTACATATTTTTTTATTATCCTTTACTTTCAATGTCTTTAATAAGTTTATGTTCGATTTTTTGTCTCGCCGGGCGTAACGCCGGGTAAAATCAGCCCGACAATCTTGGAGGAAGTCCAATGCCGGACTTCGAACACCCGGCACCACGTCGGCATACGCAACTTTGTTTCTTTTTATTTTTGCGAATTTAATTATGTTAATATCTTTATTTATTATTACAAACATCTCGTTTATCCATCCCTTCTCTCTTTTTGATTTATTTTATTTTCTCTTCGAGTTTAAATAAGCCGGGCAGGAAGCCGGGTATGACCAATCCGGCATTAATGAAAGAAGTCCATTGCTGGATACGAGTCGCCCGGCATTATGTTCGGCATTTTCAAAAAAAAAAAATTCAAAAAAAAAAATTATTATTATTTTTCTCTCTTGAATTGGTAACATTCCTGTCTTATTATTATTTTTCGTACTATAATTTGTTTAATTTATAATTTTGTGTACTCCTCCAAAGTAAATTAGGTGAATGCAGTTCAAGCACACTCCCTACACAAATACTCAAATATAGCAGGCGATTGACAAGAGCTCTCTTCCTCAGCAGGTGAATGTGGTTAGGGCACAACCACACACCTAGAGCACTGAATTCCAAGATTTTCAACACCTGAGGAAGTGGAAATTACATGAGATCTGACCGTTCGCACGGAGCATAAGTCGCTACAGCAACTTTTTGCTCAACCATGACCACTTGGTCAACTCCCGTCTCTAACGCTAAATTTATCAATGGGAGTATGCGAGATCGTTCATAACCTCTATCGATATCTCTGATCACTCTGCCAAGTAGCCAAAGGCTAAGTGTAGGGCAGCCCACGCATCTGGTCTTCTTTCATCACAGGGGAGTCACTTCTTTTCTTTATTTCTTTATTTTTCTTTCTTTCGAACAATGGGGACAATGTTCCTGCCAAGTGTAGGGCAGGGACCCCCCTTAAAAAAATAAGTTTTTATTAATATGCATAAGTTGTGAGTTTTATCGATGTTTTACTAAACTTTTTGCATGTTTTTGATTAAGATGAGATTAGGAATGACTAAAGCTTGTTCTCTCAAGAGGTAAACTTTCTAATGACTTGTAGATTCCTGTTTTTAACTTCTTGATTCTTTTTATATTAACATGAGTATATGATCTTTCTCCTAATTCTTTCCTTTATGTACTTATGGGTATTCTTTTCTTTTTTCAAATTGTGAAAGATCTTTTGGGTAAAAATCTTAATAGGTTTTTTGTGAAAAAAAGAAAGAAGAAGAAGAAAAAAAAAGAAGAAAAAAAGAAAAGAAAAATCTTCTTCCAAAGGAAAAGCAATATTATCCTTGAGGTTGCAAAAGTGCCTCTGAATAAAAGCAAGAAAGAGAGTTTTTCCTTTTATTTTCTCCTAAATTCCTCGTTCTTCAATGCAAAAAAATTCATGGTTGATTCAGAAACCCTTGCAAAATAGGGCTGAATAATAAAAACCATCGATGAGTGTCTAGGCCACATTCAGAAATTCTTGAAAAATAGAGCTGAATGATGGAAACCGGAAAAGGAGAGATTACAAATCCCTTATGCAAAATAGCCCAAAAGTTTTGATCGATTTTGAGAGTCTTTATTTTATACCCATTAGTATGTTTTGATGGATAAGGATGATTAAGTGATACTTGTGAAATAGAGTCATAGAGTTGAGAATATTTATCTACATTTCATTCTAAAGTTTATCTGTTTTGTGCATAAGTAATTAGTCCTTTCTAATCTTTTTTGCTCGAGGACTAGCAAAAGGTAAGTGTAGGGCCTTGATAAGCCGCAGACTTATCATATTTTATGCACTAGATTTAGTATTATATTATCTAAATAAAGTTATATTAATGTTATTTATGCTTATTATGTGTTAAAATATAATATTTGTACATATTTATGTTTTTATGAGTTTTCTGTGCAAGGAATGATTTTCTAGGCAAAAGTTCAGTTGAAGCCGGACTCCATGCCGGGTAGTTTCTACACGGCATAAGTACAGAATAGAAAAGAGACCTTGCCGGACATGATGTCGGGTAGATTCCATCCGGCATAAGTGAAGAGTCGCCACGGTTGACCAGACGATGGCCGTTATTGACCGTTGGAGATTTAGCTAGTGCCGGGTGTGATGCCGGGTATTTCCTACCCGGCATAGGCACTGTTTCGCGCGGAATTGACGGCTTCAACCGTTAACAGTTGGGCGCATTTATCACGTGTGCCGGCTATTGGTGATCCGGCACGACGCCCGGCAACGACACATTTGATGCCTATAAATAGGCCGAGGAAGGCAACAATTTGACAGAGTCCAACATACATATACACTCCATCCACGTCCCTATTTCCGCCACATTCCATCTGTTGGTGTCCAAGAGTTTCTACGGATCCATCCACGAAGAAAAAGAGAAGATTACCTTTTCGGGTTAAGGCTTTTGATTAATCTTCTTCTCCCCATGTATTTCTTCCTTGTTTGAGTGGATGGTGAAGTAGAGATCCTTGTTGGTTTGGTTAGGGATGAGTTCCTTCCTTGTAAACACTTGATCATTCAATATATATATTCCACAAGTTTTTCTAAGATTCAAGTTTCCATATAAGGCAGAATGGGTTCGCTACTTGTTCTCCTATCTTCTAAATTTCACTTGAGGTTCAAAAGACAAGAGTGTTTTTGGTTAAGGAATCTTAGTGGTCCGTCACCGTTGTTAGATGCAGAGTGTAGATGGCAACACCGAAAGAGTTGAAGAACCTTATCCATTTTCATTATTTCAGTCGAATACTGACGAGAGATCGTTGGGTTCGAATTTGTGGTAGTGAGTCCTTGTTTTCGGGTTTCGAAACTGGGATAAAAATTCACATTTCGTTCTTGCCGGATCTAATGCCGGGTTGGTTCTGTCCGGCATATTCAACGTCTTTGAATATGCCGTGCATAAACTATCCGGCAGGATATCCGGCACGTTCATTTGTTCGGGTGATTTCAGAGACTTGTTATGTATTAAGTGTTCACAGTGGTACTAGGGGTTGATCTAGTCCCGAATCATACATTTAGTTAGGATTTTAGTTAGTTATTTTAGATTAGAATTACATTTACTTTTCCCCCCTTGTCTTAGAATAGGCTTTTGCCCGGATTAGGACTAATTTTCTATAAGTCCCTTGGGTACGATACTCTCGGTCGTAATATATTTACACTATACTCCGACCGGGTTTTATTTTGCTACCCGTAGTAGAGTTGTAGGATTAATTTATTATTTTATTCATTTTATATATAGTTTTTCCCTACAATTTTCTGTTAGCATGTGTCTAACTTGACCTAAACCTTTACTTGTGATTGAATGAGTCAAATTCCATCAATGGGACTTCTAACAAGTGGTTAACCGGGGAGTGAGGAATCCGGTCGTTCCGGTCACGCGTGTATGTACGAGAGTTGATATCTGAATCAGATTTGCCTCTCTCTATGTCATAGTTGTTTTTCCTTCTTGGATTACAATCACCCACAAGCTTAGCCAACGCTTACCTACCTGACTATTAATCGGACTAGGGGGAAATTATGTACGGTGTGCTTGGATCACTATATCCGACACATCTTTGGGTTAAGTTATTCGTTCATTCAACCGGACGGTAATGAGTTATGTAACGGGGTTGACATGAGTTTGATATCATTCTCTAGGCTCTCCCAGTTGGCTAACTTATGTTGGGTTGTACTCCTAAAGCGAGACATCCTTGTTGTGTGCTATGTTGCTATTACTATGCTCATATATGTTGTATGTTAAAATCAATGCCATGTTATCGTGACAATTGGTTGCGTGTATCCCGGTAGTCGATGGGCTGCACGTTAGCTATACCAGCCATGTGTTGCTGAGCCCCTTTGGGGCACCATATTTTTCTATGTTGTAGGATGAGGATCGAGGAGGCGGAGTGGCTCTAGATCCTAGGTTTATGAAACACTTTTGGATAGTTTTTGGTTGTTGAACCCTGGAAGCGCCTGTGCTCCCGTGGTGGTTTATTATGGTTTGACAGCACTACGGTTGTGGATGTAAATATTGAAACTCGGTATCGTCGTTGTATATATGGTTTAGTCATATGCTCGGGAGTCTGCGCATCAGACCGATACAATTTGTATGTATTCTACCTAGTTAGCCACGTGGGTGGCTAACGGCGTGTAACACCTACCCGTTTAGTGTTCGTTATGTTATGTGTTTTTCCGCTGCAGTTCGTTTTATCGTTAAGTAATTAGTAGGGGTGTTACACGCTCTGAAGAGCTTATGACTCAATGGATGACTTCTTTTGTAACCAGTTAAATTACTTGGTAAATAACATCATAAAGGATGGAAGAATGTGAGAGACTAACCTACTTGTGAACCCGAAATGGAAGCAAAACATCTTCACATTAAGAGATAACGATCTTATGGCACGGTACGACAAAAGCTATACACCTGAACTTGGAGAAATCCCAGTGTGGTATGTTACACCATGAGGGATAAAATATAAGGCGAGATGTTAGAGAAACGATTGAGGAGTTGCACCACCAATGAGTAACGGAATAAAGGCGAGATACCATGGTAGCAGAAGCCATATGACAGTATTTGTATGAATGAATGAAGTCATGATGCACAACAAAGTGACCAGTAAATATAAACCGTCAAATATTGACACTGGGGCAATAATAATTATGAGTTGAAACCAATATAAGTGAGGAAACGAGATGGTAGACGTACTATGCATTGACGCCAGTAGTCTAGACCATGTGAGGTAAGATTTCATAGGAAGCACTCTGCCATTCCTTAAGGAACTAGAAGTGCATTCCTAGTAGATCAAACATGGGAAACAAGATAATAGGCTCTGTGGAAAGAGACCTCAGTCACTAAAGGATCGAGACCGTACAAGTCCAGAAAGCAGCTAGAACATATCATATCCAAGAACACAGTAAATGGATTTTCCTTGATTAAGTTCAAGAAGAACAATAAGTGTTATCATGGAACGATGAAAGAGGAGATCGACAACGGAATACTTCATAATTAGCAATAGCTAAACGTGTGACGATCACTACGAGTATACTAAAACGAGACATGGGACGACTGCACTCCACGGGAGCTTGCGGGCCTGACAGACTCATTCATGAGTTAGTCGGGTAAGTAGTAATGTATCATTATGGTACCCCATGCATGTAAACGAGTGGTGTAAAGAACACGGGAAGTAGTCGACTCTATACCACAATCAATGATGTAAGATCAGACAAGAGCAGCCACTACCACAAATAGTTGAAAAGAAGGAACTAAGTTAAGCCAACGACACAAAGGAATCAGAGAACTCATATCAGACAGAAAATAATTAAGAATTATGAAGTGCGAAGAGCATAGATTATTAAGTGCAGACATTTGACATGTCTATAAACGTTAGAGATAAAACTGTAAATGGCAATAAGCACTAAACAGTAGTTTCAAATTAAGAATCATCCTCAGACCAAAGGTCAGTTGGAAAGAACAATTTAGACACTTCAGAGAGCACTGAGAGCATGAATGTTAAATCTTCAGAGAAAATGAGCTATACAAGCTACAACTCATTAAGGCCGTGTGTAAATAAAGGTACCGCGTGTCCATTGAGAGACCTCCACTTCTATATTATAAGGATGCATAAGAATGCGCAATACTATAAAAGGATAAGAAAGACAACTAAGCCCTAAGATTATTAGAGTCGCGCAGCGAAAGCTAGCAGCTTGGTACCTTAAAAGGTTAGACATACCTGATGAACGGGGAAAAGGAATGATGCACCACACATCTTCCAATCGAACAAATATAAGAATTATCAACTGAATGCTTTAGAACCTTTGAGGTAAGACCAAACTAGGTTAAGGAAATGGTATAAGTGTCGTTAAGGATCCTAGATATAGAGACTAAGCCATTAATACGGTTAAGACCCTCTGATTGGATCATAATGTGAGATAGATGACATGGAAGCTGAATGCTTAGTGAGAATTAAACATCTTGAACCTATGTTCAAGGATGATATAATGTTGATTACGTGGGTTGTAATCCATTGTAGGGGGGGTAGAGCGAAAACCGCTTAGCGTATGTTTATGTACTAAGTACGTAAACTACGGTGTGCAGAGCACAAAAGAATTTGAGAATTTGTTTTACATAAACATTTTGAGATTAATTATGGTTATTGAGCACAGAAGATGTGAATACCATACATATTAAGTACCTATCTTGTCAACTCCGGTGTGAGTACAAGTTAAAAGAATTAGTGAAGAGGATTAAGGAGACTTAAGGAATATATGAGATATGAGTCGATATGAAAGTATGTGTGAGATAAGAATAAGATAACACTATGAGATATTATTCGATATGAGTGTGAGGTAGGAAATAGTAATGCTATGAGGTAAGATGGTGAGAATTGGTATGAGACTGATATAGAACTTAGTAGGAATGATAGTCCTGAGGTAATTACTAAGAGAGGAACTGGGAATGATTGATGGACTGAGTTCACACCTTGGAGATGTATTGATTACAACTAGAAAGACTAAACAGATATAAAATTGGAAATGAGTGAATTCTTTGATGTTTGAAAATGACGTGGGAGGTGGAACTTGATTTTCTAGGGATCAAGGGAAACCAAGCACAAATTGGGGTGGAAGGATAGTTCAACAATGATGCTGATGACATCAGGGTCGGACGATTCCTAAAACTCCCTACAAGTGGTCACAATTAATCACGTTAAGAATAGATGCATTAGAATAAAGTGGAATTGGAATTGAATTGTATTTTCAAATAAAGGAATTTCTTCTACTTAGCCTCATAAAAAGGATTTTTTTTACGGAGTCTCGCCCATGAAGTCAAGGACATATGTGCCTTCGTCTTCTGACAGGTGACATGGGGAGGATGCAACAAAGGGAATTTGTGTGTCATACATGTAGAGACAAGTTGTGTGGTATGTGTAGTATACATATATGACAGACCCTATGAGTCTAAAGATTATATATATAAACATGATCTATATGATCTATAATATGCAGTTATCCATGTATTCTAATGATATAAGATGCATGGAAATTTTGAGGACAAAGTTTTTAAGGGGGTAGATTGAAATATCCCAAACCTTAATTACTTTAATTAATCATGAATTAATATAAAAGTTATTAAGGAGAGATTAAGGAATTAAATACCCTTAAATAAGTACAAGGGAATAATATGATATTTAATTAAATCCTAAAAGTCGTTAGGAAACATAAACGAAACCTAAAACGATGTTTAGGAGGTTTATGAAAAAGAAATATAAACGAAAATAAAACTAAATCGTTTTACCTCGAAAAACATGTCACGAATATTTTAGAAGTGAAAACGAGGTCGTGGACACCTTATAATATTATTTGGGTAATTTTAGAGGCATTGAAAAATTGGTTAAATGGTCGGAATAAAAGACGTCACATTTTTGCCTAAAATAGTAAAACGCAAACCAATTAGGAATTAAATTATAATTAATTAAATTATAAATAACAATAATAATTATTGTTTGGAAATATAAATTTAGAATCATAAAATGATTCGTTCGTTAGACGGGACATGAAGTTGTAAATGGTATGAAAAATGGATCTAAAACGAGCTAGAAACGACTTATAAATGTAACATTATATATATATATATATATATGTATAAATAAGTGTGCCGACCCACATAGAATGACTGGCCCGACCCAGTCGATTTTCTGGTATCCCAGTAACACAAAAAGAAAAAAAAAAGGAAAAATTGAGCCCAAACTAATTAAGTTTAGATCTCTCATTCTTCTGAACTCACGGTAAACATTCTAACCCTAACCCTCAAACATACTTGCCAGCGCCTCTCTTCTCTCGCCACCCTCTTCATTCCTCTTCACTTGCGATTTTTGCAATCCTAACTCCTGGCATGAAACATACATGTTCTCTTTCGATTTCTTTTCTTCCTCACGGTAATTCTACCCTAACTGGCGACGAACAAGAATACAAGCCAGTCCCTATTTCTCCTGGTGTAGCGCCAATCAAAGAACGAGTCGCACCCGTTTCACATCTCCATTCTTCTTCTTTCAATTCCTTGTGGGTTCGAACACCGACTGGCGAATCACGAGTTCCTCGGAGGCCGGCCCTGGGTGTGGGTTGGTGGCGACGCGGGCACGGATGAACCGAGAGAGAGGGTGTCCGAAGTGCTAGAGCAAAAATCTCTGGAAGTCTTCAAGCTGTACACCAGTGAATTTCGTTTTATTTCGTTTTGTTTTTTTTTTCGATTTAGGCTAGATCTGAATCGAGAGTTAGGGAAAACAAACCCCTTCTTTGCTCTATGATTTTCGACGCTATTAGAGCCGATTTTTCTTGCAAAATTCTTGTACAATCTGGACTATGTACTTGACGTTAAATCTATGAGTATGAAGTTTGTAGTTATTTTTTATTTTGAAAATAGCAATGGGTGATATGCGAATTCGAATTTGATTAAGGTTTTTAATCAGAAATTAAGAACTAGGGTTCTGGGAATTGAGTATGAGTTGGAGTTTTTCAAAATAAAATTAAGATTTAATTGACAGATGGGGGTTTATTGTTAATAATTAGGGTTAGAGTTCTGAAATTATGAAATTAGGGTTTCGATAATTAGAATTGGGGAAATCTGAAGTTAGGGTTGGGAATCGATTAGACTTTCTGGAATTGTAATTGAATTGGGGCAAAATCTGGAAAATTAAGGGCGAATTGGTAGTTTAGTAAAACTTGGGGCAAAATTGTAATTTGAGAAAAAAAACTGTGGGCGAAATTGCAAACAAGGAAATAATGGGTGTGAAAAGGTATTCAGAAAAAAAAGGGATAAAACGTAATTTAGGAAAATTTTGGGGATTTCGTAGTATAGATCTTGGGCAAAATTAAATCGGTTAAATTGGAAACCAAATAGAAAATCTAATATTAGTCAAAATATGGAAACTGGTCAAAATAAAAATGAAGATTCGATTTGGTCAAAATAGATTTAGGGTTAGCTAAGTAAAATCAGCTGGGCCTAAATAAGTCAGAATTACTAATAATGTTTGGGTTTAAAGGTAGTCCATAGAGTAAACCTAATTGGGCTCAATGGAATGGATTTGGAATGGTCCAAAAGGGCTTTTAGTCAATTGGCTAGATCTTGTAATGAGCTTGAGTCCAAATTATAAGTGGATAAAAACATAAATATTGGATTGGGCCAATTTTGTACAAATAAGTATTAAATTGGTAATTATTAATGAGCTTAAATACATTAGAATAAAAAAATGGGATTGGACTTAGAAGTAGTTCATCAAAAAAAAGAGAGAAACAATTCATATTAGATCCAAATTAGTTCAAATGGAAGTTAGTCATATGGAGGAACCGTTTTATAAAATCTATATTAAATTATAAGTGTTTAAGGTGACATTATTTGTATGAGAACTTATATATATAATGGGTGAACATTAGAAATTATAACACTATGTATGTAGGTGTAAAAACACACATATGCATTTATAGCTAAATGGTTAAGATGAAAGAAACTTTATTAATCATACGGAAGTTAGAAAATTATGAGGGGGTGAACCTAAATATTAGGGTAACGTTAAATTGAAGGGAACATACTTATATAAGATATATATATATATATATATATATATATATATATATATATGTGTGTGTGTGTGTGTATATATACACATATATACATTTGGGATAAAATGAAAGGGTTAGGAAATATTGGTGGAACCATATAACATTCAATTGTAACCTTATAAAGCATTTGAAGAATCGAGATGATGTTGTTAAATAATATTAAGACATGTGAGGACTTATATATAAATATGTGCATGTGTATATAGTTGGAAGTTTAATTAAGAGAGTTACGTATGGTAACAGAATGTCTAGGAGATAATTAAGTTACTAATCTTCCCGACTACTATGTTATAGGATCTAGATAGTCGGAGGTGTTTGACGGATTAGACGAGCATCGTTTTAAGAGCTAGCCAATCTCCAAGTGTACGGTATGGTTTTCTTGTAGCCTGCTTGCTAACGAGGTGCCTTGGCTTGTGTGCTATCTGTTTATTTGCTATGACTAAACCAAGATAAAGCATGCAACCAGAGTATTTATCTTCTTGTGTGTTTGCATTGAACTAACACACTTGGCTTTGAGATTGGTTACTAACATTACTTAGTAACATTGGATGAGATAAGAAATTCAATCCCATGCAAATTTCTTGGTTGGTTAATACCTGAGAAAGGTTTAACTAACACCTCGTCTTTAAGACTTTCTACTAACTGGAACTTGGGGGGAGTGAGAAATCCGGGACTGACTCCGGTCATGCATGTTAAGGAAAGGGGGTCGGTATCTGAATCAGATCCGACTCCCGCTTAAGGACTTTTCTTCGGACTTGTCGCCTAGGGTCGAGAGTCGACTCAGCTACCTTGGATTTCAGTCCAAGGTAGAAGGCAAATTAAGATGGTGCGGTAGGATCACCTCAATCCTAATTTTAAGATAAGATGTTTAATCAACCAATGGAGTTAATATCTCATTGGCTAGGGTTGCTTTTGACCTAACAAAAATAAACATTGAGTTAAGATACAACCATTCTTAATTAAAGAACGGTTTGTATATCGACATTGAGGTAAGAATTAAGATAGAGGTATGATAAGAATGGACTGAGATTAAGAGATATCATGATTTTAAGAGTTAAAAGACTAACTTACTAAGGGAACACTTTTAAGCCGTTCATTGTGTTTGAACTTAGATTGTTCATATGTGGCTTGTTGTTTATTGTACTTCTTATTTATGTTGTGCATCTAATCAACTTCATGCTATCGACAATTAGTCATCATAGCCCCGTTAGCTTGGGGGCTATAAGAGAATCGTACCAGTAAAGGTGCTGACCCCCTCGGGGCTGCTGTTTATATTTGCAGGTGAATGACAGAAGACGACCGTCCCGAGAGTAGGATCGGGTAGAAGTACTACGGGTTGTTTTACCTTTGTTACATGAGTTGTGCATGTACACTCGTTTAGAAAATGGATGAGATGTTAGTATGATGTATTAGGATATGAGATACTTGGATTAAGAACATGTACTTGGTTAAGATTTTAGTATGCTAATGTTCGGTATATTCAGGTCCTTCAGACCGTAGCTAGATCTTGGAGTATTTAGTATGCCTACTTAGTCACATGGGTGAATAACGGTGGTAACACCAACTGTAGTAAGAATTCCGCTGTAATGTTGAGTTAAGTAAATGGAGGTTTATTAGATGACTATGTATTTATCAATTGGGGTGTTACAAGCAGTGCCCTCTGACCAACGATTGTATCCTGCTCATTGGAGTTTCCATAGCGAGAGAACCCTATCCAGTCGTTCCCTCTCTTCGGTGATCACCCATGAGCGACCATGTAGTCCGTGACTACCCTGGATTTATTTCATCATCTTAATTGTTTACTTAATTCCACCATATAATTCGGTCTGTGACCTTTACCTAAGGTCTATGCTTAGGTTATGTAGAGTGTATTCTCTATGTAAGGACCTTTAAGGTCGTTAACTTTCGCCTAGACGTCGCCTAGGCTGCGTTCATCCTCAGGTTTATATGATAAGATCACAGTTATTTTCCTTTTTCCATTTCCGTATTATCATCCACAATCCGATCCGAGTTTTTGTATAAAATTTCCAAATTGTAATCCGTTGTGTACAATAAGGATCACGAAAATAATAAACATTTAAATCCACAACCACAACACATAGCAAACATATCACTCTTGCCATGCATAAACGCATACCAGAACCCGAGGAAGCCCTCAGGAACACTCGGATCATATAGAACGTGCTGTGCACCGATGTAATGCTAGCGTGCGGGACCACGCTCACCCTCTAATCCTTTGTAATTCGACACTCGCAACCCGGTCTACTGGAAATGTAGTATATCATTAGTATTTACATCTCGAACCTAACTTACCATATCAAAATAAGTTCTAACCTCTATCCCGTAATAAATTCTTAGTCGGTTATTCGTTCGACTTGATTTTCCGTTACTCTTGTGATTTAGATATTATTGTATGTTACAGTTTGCGAGTACGCATTATTCGGTAATTCGAAAATGTTTTTCCGTTGAGAATTAAATCCTTTAATAACTTACATGTTACCGGGTCGTTTACGTGTATGTATACATTTTTCGTATACATGTTTGAATGGAGTTTAATTCTCTGATTACAGTTATCGTTTTCACTCCCGTTCTCTCATGGGTGTATAGTTGTTAATTACGTATGCATGAGTTTAGTATATAGTTGCTGCTATATTTATTTTAATCGCATTTTGGTTTTATTTCTAACCGTATAACATTGTACTTGACTTGTCGGTCATATTATATGTTCCCTTTTTCTTAGAAATCATGTTCTATGAACTGTAACATTTCCCGTGATGAATATATTCGTCATTTATGTAAATTTTTATGAGGTATGCTTATGCTATAATAATTTTCTTATGACATATCTTGTTATATCCTAACATAATGTCACTCATATCACTGTAAACCTTATTCTTATTTTCAGCCCATATTTATGAAATTCTCCACCAGCCCACACAGTTTCGGAAATTACATTCCTTCCCATTCCTCTTTAATTATTTACAAAACCAACAAATATTATTCTCGTCACATTTCTACTTCTATTTAATTATAACCTAAGGTTTACCAATCTTAATATATACATATACAACACTTACATATATTTACGCTCCCGCCCATTCATATATGCATATGTATTTTTCGAAAATCTCTACCAGTCTTTTTTCCTTGTATTTGTAATCTTTTGTTCTTTATTTTACAATCTTACAAGTTTAACATTTAAACCTTACATTACACATATCAACTATTTAAATTTCAATATCAAAACCAGATCTTCTTCCAAATTTCAAGCAGCCCACTCACTTAATTTAATTTCCCGTTTACACCCTAACTTTCGGTGATTTATGACTTAACCCCTATAGTTTTATAATAGTTACATTTTAACACCCAAGACTATATATTATACACTTGATTTGTTATATTACCGAAAATACCCTGAATTTTCCAATTATCCCAAACGAAACCCTAGGGGCTTTAAAATCACATTATAGTCTATATATTTTCCGTAATTCTACTATAGCCCCGTATAGTTACAAAAATTCTGTTTTTAACTTAATGTTTAATAAATCATCAATTTAGTTAAATTAAATTTCCTAAATTAGTCAAACCTCTTTTATAGTCAAAGTTGACTAAATATCCTCTCTTTACCCATCATTATTTACGAAGGGACCTATACCATTTCTTTTTTGTACTCAACCCCTAAAAATTTTTTATATAACTTCATAAATTATGTTCTTAAAATTTCCAACAAAACTTCCCATGGTTTTTAATTTAATTTGTACCTCACATTTCCTCAAAATGCGGGTTATTTACCTATTTATAAATTCCTTGTTTTTTCAAATGTTTTAAGATTTATAACTTAGTTAAATCATGTTATGACTTAATAATTGTCACTAATATTTTCCTAAGGTTGTTCATGGGTGACCGCTAATCCTTTACTTACCGTCTAATCATCCTAATTACTACTACTCGCAGCGGAATTACTACTACTACGGCGGGTGATACAACGCCGCTAACCGCCCATACGGCTAGCTAGGCTTACACTACTTACAGTAATGGTCTGATGTCTAAATAATACCGAGCTACTACATTACATACCACTTACAAAATGTCATATACTTACATTACCGGATTACCGAGTATCAAAAGCATATTTAATTACACCTTTCCCCAAGTCTACAAAAATAATGAGTTTATCAAAATACTCATCTACTCCATCTCATAATCCTTTCATTATCCAAAAGGGTGTACCCCATGGTACACCGGCTAAACAAGAAGGCCTATAGCCATGTACAACTTGGTACACCTTTCCAAAATCCACTAATTACATCCAAAAAGAAACCATCTTGTTCTCACCAAGTCTTCACCCTTCTTGAGCACCTGTACATATTAAAAATAGTGCCCCAAGGGGCTCAGCAAAAAGCTGCATATAAACTTTGCATATACCGCGTGCTAACTAGGGTACGCTGACTATTTAAGGTCGACTGTTCATGCGGTTCATTATTATCATACATACATGCTTTACATACACCACACAATCATACACAATGAAATACACAAGCCAAAACAGCAATTCAATAGCATACACAATACTTACCTTCACAAGGGTTAGCCAATTACACATCCGGGTTAATCAGATGTTATTACTCGTTTACTTATTACACAATACTTACACAAACATACTCATACTTTACTTACTTACTTTTCCATACTTACTTACTTACCCTTACTTACTTATTATTACTCATGTTAAGTCGGTATGACCTCCGAGCAGGGACTACACCGTCCCACCACTGGGCTTTAGGTGGCTCACTAATCTAGAATGCTACCCATTTAAGGGGTTTAGGCCATGGAAAAGACTAAATCTAGGAATTGGAGCCAACCTCTTGTGACTCCGCCTCCTCACGCGTGGCCGAAACTATATCGGACTTCTACTCATTCCAATTTACCAATTTATTATGTTAGATTGGTTAGCTTGTTAGGAATTAGTTAGAAGTCCAACACCATAACATTCGATCACTACAGTATAAGTCAAGCACACACACATTCATTATCATCCATACATTTCATGAATTATACAAACTATGATTTAGAGATAATATCCAAACAAGGAACAATACCATATAGTCACAAGTAAGCATAATAGTTCCGATTCGTGCGTTTATCTTATTAGGTGATCAATTAGCACACAAGCACACAAATCAGAGTAGCCACGGTAGCATACAGGACATGAGAAGTTCATACCGTTCACCGTTGTACTTGTAACCGACTTTCCTTTGGTGTTCACAATCCAAGTCCTATATACATGTGATCGAGTGATTAATTAACTATAATTAACTTAACTCGTTTATCTCCTACGTTTCCTAACTCATACTTACTAAGCCTTTACAATTCTTATACTTACATATGGTTTACTTACTCTTCATTACCTTTAAAACTTGTTTATACTCTTAATGACCTTTAAACATCCTTAATTAGGTCCTAATTATCTTATACCATCATTACCATTCACTTCCTTACTTTAAAAGCCATTTAATAAACTTATTTTTACAAATTTGGGTTGGTCCGGGACTTTGTCCGGGTCCTAGGTCCCGGACCACCCTGTGGTCACAACTTTCGAGCTGTTTTTAATTATGGTCCTGGTCCTTGTACCAATGTCAAGTCCCGGACCAGAAGGCCTTGCAACTCTCGAACCTTTTTAATTATGGTTCGGGTCCTCTTACATGAGGTAAGTCCCGGACCAGCATATAAGCAAACTCTCGGCTATATTTCAAGGGGTGGTCCGGGTCCTTGTATGGGACCTAAGTCCAAGACCACCCTGTAAGTCTAACTCTCGGCTTTAAAATCAGCATGGTCCGGGTCCTGAGCCAGGGACCAAGTCCTGGACCAGTTGTTGTTTGTTGCAGAAATTGACAATTCTTCATCTGTTACAATCCAAAACTTGCCCATTAATTCCCCATTGTTCCTACACTTAATCCCATATATTTAAGCACCTATTTAGCCTCCTAAACATGTCTAAATCCATTACTAACTCACATATTTTTCCAAGTTTTCGTTTCAGCACTTGCATTATTTTCTAGTTGTGTTTTGCTACAGATTTTGGTTCTCACTTCCTCCATCTATAGCTCCCTCTTACAATATCATCCCTAAGGCTTATAATGCATTAACCATCTCTCTTACCTACCCACTACCGAGCTCCATATAAAATCTGTTTTAAAGTAATTTCCAACATAGTTTCTAGTTCTTAAGTGTTCTAGTTCTAGGTAAAATTTGACATGGTCTCCCCTATATTTTTACATTCTCACCACATTTTTTATTCACACATTGTTATCCAATTCACCTGTTTATAAACAACATCAATATATAGCTCCCAAACACAAGTATTAAACGTTAAACACTCCTACAATTCCTACACTTTCACCATTTCCTTCCTTATGGTTTATGTGAGTTTTTCATCATCTTTGGAAGTTTTAAAACATTTGGATTCTCTTACAAATTACACTACTACTCAATTCTATTTTCAATACCCATTTAAAAGCTACTAAAATCTGTTACATAAAACATTACAAAAACTACACAAGTGGATGTAATTTACCTTGTCTCCTCACTAGCTTTGCTTTCCTTCTTCTTTCTTCCTTCGTCCTTTCCTTTCCTCTCTTCCCACCAGTTATGAAGATTCAAAGCTCTAATACTACAGCCCATTACATACCACCATTTTAATTCAACTAGCCCTTAAATTATCTTAAAGCTTTAAGGTAAATTTTAGGGTTTAAGAATTCATTACCTTACAAAGGAGTAGGTGAATCTTAGAACAGCACAAGAGTAATATTTCTACTCCACCAAGGAAGCCAAAAATTGGCTGGAAGCAAGGAACAAGGAGCTTAAAAACTTGAAATCTTTATTTTGCAAATAAGAGTAAGAAATGGTAGTATTTTCGAAGTTCTTTTTACCTTAGACCAACAAGGTGAAGAAGGGGCTTCTAATGTTGGTCTTTGTTCTCCAAACCAAGAACACCCATGGAGATGAAGTTGCTTGTTTTCGAATTTGGAAAAGAGAGAGGTGTTCTCCTTGATGAGGGGAACACAATGGTACAATTTTTGTAATTTTTGGAGAAGGTTTAAGTGGGTTAACAAGAGGAGAGAAGGAGGGAGTTGTGTTGGCTTATGCAAATCGCCATGGTCGGCTTCAAGAGGAAGAAGAAGAAATCAGAGAAAGAAGAGAGGTGCAGTACGTAAGTGAGGTGAGGAAATGAGGGAGTAGGAGAGAGAGTAATAAAGTAATAAGTTACTTTTGCTTTTTATGTGTTTTGTCTTTGCATATAAGGAGGGGATTAAGAGAGTGTGAGAGGGCAGTAAAAATCGGCCCACAAAACACACACAATCAGATTTTACTTTTATTTCAATAGTGGACACACTAGTTTTGTCCATTTACGCTCTCACCTTACAACCTCCCGTTTTTGACAGTTTTTACTATTTTCTCGTTTTATTGATTTTATTGGCTCTAGACCTTCATTAATGTTTATTATTGACTATTTGGTTGACCAAAATTATTACGAGTCTATTTGACCCGCTTAAGTCGTGTTTTCCCGGTTTCCTCGAAAACGCGCTTTAAGGTTCGTTTGTGTTTTTAATCCGTTTTAAGGATCCGTTTTCTTTGGGATTTGTTCCCTCATGATTATTTAGATATAATAAGCTTCTAAATTACTTATTAGCCTAATTAATCACTATTTTTAATTACGGGTATTTCAGTTTGTTAGGATTCCATTAAACACCAGAAGTTTACGTAGTCTTTTTTTCATCCCAAAAACGCCATAACTACATTCTAAAACTCCAAATAATTATGACTTTAAATATAGCATTAACTTAGCTACAGAATTTCGTCAAAATGTTCTAAAATCCTCTGCACTCTCATGGTTTAGTTTCTGTTTTTCTTAACTTTATTTAATTTATTTCTCACTCATTTTACAAGTTATAATTGAATTGGATGAGTATAAGTACCTAGTTTCAATCAACTAGCGTTCCATAAAAATCTCCAAACATATCTAAGGTTCTAACGATGCCTGATATGTATATTTATATATCCACATTCTTGGCATTACCTTCTCATTGATAACAACATGAACATCGAAGTATTACAGTGTAGTTTATGTATCATTTACCTTATTTTTTTATCACCAAATATTCAAGCACCCAGCTGCACTTCCACGCACTATATAGAGGTATAGTTTACGTTAGTTTTATATCGCATTTATTTTGTTCAAGGCTTGCGCAAATCTCTGGAACATAGTGTTGAGTAATTACCTCTTTTCACTAGATTTGCTCTCCTAGGAAGGCCTTGTTATTGTGGCTGTTTGAGGGAGGACACTACTTGTGCTGATCACCGTATATGCATGGAACCAAACAGCTTCATTAATGCCTCACCTTGCTAGTTAATCAAGGGGTTTAACATGGGTTATTGAAGCTTAAAAGGAAGGGGTTTTACCTTGTAAAATCTGTGGAAACTCAGCTGGCACCTTTGTTATCTAGCGTGAAGAATCCTACTGCTAGTGTACAATGCGTCTTAGTATCGGACTGATGAAGAACAGAGAGCAGAAATAACTAAAGAACTTAACTGACTTTTATATTAAAGCACGTATCACACCTGATACAAGTTAATCACGTACAACAAGCACTCCCTAATGTTATCACGAGTACAATTACTCAGCTCACGTCTAGAAACGACTATTCCTTAATTCCTAGCCCCTGAAGTTCTACCCCGTGAATAACTTCAGGTTATAAACCCAGATTGATATTTCAATTGCTGCAAATCGCCTCACGTAAGAATCACTCTTGCGTCTCCCGTGTTTCCCACTCGGTTTCTCTTATCCGTAAAAACCTTAACTCCTAACCCTAGTATCTCCGCTTGCTTTATAGAAATCGAGTTGTTAAGTTACAAATCGCCATTGAAGATTTTATTTATCTTTAACAGATAGATAAAATCTTACTTAATATCTTCTATCTTCTTTCTTTGCTCTCTCGGTTTAGAACTGACCGCGTCTTCAGGTATTGGTCTTTTTGTGCTAGTCAGTTTGAAACTGAGTTTGCCGATCAAAATAGCATTAACAGTTTCCCCCTTTTGATGCGGCAAACCATTGAAGTCTTTGAACAGCTTGGATTGATTCCCCCTGAGTCTTGTGCTCAGATAGCTTCGCATGAAACCGTTCCCCCTCAATTTTGCATGTCTTCCAGTTAATCCTGTACTTGGTATAACACTCACAACCTTTCAAGCGTAAAGTGATTCATAACAAGAGAATTGTAGTAATAAAGAAAGAGATATTTGTAAGCATCGGTGGAAAGACTTAGCATAAGCAACATTCAAGGATGTAGTTAATCGGAAAATAGGATTGTAGCATTAGTCTATCCAAAATGTGGCTAGTGTCATGAGGCTAATACATGCTAATCACACACAAAAAATTGAAGTTTGTCCATCCACCACAATTCAAGTACCGGCATAAAAACATGAGAACTAAGAGCAGTTCAAAGAGATTTCCAAACGTACAAGACCAGTTCAAAGACTTCCAAACACTTCCCCCTTTTGCCTCATCAAAAAGACTAATGCCCAACAACACAAGAACCAATTACAGACTCAAACAAGCATTATAATTTCTCAGAAGATTCAGAATCTGGCACCGGCATAAGAGTATCTAGCTTATCTTCCAGCCTCGCCAAGTGTTCCATTACCCGCTTCTTCAAAGCCTGGACTAAGTCTAGAACTGACTGAATTAAAGATTGTAGCATGGGATCCTGAACAACTTGTTTTTCAGTCTTGGCGTTGTGTTGACCTACTTGTTTGAGTTGCCAGCCAGACTCGGAGAGTTCCATCCCCATCTTGGACTCTGCATCAGGTTCCAGACCTAGTCTGAGAGTAGTAGACATTGGCGTAAGCATCGGCTTGCTCTCATGAAATTTATATTTTGTTAAAAGCTCAAGTGTATACTTTGTCTGACTAATGAACGTTCCATCTGCTGTCTGTCTAATTTGGAGTCCTAGAAAGAAGGTGAGCTCACCCATGTTACTCATCTGAAATTCTTTGGTCATCATAGAGGCAAAACCACGTGTCAGACTGGAATTGGTAGAGCCAAAGATAATGTCATCTACATAGATCTGTACTAACAGCTTATCTGCCCCGTTTTCTTTGATGAACAATGTACAATCTACCTTTCCTCGTATAAATTTTGTTGAAGAAGAAAGGACGTTAGTCGCTCATACCAGGCCCTCGGTGCTTGCTTCAGACCATATAGAGCTTTCTTTAAATGAAACACATAATCAGGTTTCTCTGGGTAACAAAACCAGGAGGCTGTGAGACATATACTTCTTCTTTGAGATTTCCATTCAAGAACGCACACTTCACATCCATTTGATAAAGAGTGAATTTGTGTAATGTGGCAAACGCAATGAGAAGTCGGATAGCCTCAAGGCGGGCAACTGGAGCGTAGGTCTCATCAAAGTCTAAACCTTCTTGTTGATTGTAACCTTTGGCCACCAGTCGTGCTTTGTTTCTTGAAATGTGTCCTTTTGAGTCAAGTTTATTCCTATAGACCCACTTGGTTCCAATAATGTTTTGATCCTTTGGTTTAGCAACAAGTTCCCAAACGTCATTTCGTACGAACTCTTTTAGCTCATCATGCATGGCATTAATCCAACTCTCATTCTCCAATGCTTCATTCACAGTTTTAGGTTCTGTTGTGGAGACAAAACCAAAGAAGGCGCAGAAGTTTTGCGTGGTAGATCTAGTTCTCACTCCTGTGTCCAAGTCTGATAGAATATTTGTGATGTCAATGCCTGGAGCATTTCTAGCCGTCAAGCGATGAGGAGCCTCAGTTGTTTGTCTTTGAGAAGCATTAATGTCAATTGGTACAGTCACAGGCTGTTCTGAGTTCGGAACTGATGGAGGTAATGTCTCGGATTGAGTCAATTCTTCTTCTGAATCTCCTCCAGAGCTATCATCAAGGGAACCGACTCCATCTTTAGCCTGAAACAGATCCTCAATTGCTCCTTGACTTGTCCTTCCTCCAAAATTATTCTCATCAAACTTGACATTTATGGATTCTTCTACCACAAGAGTTCGTTTGTTGAAAACTCGATATGCCTTGCTCTTCATAGCGTAACCAAGGAAAACTCCAATGTCACTCCTCTTATCAAACTTTCCCAATTGATCTTTCCCATTATTATGAATATAACACGTGCAGCCAAACACTCTAAGATGTGTAATAGACGGTTTACGCCCTTTGAACAATTCGTAAGGAGTCTTGAGTAGTATGGGTCGAATAAGAGCTCTGTTGAGTATATAGCAAGCAGAATTGATAGCTTCTCCCCAAAAGCTGGATGAAAGCCCACTGCTGTTCAGCATAGTACGTGCCATCTCCTGAAGAGTCCTATTCTTACGTTCTACAACACCATTCTACTGGGGTGTTCTGGCTGCAGAGTAAGTATGGGTTATTCCAGTATCAGTACAGAACTGAGACATTCTCTGATTAAGGAATTCTCTTCCTTGGTCAATACGTATGCACTTCACCGTACTCTCAGTTTGAGTCTGAAGTTATAAGATTAGGTTCTTGATCTCATTAAAAGCCTGATCCTTGTGATGAAGCAGAATAGTCCAAGTATACCTTGAGTAGTCATCGACAACCACCAAAACGTATCTTTTTCCAGACCTACTTTGTACTCTCATAGGCCCCATTAGATCCATGTGTAGTAGATCTAGAACTTTAGTGCTGCTGACCATACTCTTAGACTTGTGTGAAACATGTGTAAGCTTATTCAAGGCGCAATCTTGACAAATCGTGCTATGATCAAGTTTCTTTTCTGGCAGTCCATGCACCAAGCCCTTTATCCTGAGTTTATTGATTAACCGATGATGTGCATGCCCCAGCCTTCGATGCCACAGCAATGCGTCCTCCTCGTTGACCGTGAGACATGATAAATCATTCTGATCACTAACGTCTACCATGTAGAGATTGCCTACTCTACAACCTTGGAGCAAAACTTCCTGTGCTGCCTTGTTACGTATCTGAAAACCGTTAGAATCAAACACAACCTCGGATGGACCCTTATCACAAACTTGTGAGACGCTAAGTAGATCATGACTGAGGCCTTCTACTAGACTAACTTTATCAATGCAATGTTCTTTTCCAACTGTGCCAATTCCGATTATTCTACCTTTCCCATTGTTGCCAAAAGTTACTTTACCTCCTCGTTGTTCAACTAGAGTATTAAACTTTCCTCTATCACCACTCATATGTCTTGAACAGCCGCTATCCATCAGCCACCAATTGTCGTATTGTGTAGCTGCTAGTGCCTATGAGCAAGTGATTACTTGTTAGTTTTAGGTACCCAAACCTGTCTAATTGTGGTTTTCTTTCGATACGAAGAATTGTCTCTGATTTGGTCAGTTCTATACTGGGAATGGACTCTGGATGTACGAGAGTTATGTCTAGAGTTCAAGGCTCTACAAAATCCTATACTATGACCATGCTTATGACAAAACTGACAAAAATACTTAGTTCTAGAGTTTCGAGAGCTAGGAGTTTTACATATATTTGATGAATTTGATATTTCTACTCTTTTCTTTCCAGTCAACATTTGTGTTAGATCGGCTTTTCCTGTATACCAAACTGGATTCTGATGGGAATTTATTTCTTTTTCTCTCGAGATTCCTGACAACTTGTTTGTCAAAGTCTCATTTTCTTTCTTCGTATTCTCACAGCCTTTTTGAAGAGACCTAAACTCAATTTGTGCCCATTCAGGTAAACATTCAATCCTTTCTACCAAGGGTTTTACAAACTTTATATGAGGGAATTCTTTAACTTGGTTTTCCATGACAGGTTCCTTAGGTACCTCTAATTTAGACAACTTAGATTCAAGCAGTTTATTCTTAACAACAGCAGTAGTTAGTAAATTAAAGATTTCCTTTTTAGATAAGGAATTGAAAGCACTTTCAACGAGTTCAGGACTTACCTCATCTGCTTCAAGAACTTTCTTCCAGTCTTCACTAGCCATCATACAGTAATCTTTGTCTGATGCTGTGCTTACTTCTTCATCTTCCTCGACCACGGCCGTCATGCACACTTCAGCTGTTTCTTCTGTTCTGAGTCTGTGTCTGAGACGTCTTGCCCCCAAGCTGCAGCTGCCGCTTCTGTAAACTTCTTGACTTTGTCATGAAAATTTTCTTTTGGTTTTAATGTGCAATCTTTGACCACATGTCCCGGTTTATTGCACCTAAAGCATATGATCTGGTCTTTCTTGAATTTGGTTTTATCAAATCTAGACCTCGACCCTCGCTTTCCTCCGAATATCTTCCTAATTCCGTTGGCAATCATGGTAATCTCCTCATCCTCATCAGTATTCCCACTTTCCTTCTCTTTATCATTTGATACTTTGTTGGCCTTCAGTGCCAGGTCTTTATTCACCCCTGGAATTGCTAGTTCCCCTCTCATCTTTCCCTCGTATATGTCAGTTCTGAGCCCATCTCTTCAAAGACAATTTTGACAAATCCTTCGTTGTCTCCAACAATGTGGCAATGTTCAGCAGTCTTTATCGAGACTATCCAGAAATCTCTCATTCACCACATCATTGTCAAGAGTCACCCCGACAGCCTTGAGCTCACACAAAATCTTGTCGAATCTCTCCAGTGTCTCAGATATGGTCTCACCGTCTGACATCTTGAAATTATCAAGCTGTCTTTTAAGCTGCTTTCCTTTAGCCTTTTTCACTGAATCAGTTCCCGCATATGCGGTTTTGAGGAACTCCCATACTTCTTTAGCGGTGCGCAGTCCCAACACCTTTTGTTGGTCTGAGTCTGACAACGATGACATTATAACCCTTCGTGCTTGTCTGTTCTTACTGATCATCTTGTTGTCGCTTTCACTCCAGCTGGCCTTAGGTTTATCCCTGGTAACTCCGTTATCCTCGAACTTGGGTTTTAGGTCGCCATCAGTGACCACGTCCCATAATTGTAGGTCAATGGATATCAGTTGATCTTCCATCTGTTCACACCAGCTGGTGTAGTTGAACTTTGTCAACTTAGGAGGTTTGACGTTGTAGGAATTCATCTCGATCTACCCTGAAGAAGTTTCTTCGAAGTGAGGGTAACCTAGCTCTGACACCAATTGAAGAATCCTACTGCTAGTGTACAATGCGTCTTAGTATCGGACTGATGAAGAACAGAGAGCAGAAATAACTAAAGAACTTAACTGACTTTTATATTAAAGCACGTATCACACCTGATACAAGTTAATCACGTACAACAAGCATTCCCTAATGTTATCACGAGTACAATTACTCAGCTCACGTCTAGAAATGACTATTCCTTAATTCCTAGCCCCTGAAGTTCAACCCCGTGAATAACTTCAGGTTATAAACCCAGATTGATATTTCAATTGCTGCAAATCGCCTCACGTAAGAATCCCTCTTGTGTCTCCGTGTTTCCCACTCGGTTTCTCTTATCCGTAAAAACCTTAACTCCTAACCCTAGTATCTCCGCTTGCTTTATAGACATCGAGTTGTTAAGTTACAAATCGCCATTGAAGATTTTATTTATCTTTAACAGATAGATAAAATCTTACTTAATATCTTCTTTCTTTGCTCTCTCGGTTTAGAACTGACTGCGTCTTTAGGTATTGGTCTTTTTGTGCTAGTCAGTTTGAAACTGAGTTTGCCGATCAAAATAGCATTAACATAGCGTACAAAAGTTTGTTCAGATTTAATGAGAAGGAAGTTGGAAACAGGGGCTTAAAAACATAACGTAAACCCACTGGTTTTTACCATCACATTAGTGGTCTTTAATGGTGACTTGTAGTGGCGGCTCTTGCTCACCAATTGGGCTGGAAACTCCTTCAGTTTGTGCACCATAGAGAGTTTAGGAAGGTGTTAAAAGTGGTTTAGTTTTCTGGGCAGAACCGAGAGGACAAGGAGGATGTTTCAGCACTTCTTCTTACCTTGTGTCACCATGCTAGTGTGAGTTGATTCATGGAGGTTCACTTGTGTCTAAGGAGGGTTGGGAAGCTCCTTCAACTGGCGCAAGGGAAAGTAGAAGTTGTACATGTTTTTTTTTACAGAACCGAGAAGAAAGGAGTGGAATTTGTACATTTTTCTCACCTTATTCTGCTTGGTACTTCCTGTTTGCTGCTGCAGGTTTCTTAGTGGCGGTTTGGTTCCAAGAAAGCCTGGGAGAAACTCCTTCAGTTGGTGTACATAGAAGGTTTTGAGAGGGTTAATAGGGGTGTATTAATTCTGGACAGGAACCGAGAGAAGAAGGAGGAAGGTTTGTGCTTTCTCACCTTCTTTTGATGGTTGCTGTTCAAGGTTGACAATGTCAGCTTTGCTTGTACAAGAGGGAGACTGAAGACTCTTAAAACTAGCACAAGGAGGAGAGTTAAACCAGTGTTTGAAGAAGCATTTATTTTTCGGACAGAACAGAGAAACAAAGGGACGTGAAGTTCATTACATTTTCCTTACCTGTTTTCACCATGTTATTGTTAGCTGTTTCAGGGGCATTTTGCTCAAGGAAAACTGGGAAGAAGAACTCCTTCAACTGGTGTAAAGAGAGGGTTTAAACAGTATTGAAACCTTAATATGTTAAGTAATTATGTAATTATGATTTTCTAAGGCTAATTAAGTCCTTAAGATCATTGGTGAAGAAAGGAAAAGAAAATGCGTAAAAGTCACAAAACATGAAAACGCGTATTTAATTATTCTAGGGGGTACATAACCTTCATTAGGGTTATAAATACATTTTATACCTTAATTACACATTAAGAACATGTGGGAAAAAGTCCGGAAGAAAACGGATCCAAATAACGCGTTAAAACGCTAACGGAGTCCTAAAGCGCGTTTTTCGAGAAAACCCGAGAACGTGATTTTAAACAGTTAAACGACCCCGTAAAAATTATAGTTGATTATATAACTATAATTAAAATTAATGGATGACTAAGAGCTATTAAAATTAAAGAAACAAGAAAAATCCAAAAAACGGGCCCGGTTAGTGAATAGTGCTAAACCGGGTAAATTAACGAGCGTTTTCTGTATAAGACGAAAAACGCTCCAGCATACATATACATGTGGGCCGGTTTTTATTAGTAGTCAACACTCCCCTCTCTTAGTTTGTAAACTAGCTAATTGGCTAAATGAAAAAAAACAAAAGGAAAAGCAAAAAGGTGTAAGTAGCTTTTCTCCCTCTCTCCTCTCATTTTTTTCCCCTCACGTACTGCCTCTCTCTTTTTCTTCTTCCTCTGCCGATTTCTTCTTCCTCTCTTCTACTGGAAGCGATTTTGAGCTTCCTTCCATGGCAGCCCACACTCCCTTGCTCACCTAGGCCACATTACTACTCCAAATCAAAAATAAATTACATATTTGAACTCCTCTCATCAAGGGCTTCATTTCTATCTTTTCAAAATCTCCATTGGTGGAAGTTCATCTCCATGGGTATATCCCATTTGAAGAGAAAATTACATATTCTTGAAGCTTGGAGGTTCCTCTTTCATTCACGGTAAAAATATCCAAGAAAAACCCACCTTTCCTTCATTTCTTGGTATGACCGATTTTGCCCCATTCTTATTCCTTGTTCCTTCCTTGTTTGAGTTATTCTACAAGGCTCCAATGGTGGTTCGGGAGTCCTCCTTTGATTCATGGCCAAAAGTCATTCTAGGGTTTCAAGGTAATCTCTCTTTTTGTGCTCTAAGCACCCCTCCTTGTAACCTAGCTCAATTAATAAGTCTAGGAGTAATATTTAGTGCCTAATTCCTCATTTGAATATTGATGTTTGAGGTTGGCAAGTGGTTGGCCAACTTGGCCGATTGTGACCAAGGAAGAGAAGGGGAGAAACGGAAGAAAAGCTTGTGAAATTAAGGTAATTAAACTACCTTGGTGCTTATGTAGTTGTTCTAGAATATTGGGATTGGGTAACGTAAATAATGAACCCAAAAGTGAGGCAATGTATTTTAATGAGGTTGTAGGGAGTTGTGAATTGTTGTTTGAGTTTAAGGCCTTAGAGCCAAGTAAATTGAGTATATATGTTGATAATGTTGTTTGAGGAGATTTTATGGAATTATGTATGCTGGTAGGACCCCTTGTGGGTGTGGCTAGATTAGGATGAATGTGGATGAAAATTTGGCGGCAAGATGAGTTTTGGACAATGCTAGAAAAGCAACGGAGTTATGGCGAAATTTTGGTAGAAAATGAGTGTTTTGATGATGGCTTGGTGAATGGGAGAATCTAAGTGCTTGTAGTGTTGAGTGGAGTGGTTTAATAGCCTTGCAATGGTATTTGGAGAACTAAGAGGAGTGGTACAAAAATCTGTAGCACAAGTGTTAGAAAAAGTCATGGATTTGGCTAAGAATGAATAAGAGTGTTAGGCTTGAGCAACAAAGTATGAACTTGGGTTTTTGAAGTGTATTGGTCAAGAACGTGTTGGTGTGGTGAGTAAGAGATTTAGTAAGGTTGGTGGAAGTTTATGAAACAACAAAAGAAGTTTCATGTGCACTATTGTGCTTAAGTGTAACAGGAAGAATGGAAAACTTGTATAAATCGACAAGAATTGAATGGTGAGTTTGACCAATGATTTGAGGAGGTTTAGTCAGTGTTTTAGTGTGTTTAAACATGTAGAAAACATGTGGAAAGTTTAGAAAATATTAGAGGTGAATTATGGGTTGAAACTGATCAAAAACTGTAAATTTTGACAGTTCCAGGGTTGGTCCGGGTTTGCAAATCGGTACGTAAACCGGACCATAGCAAAAACATGGCAGAAGAGCATCCCAGGGGGTGGTCCGGGTTTGTAAACCCGGACACAAACCCGAACCACATGAAAAATTGTTCAGAAAGTGAAATCCGTGGTTGGTCCGGGTTTGTAACCCCGGACACAAACCCGGACCATGCTAAAAACTTACCAGAATGTGTTTTCAAGTGTTGTTTTGATGGGGAAGTGAATGGTAATGGTTTTAGATGTTGATTAGGCCTTGTTTGATGAGTTTTAAAGGCCATTGGAAGTATAAATAAGTGTGAGAGTTAATGTGTAAGTTGCAAACTTAAAATCACATAAATAAGTTATGGATAACGGGGCAACGGGGTTAAGTACGGGAGTAATAGAAGTTTACATACCGTAAGTTTTGTTGTTAATAAAACATTTGAACAATAATACCAGTTGTTGGGAAACTACCCGGGAGCGTGAGGTGACGCGTTGGAGTAAGTCCTCGGGAACACGGTAGAGTAACCCATGGTGTAAGGTATGGTTTTCTTGCAACCTGTGTCCTACCGGATTACACCGGCTTGTATGCCAATGTGTTTTTCGTGTGTTTGCCACCTTGCAAGACAAAGCATGAAATGAGTTTATAGTAATCCATTATTGTGGCGTAATTAATTCCGATACCGCTTAACCTTAATTATGTGTTAAATAATAGTTAACCGACCTTAGGTTCACATAAGAGATCGGTATTCGGAATAAACGTCCCAACCCACGGGAACGTTCTAACTACGGCTATCCGTGCGTTAGTGTATGTTGTGACTTTGTGTGATGTATGTGACTTATTCAGTATGTTGTTGTTATTGGATACTGTTATCCGTGTTGTTGAAATGGGATGTGATTTTCCCTGATGTGTCTAACTGAGTTAGTAACACTTTGTGAGGTATGTATGTGATAAGTTCCATGAAGGAACCTTAACTAATAATATATGTTATGTATGGTGAGGAATCCGGTCGTTCCGGTCGCGCGTGTTGTTTGGGAGTGGATGTATGTATGTGAGTTAACTCCCATTCTGTTATGTTAGGGTTGTATATCCTTCTTGGATGTTCGACCTCCCACTAGCTTAGCCAAAGCTTACCTACCCGACCTCCACATCGGGCTAGGAGGGAAATTATGTGTAATGTTGGTAGGGTGTTGATGCCTAAGTTCGCTTCGACTCCCTCTTGTTTATGTTATGGTTGTTTTTCCTCCTTGAATTACAACCACCCACAAGCTTAACCAAGGCTTACCTACCTCATCATTATTGGAGCTAGGGGAAATTGTGTAAGGTGTGATCGGTCCTATATGAGGCCGCCACACCTAAGTAAAGAAAATGTATGTATGTTGTGCTCGGGCTTATATCACCCCGGCACTCCCCAAGTAAAGTTTATGTTCTCTAAGAAGAATGGAATTAAGTTTGTGTAGTTATTAAGTGAAATGTGTTGTTATGTTGTGTGTGCTAACCTTGAGTTTGTGTTCTGTTAACGGATGTGTGCTTTTAAGCATGATGTATGTGTGTAATGTGTGCATGTTTTAAATAAAATCAACTGCATGCTAAGACGACAATTAGTTGTGCGTGGCCCGAAGCATGCGGGCTGCGGGATTACCATACCAGCAAAGTCTGAGCCCCTTGGGGCCACCCTTTTCTTCCTTTTCTATTTCAGGTACAAGGAGCTGGAAGCCGTTCGAGAGTAGGACGGTGTAGTTATTGTACGTGGTAGTCATGAGAATTATGGATGTATTGTAGTGTAGTAGACCGAATTTGTATCGGCTAGTTGATTTTAATGTATTAATAGGATGTTAGTGCGGTGGGGAAGTCGGTAACATTGTATTGTGGTAGTTGGAAGATACTCGGTACATTGTAATGTAAGTGTATAATGATCGTTGGACATGGAACGGGATTTATGTGTAGTTGCTCGGGAGTTTAGTCCATCAGACCGGTACAATGTATGTATGTCAGCCTTGTTAGCCACGTGGGTGGCTAACGGCGTGTAACACCAAGGAGTTAAGTTATGTTGTGAGTTGTGATTTCCGCTGCAAGGTGTTGTTAAGTGTGTTGTTAGTAGTAGGGGGTGTTATGATAAGTGTCCAAATGAGCATGATTTATAGATGTATTTTATATATAATATTAGCACTTTTCTTGCTCATTTCTCCACTTCGGTTAATTTTCCTCTAGTTTATGTTTTATTATTTATCTCACAAATTTATTGTTCTAACATGAGGAAAACCAAGCCGGAAGTAAAGTAGACAAAGAGACGAACGCATAGACGCAAACGGCTCAGAAAACGGACATATAACGAAGAATGTAGAGCCGGTTGAAGATTGTTATATATATATATATATACGTATATAATAATATCGCATGGCTGAGACGTCCGCGAGTGGGCAATGCAACCGCCCAAGAGGGAGGCGGACAACACACAGGGCACCGCCCCATAACAGGCGGACTACTCAGAAGCAACCGCCTGGCGGACGGTGGAGGAGGCTACCGCCTCCTAAGTGGCGGACAAGAGACATGCGACCGCGAGGCGGACAAGAAGAGAGGCTACCGCCTCGTATCTCGCGGACAACACTGAGGCTACCGCCCCCTTATCAGGCGGACGAGACACAGGCTACCGCCAGTTATCAGGCGGACAAGACAGAGGAGACCGCCTAATACCGGGCGGTTCTTCAGGCGCGATTAATTCAAGTCGCGACCAGTTCTTCAGTTCTTCTTCGCGCCGTCGTCTGCAACTCGCCTTATCTATCTACTCCAGCATCGCCTACCATAAATCTCTCACGCGTACAGTTCTCTGTCCCCTGCAATCAATGAACTAAATATGAGAGCAATCAATGCTCAAACTCGTACGGATCCTAACCTCTATATAAACCCACCACCTTAACTGCATAATACACACACACGCACGACGGGAGTCTGAAGAAACCATTCGCTTCCACTTATATTTCCTCCCGTATCACCACATCATTCCACACTCACGCAGTAACAAAAGAAATAGAAGAGCAGCAGTGAGAGGAGAACAGACCAGTTCTTCCTCTGAATTAATGTCAAAATCTATCTGTGTAATCTTCTTAACTCCGTTAATGTCTGAGTAATTTTCTTCTGTATCCTAGGATGGGGGTTTGATTTCTAATATTACGTAATTAATATTTATCACATGTTCCTCTCATTTAACTTGTTTTAATTCCTTTTAACTAATTTTGCTAAATGCTTTGCGCGACAAACGACTGCATTTATTTGGTAACTATCAACATATGATTTTGAGATAGTCTAGGTACCACAAAGGAATTAATCTTGATATTTACACTCCGGACTGAGCAGGAAATATTAAGGCTTTTATTAAGAGTTCGTAACTGACAATTATTAACTCTAATAGGCAATAAATAATTGAAACAAGGTTATAAATATGTTTAAGTAATTTAGGAAATTCCCCCGCTATCCTAGGATACATTTTTCCATTCACATCAATTAATTCACCTTTTTACTGTTTTTATTATTTCTGTATTAATTTAACAACAAATCAAGCTTGCCTCCGGCTAAACCCCTTTTACAGTTTTTTTAGAACTACCAAGACTAGGGTAAATTGAACAATCTCCCTGTGGATATGACACTCGTATAACTACTACGACCGGGAATTGTTTGCAGCCCGACGTTTATAATTTGATTTTTTAATTTCCTTTCTTTTAATTTTACACCACTTTAAACCACTCAGAATTAACACTCTGCAAATTGGCGCCGTGCCGGGGAGATTGATTCCATCAATTTCCCTAGTTTCCGGTAGTTCACCTGTTTTATTATAATAAACTGTCAATATTATCTTGTTAATAATCTAACCTTGGACATCGGACTTATAATCTGAATTGGACATCGGACTTCTGACCTGACTTGGACAATTGACTTCGGACTTTGGACATCTAAACTCCTAACATCTAATATTATTGTCATTTCGTTCCATTGTCATTTCGTTCTATTGTCATTTCGTTCCATTGTCCTTTCTTTCCATTGTCCTTAACATTTCATTTCCATTGTATACTAACATTTCTTTCCATTGTATACTAACTACTAACTTATAATTTCCAGTATACTAACTCCTACGTTTATCAGCCTAACCAATATTTTGTCTTTCTTATTTTTACTAACTAATTTTGCAGCTTCTGACAACCACAAGTTATCTTCTGTGCATGCCAAACACTCGAACCCCTCTCCACCTATCAGTCCGAGCCCGAACCCGAGCGTACTTTATTTCAAGCGCAGAGAAACCTGAGAAACCAAGCCATGGCCAATAACGAAGTTATAAATGAAATGGACCATGCAATTCAACCAGAACACCGTGCCCTATCTGATTATCACCAACCTAACACCGAAGGAAGAGCATCAGCCATAGTTCTCCCTGAACTAACACCAGAAGAAGCCGGACGTTGGGTTTTCAAAACCCACTACATCACCGCCGTCCGGGATCTAGGCAAGTTTAGTGGAGCGAACCCAGATGAAGCCCCAAATCATCGAGTCTCTTCCTAGACTTCTGCAATTCCTTTAGTCAAACCGGCATCGTCAAAGAAAGAATTCGACTCCAACTATTTCCTCACTCATTATCGGATTCAGCAAACCGGTGGTACCGAAGCCTTCCCTCCCGATCAATCACCACATGGCTTCAATGGCCCAAAAATTCCTTGCCAAATACTACCCAACCAGTAGAATGAGGCAATTGATTGGTGAGAATCAACACTTTCTGTCAAGAGCCGGGAGAAACGTGTACGACGCATGGGACAGATTAAAGATATGAATGAATGTTCCCACCAGGTCTTGACGATCAATCCCTCTGCCTGTCATTCTTCACGGTCTGGATGATGGGAACCGACTACTCGTCAATTCCTCTGCGGGAGGAAGTTTCATGATGAAATCTCCTAAAGAAGGAATGGATCTTCTCGAAACCATGACGAGCAATACCAGACAGTGGACGAGATCCAAAGGAAGAACGCCACGAGCAGCAGGCCTACTCCATGTTGAGCCTACAGATCATTTATCGGCTCAGATCTCGTCCCTTGCAAAGATGGTGGAAAAGCTAACAACATCACAAAACGAAATTGTAAAACAATAGCTTCCCCACCTACAAGTTCACCACCAGCTCCACTACAGAAGGATGTGTCATATGCGCCGGTCCTCATGAAACTCATCAATGCGAAGGCAAAGGCCAGTACGAGGAAGTACAATTCATAGGAAACCGTCCCGGTAATTCCTACACAACAACTTCAACAACAACTATCCATGGAGAAATCACCCGAATTTCTCATGGAAAAATAATGATCAAAACCAAGGAGGGCAGAACAACAATTCCAACACCTATCAGGGGAACCGACCCCAACCAAACTCTAATATGGGTTATAGAGCACAAGGTGCCCCTCCAGGTTTCCAACAACAACAACAACACAACAACAACCACCATCTTCATCCTCTTCTGATCCAAACGCAGAACTCAAAGAGATGATGAAGGGTTTCATGTCCATAACTCAGAACCAGCTCTCTGCACAAGAAGCCTTCAACCAGAAAATCGAAGGAAAATTCAATCAACTTGCAGAACATCTTGCTCGAAGACCGCCAGGGGCTCTCCCCAGCCAAAATGAACCAAATCCAAGAGAGCAAGCCAAGTGCATCTATGTGAAGGAGCACGATGAAGAAACGACGGAGGTGGCTAAAACAGCTAAAGTTCTAGAACTACACCCTTCCCTCCAAGAGTGGGTTGTAGCAATTGAGACTTCCAAAAGGAATGTAGCTGAATTGGAAAGCACCGCCAAAGTCTATAAAAATCGCATTCAATCTGAGAATACCTACCTCGAGAACTTGGTAGCCGGTTATGAACATGAGAAGCTCGAATTTGAAGAAGAAGGAGAAGAGGTTAAGGCGATAACCTTGAGAAGCGGTAAGAAAACCGACGAGATTCCCATCCCGCAACAATCAGAAGAATCCAAAGAGGATAGTGAAGAAAAAGCTGAGGCCCCAGCAGAAAAGACATCTCCAAACGTCCTCACTATTCCACCAGCTTCAGAACCTTCTTCACAAGAACCGCCTATACCATTTCCTCGCCGACTCCAGAAGCAGAAATTGGATAATGAATATGGTAAGTTTCTGGCAATGCTGAAGCAGCTAAACGTCAATGTACAGTTTGTAGACCTCATTGCCAAAATGCCAAACTACGCCAAATTCCTCAAACACCTCATATCCAACAAAACTAAATTGGCCGAAGTCGGTACGGTACCTCTCAATGTAGCTTGCTCAGCTACTCTACAAAAACCACTACCATCAAAATGCAATGATCCGGGCAGCTTCACTATTCCAGTCACAATTGGTAGCACCTCATTTCCATACTCCCTATGTGATCTGGGTGCTCCATAATTTGATGCCCCTCTCCACTTTCAAAAAGCTGGGAATTGGAGAGATGAAAAAGACTAAGATGACCCTGCAACTGGCAGATGGTTCGGTAACATACCCAAGCGGAGTGGTGGAGGATGTTATCATTAAAGTGGAGCACTTATACTTCCCATGCGATTTTGTCATTCTAGACATCGAAGAGAACCCCACTACACCTCTCATCCTTGGACGACCATTCCTTGCCACAGCCGATGTGCACATTTGGGTAGCCCAGGGGAAATCACCCTCCAACTACAACGAAAAGCTGGAGTTTGCATCAGGAAGATCTCCAGATAGCAAATCCAAAGATCTCAAGTTTGTGAGGGACACTCAATCACCATCATCCCCACTTCTGTTTATTACCCTTCCAGACGGCATGTCTATCACAGAGATACCACCACCAATCCCGGACGAAGAGCGGGATAAGAAAAGAAAACATGCATCCAGGTGGACTCTCAAAAAAACCATCGAGTCATGCTTTGGATCTCCTCCTCATAACCACCCCCCAGGATCGATCTAACGAAAAAGCGTCTAGCTAAAGACGTTAAAGAAGGGCAGCTTTCCGGGAGCAACCCGGATGAACTTATCTTTTATATGCTTTTATGCTGTTTTTAATAATCAGGTTCCCTTTAAAATTTATTTTTGCTAACTTTTAACCCCGTTTATAGTATGGTTGCTTCTAGTGTTTTATGCAGGTGCAATTTCATGTCTACACCGCAACCAAGCTACGCTACTTGAGGCTGAAGCTCAAGTGTGGGGGAAGTCAACAACACGCTAGCAAAAAATAAAATCAGGGGAGTACCAGTTTCTTTAAACTTGCTTTTATTTAAATAAATATGCAGAGGAGAGTTTATATGCTTAAATGAATATTTGTGACCAATGTGTTCTCTCTATTTTATCTACTTACCGAAAAAGCCTTCTGAAACTTTCCCTTGTTTTTTCTGGTGAACAACGAGGACGTTGTTCAAATTAAGTGTGGGGGAGTGTGCCCTTTTCGGTGACATTTTATGCTTAAATGCTTAATCTCTCTGCTTATCTTGCGTTTGTTCAAATTCAATATTGTGGACCCTTTATATGTGGGTTGTTCTCTTTAGGAATAAATACTGTTATGAATTGTGGGATAAATGGTACAAATTTTAAAATTTTGATTACTTTTGAGGAGCATTTTTATGCGGTGTGACCAAATGATCTGAAATGGTTGGATTTTTATTACTCAGGGGTTCTTTCTGTCTTCTTTCTTAGGGATTGCTAAGGGGTGCTTCTCTGTCAAAAAGGAAAAAATAAAATAAATAAGGGACTTGTGAGACACCATTGGTAACCAACAAGAGAGTTGAGTGTTCTTAAATACAAGGCTTGATGCCTACATATTATCTTCTCATCTCGTATGCAAAAGTGAAACAAATGCATAATCTATTTTTCCTTTTGTTTTCTCCTCAATGCCCATTCTTGAGAGAAGTTGGCCATGGTAAAAGTTCTCAAAGTCACCTTAAATCAAGAAGCATTGTAGTACTCCGAATCATACCCCGAAACTCATTTTTATTTTTGCCCTGAGTACACCTATGCCACCAGTAGGTGATGGATCACACTCCTCTAAAAAGTTTAAGATCATGTACTATTGAGTTCTTTATCCTACCCTTCATAATAATATTTGTTAATATTGAGCATTCCCTACTTAGGGTACGTAGTTTTGCTTGAGGACAAGCAAAAAGATAAGTGTGGGGGTGTGATAAGTGTCCAAATGAGCATGATTTATAGGTGTATTTTATATATAATATTAGCACTTTTCTTGCTCATTTCTCCACTTCGGTTAATTTTCCTCTAGTTTATGTTTTATTGTTTATCTCACAAATTTATTGTTCTAACATGAGGAAAACCAAGCCGGAAGTAAAGTAGACAAAGAGACGAACGCATAGACGCAAACGGCTCAGAAAACGGACATATAACGAAGAATGTAGAGCCGGTTGAAGATTGTTATATATATATATACGTATATAATAATATCGCATGGCTGAGACGTCCGCGAGTGGGCAATGCAACCGCCCAAGAGGGAGGCGGACAACACACAGGGCACCGCCCCATAACAGGCGGACTACTCAGAAGCAACCGCCTGGCGGACGGTGGAGGAGGCTACCGCCTCCTAAGTGGCGGACAAGAGACATGCGACGCCGGAGGCGGACAAGAAGAGGCTACCGCCTCGTATCTCGCGGACAACAGAGGCTACCGCCCCCTTATCAGGCGGACGAGACACAGGCTACCGCCAGTTATCAGGCGGACAAGACAGAGGAGACCGCCTAATACCGGGCGGTTCTTCAGGCGCGATTAATTCAAGTCGCGACCAGTTCTTCAGTTCTTCTTCGCGCCGTCGTCTGCAACTCGCCTTATCTATCTACTCCAGCATCGCCTACCATAAATCTCTCACGCGTACAGCTCTCTGTCCCCTGCAATCAATGAACTAAATATGAGAGCAATCAATGCTCAAACTCGTACGGATCCTAACCTCTATATAAACCCACCACCTTAACTGCATAATACACCACACGCACGACGGGAGTCTGAAGAAACCATTCGCTTCCACTTATATTTCCTCCCGTATCACCACATCATTCCACACTCACGCAGTAACAAAAGAAATAGAAGAGCAGCAGTGAGAGGAGAACAGACCAGTTCTTCCTCTGAATTAATGTCAAAATCTATCTGTGTAATCTTCTTAACTCCGTTAATGTTTAAGTAATTTTCTTCTGTATCCTAGGATGGGGGTTTGATTTCTAATATTACGTAATTAATATTTATCACCTGTTCCTCTCATTTAACTTGTTTTAATTCCTTTTAACTAATTTTGCTAAATGCTTTGCGCGACAAACGACTGCATTTATTTGGTAACTATCAACATATGATTTTGAGATAGTCTAGGTACCACAAAGGAATTAATCTTGATATTTACACTCCGGACTGAGCAGGAAAATATTAAGGCTTTTATTAAGAGTTCGTAACTGACAATTATTAACTCTAATAGGCAATAAATAATTGAAACAAGGTTATAAATATGTTTAAGTAATTTAGGAAATTCCCCCGCTATCCTAGGATACATTTTTCCATTCACATCAATTAATTCACCTTTTTACTGTTTTTATTATTTCTGTATTAATTTAACAACAAATCAAGCTTGCCTCCGGCTAAACCCCTTTTTACAGTTTTTTAGTAACTACCAAGACTAGGGTAAATTGAACAATCTCCCTGTGGATACGACACTCGTTATACTACTACGACCGGGAATTGTTTGCAGCCCGACGTTTATAATTTGAGTTTTTAATTTCCTTTCTTTTAATTTTACACCACTTTAACCACTCAGAATTAACACTCTGCATGTTACAAAATGTAGTATCAGAGCGAAGTATCGCTCTGATGACTGAATTACCGAGCTTAGGAAGTACCGAGTTAAGAGTTTAGTACTTTGGGTTAAGGGGTGAGTGATAGCGTGAGAAGTACGCTAGTTAGGAAATGCCAGTGTGTACTGGATACCTACGATATCTATCCCGCCCTCCATAAACCCTATTTTATAAATTGGGAAGAACGCCAGAGATATGGAAGTCATCTCTTACTCGGGAAAACCCGATCTGGTAGTTGATATTTACCTCTGTAAGTACGGAGAACCTGTCATACGGTAGATTCCGAAAGGTGTGAATCCCGAAGACGGTTTCCCTCTGAACAATGTTTGCCGCATTTAATAGCGAAAAGTGAAGAATCTTATGCTTAAAGGAATAGAATTTCCGGCAACCTGGGTCGACATGCGGAGCAGTCGAGAACAACCAGCTTGCAACGCACCCATCATGCAACAGTGGAGAAGTGGAGTAATGAAACCCGAGACGAGTGTCTACGGGATCATGAATGTTAACTAATATAGCAACGGTATACCAACCGATTAAGGAACTACAATGTAGTACGAGGAGGATACAATACTAAAAAAAGGGGGGTCTCCCAGAAAAGGGAAAACACCCTAGTCAATGGTTATCATGTGAAGACAGTGAGAGGTACCCAGAAAATTTATTGTTAAGGCTGCAAGATCAAGTAAGGGCCAGCAAGGCCACTGATATTAGTGCGGACGAAAACAATACCGCAACCAATGTGTATTGAACCGATAACCAGCTAGCATGGCGCACTTGCCATGGCAAGTGCTGCTATGACAAGGTTGTACGGAAAATTTTAAACAACTACCGGTACTTAGTAAAGTACCATGAAGTTAAGTGGGATTATCATAACCGTGGAAGGGCTTAATAGCCTGACCTCAATACTTGGAAATACACCAGTCAGCAGGAAGCTAGACTCGGTTAAGGCAAGGAAACGTTGTAAAACCAGGAGAATTTTTCTTTCAACTTAAATCCATTTTCAAAACCTTTTTCAAAACCAGATTTTCTTTCAAACCCATTTTATTTTAATTCGCCTTTTTCTTTAAACCAAACCAGAAGACCTACACGGGCCTCAGTGCCACATGGTAGGTAAGTTTTACCCAGTTACTTTTAAGATAACCGGATGAAAACCGGTAAACCCAAGGGTAACAACCCGATGAATGGATTGAGTTCATAATAATACAACAGTGGATACATTTCCCTTGATTAAGTTCGGGAAGCATGGAATGCATATTATCACAGGATAATATAAAAGGAGTTGACAACAGAATACTTCACCTAGGCGTGTGACGGACACTACGAGTGTACCAACAGTAATGTGGGACGACCGCACTCCGATAGGAGCTTGTGGGCCTGACGGACCTTCTTATGGGTTAGTCGGGTAAGTAGCAATGTATCAGTAGGATACCCCATGTATGTATACGAGTGGAGTCTGGAACACGGGAAGTAGTCGACTCCATACTACGGTCCGAAGTAAAAGTCAAGCAAGAGCAATGGAGTACCATCGAATGGTTGAAGTAAAGGAACCCAGTAAAGTCAACAAGACTAAAGGAATCAGTGAATTCATTTTAAGGAAATGTTTAAAGGTGAACAGGTGTGAAGTGCACTGGTTAGTAAGTAAAGACGTCACGCATGTCTTAAGAATCCGGAAGGATGAAGGAAATAGCTGGAATAAGTACCCAGCCTAAATATGGCGAGATAGATACCTACTATGAACACGTCAATGTGCAACGATCGGGACGAGACTCCCGGAATGATCACTTAAACTAACAGGAGATATCAAACTCACTGAAGAGGATATCTAACCCGGCCAAGAACGCAAGGCGATGTAGTTAATCAAACGTGCTCATAAGTACAAGCCAGATGTAATGGCATGACCTAGTAAACCCAGGAACTATCCTTAAAAGGGTGTTTGGAGTAACAGAGGTTGAACGGAATAACATGATAGAAACGCAAGGGTTGAAACTAACACCCAGTTTAAGCATAAGACGTCAGAAGGAAGTCCGACATCCTTGGAGAGGCATCCCATGAAAGGATTAACGACCTTGCCATGGAGCCCAATACCACCTTTAAACCATGTAGTGTTGTACTGAGAAGTAAATGAGTGTGAACAGCCTGCTATGAGCAGTACTCGAGGCAATAGGGCTTATAAGCCACAAGTAAAAGGTGTTAAGCGAATTTTTACTAATTACGAAAGTTTATGTTATATAAGTAAGTAAAGCGGATAACGAACCACTGCTTCAAGAGTGGGGATACCTCTTGATAGGTGAGACCGCAACAGCGGTAGTTATGTGAATTAAGTTTAGGGAATGTGTTAAGAGTTGACCATGTTGTTACTACGAAAGGGGTTATACCAGTTGTGGGGACTGGACGAGTAATAAGCCTAATGGCAACCACCATAGGTGTGTAATGCTAAATGTGTAATGAACAACGCTCAGGGAGCATAAATACGAGAGGAATAGCGTATTCAACAAGCAGCCAAATAAATGGCGAAACGCAGTGGAATGGTGGAAGCTAATATAATGGCGGTTGCAGTGTAAGTTAATGTTATACAATGAGTAAGAGCACGGTGCGCAGTAAGCGACCGTTGCATAAGTATTGTTAAATAATAATGTGACAAATAAAACCAGTTATGAGTTAAACTCAATGGACATACAAGTAAGTGATGATACGCAAAATGGGCAATAAGCCAATGGTCGGTACTATGTGATAAGGAACTCAGTATGAATTCCTATTGCAATCGCATAAGAGATTTACTGTCAAGAGTTTACGCCTCTGCACTCTGTAGGACTGAGTGTTTTGGTATTGCTCTTGTGCAGTAATGATCGAGTGAGATAGCTAGGAAGTTTGGGAAATGTTAAATGTGATAGAAGAACAAGACATATGGTGTGATAAAACCGATGCATAAGAGAAGCACGGTCGTACCAATCAAAGGGTACTTGATTGGCATAAGTGACTACAATAACACAATTATTAAACATCGGTATGGAATATACCTCAAGTGTTGGAAATAACCGAAAGAGTACTACACACTAGGTAGTAGCTCAAACTTAACCGACGGTGAGTCGGAAGAAATTAAGTAAATCAGTGTGGAATACAGTAAATTATCATGGAAGTAAATAGAAAGGTTGTAACTCACCGAACTCGCTCTTGGTAAGAAATACCACGCGTCGGTTGAGAAATCGTTATTACCAAGATGAAGGTGATAATCAAAGATATGCAATACAGTAAGAATAATGAAGGGGGCAAACTAAGCTCGAAGTTATCAAGAGTCGCGCAGCAGAAACTAGTGAGCCAGCGATTCAAGAGTTGGATGTCCGTTGTGAACATGAGTGAATGGCAATTATTAATGCCTAGAATTTTCACAGGCCAGAATTGAAACTGGTTATGAATTAAATAAACTCTAAGGAAAATTCTTGGTTAGGGACTAAACCGCCAATATGGCTAAGATCCTCAAACCAGAACACATGGTATAATAAACCGCGTGGAGATAAAACACTTCACGACGGTAGAACGTTTAAACCAGTGATTAAATGATTGATTACGTGGGCATAATCCCTTTTAAGGGGGGTAGAGCGTAAAACCGTTTAGTGTGTTTTACCGTACAAGTGTACGTGAACTATGGTGTGCATAGCACAAAATGATTTATTTGATGATTGGTGCGTGTGTTACATAAATATACGCATTCATTCATGGTTTAATAGTGGTAATTGCGCACAGAAGATGCGAATACCATTGTGATAAGTGTGTTATTTTGTTAACAGATGTGTGTGAAAGTATAGTATAAGGGAGTAGAAAAACTCCCGGGGAATTAAAACCCGACAGTATATGTTCATATGATACTAAATGTAAAACCGTGTATTGTATTTTGATAAAAGTATATATATCTACAGTATTGTGATTATGAAGAGGTATCACACCGATATAGAACCTAGTAAGAATTAAAATTCCCTAGGTAACTTGGATTAAGTTGAATTTGGGTGATGATTGATAGACGGAGTTCTATCCCTTGGAGATGTAATTATTATGACTAGATGGATTAAAAGATAGAAAATGGTACATGCTTGAATTAGCTGTTGTTTGAAAATGAAGTGGGAGGTGAAACTTGATTATCATGAGATCAAGGGAAGCCGAACACAAATTGGGGTGGAAAGATAATTAACACTGATGCTGATCACATCAGGGTTGGATGAATCTTGAAACTCCCTATAAGTGGTCACAAATAATCACATCAAGAATAAGATACAGTTAACAATAATTGGACTTGGAGTTGTATTGAGTTTTCAAAAGAGTTTTAAATTGGGTTTCAAGTTTTCAATTGGTATTTCCAAGACTTCAATAAATATCTTTAAGATTCTTAAGTGGTATTTTCAAAGGAAGGACTACTCTTACTTGACCTTGAAAAAAAAAGGACTTTCAATTGGTATTTTCCAATAAAGGATTTCATTCTACTTAACCTCATATAGAGTACTTTCCTATTACTTGCTCACGAGCTGAGGACGTACGAGCCTTTGTCTTCGGACCAGTGACATGAGAAGTATTTTAAAGATGTATGCAATTGTTTTGATCTCCCAAAGGAACGGGGACCAGAGTGTCCATCGCGACCGGTTCTGCGGGATCACAGTGTATATGTACTCAACATGGGTCTCGAACCCATGAAGAGATGGAAAAGGAATTTCTGGTTGTTATACATGCTAAGACATGTTGTGTGGTATATAATAAATATTGTTTTGACCTCCAGTCCTAATGTGGTTGAGTTCCGGAAGTGTTATGTTACCTAGACCATGTGTCTAAAGGTTGTTATGTTATCAAGACCTAAGTGTCTAAATGTTGTTATGTTACCCAGACCTAAGAGTCTAAGGGTTGTCATGTAGGTACAATGTTGTTAAGGTACCCGGACCACTAAGTCTGAGGTTACTATGTAAGTATGTTATGTATGTATGGATTTGGATGTGTTACCCGGACCGTTAAGTCCGAGGTTGTGATATAGAGTATGTTGGAGTATGGAAGTTTTGTTATGCAAGTAATCCCTGTGTTCTAATTCAAGTGATGCTAGGGAAGTGTGAACTTCGAGGACGAAGTTCTTTTAAGGGGGGTAGATTGAAATACCCCAAACCTTAATATGTTAAGTAATTATGTAATTATGATTTTCTAAGGCTAATTAAGTCCTTAAGATCATTGGTGAAGAAAGGAAAACCAAAAAGGAAAAGAAAATGCGTAAAAGTCACAAAGCGTGAAAACGCGTATTTAATTATTCTAGGGGGTACATAACCTTCATTAGGGTTATAAATACATTTTATACCTTAATTACACATTAAGAACATGTGGGAAAAAGTCCGGAAGAAAACGGATCCAAATAACGCGTTAAAATGCTAACGGAGTCCTAAAGCGCGTTTTTCGAGAAAACCCAAGAACGTGATTTTAAATAGTTAAACGACCCCGTAAAAATTATAGTTGATTATATAACTATAATTAAACATTAATGGATGACTAAGAGCTATTAAAATTAAAGAAACGAGAAAAATCCGAAAAACGGGCCCAGTTAGTGAATAGTGCTAAACCGGGTAAATTAACGAGCATTTTTGTATAAGACGAAAAACGCTCCAGCATACATATACATGTGGGCCAGTTTTTATTAGTAGTCAACACTCCCCTCTCTTAATTTGTAAACTAGCTAATTGGCTAAAAGAAAAAAAAACAAAAGGAAAAGCAAAAAGGTGTAAAGTAGCTTTTCTCCCTCTCTCCTCTCATTTTTTCCCCTCACGTACTGCCTCTCTCTTTTCTTCTTCCTCTGCCGATTTCTTCTTCCTCTCTTCTACTGGAAGCGATTTTGAGCTTCCTTCCATGGCAGCCCACACTCCCTTGCTCACCTAGGCCACATTACTACTCCAAATCAAAAATAAATTACATATTTGAACTCCTCTCATCAAGGGTGTAACACCCCATCCAACATTTACATACTTACAACAACTGCAGCGGAAGAACAACCTCATCACATTACTTAACTTGTTGGTGTTACACGCCGTTAGCCACCCACGTGGCTAACAAGGCTAATACATACACATTGTACCGGTCTGATGGGCTAAATTCCCGAGCAACTATACATTATTATCCCTTTCCATTAACGACAACAACAACATACACCTTATCAACTATACCGAGTATTTATAAACTGGTGCCGACAACAATATCGGTCTTACTACACCTACTGTATATACACACTTAAATAAATACCCATGTACAATGACTACCCGTCCTACTCTCGAACGGCTTCCAGCACTTCGTACCTGAAATAGGAAAAGAAGAGAAAGGGGTGGCCCCAAGGGGCTCAGCACCTTTGCTGGTATGGTAATCCCGCAGCCCACATGCTATCGGGCCACGCACAACTACTTGTTGTCTTAACATGCAGTTGATTATATTTAAATATACATGTAACAACAAACACACAACATTAAACATTTCGCCTCAATGGGCTCAACAATCGGATAATACATCCTACTTAATAAATCACCCATGGTATTCATCATCCCTAGAGTGTTTCTCCTCCAACGGAGCTACTTCCTTAATAGACGACACATACCCTTAAATCGGGTTATCCTTAAATGCCTCTTATCACAAACTTGGAATCATTTCCATGATCCACACACTTCACATTTACAACATTAACATACACTACGTAACAACACTTAACAACACTTTGCACGTTTCCATGTGCACAACATAACACCGCAATAAGTATTGCATCACAACAAACACATAATACAACGGGAATGGTTCTCTTAGGAACCGACCCAAACATCACCAACATACTGGTGAGCCTAGAGATTGTTGCCAGTCTCATGATAAGCTCGTTACATAACTCGTTACCGTCTCGTTAAATGAACGGTTAACTTAACACAAGGTGTCTCGGATATAGTGATCCAAGCACACCGAAACAAACATAACAATAGTATGCCCCTGTGGCCCGACGTGAGTCAGTAATAGCCTTGGTTAAGCTAAAGGGAAGGTTGGGAACCAAATTGGAAAACAACCATAACATACAGAGAGGATCGAACCTGATATGACAACGACCCCCATACTCACACGCGTGGCCGGAACAGACCGGACTCCTCATCCCCCCGTTAGCACTTATTAGAAGTTCATCTTTGAACTTAATTAAACAATCACAAACATTGAGTTAAGTCTAGTCAGACATACACAAGGGAAAAGAGAGTCATACCTTCACATACAAACACCACGCACAAAACATTACATATCCAACTCACGCATAGCCGTGGTTAGAACGTTCCTTAGGTCGGAAACGTTATTACCGGATACCGTTCTCTTACGTTTACCTAATAGTGGTTAACTAGCCCTTCAAGCGCATTAGAGGTTACCGGTATCGGCACGTAAACATACAATAACAATAATGACTGTAAACTCGTTTCATGGTTTATATCATAACGTGGCAAACATACAGAAAAACACATTGGCATACAAGCCGGTGTAATCCGTTAGGACACAGGTTGCAAGAAAACCATACCTGTCACCGAGTCCACTTATCCTGTCCATTTATGTTCCTCGAGTAATTCTCGAACCACTGTTAACATCACATGTGTTTTTATTAACATTGGGGTAACATGTTTGTTTAAAGTCTAACGCTTATAACTTTTCCCCGTTAACTTGGTTAAATAACTTACATTTTAACTTGTTTTACTTTCACATTTAATTACAACCTTTCACCCACTTATTGCCATTTAAACTCACCTAACATGTCCTCAGCATTCTTATAAACATCATTACCTACCAATCCCCATCATCACATATCATTTCATAACCTTAATCCATGTTTTTGGTCCGACCGACCCACCGACCGACCCACAGCTGGGTCGGTCCATTACAGACCCCTTTTACTTCCTTAAATCATGCCCGTCCGACCCACGTCCGACCCACCATTCTGGGTCGGTCCATGTGCGAACATTTTCCCTCCTTTGAAACTTGACCGACCGACATGTCCGACCCAACCTTCTGGGTCGGTCCATTACCGAACACTTCCCTAACATTTTACAGAGGCTCGACCGACCCACAAACTGGGTCGGCCCCTGGGTCGGTCGCCTCCTAAACTTACCCAAACTTTGTCAAATCTTCACCAAACTTCTCCTAAGGCCTCTTAATGTGTTCTAACATCATTTGGCACTTCAAACACACCCTTAAGATATTCTTAAACACTCACAAAACTATTTTTCCTAATTCCTTAAACCTTTACTTATATCTCCACAAAATTCCTATCACTTACAATGTTTTCTCCTTATGATTTCTAGGTGGCATTTCACCTATAATGACCAAAATACCAAGGTGTATCCTCTACACCTTATCATCATCCCTCAACTTCTTTTCTTACTAACTAAATCTCCTTTTTCACATCATACCTAACATCACTTGTCCCTTGAACATCAACACTACCTAACCTTAAACAAACTCCTCCAAGACTTAAATACATCCTCAAAACACACATTGAATATCTAGAACTTCCAAGACAACACCTAAATCCTTGCATCACTCTAAATCACCTTAATACTTGTTTCCTTCTCAAGTAAACATTCATTCACCTTTAACCCTTCCTAGTTCACCAAAACTCACATTAAACACTTAGAACTTCCTACACATTTCCCAGATTTGGCCATAGCTTCTCTAGCATATACTCACATCAACCACTTAGGTTTTTACCTTATTTCATTCAAAACACCTAAAATCCATCAAACACATTTATACACAAACTTCACACATTTTGCACTACATCACAATATAGTGCATAACTTAAATTGCTTGGCACTTAGGCCCTTAAATAGCATGGCTCTTAGGCCCTTAAATTGCATAACCTTAAACACTGAATTTCCCACATAAATAATGCCTTTGACCTGCAAATACATACACCAAAACATATGTTTTTACTAGTCTCCTTGAGAACACTTTACTAGGTCACTCACCATTGGCTCCTTAGGTATTTTATCAAGCAAATCTAGCTCATTTTCCTAAGGCATTTAAACTACATTGAGATAGTTTGTTTACCTCTTTTTCCTCACAAATTCTTTCTTGGTTCCTTGTAAACCGGGGGTGTTTGGTTGTTTGTCAACTTCTATACATTGTACAAACAACATAATGAGTATTCAAGCTTTAAGCTTCATCTCATTGTAAACCCTAGTTACATATATTGTTTTAACACATTAAGGTAATTGTTTTACCTTGGAATTGGAAGAGGACTTGAATAAGTATCAAGAGAGGACTCCTCCTAGCCCTTGGAAGATTCAAATGAAGCTAAAACAAGCAAGATAAATACACCATTGTGAGGTGAATTTTCGGACACATGAAACATGGAGGAACATGGATTTTCTTTGAGTTTCCTTACCTTGAAGCAAAGGAGAACATGAATATGTAAAAAGGTGAGCTCAAGCTCCTCCCATGGTGGTTTCTCTTGGCACCGAAATGGAGGTTTTGAAGTTTTGAAAGGACAAGTTGTAGAGTTGGCTTAACTAAGAGAATGGTGGTGTTTGTTTTTGATTTGGTTAAGTGAGCTAGGTTTTACATGTGGTCAAAGATGGACTTCCATGGTTGTATCATTACCACCGAGAGAGAACAAGAAGAAGAGAGGAAGAGAGAGTGTGGAACCGTGGGAAATGAAGGAAAGGAAGGGGAATGAAGATAGAACTTACTTTTGAAGATATTTAAGTCTTAAAGCAAATAGTAACTATGAGTCACATTATTTACTTAACAAGTTGACATACTTGGTGACTCCTCACTACAAAAACCGGCCACCATTATGCCTAGGAGGGGTTTTGGTCTTTGTTGACCAATTTAATTATTATACCATTATATGTTACAAACTAGCTTGTAAAAATTACTATTCACAATACAAGGCACATAGAAGTGAAATTTTTGATTTCCCACTAATATGGCCACCCAAATGTGATACTATATAGTACACATGTTAATTAAAGAGTAATGATGGACATTTAGCCATTCAAAACTCATTTACAAGACAATTTTTCAAAAACGTGCTTTAAGACCTTAAAGCACATTTTGTGTTTTAACTTGTTTTCAAGCTTGGTTTTCTTTGGTAATTGATTTAATATGTTCATTAACATATTTATAAGATATAGGTATGACCATTAGGTCTTATACACATTCATCCCAAGCTTAGAGCACATTTTTGCTCATATTGACTTTAAGGTATTACCTTGTGTTTTGTTTGGTTTCATTGTCTACCAAAGTTTCTTAAGGACTTATTTAGCCTTATTGCATCATAATTAAATGTTATCAAGTCTTGGTAGGCTCTTTGGGTCCAACCAAGTTCACTCATAGCTTAGAGATGTTTTTGCTCAAACTGTGTCTTAATGCTTTATTGCATTTATTATGGTTTAAATTGTTCACTGATGTTACTAAGGCACTTTTTAGCCTTTACATACCATAATTTGACATTTAAACCACATATCAAGGTTTGGGGTATTTCAATCTACCCCCCTTAAAAGAACTTCGTCCTCGAAGTTCACACTTTCCACACATCATTAGATTTGAACACGGAATCACTTGGAAATAAACTTCCTTAACCAAACACACTTACATCACAACCTCGGACTTGCTGGTCCGGGCAACACATTCACATCCACACATAACATAACATATCCACATGATAACCTCGGACTCTATGGTCCGGGTATCTTAACAAACTTACACATAATAACAACCCCTTTGACTCACTGGTCTTGGGTAACATAACCACATTTGGACACATAGGTCCTGGTAACATAACAGTCTTTAGACACATAGGTCTATGTGACACCACACATTTAGACTCATAGGCCTTGATAGTATACACTTTAAGAAATCCAAGTCAAAACAACATTCATTACATACCACACAACATGTCAGAGCATGTATAGCAATCAAAAATATCCTTGATATACACTGTGATCCCGCAGAACACGGTCGCGATGGACACCTTCCGTCCCCGTGCCTTTAGGAGATTAAAATAATCACATAAGTTTAAAAATTTCCTTGTGAGGTTAAGTAAGAAGGCTTTAATTATGTAAAGTATCCATCAACGTTTTATAAGTGCCAATTTAAAATCCTTTTGAAAACACACACAACTCCAAGTCCAACTTAAGCTCTTTGCTTCTTTATTAGCGTGGTTATTCGTGACCACTTATAGGGAGTTTCAAGAGTCATCCAACCCTGATGTGATCAGCATCAGTGTGTGAACTATCCTTCCACCCAATTTGTGTTCGGCTTCCCTTGATCACATGCAAATCAAGTTCCACCTCCCACTTCATTTTCAAGCATCAAGTAAATCACTCATTTCCAATTTTCTATCTTTTGAATCATTCTAGTCATGATCACAACATCTCCAAAGGATAGAACTCCGTCTATCAGTTACTCCATTCACTTTTAATCCTGTTGCCTAGGGAATCTTCTTCTCACTAGGTTCTATGTCGGTATCATACCCTTTCATGCATCACTTTAAGTATACATAATATATATATACATATATTTTATCAAAATACAACACACCTGATTTTACATTTATACACTGTCGGGGCTTTTGTTCCCCCGGGAGTTATCTACTCCCCACACTTGTACAATCACACTCAACTGTTAACAAACACACACACTTATCACAATGGTATTCGCATCTTCTGTGCGCAATTACCACAATTAAACCATGAATGAATGTGTATGTTTACGTAACACACACACCAATCATCAAAAACAAACAATAATTTTGTGCTATGCACAATATGAATCACATACACTACGTACACTTGTACGGTAATATACACCAAGTGGTTTTGCGCTCTACCCCCCTTAAAGGGATTACGTCCACGTAATCAATCACTAAACATTAGCTTAAAATGTTTTGCCGTCGTGAAGTCTTAACTTCCACGCGGTCTATTAGACAATGGATTCTGATTAGAGGATCTTAACCATATTGGCGGTTTAGTCCCTAAACCAAGAATTCGCATTGGAGTTATAACTCATAACCGGTTTCGGTCCTGGCCTGTGAGGCTTTTAGGCATTAATAATTAGCCATTCACTCATGTTCACCATGTACATTCAACACTTGAATCACTGGCTCACTAGTTTCTGCTGCGAAACTCTAATGACCGTAGAGCTTAATTGCTCCCTTTTGTTATTCTTACTGTATTGTGCATCCCCAATTGTCACCTTCATCTTGGTGACAATGGTTTCTCAACCGACGCGTGGTATCTTTTACCGTGAGCGGATTCGGTGAGTTTCACAATTTTTCCATCCACTTCCATGATAATTTACTGTGTATACAGCTATGTATTTCACAATGATTGACTTGTTCCTTCCGACTTACTGTCGGTTGAGATTGAGCTACTACCTAGTGTGTAGTGCTCTCTCAGCTATTTACAACCTTTGTGTGTATATTCCATACCGATATTTGGCAGCTAGTGCTACTGTAGTCACTTACTGTTAATCATATTTCCACGTTTGGTTTTGTACAAGTACTTTTTATTGGTGCGGCCTTGCATTTCCTATGCATCGGCCATTATAACATTATTTGTCCACAATTAACATGTTTCCAATTCCTAGCTATCTCATTCGTTCATTACTGCGCAAGTGCATACCAAAACACTCAGTCATACAGAGTGCAGAGGCGTAAACTCTTGACAGTAAATCCCTTATGCGATTCGCCATGGAATTCACACTGAGTCCCTCATCACACAGTACCTACCACTGGCTTATTGCTCAGTTTGTTTATCATCACTTATCTTGCATCTCCACTGAGTTTAACTCATAACTGATCTTATCTTTTACGTTTTCGTTTAACAACATTTATACAACGGTCGCTGTTGCGCACCGTGCTCTTACTTATTGTATATCATCCGCTTATGTCGTATCTGCTGTCACCTCAACTTCCACACATAAATTTACATTACTCATATTATGGTTCATCCCTCATTTGGATGACCACTGAATGCTCCTTGAGCATCGATCATTCGAGTCACAAGCCGGGTTATTCAGCCGGTGCTTCACTTTATACACACATGCTATCAAGCTAACTGCTCTTTTTTTTCAGTAATAACGTCGTCCATCCTTAACATATTTCTTGAACTTGATTCACATAACTACTGCTCCTGCGGTTTCAGGATATCGAGAGGTATCCCCACTCTTAATGCAGTGGTTCGTTTACCACTCTATTCACTTATACAACATAAACTTCTACCATCAATCGTATTTATATAACATATCTTGCTTATGGCTTATGAGCCTTGTTTGCCTTGAGCTGGGCTCATTGTAGGCTGTCCACACACATGTACTTCTATGTACAATATTACAAGGTCGTTGCATCACGTTTCCTCTCATGGGATGCCCCTTAGGTTTGTCAGTCCGTCTCCTGACAACTTATGTCTAAACTGGGTGTTAATTTCAACCCTTGTGCTTCTGTCATGCATTTCATTCAACAATTGTTGATGTGAACACCCTTCAAGGATTGCTCCTGGGTGTCGTTAAGTTATGCCTTTACATTTGGCTCACACTTATTGGTACATTCCGTTAGCTACGCCTTTCGCGTTTTTACTGGTTACTATCTTCTTCGTGAAGATTAACATTTTCCTGGTAGTGTAGGTACTTATTCTGGAATTCATCCCGTACATTGCACATTAATGTGTCCACATTAGGCATCTGCTTGCCAAGTACAGCTGGGTCACCATTCCAGCTATAATGTTTATCCCTAAGGATCCTGTAAGACATATGTGGTGTCTTTACATAACAGTTTGTGCCCATCGCACTTCCTAACTCTTAAACATTTCCTTGAAAGGAGTTCACTAATCCTTTTAGTCTTGCAATTTAACTGGATTCCTTCACTTCAACTATTCCTTGTAATCCTTAGCTCTCGTTTAATTATACTGCTGACCGTAGACGGAATCGACTACTTCCCGTGTTTCGGACTCTACTCGTATACATATATGGGGTATCATACTGATACATTGCTACTTACCCAACTAACCCATAAGTAGGTCTGTCAGGCCCACATGCTCCTATCGGAGTGCGGTCGTCCCACAAAACAGTTGGTACACTTGTAGTGTCCGTCACACGCCTAGGTGAAGTATTCTGTTGTCAACTCCCTTATATTGTCCCGTGACAATATTCATTCCTTACTTCCCGAACTTAATCGAGGGAAAGTTTATCCATTGTTGTATCCTTGTCAACTGTCCTTGGGTTTCACTGGATTGGTTTAAAGAAGTTGGAAAGAAGTGTTGGTTAGAAAGAAAATCTGGTTTTGAAAAAGAAAGGGTTTGAATAAATCTGGGTTGAAAGAAAAGTTCTTTCATGGTCACAACATCTTCTTACCGTAACCAAGTCTAGCTTCTTGCTGACTGGTGTACTTACAATTACAGAGGTTAGGCTAACAGGCCCTTCCACTGTTATGACAATCACATTTAACTTCATGGTACCTTTCCAGGTATTTAGTGGTTATGGATTTCCCAAAAGCCCTATTATAGCAGCACTTGCTATGGCAAGTGCGCCATGCTAACTGGCTATCAGTTTAACCACATACGGGTGGTATTGTTTTTACCCGCACTGTCATCAGTGGCCTTGTGGCCCTCACTGATCTTACTGTCTTGGTAATAACTTGTCTAGGTGAATTCCACTGTATTCACATAATAATCATTAACTAGGGTATTTCCCCCTTTCTGGGAGACCCCTTTTTTTTTGTGTCGTATTTCCTATAGCCGTTCCACGCACTTGTCGTGGTACTGAGATTGTCTCTTGTTGGGCACTACGTGTAGTTCCTTGTCGGTTGCAGACCGTGGTGTTTTTATTTATCAACTGTGGTTCCGTAGACACTTGTCTCGGGTGTTATTAATCCATTTCTTGCCGTTGACACGGTAGGTGCGTTGCAAGCTGGTTATTCTCGACTGCTCTGCATGTCGACCCAGGTTGCCGGAAATTCTTATTCTCCAATACACAAGATCCTTCATTCATTGCCTATGAAATGTGGTTAACTATTCAGATGGAGACCGTCTCCGGATTCCCAGTTTCGGGATCTACCGCATGACAGGTTCTCCGTACCCTAAAGGTATTTAATAACAGCCAGATCGGGTATCCCGAGTAAGAGAGGACTTCCATCTCTCTGGCGTTCTTCCCAAGTTATATACAGGGATGTGGGAGGGCGGGAAGGATATAGTAGGTTTCCAGTAGCACTGGTAGTTCCTACTAGCGTATACTCTCACGCTATCACTCAACCCTTAACCCAAAGTACTAAAATCCTAACTCGGTACTTCCTAAGCTCGGTAACTCAGTCATCAGAGCGATACTCTGATACCACTTTTTGTAACAACCCCATCCAACATTTACATACTTACAACAACTGCGCGGAAAGAACAACCTCATCACATTACTTAACTTGTTGGTTACACGCCGTTAGCCACCCACGTGGTAACAAGGCTAATACATACACATTGTACGGTCTGATGGGCTAAATTCCCGAGCAACTATACATTATTATCCCTTTCCATTAACGACAACAACAACATAAACTTATCAACTATACCGAGTATTATAAAACTGGTGCCGACAAACAATATCGGTCTTACTACACCTACTGTATATACACACTTAAATAAATACCCATGTACAATGACTACCGTCCTACTCGCGAACGGCTTCCAGCACTTCGTACCTGAAATAGGAAAAGAAGAGAAAGGGGTGCCCCAAGGGGTCAGCACCTTTGCTGGTATGGTAATCGCAGCCACATGCTATCGGGCCAGCACAACTACTTGTTCGTCTTAACATGCAGTTGATTAATTTAAATAACATGTAACAACAAAACACAAACATTAAACATTTCGCCTCAATGGGCTCAACAATCGGATAATAATCCTACTTATAAATCACCCATGGTATTCATCATCCCTAGAGTGTTTCTCCTCCAACGGAGCTCTCCTTAATAGACGGAACATACCCTTAATCGGTTATCCTTAAATGCCTCTTATCACAAACTTGGAATCATTCCATGATCCAACACTTCACATTTACAACATGAACATACAACGTAAAACACTTAACAACACTTTGCACGTTTCCATGTGCACAACATAAACCGCAAAGTATTGCATCACAACAAAACACATAATACAACGGGAATGGTTCTCTTAGGAACCGACCCAAACATCACCAAACATACTGGTTGAGCCTAGAGATTGTGCAGTCTCATGATAAGCTCGTTACATAAACTCGTTACCGTTCGTTAAATGAACGGTTAACTTAACAAAAGGTGTCTCGGATATAGTGATCCAAGACACCGAAACAAAATAACATAGTATGCCCCGGTGGCCGACGTGAGTCAGTAATAGCCTTGGTTAAGCTAAAGGGAAGGTGGGGAACCAAATGGGAACAACCATAACATACAGAGAGGATCGAACTGATATGACAACGGACCCCCATACTCACACGCGTGGCCGGAACAGACCGGACTCCTCATTCCCCCCGTTAGCACTTATTAGAAGTTCATCTTTGAACTTTATTAAACAATCACAAACATTGAGTTAAGTCTAGTCAGACATACACAAGGGAAAAGAGAGTCATACCTTCACATACAAACACCACGCACAAACATTACATATCCAACTCACGCATAGCCGTGGTTAGAACGTTCCTTAGGTCGGAAACGTTATTACCGGATACCGTTCTCTTACGTTTACCTAATAGTGGTTAACTAGCCCTTCAAGCGCATTAGAGGTTACCGGTATCGGCACGTAAACATACAATAACAATAATGACTGTAAACTCGTTTCATGGTTTATATCATAACGTGGCAAACATACAGAAAAACACATTGGCATACAAGCCGGTGTAATCCGTTAGGACACAGGTTGCAAGAAAACCATACCTGTCACCGGAGTCCACTTATCCTGTCCATTTATGTTCCTCGAGTAATTCTCGAACCACTGTTAACATCACATGTGTTTTTATTAACATTGGGGTAACATGTTTGTTTAAAGTCTAACGCTTATAACTTTTCCCCGTTAACTTGGTTAAATAACTTTACATTTTAACTTGTTTTACTTTCACATTTAATTACAACCTTTCACCCACTTATTTGCCATTTAAACTCACCTAACATGTCCTCAGCATTCTTATAACATCATTACCTACCAATCCCCATCATCACATATCATTTCATAACCTTAATCCATGTTTTTGGTCCGACCGACCCACCGACCGACCCACAGCTGGGTCGGTCCATTACAGACCCCTTTTACTTCCTTATAATCATGCCCGTCCGACCCACGTCCGACCCACCATTCTGGGTCGGTCCATGTGCGAACATTTTCCCTCCTTTGAAACTTGACCGACCGACCCATGTCCGACCCAACCTTCTGGGTCGGTCCATTACCGAACACTTCCCTAACATTTTACAGAGGCTCGACCGACCCACAAACTGGGTCGGCCCCTGGGTCGGTCGCCTCCTAAACTTACCCAAACTTTGTCAAATCTTCACCAAACTTCTCCTAAGGCCTCTTAATGTGTTCTAACATCATTTGGCACTTCAAACACACCCTTAAGATATTCTTAAACACTCACAAAACTATTTTTCCTAATTCCTTAAACCTTTACTTATATCTCCACAAAATTCCTAACACTTACAATGTTTTCCTTATTTATTTCTAGGTGGCCTTTCACCTATAATGACCAAAATACCAAGGTGTATCCTCTACACCTTATCATCATCCCTCAACTTCTTTTCTTACTAACTAAATCTCCTTTTTACATCTTACCAAACATCACTTATTCCTTGAATATCAACATTACCTAAACCTTAAACAACTTCCTCCAAGACTTAAATACATCCTCAAAACACACATTGAATTCTAGAACTTCCAAGACAACACCTAAATCCTTGCATCACTCTAAATCACCTTAATACTTGTTTCCTTCTCAAGTAAACATTCATTCACCTAACCTTCCTAGTTCACCAAAACCACTTAAAACACTTAGAACTTCTCACATTTTCCCAAATTTGGCCATAGCTTCTCTAGTATATACCCACATCCAACACTTGGGTTTTACCTTATTTCATCAAACACCTAAAATCCATCAAACACATTTTATACACAAACTTCACACATTAAGCACTACATCACAATATAGTGCATAACTTAAATTGCTTGGCACTTAGGCCCTTAAATGCATGGCTCTTAGGCCCTTAAATTGCATAACCTTAAACACTGAATTTCCCACATAAATAATGCCTTTGACCTGCAAATACATACACCAAAACATATGTTCTTTTACTAGTCTCCTTGAGAACACTTTACTAGGTCACTCACCATTGGCTCCTTAGGTATTTTATCAAGCAAATCAAGCTCATTTTCCTAAGGCATTTAAACTACATTGAGATAGTTTGTTTACCTCTTTTTCCTCACAAATTCTTTCTTGTTCCTTGTAAACCGGTGGGGTGTTTGGTTGTTTGTCAACTTCTATACATTGTACAAACAACATAATGAGTATTCAAGCTTTAAGCTTCATCTCATCTCATTGTAAACCCTAGTTACATATATTGTTTAACACATTAAGGTAATTGTTTTACCTTGGAATTGGAAGAGAACTTGAATAAGTATCAAGAGAGGACTCCTCCTAGCCCTTGGAAGATTCAAATGAAGCTAAACAAGCAAGATAAATACACCATTGTGAGGTGAATTTTCGGACAACATGAAACATGGAGGAACATGGATTTTCTTTGAGTTTCCTTACCTTGAAGCAAAGGAGAACATGAATATGTAAAAAGGTGAGCTCAAGCTCCTCCCATGGTGGTTTCTCTTGGCACCGAAATGGAGGTTTTGAAGTTTTGAAAGGACAAGATTGTAGAGCTTGGCTTAACTAAGAGAATGGTGGTGTTTGTTTTTGATTTGGTTAAGTGAGCTAGGTTTTACATGTGGTCAAAGATGGACTTCCATGGTTGTATCATGTACCACCGAGAGAGAACAAGAAGAAGAGAGGAAGAAGAGAGTGTGGAACCGTGGGAAATGAAGGAAAGGAAGGGAGAATGAAGATAGAACTTACTTTTGAAGATATTTAAGTCTTAAAGCAAATAGTAACTATGAGTCACATTTATTTACTTAACAAGTTGACATACTTGGTGACTCCTCACTACAAAAACCGGCCACCATTATGCCTAGGAGGGTGTTTTGGTCTTTGTTGACCAACTTAATCACTTATAACATTATATGTTACAAACTAGCTTATAAAATTACTATTCACAAACTAAGGCACATAGAAGTGAAATTTTTGATTTCCCACTAATATGGCCACCCAAATGTGATACTATATAGTACACATGTTAATTAAAGAGTAATGATGGACATTTAGCCATTCAAAACTCATTTACAAGACAATTTTTCAAAAACGTGCTTTAAGACTCCTTAAAGCACATTTTGTGTTTTAACTTGTTTTCAAGCTTGGTTTTCTTTGGTAATTGATTTAATATGTTCATTAACATATTTATAAGATATAAGTATGACCATTAGGTCTTATACACATTCATCCCAAGCTTAGAGCACATTTTTGCTCTATTGACTTTAAGGTATTACCTTGTGTTTTGTTTGGTTTCATTGTCTACCAAAGTTTCTAAGGACTTATTTAGCCTTATTAAATCATAATTAAATGTTATCAAGTCTTGGTAGGCTCTTTGGGTCCTAACCAAGTTCACTCATAGCTTAGAGCATGTTTTTGCTCAAACTGTGTCTTAGTGCTTTATTGCACTTTATTGTTTAAATTGTTCACTGATGTTACTAAGGCACTTTTTAGCCTTTACATACCATAATTTGACATTTAAACCACATATCAAGGTTTGGGGTATTTCAAAGGGCTTCATTTCTATCTTTTCAAAATCTCCATTGGTGGAAGTTCATCTCCATGGGTATATCCCATTTGAAGAGAAAATTACATATTCTTGAAGCTTGGAGGCTCCTCTTTCATTCAAGGTAAAAATATCCAAGAAAAACCCACCTTTCCTTCATTTCTTGGTATGGCCGATTTTGCCCCATTCTTATTTCTTGTTCCTTCCTTGTTTGAGTTATTCTACAAGGCTCCAATGGTGGTTCGGGAGTCCTCCTTTGATTCATGGCCAAAAGTCATTCTAGGGTTTCAAGGTAATCTCTCTTTTTTGTGCTCTAAGCTCCCCTCCTTGTAACCTAGCTCAATTAATAAGTCTAGGAGTAATACTTAGTGCCTAATTCCTCATTTGAATATTGATGTTTGAGGTTGGCAAGTGGTTGGCCAACTTGGCCGATTGTGACCAAGGAAGAGAAGGGGAGAAACGGGAAGAAAAGCTTGTGAAATTAAGGTAATTAAACTACCTTGGTGCTTATGTAATTGTTCTAGAATATTGGGATTGGGTAACGTAAATAATGAACCCAAAATAAGTGAGGCAATGTATTTTAATGAGGTTGTAGGGAGTTGTGAATTGTTGTTTGAGTTTAAGGCCTTAGAGCCAAGTAAATTGAGTATTATGTGATAATGTTGTTTGAGGAGATTTTATGGAATTATGTATGCTGGTAGGACCCCTTGTGGGTGTGGCTAGATTAGGATGAATGTGGATGAAAATTTGGCGGTAAGATGAGTTTTGGACAATGCTAGAAAAGCAACGGAGTTATGGCAAAATTTTGGTAGAAAATGAGTGTTTTGATGATGGCTTGGTGAATGGGAGAATCTAGGTGCTTGTAGTGTTGAGTGGAGTGGTTTAATAGCCTTGCATGGTATTTGGAGAACTAAGAGGAGTGGTACAAAATCTGAGCACAAGTGTTAGAAAAAGTCATGGATTTGGCTAAGAATGAATAAGAGTGTTAGGCTGGAGCAACAAAGTATGAACTTGGGTTTTGGAAGTGTATTGGTCTAAGAACGTGTTGGTGTGGTGAGTAAGAGATTTAGTAAGGTTGGTGGAAGTTTATGAAACAACAAAAGAGTTTCATGTGCACTGTTGTGCTTAAGTGTAACAGGAAGAATGGAAAACTTGTATAAATTGACAAGAATTGAATGGTGAGTTTGACCAACGATTTGAGGAGGTTTAGTCAGTGTTTTAGTATGTTTAAACATGTAGAAAACGTGTGGAAAGTTTAGGAAATTATTAGAGGTGAATTATGGGTTGAAAACTGATCAAAAACTGTAAATTTTGACAGTTCCAGGGTTGGTCCGGGTTTGTAAATCGGTACGTAAACCCGGACCATAGCAAAAACATGGCAGAAGACCATCCCAGGGGGTGGTCCGGGTTTGTAAACCCGGACCACATGAAAAATTGTCCAGAAAGTGATATCCGTGGTTGGTCCGGGTTTGTAACCCTGGACACAAACCCGGACCATGCTAAAAACTTACCAGAATGTGTTTTAAAGTGTTGTTTTGATGGGGAAGTGAATGGTAATGGTTTTAGATGTTGATTAGGCCTTGTTTGATGAGCTTTAAAGGCCATTGGAAGTATAAATAAGTGTGAGAGTTAATGTGTAAGTTGCAAACTTAAAATCACATAAATAAGTTATGGATAACGGGGCAACGGGGTTAAGTGCGGGAGTAATAGAAGTTTACATACCGTAAGTTTTGTTGTTAATAAAACATTTGAACAATTATACCAGTTGTTGGGAAACTACCCGGGGAGTGTGAGGTGACGCGTTGGAGTAAGTCCTCGGGAACACGGTAGAGTAACCCATGGTGTAAGGTATGGTTTTCTTGCAACCTGTGTCCTACCGGATTACACCGGCTTGTATGCCAATGTGTTTTTCTGTGTGTTTACCACCTTGCAAGACAAAGCATGAAATGAGTTTATAGTAATCCATTATTGTGGCGTAATTAATTCCGATACCGCTTAACCTTAATTATGTGTTAAATAATAGTTAACCGACCTTAGGTTCACATAAGAGATCGGTATTCGGAATAAACATCCCAACCCACGAGAACGTTCTAACTACGGCTATCCGTGCGTTAGTGTATGTTGTGACTTTGTGTGATGTATGTGACTTGTTCAGTATGTTGTTGTTATTGGATATTGTTATCCGTGTTGTTGAAATGGGATGTGATTTTCCCTGATGTGTCTAACTGAGTTAGTAACACTTTGTGAGGTATGTATGTGATAAGTTCCATGAAGGAACCTTAACTAATAAGTATATGTTATGTATGGTGAGGAATCCGGTCGTTCCGGTCACGCGTGTTGTTTGGGAGTGGATGTATATATGTGAGTTAACTCCCATTCTGTTATGTTAGGGTTGTATATCCTTCTTGGATGTTCGACCTCCCACTAGCTTAGCCAAAGCTTACCTACCCGACCTCCACATCGGGCTAGGAGGGAAATTATGTGTAATGTTGGTAGGGTGTTGATGCCTAAGTTCGCTTCGACTCCCTCTTGTTTATGTTACGGTTGTTTTTCCTCCTTGAATTACAACCACCCACAAGCTTAACCAAGGCTTACCTACCTCATCATTATTGGAGCTAGGGGAAATTGTGTAAGGTGTGATCGGTCCTATATGAGGCCGCCACACCTAAGTAAAGAAAATGTATGTATGTTGTGCTCGGGCTTATATCACCCCACACTCCCCAAGTAAAGTTTATGTTCTCTAAGAAGAATGGAATTAAGTTTGTGTAGGTTATTAAGTGAAATGTGTTGTTATGTTGTGTGTGCTAACCTTGAGTTTGTGTTCTGTTAACGGATGTGTGCTTTTAAGCATGATGTATGTGTGTAATGTGTGCATGTTTTAAATAAAATCAACCGCATGCTAAGACGACAATTAGTTGTGCGTGGCCCGGTAGCATGCGGGCTGCGGGATTACCATACCAACAAAGGTGCTGAGCCCCATGGGGGCCACCCTTTTCTTCCTTTTCTATTTCAGGTACAAGGAGCTGGAAGCCGTTCGAGAGTAGGATGGGGTAGTTATTTGTACGTGGTAGTCATGAGAATTGTGGATGTATTGTAGGTGTAGTAAGACCGAATTTGTATCGGCGTTAGTTGGAAGATACTCGGTACATTGTAATGTAAGTGTATAATGATCGTTGGACATGAAACGAGATTTATGTGTAGTTGCTCGGGAGTTTAGTCCATCAGACCGGTACAATGTATGTAAGTCAGCCTTGTTAGCCACGTGGGTGGCTAACGGCATGTAACACCAAGGAGTTAAGTTATGTTGTGAGTTATGATTTCCGCTGCAAGGTGTTGTTAAGTGTGTTGTTAGTAGTTGGGGGTGTTACAACTGGTGTTCAAAAGTTGGGACTTCCTTCAGTTGGTGCGTCGGAGAAGAAGGATTAGAGATGATGTTAAAAATGATAATTTTCCAGAACACAACCGAAGAGAACATGGAGTTTTTCATGCCATTTTTCCTTACCTTATTTCACTTTGTTTTTGCGAGTTACTTCATGTCCCATGCTCAAGGATTTATAGCTCTTTTCCTTGCTGTCTGCTTGTTGCTTCTTGGCTCATGCTCACAGATTTAAAGTGGAATATGAAGGGGAAGTGACGGGTGGTTTTCTGGTGTAATGTGTGGGATTGGAACATGGAGAATGAGGGTGAAAGATGGTGGAAGAAGCTGCTGTTTTCGGTGGAAGACATTGCTGTTCTTCTCTATTGTTTCCAGTGGGGAATAGAGGGAGTTGTAGTCTGTCAACCGAGAGGAAGAGAGTGTGGAGGGTTGTCTGCTCAGAAAGAAGAGAAAGAACAGAAGGTGTGTCTCATTTAAGTGAGCAAGGCAAGGTTTTTCTGAGTGAGAAAGGGAGTGTAAGAAGAAGAGGAATTTCTAGAGCAGGTTGTTGTTTACTGTTGTGTACTCCTACATGTTTCTATTCTTTTTTTTCTCAAACACATACTGAGTGTGGTGGGAGTGAGTTGGTGCAGCTGCCAGTCGAATGGGGAAGGGGAAAAGAGATGAGGTGATGGCTTCCTTGTCTTTTTTTTTTACAAAAGTTTTCCTACTTATGTCATAATTGTACTAGTTGTCTAATCTCCTTTTTCTTTTCTTTGTTTCCTCTCTTCTGGTGGTAGCCGTTGACATGAGGAGTTGGGGCTGGAACAAATTCTCAACCGAGAGTAGAGAGGAAATGGAGGAAGAGGTGGAGATAAGGTACTACTATTCATTGTACTTGTTTTGCTTTATTGTCAAATATTTCTTGTTTGTTGTTATATATTTTTTTTCTTGCTTCTAGTGGCATTTGCTGAGATAAAAGGAGGTGGAGGTTTTGGGAGAGAGCCAGCCGTAAGTTAAAGGGGGTAGAGGAGGAGAAAGGTAGCTAGTTATTTCTTAGTTAAGTAGGTAGTACTTGTATTGTATTTCTTTTTGTTTTCAATCTTACTTTTATAACTTTCTTTTCCCTCATTGAATTATATTAATCGGCTGTATCCAAAGGAAGTGAGTTTTCTTTTCTTTTTTTACTCCAATATATTAATGTTGCACATTAATGATATATCTAATGAGCTTGTTAATGTGTTGGATGGTAATGTGTAATATCCCTTGTCTTGGTGTATATAAATGGGTGATTTTAGCCTTTGAAATCTTGGTTTGATTATGTAAATCATCCCATGTAATTTTATCACTTTATTTGTGACATTGATACATGTATAAAAATATTACATATAGCATTTGTTTTAGGAGTTATTTCTCCTTAATGTTGTTCCCTCTTTGATTAGATGTTACATGTATAACTTGGTTTTCGTTATGAACTATATATTTATATACTTTTATTTGTGATAAGTAGTGAGCATTTAGATGAATAATTGTTGATCATCTAGCTTCATTTGATTTGATTTCTTGTTAAGTAAGGTAATTAGTGTTGGGGTATTTGATCAACCAATGGAGTTAATAGCTCATTGGCTAGGGTTGCTTTTGACCCGACAAAAATAAACATTGAGATAAGATACAACCATTTCTAATTAATGAACGGTTTGTATACTAAGATTGAGATAAGGATTAAGACCGAGGTAACATAAGAATGGACTGAGATTCAAAGGAATAATAACTTAAGGAGTTAAATGATTAACTCATAATTTAAGGGAACGTTTTTAAGTCGTTCATTGTTTGTGGACTATGTTTGTTCATATGTGGCTTGTTGTTTATTGTACTTCTTACTTATATTGTGTATCTAATCAATTCCATGCTATCGACAATTAGTTGTCGTAGCCCCGTTAGCTTGGGGGCTATGAGAGAATCGTACCTACAAAGGTGTTGACCCCCTCGGGGGCGATTGATTACATTTTGTAGGTTAACACCCTATGAAGACTCATCTTGAGAGTAGGGGTGGTTAGACTTAGGATGGGTTTACTTTTGAGTACAAGATGCACATGTGCACCCGTCTGTTAATATTAAAACTTGTAGAGAATATGTTGGCGCTTGAGATACTTGTAAACTCGGTTGGTGTATATTTTGGGTTATCAGTTATAAGTATTTAAGTTCAGTATGTTCTGTTAATTCAGACCGTGGCAAGTCCTGGTGTTGGTTAAATTCCGCTGCAACATTTGTTTATGTTTAGTTAAGATGCGACAGCCATGATTGGGTTAAGATGGGGTGTTACATTTTGAAACTGTTGAATCTACGTATTGTAGTAGGTTTACGGCTTATAAGCCACGTTTCCTCGAGCTCTGCTCATTGTAGGCTGTTCACACAAGTTTCTACTTCTCCATCCATGTACCATTAAATGGTTTGGAGGTGGTATGGGCTCCCTGACAAGGTTGTTGCATCGCGCTTCCATTCATGGGAGGCCCTTTAGGCATATCCGGTTGCCTTTGGCAATTTATAGTACCTTCCGTTAAGTGGATTTACTTCGATGTTTGTCCAAGTATTCATTTTAACTATTGTGTTACTATCACGATACTTCGTTTAACTGTAGTTAACTCAAACACCCTTCAAGGATTGCTCCTGGGTGTTGCTCAGTTACGTCATTACATCTGGCTAGTATTTATGTGTATGTCTGGTTGGCCATAGCGCATTGTAGCACCATATTCCTGACTATCCCGCTTAGGGTTGTAATATCTCCCGTTCTTGGGTAGACCATGGGTGCTTTCTCCTTATGCTCTTGACTGGGTTTAACATCCTCTTTGGTGAAGAATAATATTCCTGTAGTCATGGTGATTGTTCTGGGAATTTCATTCAGTTCGTTAAACAATGACGTGTCCAAGTTAGGCATCTGCCTTATTATGTCTAGATTGGATATTCATTCCAGCTATCATGAATTTGCTTCGAGATTCTTGAGACATATCCAATGCCTTTACTCAATCACTAGTGCTTCTCGCACTTCCTAGCTCTTAATCATTTCCTTAGATGGAATCTTTGATTCCTTTATACTCGTTAGCTTAACTGATTCCTTCTCTTTGATCGTCCGAGGTGTCCAACTGTTCTGGTTTGAACTTACTTTGTTGTCCATAATATGGAGTTGACTACTTCCCGTGTTTCGTACACTACTTGTATACATATGTGGGGTACCTTACTAATACATTACTACTTACCTGACTAACTCATAAATAGGTCTGTCAAGCCCACAATCTTCATCGGAGTGTGGTTGTCTCACATCTCATTTTTGTACACTCGTAGTGTTCGTCACACACTTAAGTGAAGTATTTTGTTGTCAACTCCTCTTGTATTGTCCGATAATGACTTACTGTGATCCTTCTGGTTTAGTTTTAAAATCTCAGGTTTTGAAAGAATTTTTTAGTTTAAAAGAAAATTTTGGTTTTGAAAGAAAATTTCCATGGTATCGCCATGTCTAGTTGTCTTGACCGAGCCTAGCTTCCCGCAGACTGGTATTCTTCTTAATACAATGGTTAGGCTGTTAGGCCTTTCTAAGGTTTTGTTCTTCAAGCTCTTAGGATTTGAGATCCCATAATTGCTTCATTGCGATCGTGGTACTTTACTAAGTACTTCTAGGCTGTTAAATGTTCTTTGAATAGCCCTGTTACCACTGCACTTGCCATGGCAAGTGCACCATGCAGGTTGGTTTTTGGGTTAACATATACCGGTTACAGTATTGTTTCCATAGGTATTCGGTAGCCTTGTTGGCTCTTCCTTTGATTCTTTAGTCTTGACAATCAATCTTATAGGCTGCTTCTCATTTGTCTCGACTTAATAGTCATCAATCAGGGTGCTTCTCCATTCTTGGAGATCCCCATTTACTTGTTCTGTGTCTTTCCTTATTGCTCGTTCCCACACATTTATTGTGGTTACCGAGACTTAACTTGTTTAGGCACTACTTCTGTAGTCCTATCGAAGTGTATTCCGTAACTGTTCTTGTAGCTGTCTGAGCTATGTCAGCCAGGTATTGGAACCTGTTTGGCGTTGTAGGTTTTGGAGCTACCCACTCCTGACTAGCTCCTTAGTCGGTTAGTATACCATTGGTGGTGTTATCTAACTATTAATGTACCAAAGACATGTGTCCCGGGTTTTCATTATTGTCCTTTTCCGCTTCGCTGCACGCTTAGTGCTTCTCTTCTTGCTGGCCAAGTAGGGTTCTCGCGACTGTTAAGCATGTTGCCCCATGCTGCCATAAATTTCAATCTCCTTTGGGTAGGATTTCTCAATCTCCCACCTTTAAGTGCGGTTATTGTCGTTCAAACAGAACCGTCTGTGGGATTTCCAGTTCTTGGAATCTACCGTATGACAGGTTCTTTCTCTTATAGGAATATCTTTTAACTGTCATATCGGGTTTCCCCGAGTAAGAGAGGACTTTCTGTATCTCTCGCATTCTTTCCCGAGTTATAAAATGGGGGATGTGGAGGGCGGGTTTGATATTGTAGGTATCCATATCACTTTGAACGTTCCTATCTAGCGTACCTCTCACGCTATCGCTCACCCTTAGCCCTAAGTCTCTAATTCCTAACTCGGTATTTCCTAAATCCGGTATTTCCAGTCATCAGAGTGATACTTAGCTCTGATACCACTTTTTATAACACCCCTATCGCTAATCTCGTCATTACAGTCTAATCACCTCTTACTTCAATACATTCGCAGCGGATAATCCAAACACAACGGTAGGTGATACAATGCCACTAGCCACCCACGTGACTAACAAGGCCTAATTCCATTACAGCATCGGTCTGATGGACCGGAATTCCGAGTACTTAAACAAATACAAATCTCATCATTACTAAACCAAGTCACATAATACAATCCTCAATTCAAATCTATACCGAGTCTACTACAATCCATTGCCGATAACAATTTCGGTATTACAATACAGATAATTACAAATGCTTCTAAATCATCTACCCATGCTTAACCGCAATCCCCATCCTACTCTCGAATGGTAATCGTCTTCATTGTACCTGAAATAGAATGGGTGGCCCCAAAGGGGCTCAGCACCTTTGCTGGTATGGTAATCGTGCAACCCGCTACTACCAGGCCACACTCAACTAATTCTCATCTTAACATGCGATTGATTTTATTTAAATCATAACATGAACTGCAATAAACATACATCATGCTCGCATCCCCAACAAGTATTCAACATAGAATACAATCACAAGACTAACACATAAGTTTGTTCGTTCACATTATCTAGCTCTATAGACCTTGAGGGTTTGTACCTCACTAATGTCTCATTCTCATCATTCAATATCTTATACTTTCTCTTTGGGTATCTTCACTTGTTCTCTTAAATTCATAGACACTACAAGTCTCAATCTTACTTTCTCAATTATTCCACTCTTGAATAATTCTTAAGTCAATACACATGACCTTCGGGCAGAGACATTCACAAGACTCACCACTAGGCTTTCAAGTGCTAGTCTTACTTCCCCGGTTTCGACCCTACACTAGGTCTAGCATGGTGGGAAGGTTTAACTATCAACCGGAACTACTCTCTTAGTTTCTTATTCTCACCAATGTCTGTATCTCTACCGGATTTCTCACATTCCCAAATACTCCTCTCTTGGAGTTATAATATAATCACGTAGATTAGCCTAGTAGCACCGCTCTTGATGTCATCTAATAGCTTAGGGAATTTTCTCAAGTTCTTGTATCCTCAGATTTAAGGGTTGCCCCAACATTTCGAATACTTGTTCAATGGGTTCATTTTCTTATACCGGGTTGGATCCTCATTTATGAGGTCGACTATCATTTGAAGAGAGATTGATGGTCCCTTATATCTCTTGATACTTTTCTCATGAGTTTGTAACTTTGAGCTATCATCGTTCTCTTAATAATAGTTCTTTATGTCTTCCACTATTATTTATTTCGAGGATTGTTTCAATTCGGTTCTCTAACCGCTATTGGGAGTTTACTAATCTCGTACATCTCTCTCATGTTCTAGTGAGTTCATAAGGTTGCATTATTGTTATCCTCTAATTGATAGTTTTCGTGTGTTTTCCACGTTTACATTATTTTGTGGGACGACTCTTTCTACGAGTCACAAACCAAACATTACTCATTTATGAGTCGGTCTACAACACTAGGTTGGACCACACAATCAAACAAGTTTGGTTAGCACATACAACATGCATCAAGATATATATCAAATGCAATAAATCACTTTCGTGCTTTTATCTTATTAGGTCGGCACATAAGCAAATAGGACACAAGCCGAGTGAACTCGGTAGGACACAAGTTGCAAGAAAACCATACCTTTCACGATGGAGTTACTCTACCGTGTCACCTAACGTTCCTCGGATTATACTCGATTCACTGATAACATTTCAAGGGGTTTTTTTAACATCAAGACAATACGGTATGTAACGCCCGTAATTATCCCCGTTGTCCTGTTAATTATAACTTCGCTCAAGTGTTCTTAAGTTCTCAACTTCCTCATTCAATCTAACACTCGTTTATACTCCTAATGACCTTTACATGTCATTAACCAAGTCTTAAATATCTTATAATAGCATTACCATTCAATCCCCATCTTAAAATGTCATTTTTCAACATTTTGTAGCCTTTTTATGTTGGTCCGGGTTTGTGTCCTAGTTTGTACACCCAGACAATCTCATCGCTAAGCTTATTGCCCTCTTTTTAGACTGGTCCGGGTTTGTGTCCGGGGTTATAAACCCGGACCAATCCCTAGATGCATATTCTACCTAGTTTTTATGTTGGTCCGGGTATATGTACCGGTTTGTAAACCCGGACCAACACTAGATCTATTATATTTGACAATTTTTGAACTCAATTCCAACCTCAATTCTTACCCAATATTTGCTAATCTTTCCACATGTTTCCAAACATGTTCTAGCACCTTAAACACTCCTTAAACCTCCTTAAATCCTTGATCAAACCTTTACCCAATTCTTGCTTGATTCTACAATTTTCCACCCAAAAATTTTGCACTGCAACTTAGTTTTTCAGATTTCTCAAAAGCTCTTTTGCTCACCACTTTACTAGCTCAATTGTTCCTCCTACAATCCTTTTGACCATACCAACTCCTTCCTAGCCATTTACAACTCCATTACCCAAGTTCACTCCTTATTTTCAAAACTGAACACACTAGTTTACCTCTAGGAAATTTAAGATTTTTCTATAATACTTGCTACAGATTTTTGTACCATTCCTTATACTTGTTCAACCAACATCTTAAGGGGATTAACTAACCCAGTTTGATCCTTAATAACTCCTAGTTAACCCTTAGGCTCCTTAAACTCATAAAGTTACCTAACTCGATTTCTACCAAAATTTTGTCATAGTTCGCCTATAATTCTAACATTCCCAAATGCATCATTTCATCCACCTAATCAATTCCAACTAGCCACATCCATAATGGATCTTACCAGCACATAAAAATTCATTCAATTCTCTTCATTCACAATATAATGCAAAAGTCATAAATTGCATGGATCTTAGGCCCTTAAATCACACAACAATTCGCAATTCCTCTCCTAACTGCAAACCACATTTATAGCTAAAGTTTTATTCATTCTTTTGGTCGCCCATCCTAAAATTCTTAAAGCATTAAGATAGGCATTCAAGGTAGATTTCTTACCTTAAGCTCCCAAGTATTTTCTTTCCAATTCTCCTATTCTTTCGCTTCTCTACTTCTCTTGATTTTTGGTCACGGGCATTAACATTGGCATTACACTATACCAACACCCAAGGGAATACAATGATCACCAATTTATACTATTAACCCTTGGAATGACTCTAGAACACATTATAAATGCTCAAGGCACAAATATTAGGTATTACCATTGGAAGTTCTAGAATAGGTTTTTGCTCATGAATCAATGGAAGGCTCTAACCACCCTCTTGACGCTTGTATTGAGGCTCATAAAAAACAAGAAATAAACCCTCTTGAGAAGATAAAACCGGCTGGTAAGGAAAATGAAGAAAATATGAGAGTTCTTTGAATTTTCTTACCTTAAAACGAAGAGGGGATGTTCTAGCTCAAGAAAATATGACCTTCTCCCTCATTGGTGCTATACCCATGGTGGTAAACTTCACCCATTTAGGATTTTGAAAAGAGGAAAGGGTAGCACTTGATGAGAGGAGCAAGAATATGTGATTAGTTTTTGATTTGGAGCTTTGGTGTGGCTTGGGCATGCGAAGGAATGGGAGCTACCATGGGAGAGAGCTCAAAATCGTTTCCAGTAGAAGAGAGGATAAGGGAGACGGCTGGGAGGAAGTAGAGGACACGGTTGAGAGGGGGAGAAATGAGGGTGAGAAGAGAGAGAGAGCAAAAAGTAATATATGTACTTTTCCCCCTTTTTCATTTCTTCTTTTCTCTTCTACTAATAAGTTAGTTTATTATTTGAGAGGGAATAGTGCTAATACGCTCTAAAAATCAGCCCCATTAATTAATTAAGCTGGGGGCATTTTCGTCTTTTCGTAAGAGACACTCCTAATTTCCAGGTTTGGCACTATTCACTAACCGGGCCCGTTTTCCGGATTTTTCTCGTTTCTGTGATTTTAATGGTTCTTAGACCATTATTAATGTTTTATTCTAGTTATATGATCAACTATAATTTTTACGAGTTCATTTGACCACTTAAAGTATAGCGTTTCCGGGTTTTCTCGAAAAATGTGCTTTAAACCTTCATTAGCGTTTTTAACCCACTATATGGATCCGTATTCTTCAGGAATTGTTCCCACATCTTATTTAGGCATAATTAGGCCTTCGGAATCCACCTAGGACCCTAGCCAAGGTGAAATACCTCCTACTGTTGCGTAACACATGTTTTTACGTTTTGTGTTTTTTACGCGTTTTCTCATTTCTTTTGGTTTTATTTCTTCACCAATATTATTCAAGCATCATTCGGCTTGTAAATATCATATTAGAATAATTTAATCACCATATTTAAGTCAGGGTTATTTCATGTATGGCGGTTGCCGTATCATGCAGTAAGGTCATTATCTTTTAATGTGAAGATGTTTTGCTTCAAATTCAGGTTCATGTGTAGGTTAGTCTCCCTCACATTATTTCATCATTTATGATATTGTTTACCAAGTAATTTTGCTGACTAAAGAAGAAGTAATCTGTTGGGTCACAAACTCTTCTGAGCGATGATAACTTGACGTGTCATATTGTACACTCATAGTGTTTGTTTTTGACGATTACTACTTTCCAAATCATGGGCATTGGATATAAGGTCTGATCGTGCAGTCTTCCTTCTTTATATACGTAACTGGAACATTCCAAGGAAATTTTAAGAGTTTACGGGTTCCGTTCTCTAATAAAAGAGTATTCTATCTCTAATAAGTGAAAGCCCATCTTGAGGGGTTTATTCCCACTTAAAAGCCTCACAACAAGGAGAGGTATCCCCACCCTAAAAGGAGTGGTTTTTGTTCTCCGCCCCCGTCAATTGTATTATCTCTATATTCTCATTGGTGCCCTTTCCGGCAATTCCTCCACAATTAAATTATAGGTTTTGTACTCGATTGTATCTATAAGTTGTAGTTCTTTCACGGCTTAGATAACACCCATTATGCCTTGTTGTGCCTCGAGCTATGACGTGGTTAACATCTTTGGCTCGTAGGCTCTTAGTGCTTAGTTTCCTTGAGTGAGAGCCGGCGTTTGGTTCACTGCTTGTGCTCTAGCTCATTTGAAGGTTATCGACATAAATTTCTTGTTCTTTGAATTATATCCCCAATTAGGTTACATCCTTTGATGTAGTTTGGGGTTCCATGATGAGTTGCTGCATCCTACTTTCTATTATGAAGTTCACTTAGGTAATCTGACATTAATCAGTGTTTGCAATGGTATCTTCACTCTTATAGAGTTGAGTCTCTTAAAGATTAAGGATTTATTCGTATTAGGCATCTGTCTTATGATGTCTAAGCTAGATATTTAACCTGGCTATCTTGTGCTTCCATCTCAATACTTCGTTCAACTTTCGTTGACTATGCTACTCATAAAGGATTAATTATACTTGGGTGTTAATGAGTTAGACAAGCAACACCAACCATCGTTTATGGGTTTTGTTCAGTCCAACTATACCAACTCTATGGTAAAGTCTTTTGAACTTTCCTCTTCCGGGATTGTATGTCTCCTGACTTCTGGTAGGTTATTGTTTTGAATAGCGTCTTGCTCGCATTGTTAAGTGATCTCTTTGATTCTTCTCTTCAAGGTTTGGGATTGGTTTGGGGTTGATGTTCCTACCTGTAGTGTCGGTTGTTTGTTGTTAGTGTAAGTTTTCTGGTTCCTAGGTTTATAAGTCTAAGGTTGTGAATTGTTGTTGATATTTACATCGTTTAGCAGTATGACCAAGTCTAGCTCCTTGCTGACTGGTGTGTCAAGTTAATTCATTATGGTCAGGTCGTCAGACCCTTCTAATGTCTCGTTCTCCAGTATCTTAAGGATTTGTAATCCAGTATTAATGTGTATTCTAACGGTGGCAGCAAGATGGGCTATCGGTATTATGTACGTTGGTGGTGGTACATTCTCCTAATCTCCATGTACTTGGTAGTGTCGCTGACTCTTCCTTTTCTCTCTCGGTCTTGGATAATTAATTTTCTAGGCAGCTTCTTGATTGCCTTCGTTAAGGTAGTTACTTATCAGGGTGTTCCTCCTTCAGAGGGGACCCTCATTCAGTGTTTTCACCGTCCTTTTCGCTCTCATTTTCGCACATTTCATCGTGGTTTTTGAGCAGTGACTTTACTTAGGTAATACGTCGTAGTCCTATTTCAGTATATGCTTTGCATGTGTTTTCATAGTCATCTGAGCTATGTCGGTCAGGTCTTTGTAACCTTTTCAAGTTGTGTAGGTTTGGAGTTACCCACTTCAGAATAGACTTCTAGGTAGTCCTTATGCTTATGCATGGTATTATCCCGCTATTATGCTCCTTCGGGCTATTGTCCCTGAAATACCCCAAATCTAAATAATATTATTAAACCATCATTTATTGGAATATAATCCAAATATGAATCATTTCACGTACGCATGCAAACCCATGCATGAGAACGTTACGTAAAAATAGTCGTTTCTCCATAAACGCTAAAACGCCTTAGAAGCATATGGTCAAACATGACCTTGTATGACCCTCTAATATTCAAACCAAATGGTCATAAAATTATTATATGAATATACAAATATATTCCCTAAGCTAAATTCAGTCAAAAACGCAAAACGCTCGGGAGTGCTCACGCCCGCTCCTTAAAGCACGAAAAGTCCGGAGGAGTGCCGAGGTGGCACGAACTCCTATAAAATTAATTCCTTGAGTTCCTAACATCATTATTAACCATTATAAAGAGAACCCACGAAGTGGTTTCTCAAAATTCAGCAAAAACCACAGGAGGATTTCTTAGCGCTCCTTTTTGCCCGGGTGTGTCCCGATGGCCCGTAAATTATGTCATGGGTTGATATAACCTCATATAACCCAATTTAACATCTTAATATATGTTTATTTACTATAATAAGTGTTTACAAACACTTGGAACTCATAAAAACAATTTGTTTCCCAAAATTTCCTTAGAGCACAAAAACACACCTTCGGGTGTCACGAAAACGCGTTTTACGCAATTGCCTTGTAGTTTTTGACATACCACGAATTGGTAATCTTAAAAAGGGTTAAAATGACCTTCTAAATCAGTTGGTGTGACTAGTCAACAAGGTGCTCTATAGGGGCCGATTTTAAGAGCAAAAACTAGTATAAACATTGCATTAAAAGTTTGTAAAAGGCAAAGAACATGGTGACTCACCTTCCCATGTGTTATATTACTTAATGCCAAAGTATGTAGGTCTCATTTGACCAGAGAGCTGTCGAAATTAGGTCATGGAACAAGGCCATGTGAGCTAGATACAAAACAAATGCTAAAAGCAAAAAGTAGATTCCTTTTTCTTTTTGCCTTTTGATTTCTTAAGCAAGTAACCTTCCTTGCTTGTTCCTTAGCTCATGAATGCCGATCTAATGAGCTCCATTCAGACCCTAAACCGTGCATATACAAGAGAGGAAGAAGACAAGTTATAACATAGAAAAATCAAAAGAAGATACCTTACCTTTTCTCACCTTGTCTTCTAGTTCACAATTATTTCCTTTCCAACTCTTGCCTTGTCACACCTCACATGTCCGATTTCTATGCTGGAAAAGAGGACATTTATTGAGCCAATCAACAATGAAATAAACTAAGAAAAAGTAAAGTCATTTGACATTAAAAATTGACAAAACAAAATCAAATTCCAATTGCCCTCTTTCATTTACGTGAGCTAGGTCTCATTTCCCTCCTTGCACATTTCCTCCACGGTTTGGTAAGGCTCCCTCCTCTCTCTTCTAGCTTCATCTTCTTCCTTTGAAGCTCTTAAGTCCATTAATGGAGTTTTAACTTCCATCTTCATCTTTAAGGTAATTTCCTAGCATTTCTTGGCAAGTCTTGAAGCAAAACTCTTCCTAGCATAACAAGGTGTTTCGGCATCAATTAGATCTCCAAGGGGGTTGTCCAAAACAACATTAATCCAAGGAGCATCTCAAGGTTATCTTAAGGTAGGTTTCAAAGCTTGAAAATCCTTAAAGCACATTTTTATGTGTAACCAAGTTCTACTTCTTATAAGTCTCTTTTCTTCTTCATTTTGATGAAGGAAAACTTGTTCTTCACCTACCTTAGGGGTGCCGAGTTTATAAGGAGAAAAGTCTAAGGTAAAGTCTTGTAAAACTACTTCCAAATCTACTTAAGATCTTTATTCAAGATCTAACTCCTAAACACCTTCACCTCTTGCATAAAACCGAAGAGGAGCATCAAGTTTACCTAGGAGAAAGCTTGGAGATTCAAGAAGAAGTTCAAGCACTTAACCACCTTTGTTAAGAAGTAAGTTTACTAAGTAAATCTTTATGTTATAAGCTTTGTTAAGCTTCTAAAAATTGTACAAAAATTATGTACATCTCCTAGGCTAAATAATACCGAAACTATATGGTTTTATATGCCAAAAATATAATCTATAACATATATAGAAAATATTTACCTTAAGACACATTTTTGTGTCACAAAATTTATTTATGTTACAAATAAATAAGGCCGAAATGTCTAGGGCAAAAATGTTTTATTTTGAGCTAAGAATCAATATAAGACCTTACAATAATTTATACATGAGTTATATGACTCCTATGAATTTATGTATAATTATTATGACATATAAATCCACTTTTATATACTATATGGTCACTAAATATTTGGCCGAATGCTCTAATTGATAAATGGGTTTTAATGACCTACTTAGGTATATAACTTATATTATAAAGTTTGGAGAGTTAAAAATATTTTATTAGTGCTTAAATGGCTAATTAATTAAGTTATGTGGTTTAAATGTAATTTTTACAAAGTTTAGTGGATTTATTGTGAAAGCCGAGAGTTAAAGGGGTATTTGGTGTAATTATAATATAATATAAGGTTAGGAATTAAGTTTAAGAATTTTAGATAATTTAAACAAGCTTAAAATAACTTTTTATTAAGTTTTGGGCTATTATGTAATTTATAAAAGTTGTTATGAAAGTTTAGAATTTATTAGTGGGCGAATTCATAATTAAAAGATTTATTAGGCTCACTTTCGAAATTTTGAGGAATTAAATATTTAGACTTTAGTTTATAAGTTATTAAGAAACTATTATAAAGTTTTGGGATGAAAGTGTAATTAAGGAAGAATAAATGACAAAGCCGAATTACTTTGGGGTTAGTTTGGTAATTTAAGAATTTATATATATAAATTCGGCATTTATGGAGAATGAAAATTAAAACTATAGTTTATAAGACATTATGTAAAGATTATAAGATTTTGTGGCTAAATTGCAATTATAGAAAGTATATAAATATATGCCGAGATTTTGAGGGGCTAAGATGTAATTCTTGAAAGTTATAATATTTATAAGTTATGTCCAAAAGATTAGTGGTAGTTTTGTAATTTAATTAGATGAGGAATTAAAACTATGTTATATAAAGAGATTAGAATTTAAGTGTAAAGTTTATGAATTAATGTGGTTGTTTTGTAAATAACCGAAATACAAGTTTAAGAATTTAGATTTAAATAAATATAGGTCCTATATGGATATTTGGAGGATTTAGAAGAAAGAATTTTGATTAAAGGAATTATGGAATTAAACTATGGCTTACATGGTTATAAGGAATTAAAAGATAAACAATAAATATTATTTATGGTTAAAAGGAGAATAATAAAACTATAAGAATTTTATGTCTATGTATGACATATAAATATAGTTAAGAAATTATAAGTTGTTATGTCACCTAGACAAATAAAATAAACAACAAATGCAATAAACACATATATGTGCATTAAAGGACGTATAAATAAATCAAAAGGAATAACAAATAAGTTATACATTAAATCATGAGGTAATTAAAAGAAATAAACCTCACATGAAATAACAATACGAGATTTGTTAAATGATCCAATAGAATTATTATAAGGGTAACATAAATTAACCCTCTCAGTCAATCCTATTCTAGGACTCTGTTTGACCAGACGTTGACCGGGAATTAAACGAGTACAGTCTACGGTGAACGGTATGGGATTCTTGCAACCTGTTTTCTACCGGATTACACCGGCTTGTGTGCTATCTGTTGTTTATAAAGACCAAGATAATTATGTAAAATGTTGTTTTACTCTTGTGCACTGTTGTTATTTTATGTGCGTGATTGTTGCTGACTACAACGTGTATGTCCCACGCATACAAACACTACTATACCAGTGGATTAAATACCTGCGTTTCAGTATACCGAGGACTTGTACTCAAGTCTCTCACTAACTTCACTTTATAACAAACGTCATTATCCTAAACGTGATAATTGACAACACAGTGTTTTTGTTTAATGTCTTTATATGACACTTAACAAATATATACTTCGAGAATGAGGAGCCCAGTTGGATCTGGCCATGCATGCTACGGGAGTTGTACCTGTCTCAGGTCGTCTCCTACTACGTCGCGACGGAACATTCAGTTGGGAGGAAGACTCTATTCCTTCCGGGATTCAAATGCCCATCAGTTCAGTTTGAGGAAGACTTCTTTCCTCTAGTGGGATTCATTTTCCCACGCCTCTCAGTTCAGGGTTTAACTACGTTATCTCCTGGGGTTTTTATACCCAACCTTTCAATCTTAATGAGGTCACTATACCTCCCCTATTTAAGATATTCAGTTATACCTGTCAGTCCCATTGTGTGGACCGACTATCATTTAAGAATTTCAGTTCAGCTAACTCGACCTTCTGTGTCTTGTTCTATGTGACATTATTGTCCTTGTATGGATACTTGTTATCATCAGACTATGCATGTTTACAGCTTTATAAAAATGAACTGCATGTGTTCGACAAAGTAGTTGGTGTGGCCCGGTAGACGATGGGCTGCACGTTTTCCATACCAGCATTGTTTGCTGAGCCCCTTTGGGGGCACCCCCATTTTTCAGGTACCTGAAGTTTAAGAAGATCACCACACTGAGTGTAGGTGGGGTAGACCAAGCTTGGGAGTCTACTATTAGTTAATTATTTTTTCAGTATTTTACTTTGAGTTTGATTCCTAGCATCTCGGGTTGTATCTGTATTCCAGACCGTGACATTTGAGGATTGTATTTGGACTTAGCCTTGTTGGTCACAAGGGTGGCCAACGGCATTGTAATACCGCCCGGTTGTTGTATTTATTTCCGCTGCAGTTGTATTTTATTTGGGAGTGATCGCCGTTCAGTTTATTGGATTTCGGGTTGGGGTATTACAAAAAATGGTATCAGAGCGTAGTTACGCTCTGGATACAAGGATACACCGAGATTAGGATTTCTAAGACTTAGATTAAGGGTTGAGAGATAGTATTGAAAGGAGTTTAAGTTAGTTTTACTTAGACTACTATCCAAGACCAGATTGACCTCAGTATCTAATATACCTCACATCCTGCAGATGTCAGGAAGAGGAGGACGACGTGGACAGGCCGATGAGGAGCCATCCGTCAGGCTGGCAGACATTGCCACCTTAATTGCTCAGGCATTCGCACAGGCGGGGGTTGGACAGCAGCAGCAGCTACCTCCACCACCACCACCCAGAGAGAGAGATTGGGTGAAGAGTTTGGCTGATCTAAGGCCAACTGCATTCAAGGGGCAGACTGACCCTGCTCACTTGGAGACCTACATCATGGAGATGGAGACAGCGTTCGAGACGCTTGCAGTCCCAGCTAGGGAAAAAGTAAGACTTGCTGCCTTTTATTTGAAGGATGCAGCTAGAGAGGTGGAACATGGTGAAAGCCGACCACCTGGATGACCCAGCTTTTACTTGGGGACACTACACTACACTGCACTACTTAGGGGCAAATACTACCCGGCCCACACCAGGATGGTGAAGACTAGGGAGTTTGACGCCCTGGAGCAGACGGGGAAGATGTCAGTGGATGAGTACTATGCGAAGTTCACTTCGCTACTCCGACTACTACCCGGCATAGGATACTCGGACCAGGTCCTGGTCGACCGGTTCTACGGGGGACTGAGCCCTCGACTTCAGTTTGGGATGGGACCAATCATCCCTACCAGTTTCAGGTAAAATAGGAGAGATGAACCAGTCCAAATTTTATTACATACTATACCCCATCATGGGAGATTTAGAGATTGATACCTTGAGATTTCAGGAATGTTATCATGCTGCCTCCGTTGTGGAGATCACCTGTAAGAGAAGGGATGCTTTGAGCTCCCAAAAGAGGAAGGACGGACCTGGTGGCGAAGATGCCAAGCAGGGGAACTCCAACAAAAGGAACAAACCCTATCAGAAAGGACAGGGGTCCTACCAAGGGAAGGGGAACCAAACTACTGGGAACCCCCAGTCAGGAACCTACGGAGCGGCAACTCCACAGAAAACCTACCCATCTAAGGGTAGGCACTCTAATCAGACAGTTAGATTTGAAACTTTTGTGATTACTTCAGTACCATTGGATTGTATAATTAACCTTGATTGTATTAGGTTCTGGACATGGCTCAAACACGGGCCAGAAGTATGTCCGCCGTTTCAACTGTAAACAGTGCGGAAAGGACCACCCCGGCGTAGACTGCCAAGGGGAGAAAGTCATGTGCCGCTACTGTCAGATACTCGGGCATCGTGCCTTCGAGTGTATCCGAAACCCGGAGAGCAGGAACTACCGCCCGGGAGCAAAGCCAAACACCGGCCCTAAGAATGGAGCTAGCGATACTCGCCCTCCACCAACAAACCAGGCTCAGGGATATAAGGGCAAAGGCCCAACATCGGGACCCGCCCTACATGTCATGGACCGCTCAGATGAGGCTGGTCCTTCTACCAACCCAGGTATTTCTAAACCATGTGAACCTGTTATTGAGCAATGGATGATGTGAATGAGTGCTTGCATGCCTTGATTGCCTAATTGAGTAGGAAAGATTTAGTAAACTCACTAAAATTTAAACCACGTAGGAAGCTATAAGATATGCTTTCCTATCCCCTCACCGCCCTCCCTGGAGAAAACATTATCAAAGTACAAGAACCAGGGAACGAACAATGTAAGGTTATCCAACCAGGTTTGATACTACTCAAAGGATACCTAACACCGGAGACACAAGTTGCAATCATTAGAAAATGTCACGAATTGGGAGCAGGACCAGGAGGGTTCTACACTCCAGAATTTCCAGGAGGATCAAATGAAGCTGAAAATGATGTGTTTAGGAAAGGATTGGAATCCTTACTCAAAGACCTACCAGGATACAAGAAATGGAGATGGAGCACAAGTGCCAAAATCCCAGAAGAATTTTTACAAATTGTGGAACAAGCAGTGAATACAGCTCAGCAACTAGAAGAAGATCCAGTTCCCAATCTAAGGGCTGATCTATGTATCATCAACTTCTATGAAGAAGGAGGCCGTTTAGGTCTACATCAGGACAATGATGAACAAGGGTCCCTCGATCAGGGGATACCAGTATTGTCCATTCAATTGGAGATGACGCAGAGTTCCTTTATGGCGAGCAGAAGCGTGTGGACCTTGCAAAGAAAATCATATTGAGTTCAGGAGATGTTTTAATAATGGGTGGAAAGTCAAGGTTGCTATACCATGGAATTAAAAGGGTTAAGCTAAACACAGCACCTTCGACAGTGATAAACACCACTCATGAGACCAGGAAGATTAAGTTTGACTTTTAGAAAGTATTAGTGTTGTAATTGTTTTTGGATGTCATCAGTGAAGCATTATTGATATGAAAAGTGAATGTTTGTAGACCTCCATCATATACCAAAGTACTTACTCAGATTCTGTTATTAGGTTGTGCTAAGGAGACGGAAGGTGCCTTAAGTATTCTTACTGAGGAGGAGGCCAGCAAGGGCGGCGCGATCCTCACTGGTACCTTTCCTGTTAATGGAGTGGATGCATTAGTACTGTTCGACTCCGGAGCCCCACATACTTTCGTTTCGCCTATGCTTGCGGGGAAGTTGGGGCTAGACGCTAGAGTTACCTGATTTTAAGGTGGCACTCCCGTCTAAGGAGAAGATCAGTTGCACTCGTCTTTATAGAGCCACTATCAGTATTAAGGAGGAGAATTTCCTATTGACCTTATTGAGTTCAGAGGTCTAGGATTCGATGTTATAGCCGGGATGGACTGGCTGGGGCGGCACAGAGGCCGCATTCTTTGTGCAGAGCGCAGACTGTTGCTTAAGAGCCCATCAGGAGTGACAGTATCTTACCGTCAGAGCCCTAGGGCACCATCGATAAAAGTTATATCTGCTATGTCCATGTACAAGCACGTCAGGAAGCAGAAGGAGGTATATCTATGTTATGTTCAGAATGTAGAGCATGACCCTGATTTTGATCCAGCTATGCCAGTGGTGTCGGATTTTCCAGATATTTTTCCAAAGGAACTTCCAGGCTTACCGCCATCCAGAGAGGTAGAGTTCTCCATCGAATTACTACCAGGTACCGGTCCCATAGCTAAGGCACCGTACCGTATGGCACCAGCAGAGATGGCTGAGCTGAAGGAGCAGTTGAAAGATTACTGGACAAGGGATACATACGACCTAGCGTATCTCCTTGGGGAGCACCAGTCCTATTTGTGAAGAAGAAGGATGGAAGCCTTCGTTGTATTGATTACAGAGAGCTTAATGCAGTATCAGTGAAAAATAAATACCCACTACCACGGATTGATGATTTGTTTGATCAGTTGAGAGGAGCAAAAGTGTTTTCGAAGATCGATTTGAGATCAGGCTACCATCAGATACCCATCAGGGAGCAAGACATAGAAAAGACAGCCTTCAGAACACGGTATGGCCACTATGAGTTTACGGTTATGCCTTTTGGCTTGTCAAATGCACCTGCAGTCTTCATGGATTTGATGAACAGATTATTCAGAGAGCAGTTGGATAAGACCGTGGTTGTATTCATCGATGACATCCTCATCTATTCAAAGTCTAAGGAAGAGCACGAGAGTCACCTCCGACATGTACTTGAGATCCTAAGGGAGAACCAGCTTTATGCTAAGTTCTCCAAATGTGAGTTTTGGTTAGACAGAGTTTCCTTTCTAGGACATGTCATCTCAGATGCTGGGATCGCGGTGGATCCAGCAAAGATAGAAGCAGTTCGCACTTGGCCTAGGCCAAAGACCGTTACGGACATCAGGAGTTTCCTTGGTTTAGCAGGATACTACAGAAGGTTTGTCAGAGACTTCTCCAAAATAGCCAAACCTATGACCAGCTTAATGAAGAAGGATGCACCCTTCACATGGACTACTGAATGTGAGACCTCATTCGAGCTTTTGAAGAATGCTTTGACATCAGCACCAGTTTTGACTATACCTGAAGGCACAGAGGGTTATGAAGTTTACTGTGATGCATCAGGCAGAGGATTAGGGTGTGTACTCATGTAGAATGGGAAGGTAGTCGCCTACGCTTCCCGACAGTTGAAGAAACATGAGGAAAATTATCCCACACATGACTTGGAGCTTGGAGCTATTGTTTTTGCATTGAAGATCTGGCGCCACTACCTGTATGGTGTCCAGATGACCGTATATTCGGATCACAAGAGTTTGAAGTATGTATTCACCCAGAAAGAGTTAAACATGAGACAAAGAAGATGGGTTGAATTTCTTAAGGATTATGATATGATTTGCAGTACAAGGAAGGGAAAGCTAATGTTGTAGCAGACGCACTGAGTCGACGAGCACACTCCTTAAATGCCATTGTGGCTAGCTCGAGTCTTATGGACGACATACGTAGAGCACAGCAGAGTGATCAGCGAATGATGGAGATCAGTCAGAAGTTGACTGACGGTACATTTGAGGGTGGAAAGTATGAGTTCCAGTTACATGATGATGGACTCATCAGATTGAAGGGAAGATTGTGTATTCCCAGAGACAGCACTATATAAGGAGCATATTCTTCGAGAGTCCCACACTTCTTCCACATCTGTCCATCCAGGAGCTTCTAAGATGTACAAAGATCTAAAGAGGTATTTCTGGTGGAGTGGTATGAAGGGCGACGTGACAGAGTATGTGATTCGATGTCTCACTTGTCAGAAAGTGAAATTCGAACATAGACGACCAGGAGGTATGGTGCAGTCTATGCCAGTTCCAGAGTGGAAGTTTTATGATATCTCCATGGACTTCGTGGTGGGACTACCACCTACGAGAGGAGGCCTTAATATGATTTGGGTGTTGTTGATCGACTGACTAAGGTTGCTAGGTTTATTCCGATGAAGACACTTGGAAAGTGCCAAAGTTAGCAGAACTATTTGAGCAGGAGATTATCAGACATCATGGAGTACCTAAGACTATTGTTTCAGATCGAGACACTAGATTTCTCTCACGATACTGGCGAGCTACTCGCGAGGCACTTGGCACTGAGTTGAAGCTTAGCACAGCATTTCATCCCAGAAAGATGGACAGTCAGAGAGGACTATTCAGACCTTAGAGGACATGCTACGAGCATGTGCCCTGGATTTCCAGGGCAGCTGGATAGATAGACTACATCTCATCGAGTTTGCATACAATAACAGCTATCACGCCTCTATACAGATGTCACCTTTCCAAGCCTTATATGGCAGACCATGTCGCACACCATTGTGCTGGGACGAGTCTAGTGAGACCGTCATCATTGGGCCTGAGTACTTAGAGCAAGTCCAGGCAGAAGTACAACAAATCAGAAGTAACATGAAAGCAGCACAAGACAGACAGAAATCATATGCTGATGAGAGGCGACGAGACCTTGAGTTCGCGGTTGGCGACCAGGTATTTCTACGAGTATCACCCATGAAGGGTGTATTCAGATTTGGCAGAAGGGCAAGCTAAGCCCGAAATTTGTAGGACCCTACGCTATCATAGAGCGGGTGGGTCTTGTGGCATATCGACTTGATTTGCCAGCCGAATTGGGCAAAGTACACAATGTTTTTCACGTGTCTCAGCTTAAGAAATACATGCCTCATCCTTCTCATGTTCTACAACCTGAGACACTCTCTTTAGAACCAACAATGCGGTATGTGGAAACACCGCAACAAGAATCTTAGACAGAAAGACACGAGATACTCGAAACAAATCTGAGCTAGTAAAGTTCTTTGGTCAAACCACGATGTGGAAGAGGCCACATGGGAATTAGAAGCAGATATGCGAGCGAAATTTCCCTCATTATTTACCGACTAGACACTTTAGTCTAGGGTACGGGGGCGTACCCCTCTTTTTTTGGGGGGTAGAGCCTTTTTCATTTGTGAGTTCAGTATGCATTTGTTGCATTTCAGTGATGTTCTGTAACACTATTCAGTTGTTGCACCTTGTTGCATTTCAGTGAGTGTTCTTGTGTAACATGTTCAGTATATTCAGTGACACTTGTCTTGTATGTGTTCTTGTGTAACACTGTATTGAATGTACTTGTACTTCTACTTGTTGGTGTGTACTTTGTTACACTACAATGAAAGTTTATGTGCACTACTCTGCACTATTGATATGAAAAGTGACTGTGTTATTACATTACACTATATGTTCCAAAGTATTCCTGTTGTGTTTGATGTACACTGTGAACTTAGGAATATAGAGACTTGGGACTTGATCCCTAAAACTAGATTGAGTTGTGGATACTTAGTGGAACTTGATTCCCCACAACCTTATAATTTAGATATGAGACTTCGGGGCGAAGTCCTTTTTAAGGGGGGTAGATTGAAATACCCCAAATCTAAATAATATTATTAAATCATTATTTATTGGAATATAATCCAAATATGAATCATTTCACGTACGCATGCAAACCCATGCATGAAACGTTACGTAAAAATAGTCGTTTCTCCATAAACGCTAAAACGCCTTAGAAGCATATGGTCAAACATGACCTTGTATGACCCTCTAATATTCAAACCAAATGGTCATAAATATTATATGAATATACAAATATATTCCCTAAGCTAAATTCAGCAAAACGCTCGGGAGTGCTCACGCCGCTCCTTAAAGCACGAAAAGTCCGGAGGAGTGCCGAGGTGGCACGAACTCCTATAAAATTAATTCCTTGAGTTCCTAACATCATTATTAACCATTATAAAGAGAACCCACGAAGTGGTTTCTCAAAATTCAGCAAAACCAACAGGAGGATTTCTTAGCGCTCCTTTTGGCCCGGGTGTGTCCCGATGGCCCGTAAATTATGTCATGGGTTGATATAACCCATATAACCCAATGTAACATCTTATATATGTTTATTTACTATAATAAGTGTTTACAAACACTTGGAACTCATAAAAACAATTGGTTTCCCAAAATTTCCTTAGAGCACAAAAACACACCTTCGGGTGTCACGAAAACGCGTTTTACGCAATTGCCTTGTAGTTTTTGACATGCCACGAATTGGTAATCTTAAAAGGGTTAAAATGACCTTCTAAATCAGTTGGTGTGACTAGTCAACAAGGTGCTCTATAGGGGCCGATTTTAAGAGCAAAAACTAGTATAAAAATTGCATTAAAAGTTGTAAAAGGCAAGAAATGGTGACTCACCTTCCCATGTGTTATATTACTTAATGCCAAAGTATGTGGTCTCATTTGACCAGAGAGCTGTCGAAATTAGGTCATGGAACAAGGCCATGTGAGCTAGATACAAAACAAATGCTAAAAGCAAAAAGTAGATTCCTTTTTCTTTTTGCCTTTTGATTTCTTAAGCAAGTAACCTTCCTTGCTTGTTCCTTAGCTCATGAATGCCGATCTAATGAGCTCCATTCAGACCCTAAACCGTGCATATCAAGAGAGGAAGAAGACAAGTTATAACATAGAAAAATCAAAAGAAGATACCTTACCTTTTTCACCTTGTCTTCTAGTTCATTATTTCTTCCAACTCTTGCCTTGTCACACCTCACATGTCCGATTTCATGCTGGAAAGAGGCATTTATTGAGCCAATCAACCATGAAATAAACTAAGAAAAAGTAAAGTCATTTGACATTAAAAATTGACAAAACAAAATCAAATTCCAATTGCCCTCTTTCATTTACGTGAGCTAGGTCTCATTTCCCTCCTTGCACATTTTCCACGGTTTGGTAAGGCTCCTCCTCTCTCTTCTAGCTTCATCTTCTTCCTTTGAAGCTCTTAAGTCCATTAATGGAGTTTTAACTTCATCTTCATCTTTAAGGTAATTTCCTAGCATTTCTTGGCAAGTCTTGAAGCAAAACTCTTCCTAGCATAACAAGGTGTGTTCGGCATCAATTATCTCCAAGGGGGTTGTCCAAAACAACATTAATCCAAGGAGCATCTCAAGGTTATCTTAAGGTAGGTTTAAAGCTTGAAAATCCTTAAAGCACATTTTTATGTGTAACCAAGTTCTACTTCTTATAAGTCTCTTTTCTTCTTCATTTTGATGAAGGAAAACTTGTTCTTACCTACCTTAGGAGTGCCGAATTTATAAGGAGAAAAGTCTAAGGTAAAGTCTTGTAAAACTACTTCCAAATCTACTTAAGATCTTTATTCAAGATCTAACTCCTAAACACCTTCACCTCTTGCATAAAACCGAAGAGGAGCATCAAGTTTACCTAGGAGAAAGCTTGGAGATTCAAGAAGAAGTTCAAGCACTTAACCACCTTTGTTAAGAAGTAAGTTTACTAAGTAAATCTTTATGTTATAAGCTTTGTTAAGCTTCTAAAAATTGTACAAAAATTATGTACATCTCCTAGGCTAAATAATACCGAAACTATATGGTTTTATATGCCAAAAATAATCTATAACATATATAGAAAATATTTACCTTAAGACACATTTTTGTGTCACAAAATTTATTTATGTTACAAATAAAATAAGGCCGAAATGTCTAGGGCAAAAATGTTTTATTTTGAGCTAAGAATCAATATAAGACCTTACAATAATTTATACATGAGTTATATGACTCCTATGAATTTATGTATAATTATTATGACATATAAATCCACTTTTATATACTATATGGTCACTAAATATTTATGGCCGAATGCTCTAATTGATAAATGGGTTTTAATGACCTACTTAGGTATATAAACTTATATATAAAGTTTGGAGAGTTAAAAATATTTTATTAGTGCTTAAATGGCTAATTAATTAAGTTATGTGGTTTAAATGTAATTTTTACAAAGTTTAGTGGATTTATTGTGAAAGCCGAGAGTTAAAGGGGTATTTGGTGTAATTATAATATAATATAAGGTTAGGAATTAAGTTTAAGAATTTTAGATAATTTAAACAAGCTTAAAATAATTTTATAAGTTTTGGGCTATTATGTAATTTATAAAAGTTGTTATGAAAGTTTAGAATTTATTAGTGGGCGAATTCATAATTAAAAGATTTATTAGGCTCACTTTCGAAATTTTGAGGAATTAAATATTTAGACTTTAGTTTATAAGTTATTAAGAAACTATTATAAAGTTTTGGGATGAAAGTGTAATTAAGGAAGAATAAATGACAAAGCCGAATTACTTTGGGGTTAGTTTGGTAATTTAAGAATTTATATATAAATTCGGCATTTATGGAGAATGAAAATTAAAACTATAGTTTATAAGACATTATGTAAAGATTATAAGATTTTGGGCTAAATTGCAATTATAGAAAGTATATAATATATGCCGAGATTTTGAGGGGCTAAGATGTAATTCTTGAAAGTTATAATATTTATAAGTTATGTCCAAAAGATTAGTGGTAGTTTTGTAATTTAATTAGATGAGGAATTAAAACTATGTTATATAAGAGATTAGAATTTAAGTGTAAAGTTTATTAATGTGGTTGTTTTAAATAACCGAAATACAAGTTTAAGAATTTAGATTTAAATAAATATAGGTCCTATATGGATATTTGGAGGATTTAGAAGAAAGAATTTTGATTAAGGAATTATGGAATTAAACTATGGCTTACATGGTTATAAGGAATTAAAGATAAAATAATATTTTTATGGTTAAAGGAGAATAATAAAACTATAAGAATTTTATGTCTATGTATGACATATAAATATAGTTAAGAAATTATAAGTTGTTATGTCACCTAGACAATAAAATAACAACAAATGCAATAAACACATATATGTGCATTAAAGGACGTATAAATAAATCAAAAGGAATAACAAATAAGTTATACATTAAATCATGAGGTAATTAAAAGAAATAAACCTCACATGAAATAACAATACGAGATTTGTTAAATGATCCAATAGAATTATTATATAAGGGTAACATAAATTAACCCTCTCAGTCAATCCTATTCTAGGACTCTGTTTGACCAGACGTTGACCGGGAATTAAACGAGTACAGTCTACGGTGAACGGTATGGGATTCTTGCAACCTGTTTTCTACCGGATTACACCGGCTTGTGTGCTATCTGTTGTTTGAATAACGACCAAGATAATTATGTAAAATGTTGTTTTACTCTTGTGCACTGTGTGTATTTTATGTGCGTGATTGTTGCTGACTACAACGTGTATGTCCCACGCATACAACACTACTATACCAGTGGATTAAATACCTGCGTTTCAGTATACCGAGGACTTGTACTCAAGTCTCTCACTAACTTCACTTTATAACAAACGTCATTATCCTAAACGTGATAATTGACACACACGTGTTTTGTTTAACGTCTTTATATGACACTTAACAATATATACTTCGAGAATGAGGAGCCCAGTTGGATCTGGCCATGCATGCTACGGGTTGTACCTGTCTCAGGTCGTCTCCTACTACGTCGCGACGGAACATTCAGTTGGGAGGAAGACTCTATTCCTTCCGGGATTCAATGCCCATCAGTTCAGTTTGAGGAAGACTTCTTTCCTCTAGTGGGATTCATTTTCCCACGCCTCTCAGTTCAGGGTTTAACTACGTTATCTCCTGGGGTTTTTATACCCAACCTTTCAATCTTAACGAGGTCACTATACCTCCCCTATTTAAGATATTCAGTTATACCTGTCAGTCCCATTGTGTGGACCGACTATCATTTAAGAATTTCAGTTCAGCTAACTCGACCTTCTGTGTCTTGTTCTATGTGACATTATTGTCCTTGTATGGATACTTGTTATCATCAGACTATGCTTGTACAGCTTTATAAAAATGAACTGCATGTGTTCGACAAAGTAGTTGGTGTGGCCCGGTAGACGATGGCTGCACGTTTTCCATACCAGCATCGTTTGCTGAGCCCCTTTGGGGGCACCCCCATTTTTCAGGTACCTGAAGTTTAAGAAGATCACCACACTGAGTGTAGGTGGGGTAGACCAAGCCTTGGGAGTCTACTATTAGTTAATTATTTTATTTCAGTATTTTACTTTGAGTTTGATTCCTAGCATCTCGGGTTGTATCTGTATTCCAGACCGTGACATTTGAGGATTGTATTTGGACTTAGCCTTGTTGGTCACAAGGGTGGCCAACGGCATTGTAATACCGCCCGGTTGTTGTATTTATTTCCACTGCAGTTGTATTTTATTTGGTAGTGATCGCCGTTCAGTTTATTGGATTTCGGGTTGGGGTATTACAGTCCCGTATTTCTGTTGCTTCTCTTATCCTCTACATTGCACTCATAGTGCTTTTCTTTTTATTGGTATGGTAGGGCTATTTCGACGGAGTAGCATGTCGACCCAGGTTGCCGATAATTATAATCCTCCCATAGGTAGGATTTCATAGGCAACGACTCTAAATATTGTGCTCAAGTAAGAACCTTCAAGTGTTGAAAGGGTATTATATAACAAGGTTTCCTCATGTTAATTATTTAACGTTAACAACTGCCAGATCGGGTTTTCCCGAGTAAGGGAAGAATTTTCATCTCTCTGGTGTTCCTTCCCCGTATTTTAGAACTAGGGACTCGGAGGACAGGTATAGGTATCATAGGTATCCAGTAAACACTGGGAAATCCTAATTATCGCACCTCTCGCACTATCACTAAACCCTTAACCCAAAGTCTACTATTTCTAACTCGGTACTTCCAAAGCTCGATAATTTCTAGTCAACAAAGCGTAACTACGCTCTAATACCACTTTTTGTAACACCTCAACCATTAATACTAAGATTGTCGCTTAAACCTCCATATCATAACATAACATTGCAGCGGAAATTCTACTAAGTTTGGTGTTACCACCGGTAGTCACCCATGTGACTAACTAGGCATACTACAATCTCCAGTTATGGTTTGATGGACCCGAATATACTGAGCAAAGACTTACAACACTTAAACCTAAATATAACGAGTGTCGAGTATCTCGTACCGCTAATACAAGTTTACTAAACCATATACTATCTACAACCATGAGTGTACATGCACAACTCAGGTAAAAAAATAAAGGAAACCCGAAATACGTCTACGCACTCCTACTCTCAGGATGAGTCGTCTTCTGTCGCTTACCTGAAAATAATATTGGATGCCCCAAGGGGCTCAAAACCTTTTCTAGTATGATAAATGTGCAGCCAGCAAGCTACGGGGCTACACACGACTAATTGGTCATATACATGCAATTGATTGATCATACATACAATAATAAGAAGTACGATAACACACAACACATTCATATGAAATAATCATAGCTCAAATAGACCAAACGTCATAATGGACATTCATTAAGCAAATGAGCTAGTTTCTTAACTCCTTAAGCCTAAGAATTATTTAATTCCCGTATTCAACCTCATCTCATAAATGTCAACCCTTCTTCAATTAGATCTGGTTGTACCTTAGTCCATTGTTTATTTTTGTCGGGTCAAAAGTAACCCTAGCCAATGAGCTATTAACTCCACCAGTTAAATAAACAATAATTCTTAAATTGGGATTTAGGTGATCCCACCGCACCATCATAATCTGCCTCCCACCTCGAACAAAAATTCAAGGAGGTTGAGTCAGCTTGTTGACTCTAGGTGACAAGTCCGAAGACAAGTCTCAATGGAAGTTGGATCTGATACGGATACCGACCTCCTACTTAAAACACATGTGACCAGACTGTCCCGGATTCCTCACCCCCAAGTTCCAGTTAGTAGATGTCTTGAAGACATTCTTTGTTAGTTTAAACCTCTTCCGGATATTAACCACCCAATATTTGGGGTGTCTCATGTTCTTACGCAATCGTTTAATAATTGAAGTTAGTAAGTAAACTCAAAGGAAAGTCACGTTAGTATAATCAAACACGCACAAATACGGTAACCGGTTTCATGCTTTACTTGTTTAGTCGTAACATATAAACAAACAGCACACAATACGAGGATAAACCTCGTAAGCAGAAAGCTGTAAGAAAACCATACCGTACACTTGGAGGTTGGCTAGTTCTTAAATGATGCTCACCTAATCCGTCGAACACCTCCGACTATCTAGATCCTATAACATAGTAGTTGGTAGGTTGAAATACCCCATAAATTAATTTAAATTAATTTAGGGGATTTCTTTGAGTAAACCCTAAATAAACTATTAAATATTAATTTATTATATGGTATTATGAATTTAATAGTGAGATTTATAAGTCAATAAATCTTGGGAAATTTCAAGACACTCCAATTATTATAAAGATTTTAGAAATATTTTGAACATTGATTTAAGGCTTAAAAGTCAAAATAAAATCATAGAAACCTTAAAGCTTCAAAAGCCTTGTAGGGATTGACTTTTTGAAATGGTCAAATCATGGCCTGAAAACTATACCAATAAAAAGGTTATGGAAAACCAAGAAGATTGATAAAAAAAGAACATTAAAAACGGATCATCCTAGCCAGTTATGATAAATTGAAGTTTAGAGCCAAAATTTTGGAGGTTGCTGACATGTCCAGAGCAAGCTGACTCAGCCGCGCGCCTCGGGACACGTGCCGCGCCTAGTCAGCACCAGAGTTAACTTAAACGGTTAAGTTTCCTTCAATTTTGGCATGTCATGGGTCGATCTTTAGACACCTATACCTTTTTCCCTACTCCACCATTTGGTATGCTGTCTGTTTCATTCTATTCTCCTATCATTCCTCTTTCCAACCATTACTCACACACCATCTAACTCCTTCTACAATGACCGGAAAATTGATCCAAAGTTGCCTCCTTGCGAATTCGTAACCCAGAATTCTAGTTTTTCCTGAAATCAGGTAAACTTCGTCTCGCCATAACTTCTTCGTTTCATAGCCAAATTTCGTGTTCTTCAGCTTGTTTTGAAGATCTCTAATCCCTCTACAACTTTCATGTTAATGACCAAGGCTGATTCGCATTGGTATGGGAGATAAAGCTGTCTAAAGTTACCTACTCGATCACGGTGGTATTTCTGCCCAGATTATTCCGAAACCGACTAGGTAAACACAGATCTTGTGAGATCTGTAACTTTCTCCCTAGTTTATCAAATTCAATGATTCTTCTACTAACGTCTAGAGTTACATGTCTAGTTTGGATTGTGATAGGTTTCGTGAATCAAATCCCTCTCAGTTGGCGCGAGTTGATTCGAGAAGTTGCCTACCTGAATTGCACATAAAATAACAAGTTTCCAGAATTTTCGATTTGATTCTCCCCGTTAATGAAATTCCGGTGAGTTTCTGACCAAATTGCTCCGTTTTTGCCAAATGTAACTTCTTTACCAGTCAAACCCACATGCCAATTTAGTCTATTACGGATTACAATAGGGGAATTTGTCGAATTCAAACCGAAACCAAACTATAAACCCTAACTTCGAACCCAGATTCGAAAATCATCAATTCTGCATGATAATTAGGGAAATCGGTACCAACAGAACTGGAATTTAATTTCGAATCGATAGGAACAAGAATCGTCGAATTTCGTTCTGTAGATTGTGAGATATCGAGGGATTAGTACTCGGGTGTGATTTGGGAGTTTCTGATGAACTTGCGAGATGTAGGCCGTCCGATTGTGGTTAATAGAAATGGACGGCCGAGATTAGATCGTGGGGGTTTAAGTTGTAATAAATTAATATGTTTTCCAGAATAAAGTCCTAACTTGCTAGATTTATTTAATGGCCTTCCCGAATGTATTTTGACTTGAAATTTTAACCATAGATTCCTTATAAAATATAGTTTATTTTGATATAAATTAATATGGGTTTTGAGTTTTTAAATGTAAGTTATGATTTTTGCAAGTTACAAGTATTATGGAATTATTTGGATAATTTAAAAAGATATTTTTATGAAATTGAAATTTTATAATATGTATAAAAATGTTATAGCTACTATATACTTAATTTGGGAATTTTGGACAAGGGGAATAGGTTTAAAAATTGTAATGCTAAGGTTTTTTCATAAGTTATCTTATATGAGAGAAATAAAATAGAAACTATATTAAATCAAGGAATTAAACTAAACTACATTTATTATTATATAATATGGTAATTAATGCTCAATGAAACTAGGAAAAATACTTTATTTTATAAACCATATATCAGTTGTGGATATGTCTAAAAGATATTAAATATAATTAAATACAATAAGAATTTCTTAAAGAATGGTTTTGGATAAATCCTAAGGAAAATATAAGTGTATATATAAATACTTAGAAGTAAATAAAAGAAGTAACATACCTTATGGGAAACATAATAAGAGGGAAAAATTAGATAAACCTAACTCATACGTGACAATTAAAATATTAATGTTAATGTGACATCTAGGTGAACTATTGGGGAAAATACATATCCTAAACCTTAAATAGTATTAAGTAAGTTAGCCAAGCGTACTAAAGAGTTTAATTAAGCTAAACCTATATTCAGAGTAGGTAAATGGAATAAGTTAAAATACATTAAAGATTTAATTACGAGATCTAGCCAGATCCTTAAGAGAGAGTAACTGTAACCAAAACTATAGACTAGTAAGAATGAAAGATGTGTAGCATTATAGTACCTTAACTGATCAATGCTTGGAATACTTTAATTATAGGTGATTAGTGGAAGTAGTTCGCATTTTCAAGTTTGGTTACTGCTTCTACACATACCAGGTACGATTTCTCGTACTCAGATACTTTTGGTGACTAACTTTATGGAATGTTTTGGGAAACGCTAACTGAGCTGAAATGAATTTCCAAAAGGAAACAGTTTGTGTGACTAACTCAGCTTGATGTGACTAACTGGCCTTGAATGTATAACTCACATGATCATTGGTTCCTCTTATCAGTTGCCTCATTAGATATTGACTGTTGAGGGTTTACGTCTCTGCACTCTGTAGGACTGAGTGTTTTGGTATTGCACTTGTACAGTTAATAATCTAGTGGGGATATGGAAAATGTCAATCTTGGTAATTCTTCTGTTGACTCTGGATATTGTACAACCATGAGCTGAGTCTTTGTTGTGATGTGCGCACATCTTCACCGGTAAACAGCGAGGGGTTGTATATCCCCTGTCCAATCGGACGTTGTAAACAGCGAGGGGCTGTATATCCCCTGTCCTATCGGACGTAGTTAACAGCGAGGGGCTGTATAACCCCTGTCCCAAAAGGGACGTGATTGGCAGCGGAGCCATCTCTTCCAATTGGTTTCATTCCACTCTTGAGTTGTTGGTTCTTGGATTTCTTCCTTTCTTTCCTAGTCCTTGTGACTACTTGGGTCTTTTCTACTCTTAACTGGAATTTAATCTAACTTAAGCATGGGATGTTCACTAACTCATGGTGTGGTTTTAATTGACTACTTTACCTTTCTGTTTCTATCTCTATTCTTTGCTTGTTACTTTGACTTGGTGATTTTGAAGTGCCTTGTTCCTCTGTTTTGTTTTTAAGAGTTTCTTTCCAAGTTACTATATTGTTTAAAGATTGTGTTTTAATTTCTGTTATAGAATTTACCAGTTCCACCAGGGCCCGCTCATCGATGGTGGTAGACAGCAAGAGCCGAGCTGACCGCCCAGGCGAACTTGATTTCCAAGCATTTCTGGTCGCCCTGAGAGCTAAGTTCTACCAATCCTACCTACAGAAGAGGATGAGGTGAATTTGAGTAGTTTGAAGCAAGGGACTTCCTCTGTTGCTGAATACTATGACAGTTTGTGGAGTTGCTTGCCGTCATTGGGGAGGGAGCTTACGCTCTGAGGTACTTGGGGACAATTCCATACCGGCTTGGACTTCAGGATCATGAATGATCGTTCCACCAGAGGAAGACTTTACAGGTATGAAATATGACTATGGAATTTCTGGCATGCTTAATTCCCACTAACACGTATTGTACACAGGAACTAGCTGATGGTGCAATGACTGCGAAACCACCATCGCATATCAGGATTCTGTGCTAGGGAAGAGAAGGAATGATAATGGAGGAGGAAATGGAAGAGGATCCTCTCGGAATCATGAAAAGAGGGGAAAATTTTTCAAGGGAAGGAACGAGAAAGCCATCGTTTCTTCTCATGTTGATGCTAAGCCTCTCCGCTACGAGCCACCTAGGGGTGAGAAAAGTTAGAATCTACAATGTAGCTATATTTTGCTATCACATTACTAACCTTGACCTGAAACAGGAGACAACCCGGTGAGAAGGTATTTCTGCAAGTGCTGCCAGAAGGATCACCCAGGCAAGGACTGTAAAGGGAACCTGGTAGAATGCCACTACTGCGGTAAGAAGGGGCACAGGGGATTCGAATGCTTCTTGAACCCGGTCTCCAAGAGTTACAAGCCACACACCGGGTCGGCGGCTAGAGCCCCAGCTAGCAATGCTGCCGGAGGAGGAGGTAGAGGTGGCACAGGAGGTGCAGGACCATCTACCAACCGCCCTGCCCAGAACTACCCTTAGAGGCCAGGCAAAGCACCAACTCTCAACCTGGTGGACCGTGTCAAATCAGCGAGTGATGACCCGAGTTCACTTGGTGAGGACTACTTTCCTACTGAAGAAGCTTAGACCGTCGTTTCACTTCATTTCTTCAAGTAATTTTTCCTCTACATTGTAAAGGGATGAACTATAAATCCCTCTTTCTTTTACATCTTTGTGCTAAAACCAGTTTGAACCTTGACTTGTTTACTTAATGGTAATTGTTGTTCTTCATTCAGCTTTCGATATTTGCTTTCCTGTATTGCTTATTTCCACACCCACCATTTCCTTTGAAGCCAAACCACACCCACCAGAGAAGTGTGAGATATTGAGACCTGGGATGATCTTATTACGAGAATTTTTTACCCCAGCTGACCAATATGCATTGATCCTCAAGATCAGAGAATTAGGTGTGAAAGGAGGGAACTTGTACACCCCTACCTTCAAGAACGGTTCAACCATGAAGGTGAAGATCATGCCTAGGTAAGAAGTAGGACCACACCACTAGAAGCTATGAAGAGGTGGAGGTGCCACCAATGCCAGGAGAGTTGCAGACCATCATTGGAGCTGCAGTTAAAGCAGCCCAAGAATTGGAGGATGAACCTGTCCTAGACCTAACCTCAGACGTGTGCATCATCAACTTCTATGGAAAAGAAGGTAAGCTAGGAATGCATCAGGATAGGGACGAGTCTCTAGAGTCCATCACTAGAGGAGTTCCAGTGGTGTCCATATCACTTGGAGACGACGCGGAATTCCTATTTGGAGATCAGAAGAGAATGGATCTTGCTACAAAGATCCTCCTGAAGTCGGGTGATGTGCTGATATTCGGGGGAGCAGCCAGACTTATCTACCATGGGTGAAGAGAATTAAGCCCCACACAGCCCCCACATCCATCATCAACCAGACCCACATGAAACCTGGCCATTTAAACCTAACCTTTAGACAGATCTAGCCTTGTATTTTTGTAATTTCAGCATTGTAATCATTAAGATGCTCATGAAGACCTTAATAAGAATGGAAATCTTATGAGTTTTGTTGCGTCGTTGTAGGGGTTGGAAACTTAGAGATCAGGTTGACTGTGTTGAACCAGGCTCAAGCGAAGAGCAATGGGATGGTCATCACAGGTATAACTACTAGCCTGATTTATTACCTTGGAAGAGTTGCCTGAAAATCTTAGAATTTACTCTGTGGTTTCAAGCACGTTCTTAATTAATGAGGTGGAAGCCACTGTTCTGTTTGATTCTAGAGCCTCCCATTCATTCATACCCCAGGCATTCCATGCTAAGATAGATGCCCCTACAGAGGATATCTATGACTACTCAATCTTACTGCCATCCAGAGAGTTAATCAAGTGCAGTAAGCAATGTAAGGACTTGAACATACACATCAAGGGAGCAGATTTCCTCTTGGATGCCATTGTCTTCCCTAGCATGGGGTTCGACATAATTGTGGGCATGGACACTCTGCAGCGATACAGAGGTAGGCTACACTGTGCAGAGCATCGTCTCCTCTTGAAGTCAGCTACAGGGATCATAGTATCATACCGAATGCAGCCCAAGCAGCCGACTGTGAAGGTTGTATCGGCGTTGTCCCTGATGAAGGAGGTGTCCAAGGGCACGACCGCCTACTACTGTTATGCCCAGGATCTGAGGACAGACCCGAAGTTCAAGAGTGACGTACCAGTTGTGTCGGAGTACCCCGACGTTTTTCCAGAGGAGTTACCTGGATTACCACCACTGAGGGAGGTTGAGTTCAACATCGACCTCATACCTGGTACGGTACCGATTGCCAAAGCACCCTACCGGATGGGCCCTGCAAAGATGGTTGAATTGAAGAAACAACTGCAGGAGTTACTAGATAAGGGTTTCATCCGACCCAGTGTCTCACCTTGGGGTGCTCCTGTGCTGTTCGTCAAGAAGAAGGACGGAAGCATGAGATTATGTATGGACTACAGGGAGTTGAATAATGTCACGATCAAGAACAAGTACCCACTGCCCAGGATCGATGACCTATTTGACCAGCTGAAGGGAGCAAGGGTGATCTCCAAGATTGATCTGCGTTCTGGATATCATCAGATAGCAGTAGCAGAATCAGATATAGAGAAGACAGCGTTCCGAACCAGATACGGCCACTACGAGTTCACAGTGATGCCGTTTGGACTGACTAACGCACCAGCGAGATTCATGGATCTGATGCAGAGGGTCTTCCAAGCCCAGCAAGAAAAGTCAGTGGTCGTATTCATAGACGACATTTTGATCTTCTTTCAAGAGTAGGGAGGAACATGAGTAGCATTTGAGGACAGTCTTGGAGATTCTGAGAGAGAGGCAACTCTATGCCAAGTTCAGCAAGTGTGAATTCTGACTGGACAAGGTATCATTTCTTGGTCATGTGATCTCAGCTAAGGGAGTTTCAGTAGACCCAGCTAAAATTGAGGCGGTGAAGAGCTGGCACAGACCCCGCTCAGTGACCGAGATTCGGAGCTTCCTTGGGTTGGCTGGCTATTATAGACGCTTTGTGAAGGATTTCTTCAGGCTAGCCAAGCCCTTAACCTCTCTGATGAAGAAGGATAGCCCGTTTGTATGGATGGAGGCATGTGAGGTCTCCTTTCAAGCACTGAAGGATGCTTTGACCACAGCTCCAGTATTGGTAATCCCTGAGTGAAATAAGGGATTCGAGGTTTACTACGATGCTTTAGGCAAGGGGATCGGTGGAGTATTTGATAAGCGTGAAATATATAGACTTTTATGGGTTAATTTATTTTAATATTCATAATGAATTGGCTTATATTTCACACTTATCTTATGTTTTTCTAATATTTGTGTTTTGATGAGAACTGATATATTTTATTGTAAAATGCAGGAAAACTATTGGATTTACAACACAACAAATAATGACATATGTATACATACATATTTACATGCACGTGTTGGATTGGATTGTCGCTGGCTTGGATACGAGTATTGGGCTGAATTAGATTTCGCTGCTGGGCTGAATCATGCACAATGACGGGCTGATATAAATATATGCATGCATGTCGTGGGCTGCCATCCAAGTGAAGAAAGATGCATGCACTTCATGGGATAAACGTACACATGCTAGAAGAGTATGGGCCGACATCTTCAACTTCAGCTCCTGGGCCGCATTAATGTAGGCGGTATGAGAGAGCCCTGTTACTCGATTTACAGAAACAAAGAATAACATATTATTATCATTTTATGATAATAATATGATAAAGCCCATGCATATACAGAGGGGAAGGAGATCGATCGCACTACTGAATTTTCACTGTCATCTCCAAAACAGACTACATATACACCACGCTTCTTCATTCTCGAACGTCATGGGGGGACGCCCGCATCACCACCATCTTCACCTCCATTTCCATTATCACCACGATACCATCATCTCGACCACCATCAGACTATCGATCTACATCCCGTACGCTTCGATCCACGCCCGCTTCACCTCACCTTCATCACGCCATCGCCTCCACCACCATCTTCATCGGGTCACCACCACGCCATTCACCCTCATCATCATTCATCTCCGTCATCATTAACACCGCATATCTATCCATCATCCTCACCGGCATCGACCCACCATCTATCCTCGTCATCTCATCCGTATCATCGTCACACCCGCATCATCACAAAACCATCACGCCCCCATCTTCTCCGTTCATTCACGCCGCACTTCATACCGACAATCTATCACCAGACTCGCTTCAACGTCGATAATCATCTTCATCACTACGGGGACCATCGATTCACCACCGTACTCATATCCACATCACCGTTCTCATTCGCTTTCGCCACCATCCTCATCTTCACCGCATCCATCCCGTCATTTCTCATTCACCATCTCACCCGCATCGCACCTCGCCTTCATCTCCGATCAAGACTCCTGCATCACGGACCACCATCTCACCGCCACCGGTCACACTCGCACCTCACACATACATCCGCACCGCCATCGTCGAGAAGAGAAGTTGGGAACGAGAGATCGAGAATCGAAAGGTGAGAGTTCCAGAACAGAGATACGCGAAGAAGACGAGGTGAAAGACGACAAATTGGAGAATAGAGCGTAAACCAAACCGGAAGAAAGAACCGGTTCAGACAGAACCGGACCGGTTCACTTTAATATGGGTTTTTACTAAACCTATCCTTTTACATTCATATTTGTTACATGTTACATTATTTGTTGTTCCATAACATTTGATAATTGTTTTAATGTTTATTTGTGTTTTTGAAACAATGAGTGAGTAGTTTATATTTACTCTGGGTGACGGTTTAATTGCAGTTTGTTTTAATTATATTTACTGGTTTTAATTAATTGCGGATTGTTACGATTAATGTTATTGTTGCGCTTTTTAATAAATGTCATGAGTTATTAAATTGCTTTACTAAATCTATTTTGATCAGACCAAGTGATAAATAGATAGGTTAAATTAATCTGTATATCTGTGGAATTATTGATTGGATTAATTAATTATTCCTGCAGACGCAAATTATTATTCCTCGTACTTAATCCGTTTACATGTGTTTCTGCTTGAACCTAGACTAGGTCCTGCATTTTTGGTAAATGAGTTCTTCTGAGACTATGATTTAGCTCTTAAGAAAATATTAGGAATTTTGCCAATCTATCTTTAATTAACCAGTAGACATAATTGATCAAACGGTTTAAACCTGAACCCAGAGTCCCTTTTCATCCAATTCATCTATCACTTTATTTTTTGTTTATTTTCTTGACTGTTATTTTAATTATCTCATTCTTATTTAAATCCCAAAACAAAAACAACCCCTTTTGAATTACCCATTGTCTTAGGCTAGACTTACTTTATCAAGTCCCGTGGATTGACACCTGGTCGCTTCTAAATTGCTATACTACTGCGACCGGGATTTTTTGCAACCCGACGATCTATTGATTTGTTGATTTCTAGGATTAATTTCTTAGCTTTTAATATATCAAATAAATCGTTTGCAGTATTGATGCAGAATGGTAGAGTTGTAGCTTACGCTTCTCGACAGCTGAAGAAGCACGAAGAAAATTATCCCACACATGACCTTGAGCTCCTCGCCATAGTTTTTGCTTTGAAGATCTGGCGACACTACCTGTATGGAGCCACGGTCCGAATTATGACAGATCATAAGAGTTTGAAATACATCTGGACCCAGAAGGAGCTGAACTTGAGACAATGACGATGGATCGAGCTACTAGCTGATTATGATATCGACCTCCTGTACACTGAGGGTAAAGGGAATGTTGTGGCAGACGCTCTGAGCAGAAGAGCGCATTCACTTCTTGCTCTCATAGAGACGACCACGATAGCTAAGGAGGTATATGCAGCTCAGGACAGTGATGTGTATCTACAGGGTGTTAGGCAGAAATTAGCAGATGGGTTGACTGATGGTCTGAAGTATGACTACGAGCTGGACAGCGAGGGACACCTTCGAGTCAGAGGCAGACTCTGCGTTCCTCAGGATGCGACAGAACTTCAGACCAGGATTCTCTCTGAAGCTCATTCCTCTACATTTTGTACATCCATGAGTCACCAAGATGTACAAGGATTTAAAGAAGTTATTCTGGTGGAGCGGGATGAAGAGGGATGTAGCAGACTTCGTCTCCCGATGTCTCACCTGTCAGAAGGTGAAGTTCGAGCATCGGCGACCAGGAGGCCAGATTCAGTCATTACCGGTACCGTGCTGGAAGTTTGACGATATTAGTATGGATTTTGTGGTCGGTCTCCCTCCAGCTTGAGGTGGATTGAACACAATTTGGGTGATAGTCGATAGGTTAACTAAGACAGCTAGGTTCATACCTATCAAGGACACATGGAAGGTGCCCAAACTAGCTGAGGTGTTCACCACAGAGCACATCCGGTACCATGGGGTACCAAAGACTATCGTCTCCGATCGTGATGCCCGTTTCCTTAGTAGATTTTGGCGTCAGGTGCAGGAGGCATTTGGTACTCAGCTGCGACTTAGCACAGCCTTCCACCCTAAAACGGATGGGCAGACCGAGAGGACGATTCAGACACTAGAAGATATGTTGAGAGCGGTCACCTTAGACTATCAGGGGAGTTGGATAGAGCGTCTACACTTGGTAGAGTTCTCCTACAACAACTCCTATCACTCGTCTATTGGCATGGCACCATTTCAGGCTCTGTATGGCAGACCGTGCCAGACTCCTTTATCATGGAGTGACCCTGCTGAGGCAGTTTTGATTGGTCCGGAGTACATTCAGAGACTGCAGGATGATGTCAAGTTATTCAGCAGCACATGAGGGCAGCGCAGTCTAGGCAGAAATCTTACGGGGATCAGCGTACCAGAGAGCTTGAATTTCAGATCAGTGATATGGTCTTCCTACGAGTGTCTCCGATGAGAGGCATCTTCAGAATTTGGGATGAGAGGAAAGCTAAGCTCTAAGTATGTTGGTCCGTATAGGATTACGGAGCGCGTGGGCCCAGTAGCATATCGACTAGATCTACCAGCGGAGTTGGGGAAGGTACATGACGTGTTTCATGTATCTCAGTGAAGAAGTATGTACCTGACCCTTCTCACGTGCTACAGCCAGAGAGATTGAGATTGAACCTACATGGATATGAGGAGACTCCCATTCAGATCTTGGACACGAAGGTCCGGGAAACGAGAGGCAGATCAGTCAAGCTAGTGAAAGTTCTTTGGGAGCATCATGGGGTTGAAGAAGCTACTTGGGAGACTGAGGACTCCATGAGAGTGAAGTACCCACACCTATTCACATGATATTTCCTTGTATTCTTGCCTTTACTGGGTTCTTGTTCATAGTGGTACGAGGGCGTACCTTGGCTCTTTTCGGGGGGGGGGGGGTAGTGCATACTCTTTCTTCTCCGTCACCATCCAGATTATGCCCGTTTGTTTTTAGTCGAGTGATGGAGAGGTGTATGTATGTACTTGATTTATATATTGTGTGATTCTTGATTTCTATTGTGTGATTCTTGATTTCTATCTATGAAAAATCTTAGTTTTGGTCTGATGTTGAGTAATCTTGCGTGGAATTTGGAAATGGAAATGAGTGGAAATAGATTGTGGGAAATTACAATTGGTATGGATTGGTATGGAATTTTGGTTGGAATTGTTATTGGATGAACATTATGGTAATTCTTGACAGCACACCTGATGTGGTGTGAGTAGCTATTAGTAGGTGTTAAACTTCGGGACGAAGTTCCTTTTAAGGGGGTAGACTGAAATACCCCATAAATTAATTTAAATTAATTTAGGGGATTTCTTTTAGTAAACCCTAAATAATACTATTAAATATTAATTTATTATATGGTATTATGAATTAATAGTGAGATTTATAAGTCAATAAATCTTGGGAAAATTTCAAGACACTCCAATTATATTATAAAGATTTTAGAAATATTTTGAACATTGATTTAAGGCTTAAAAGTCAAAATAAAATCATAGAAACCTTAAAGCTTCAAAAGCCTTGCTAGGATTGACTTTTTGAGAATGGTCAAATCAGGCCATGAAAACTATACCAATAAAAAGGTTATGGAAAACCAAGAAGATTGATAAAAAGAACGTTAAAAACGGATCATCCTAGCCAAAGTTATGATAAATTGAAGTTTAGAGCCAAAATTTTGGAGGTTGCTGACGTGTCCAGAGCTAGCTGACTCAGCCGCGCGCCTCGGGACACGTGCCGCGCCCAGTCAGCACCAGAGTTAACTTAAACGTTAAGTTTCCTTCAGTTTTGGCATGTCATGGGTCGATCTTTAGACGTATATCTTTTTCCCTACTCCACCATTTGGTATGTCGTCTGTTTCATTCGATTCTCCTATCATTCCTTTTCCAACCATTACTCACACCCATCTAACTCTTCTACAATGACCGAAAATTGATCCAAAGTTGCCTCCTTGCGAATTCGTAACCCAGAATTCCAGTTTTTCCTGAAATCAGGTAAACTTCGTCTCGCCATAACTTCTTCGTTTCTCAGCCAAATTTCGTGTTCTTCAGCTTGTTTTGAAGATCTCTAATCCCTCTACAACTTTCATGTTAATGACCAAGGCTGATTCACACGGGTTTGGGAGATAAAGCTGTCTAAAGTTGCCTACTCGATCACGGTGGTATTGTCTGCCCAGATTATTCTTCCGAAACCGACTAGGTAAACACAGATCTTGTGAGATCTGTAACTTTCTCCCTAGTTCATCAAATTCAATGATTCTTCCACTAACGTCTAGAGTTACATGTCTAGTTTGGATTGTGATAGGTTTCGTGAATCAAATCCCTCTCAGTTGCGCGAGTTGATTCGAGCAGTTGCCTACCTGAACTGCACATAAATAACAAGTTTCCAGAATTTCCGATTTGATTCACCCCGTTAATGCAATTCCAGTGAGTTTCTGACAACACTTGCTCCATTGTTGCCAATTGTAACTTGATTACCGTCAAACCCACATGCCATTTAGTCTATTACGGATTAAAATAGGGGAATTTGTCGAATTCAAACCGAAACCAAACTATAAACCCTAACTTCGAACCCAGATTCGAAATATTTATTCTGCATGATAATTAGGGAAATCGGTACCAATAGAACCGGAATTTAATTTCGAATCGATAGGAACAAGAATCGTCGAATTTCGTTCTGTAGATTGTGAGATATCGAGGGATTAGTACTCGGGTGCGATTTAGGAGTTCTGATGAACTCGCGAGATGTAGGCTGTCCGATTGTGGTTAATAGAAATGGACGGCCGAGATTAGATCGTGGGGGTTTAAGTTGTATAAATTAATATGTTTTCCAGAATAAAGTCCTAACTTGCTAGATTTATTTAATGGCCTTCCCGAATGTATTTGACTTGAAATTTTAACCATAGATTCCTTATAAATATAGTTTATTTTGATATAAATTAATATGGGTTTTGAGTTTTTAAATGTAGTTATGATTTTTGCAAGTTACAAGTATTATGGAATTATTTGGATAATTTAAAAAGATATTTTTATGAAATTGAAATTTTATAATATGTATAAATGTTATAGTTACTATATACTTAATTTGGGAATTTTTGGACAAGGGGAATAGGTTTAAAAATTGTAATGCTAAGGTTTTTCATAAGTTATCTTATATGAGAGAAATAAAATAGAAACTTATATTAAATCAAGGAATTAAACTAAACTACATTTTATTATTATATAATATGGTAATTAATATGCTCAATGAAAACTAGGAAAAATACTTTATTTTATAAACCATATATCAGTTGTGGATATGTCTAAAAGATATTAAATATAATTAAATACAATAAGAATTTCTTAAAGAATGTTTTGGATAAATCCTAAGGAAAATATAAGTGTATATATAAATACATTAGAAGTAAATAAAAGAAGTAACATACCTTATGGGAAACTTATGGGAAACGTAATAAGAGGGAAAAATTAGGATAAACCTAACTCATACGTGACAATTAAAAATATTAAATGTTAATGTGACATCTAGGTGAACTATTAGGGGGAAATACATATCATAAACCTTGAATAGGTATTAAAGTAAGTTAGCCAAGCGTAACTAAAGAGTTTAATTAAGCTAAACCTATATTCAGGAGTAGGTAAATGGAATAAGTTAAAATATACATTAAAGATTTAATTACGAGATCTAGCCAGATCCTTAAGAGAGAGTAACTGTAAACCAAAACTATAGACTAGTAAGAATGAAAGATGTGTAGCATTATAGTACCTTAACTGATCAATGCTTGGAATACTTTAATTATAAGTGATTAGTGGAAGTAGTTCGCATTTTCAAGTTTGGTTACTGCTTCTACACATACCAGGTACGATTTCTCGTACTCAGATACTTTTGGTGACTAACTTTATGGAATGTTTTGGGAAACGCTAACTGAGCTGAAATGAATTTCCAAAAGGAAACAGTTTGTGTGACTAACTCAGCTTGATGTGACTAACTGAGCCTTGAATGTACAACTCACATGATCATTGGTTCCTCTTATCTGGTTGCCTCATTAGATATTGACTGTTGAGGGTTTACGGCTCTGCACTCTGTAGGACTGAGTGTTTTGGTATTGCACTTGTACAGTTAATAATCTAGTGGGGATATGGAAAATGTCAATCTTGGTAAATTCTTCTGTTGACTCTGGATATTGTACAACCATGAGCTGAGTCTTTGTTGTGATGTGCGCACATCTTCACCGGTAAACAGCGAGGGGTTGTATATCCCCTGTCCAATCGGACGTTGTAAACAGCGAGGGGCTGTATATCCCCTGTCCTATCGGACGTAGTTAACAGCGAGGGGCTGTATATCCCCTGTCCCAAAAGGGACGTGATTGGCAGCGGAGCCATCTCTTCCAATTGGTTTCATTCCACTCTTGAGTTGTGGTTCTTGGATTTCTTCCTTTCTTTCCTAGTCCTTGTGACTACTTGGGTCTTTCTACTCTTAACTGGAATTTAATCTAACTTAAGCATGGATTGTTCACTAACTCATGGTGTGGTTTTAATTGACTAACTTTACCTTTTCTGTTGTCTATCTCTATTCTTTGCTTGTTACTTTGACTTGGTGATTTTGAAGTGCCTTGTTCCTCTGTTTTGTTTTTAAGAGTTTCTTTCCAAGTTACTATATTGTTTAAAGATTGTGTTTTAATTTCTGTTATGAGAATTGTACCAGTTCCATTCCAGGGAACTGACTCACCCCTCCCGGGGTGGGCTGCTTGGTTTTATCTTGCAGGTATGAGTTGTTATATAGGTGGCCACGAAGAGTATGAGTGATTGGGATGGGAATTAGGATTTGTGGAGCGTTGGCATATTTTTCTATTGTTAGGTTTATGTTATGTTTTCTCGAGTTCAGACCGTAGCATTAGTATTGTCCTAGGTTAAAATTGGTGAGGTTTGGTGTCGGGTGTTTGGAACCCGATGATCTGTAATCGCCTTAGTATTTTATTTTCGCTGCATTTTCATTAAATAGGGGTGTTACATAGGTTAATAACTTAATTATCTCCTAACCATTCCGTTACCATGCATAACTCTCTTAATTAATTCCCAATCACTTCGTCATTTCATGTGACGTTCTAATTGCCTCATCATTTTATGAGATGTTCTAACCGTCCCGCCACTTCGTGTGACATCTTTTCGTCTTAACCGTTTCCTCGTTTTTAACTTGTTAAATATACTTACGTGCATGTATATAATATTATAAATATCAATGTCACACTATTTTCACATTGCTCCTTTTAATGAACTCATAATTATTTCGTTATATATCGCGACGTCATAAACGTCTCGTTGTTTTTGCGACGTTTTCTCGTCTTTAACTAAATCCCAATCGTTACGGCTTTAGTATAAATCTCTCAACCAAACTAATTTCTAATATTAAACAGCCCATTATGTTTTTATTTAGTATTCCACCACTTAACTTTCCAATATTACCAATATGCCCCACTTAATTTCTAATCTTTACAATTTAATTCCTTTTTACATAAGCATACATATATTATGTATGTTTGAAATACCCCAAACCTAAGTATGCTAAGTAAACATCAATTTATGATGTATTAAGGCTAAAATATGTCTTAGAATGATTAGTAGGCAATTTAAACCAAGGAAAACACAAGGAAATGCCTTAAGGGCAATTTGGGCAAAAACGTGCTCTAAGCTTGGAGTGACTTTGATTAGCACCCAAATACCATTATAAGACTTTAGTAATATGATAATGGACATTTTAAATTAATTAGGAAAGAAAACCAAGCTCAAAAACAAGCTTAAACACAAAATGTGCTTTAAGACTCCTTAAAGCACCATTTTGAGAAATTGTCTTAGAATTGAGTTTTGAGTGGCTAAATGCCCATGATTACATATTAATCAACATGTGTACTAATTAGTATCACATTAGGAAGCCTAAATCAATGGGAAACCAAAAATTTCACGAATATGTGCACTAATTAGTGAATAGTGCCAAATAGTGCCAAATAGTGACTACTTTAAGTTTTAATCAATATAAGCTAATTAGTTGGTCAACAAAGACCATGACTAGCCTTATTAAGAGGGGGCCGGTTTTATAAGGGATGAGTCACCCAAGACTTCATCAAATAAGAAAGGATAAAGAAGAGTAAAGTAAATGGAGTTAATATTTGCTTTTATAAAGCAAATATCTTATATTAGCCTACCTTTCTTCTTCTCTCTCTTCATTCCTCCTCTTCACACGGTTTTCTTCACCTCCTCTCTTCTCCATTCACGTAAGAGAAGCCTCCATTGTTGCTTCACCTTGGTTTGTCCATAACTTGCTCATTTTAGCTCCAAATCAAAAACTAAACACATATTATTCTTAGTTAGCTCAATCTCTAGCTTTCTATCTTTTCAAATCCTTCAAAGCTCCATTTCGGTGCCAAGAGAAAACTCCATTGATGGAGGAAATTCAAGCTTGGAGAGTTCATTGGCTTCTCCATTCTCTTAAGGTAAGGAATATGTAGAAAAATCATGTTTCCATCACTTCCTCACCATGACCAAAAACTACCTTCTCATGGAGCCTTGTTTTATCCATTGTTCTAGCTTGATTCTATTCTCCAAGGGCTAGAGGAGGTCCTACTTGATTCATATCCAAGCTTGTTTTGAGAATCCAAGGTAAAATATTCAATTTAATACCTTAAAACACATTTTCAACCTAGGGTTTACTCCTTAAGGTTAGTGTATTATTTAGCACTCATGAGAGTCATTGTGTATTGATTAGAACATTGGCAAGGGAAGTTAAGATGGTGGCCGAGCTTCCCAAGGGAAAAGGTCTAAGGAGGAAGTTAAGATAAGCTTGAGAAAACAAGGTAAAATGCTTACCTAATGGTGGTTTAAGTTTTAAGGAATGAGTTTTAGATGAGTACCAATGTAGCCTAGAGCTTACACTATGTAATGGGTTATATAACCTAAGAAAAAGAACTTAAACAAGCTTATGAACTTGTGATTAAGGAGCCAATGGGAATGAGTTAGTGAGATAAGTTTAAGATGGATTTTAAGAGCATTATAATTACTATGAGATTGATGGGTGTATTTGCAGGTTGAAAGCTTTTATATGTGGGAAATTCAGTGTTTAAGTTTAAGTTATTTAAGGGCCTAAGAGCCATGCCATTTAAGAGCCTTAGTGCTATGCAATTTAAGATTATTGCAATATATTGAGTTTGTTGTGAATGAGTTGGTTTGGGTGATAAGATATGATGGGAAAGAACTTGATGTGTGTGAGATGGTTGAATGAGGAAAACAATGCATTTGGGCATGATAATATACTAGAGAAGCTATGGCGAAATTTGAGTAGAAAACAAAGTGTTTAAGTGGTAGTGGTGAGTTAATATGCCTAGGATTCACTAGGGATCATTATGAGGAATTTGAGTGGAAATGAGTTAGATAAGAAGTTCTTGAGGTTTAGGATGATCTAGAATTGTCTAGGAGGAAATTAGAGGATTGGTGGGTGTATTGAACACACCAAAGTCATGTTATGAGGAATGGTAGGACCTGTGCAAAAATCTGGAGGAGATGATGTATAATGCTTTGAGATGATTTAGGTATGAACTGGAGAGTAAAACAATGAGAGTTTCGGGAAGTTTGTGTAAGAGGTGGTGATGTTAGTAGTGGACTAGTAAGGTTTAGTTTAAATGGTAATGTGTAGACTTGGGTGATGGAAGTGAAAATTGTAGGAGAATGTTGTAAGTCGTCAAGGAAAATGACTAGAAACGTATAAGAGTGTATGATCATGAGAATGGTGAGTAAGTTGCATAAAAGAGGTGGAAATGTCTAAGGAGGGTGTTGCATGGTCAAGGTAAATGAAGAACAATGGCAAGGTGTTAAGGTAATGGAAAGAAATGTATAAGTAAGCTCAAGAGTTTAGGAGTGATGAGTAACAAATGAAAAGAAGAGAAGTTGTGCATGGACATGCAAGATGACCATGGAAGGTTTAACAAAGCAAATATGGAATATAATGATGTTAAGGAGGAGTTATGTGGGTTAAAAAGAAACACTTTGGTTAGTTGAAGTTTTAGACAAAATGTACATGTTGGAAATATAAGGAATTAATTAACAAGTGTTAGCAATTTCTTGCAAGAATTGAGCTAAAGGTTGGAATGATCTTTGGAGGTTATTGTAATGAGTTTGGAGGATGATTAAAGGTGGGTTTAAGGGTCTAAATGATGTTAGAACACATTAGGAGGCTTTAGGAGAAGTTTGGTGAAGATTTAACAATTTTTGGACATGTTCTGGTGGTCCGCCAGGGTCCGACCCAGGGGTCCGACCCAAGTTTGGGTCGGACGGCCTCTGTTAGACGCAGTGAAGGGTTCTGGAACAGTCCGACCCAGAGGACTTGGGTCGGACATGGGGTCGGACAGGTGAGGCTTAGAAGCCGGAAAATTACTGGAATGGTCCGACCCAGTTGGTTGGGTCGGACGGTGGGTCGGACGACCCTTAAAAAAAAAAACCCTAAGAGAGTTTAGTGGTATTAATGGTACCCCATTAAGAGGGCAATGATGATTAGAGGTATAAAGACCTAATGGATTAAGTTGAGATAAACTTAAAAGTTTAAGGTTAAGTTTTAAGATTAAGTTGTAAAACTTAAGAGGTGTTAGGTGGGGATCATTAAGGGTTAAGTAAGTTAAGTAAGTTGAATTAAGTTAAGTGATTAATAACCTAAAACTGAATCAATGTTTTAGGACTTGGGAGTTTGGACTCCGGAGGAGAGTAAGCAACCGGAACGACCAACGGTGAATGGTACAGTTCTTCTTGTGACCTGCTTGCTAACGAGGTGTCCCTCGGCTTGTGTGCTATTTGTTTTTGTGTGCTCACTAAACAAGATAAAGCATGCAACCGGAACATTATGTTTATTGTATTGTTGTGTGATGTTTGAAAACTAACACAACTTACCGTGAGAACCTACTAACTAACGTTTAGTAAGGAATTGTGTGAGACTGAGGAACACTCCCTAATATTAGTTTGTTTAAAACCGGAAGAGGTTTAACCAACAAACATTGTCTTAAGACTTCTACAAACTGGTACTTGGGGGGAGTGAGGAACCCGGGACTGACTCCGGTCATGCATGCTAAGGAAAAGGGGTCAGTATCTAAAGCAGATCCGACTTCCGCTTAAGGACTTGTCTTCGGACTTGTAGCCTAGGGTCGGTTGACCGGCTCAGCTACATTGGACATCCAGTCCAAGGTAGGTGGCTTTAAGATGGCGTGGGGGGATCTAGCCTACATCCCCAACAATTTAAGAATGTTGTTTATTGCCGGTAAGTGTCCTGCTGCTGGCTAGGGTTAACCAAGCCTTACGAAAATAAACAACGAACTAAGGGTTAACCAGTTCCCAATGAGAGAACGGTTGGCATATATGAGATAAGGTTTGAGATAAGTTGCAACCATTCCTATTTAAAGGATGGTTTGTATTATAAGACTGAGATAAGCTACATCCATTCCTTTTTAAAGGATGGTTGTTTTCTAAGACTAAGATTGAGGTAAGATAAGGATGGACTAAGATTAAGAGAAAACATAACCTAAGGAGTTAAATAATTAACCCTCTAATTAAGGGAACGCATTTAAGTCGTTCATTGTGTTTGAACTTGTTATCAACATGTCCCATCATGCCAAAGGGACCACGAGCGAATGAGAGCGACCATACTTCGCAAGGTCTTACAAGTGCGAGTGACTCTTCGACTAAACCACCAAATCATAACAGCCTACCCCATTGCAGTGAGGAATTTGTGAGGATCGGAAAGTCCAGAACCTGAAAAGAAATTCTCAAGAAAATACTACTCTGAGCATCAAGAGTGTCATCACAACATTAATACACACGACCATACTCACGAGATATTAACCCACATCCCTCCGTGAGAGGAAAGCGATTCACGTATTCGAGTTCAACAATCCTCAAGATCAAACTGAAGATGTCTTATATTCGTAAACCTCATAGTAATAGAGATAGGACCGTACCTTCTCTCCAAAAACTGCATATGCATTCTTCTAGCATTTAGTATTTGCATGCATCACAACCACTTCATTTTCAACATCCGACTGGTAAGAACTCCTCCTAGTCTCGTTGAAAGTCGACTTTAGTTGCAGTTGTTGAAGCGTAACTTTTGATGTCAACCGGAGCCATCCCGGGCCATCATCGAGCTATATCTAGCCCCTTCGGAGCCATCCCGGGCTATCACCAAGCTACATTGAACCATTCAAGAGTTATCCGGAGCCACACGAAGACCATCCCGAAGTTATCCACTGTCACACTCGAGCCTCATTGGCACCTCTCCCGAAGCCAAGTAAGAGCCATACGGGAGCCATCATCCGACATTGAAACCATCCTCGGAACTACACAGGGGTCATCCCAACAGTCCGAGAACAATACGGGAGCCACCTCAAATCCATATCGGAGCCATTTCGTCACCAGGGTCTCGCCTACAGAGTTTTGAACTATGTATGGTCTGATCTCAATATGGAATTGAGTACGTAGGCAGCCCGCTCAGGGTACGACCACCTCAAAAAAAAATTCCCCTTTGTTCCTCACTATCACCAAATAGAGCCATCTCGTAGCCCTTCTCGGAGCCATCCCAAGCTATCCTGGAGCCATCATGAGAGAACCCTGAAGTCATAACCGGACCGAAGCCATCCATCCATGACCAAGAAGTTATCAACAAAAAAAATATCTACCACATCAAAATACATCAAACACAACGCAATCCACCAATTACATCAACCCACCATTCGACTCAAAATCCAAAACAAATCGAAACCCACCAACCATCTCAAAAATCTCAATCCAAATCGAAACCCATCAATCATCTCAAAAATCTCAATCCAAATTGAAACCCCTCAATCATCCCGAAAATCTCAAACCAAATTAAAACCCACCAACCATCCCAGATCCGTTGCTCATAATGGGGTCATGAATCATGTCGGAACCATCCGACCACACTGGATCCACCCGACCGCACTGGAGCCATCCGATCGTACTGAAGCCCTTGGATCATATCGAAGCCATCAATCATATCAAAACCATCGAGTTCCCAAAATCACTCATTCACAAAAAAAACGATCCACTCAAAGACCAATCACAAAATCACAAGAACCAAAAACTCAGGAGCCATACCGGAGCCATCTCAAAACTCTGGAGTCAAGAGTCCTACCAAATCCCGAAACTATAGTGCACATCGGGCGAGACTGTCAAAACAAAACCAAATCACAAGTCCCACACTGACGAAGTCAAGGGCAACATCAATAGAAAGCATTCGACCATCACATCCCTCACGGAAGCAACCAAAAAGAATCCAATCCCAAATCAATCCACGACCAGAGTCATCCTCAAATCAACCAACCACTGAAAAACAGCGAGTTTCGTACAACTCAATCAAAGTATTATAGGCCCGTCATAAGTCCTATAGCTAGATGTCAAGAGGTCTAGTTGAGGCCCGTCATAAGTCCTCGTACTTTCAGATGCATTCTAGGCCCGTCATTAGTCCTAGAGCTAGACACCGAGATCTAGTTGAGGCCCGTCATGAGTCCTCATACATTTCGAAGATGCATTCTAGGCCCGTCATAAGTCCTAGAGCTAGACATCGAGATCTAGTTGAGGCCCGTCATTAGTCCTCATGCATAACCCATATACCAATTGTATTCTAGGCCCGTCATTAGTCCTAGAGCTAGATGCTGAGATCTAGTTGAGGCCCGTCATTAGTCCTCATACATTTCAAAGATGCAAGACCCCCCCAGAGAGGTTCCTGGAAAAAATAAGGACAACATTCACCTAGAGCACGGACAAAATGCCTGGAATAGACCTAAGCGTTATCCGGCATGAGCTCAAGGTAGACCCAAAGCATCCGGCAGTTAGACAAAGGAAAAGGGTAATAGGGGAAGAAAGAGATTTGGCTGCACGAACCGAAGTCCAAAAACTCCTCAAGGCTAGGTTCATCAGGGAGGTAGCATACCCATGATGGCTGGCCAACGTTGTCATGGTAAAAAAAAGCAAACGGAAAGTGGAGAATGTGTGTGGATTTCACAGATTTAAATAGGGCATGTCCTAAAGATTTCTATCCCCTACCATCAATAGATAGATTGGTGGTTTCAACTGCTCAGAGCTCTGTGTTAAGTTTTCTAGATGCTTTCTCCGGCTATAATCAAATAAAAATGAAAGAAGAAGATTCGGAAAAAACATCCTTTATCACTTTAGCCGGAACATTCTGTTGCAAAGTAATACCTTTTGGTCTGAAGAAACAGGGGCTACCTTTCAGCGAATGATTGACAAGGTATTTTGTCAACAACTTGCCCGGAATGTGGAAGCTTAGGTTGACGATATAGTCGTAAAAAGCCCATCAAAAGAGCAGCACATGAAAGATTTAAAGGAAACATTTGATACTCTGGACAAATACCAAATCAAGCTGAATCCGGAGAAGTGTGTATTTGGTGTGACTAAAGGAAGGTTTCTTGGCTTCATTGTTGGACAAAGAGGTATCGAAGTCGATCCGAAAAAAAGTCAAGCAATTCTCAACCTTTCTCCTCCGAAAAATATCAAAGATATCCAAGCCCTGAATGGGAGACTCGCGACATTAAGCTGGTTTTGTTCCAAGCTTTAGGAAAAGTCAGTCCCGTTCTTCAATATTCTAAGGAAGAACAGCAAATTCCAGTGGGGACAAGAATGTATAGACGCGTTCGAAAAGATCAAGGAAATGCTTCAGGATCTGCCTAAATTGGGCGTGCCTGCCCCTGGCCAAGACCTCTACCTTTATTTGTCCACAACAGATTGGGCAGTTGCAGCTATCTTGATCATGGAAGAGAAAAGGGAGGTACCAGTCTACTATACTGGCAAAATTTTGAGCCCAGCAGAAGGACGGTATACTAACATAGAGAAAATCTTGTTTGCATTAGTGTTGGCATCAAGGAAATTACGGCCCTATTTTCAGTCACATCGGATCTTTGTCAGGACCAATTGGCCGCTCAAGTAAATAGTGAACAATCCAAATGCTTCCGGCCGGATGGTGAGCCGGACAGTAGAGCTAACGCAATATGAAATTCACTTCTTACCCAGAACAGCGATTAAAGCCCAAGCCTTCGTAGATTTCATAACAGAAACAAGCCCTACAATTGTCAGAGTTGTGCAGCAGACTAGTGAACCAGTGATTCAAATGTACAACGTGAATAGCGAATATGAGTAAATGGCTAATTATTAACGCCTAGAAGCCTCACAGGCCAGAACCGAAACTAGTTAAGAGTTTATGCAAACTCCAATGAGAATTCTTGGTTTAGGGACTAAACCGCCAATATGGTTAAGATCCTCTAATCAGATGCATTGTATAATAGACTGCGTGGAAGTTAAAACACTTCACGACGGCAGAACATTTTAAGCCAATGTTTAGTGATTGATTACGTGGGCGTAATCCCTTTTAAGGGGGGTAGAGCGCAAAACCACTTAGTGTGTATTACCGTACAAGTGTACGTGACTTATGTTGTGCATAGCACAAAATAATTTATTTTGATGATTGGTGTGTGTGTTACGTAAACATACGCATTCATTCATGGTTTAATTGTGGTAATTGCGCACAGAAGATGCGAATACCATTATGATAAGTGTGTGTATTTGTTAACAATTGTGTGTGATAGTACAAGTGTAGGGGAGTAGAGAAACTCTTGGGGAACTAAAACCCCGACATTATATGTTTATATGACACTAAAGGTGAAACTGTATGTTGTATTTTGATAAAATATATGTGTATATATATACTATATAGTGATTCATGAAAGGGTATGAAACCGACATAGAACCTAGTGAGAATAAGATTCCCTAGGTAACAGTATAAAGTGAATGGAGATAACTGATAGACGGAGTTCTATCCCTTGGAGATGTATGATTATCACTAGAATGACTTAAAAGATAGAAAATTGGAAATGAGTGATTTACCGGATGCTTGAAATTGAAGTGGGAGGTGAAACTTGATTTTCATGAGATCAAGGGAAGCCGAACACAAATTGGGGTGGAAGGATAGTTCAACACTGATGCTGATCACATCAGGGTTGGATGATTCTTGAAGCTCCCTATAAGTGGTCACAAATAACCACGCTAAGAAAAGAAGCGAAGAGCATAAGTTGGACTTGGAGTTGTGTTGTGTTTTCAAAAGGATTTTCAATTGGTGTTTTCAAAACACTTGATTAATATTTTGAATAAAGGATTCTCTTATACTTAACCTAGTAAAGAATATTTTTGTAGTACTTGCTCACGAGCTGAGGACGTATGAGCCTTTGTCTTCGGACCGGCGACATGAGAAGTACATATGTTAAAAATTAAGTGAATGTTTTGATCTCCCAAAGGAACGGGGACGGAAGGTGTCCATCGCGACCGGGTTCTGCGGGATCACAGTGTATATCAAAGATATTTTTGATTGTTATACATGCTATGACATGTTGTGTGGTATGTGTAATAAATATTATTTTGACATTGAGTTCCAAAAGTGTATGTTATTAAGACCTATGAATCTAAATGTGTTGTGTTACATAGACCTATGTGTCTAAAGGCTGTTATGTTATCAAGACCCATGTGTCTAAATGTTGTTATGTTACCCAAGACCAGAGAGTCTAAGGGTTGTTATGTATGTGCAAATATTGTTAAGATACCCGGACCATTAAGCCCGAGGTTATCATGTGAGTATGTTATGTTATGTATGGATGTGAATGTGTTACCTGGACCATTAAGTCTGAGGGTATGATGTAAAGTATGTTTGGCTATGAAAGTTTTATTTTGTAAGTTATCCCCGTGTTCTAATCCAATCATGTGTGGGAAGTGTGAACTTCGAGGACGAAATTCTTTTAAGGGGGGTAGATTGAATACCCCAAACCTTGATATGTTGTTAAACATTTAAACATTGCAAAAGAAGAGAAACAGCCCCAAAATCCATACGTCATCTTGGTTGACGGAGCCCGATGCAAAAGTGGGGCAGGAACTGGAATAGTAGTGCAAGCGCCGGACGGACAAAGCTTGAACTACGCCTTCCGGCTGGACTTTGACGTTACCAACAACAAAGCTGAATACGAAGCCCTTATCCAGGGTTTGGAGGTGGCTACTGCCCTAAGGGCAACAGTTCCATAGGAAGATACCCTCTCTATTCTTTCCTTCCTATAAAATCCTGTTGGAAATAAAGCTTATAAATTTAACTTTTTACAGAATTAGAGGTATACTCAGACTCTATGTTGGTAGCAAGACAAAACGACAACATCTATGAAGTCAAAGAGGAAAAGCTGTGGAAGTACCTACTCAAAGTCCAGGAGCTAAAAGCAAATTTCCAAAGATGCGAACTAAAACACCTTCATCGCGAGGAGAATGTCGAGGTAGATGCCTTGGCAAAATTGGCAAGTATGGTCGAAAGAGTACCCAATGAAATATGGCTAGAAGTCAAAACTACGTCAAGCATAGATGAGGCTCAAGTGTTTACAGTAGAATCAAATGATGAGGCAGAATCCTGGATGACTCCAATCATAGATTACATACGACAAGGAAAGTTGCCGAAGAAAAAAAAGAGGCCAGGATAATAAAAAGGCAGGCCGCATCATTTTTCATTGAAAATAACCAGCTGTATAAGCGATCTTTCGCAAGACCGGCACTGAAGTGTGTTACCATAGCCAAAGGGACAAAGCTAAAAAAGAGGTGCATGACGGACCCTGTGGAAACCATCAAGGAGAAAGAACCACAACGCACAAAATCTTGAGGCTCGGATACTTTTGGCCAAGAATGATGGAACATTGCAAAAAATACATACAAAAGTGTCTCAAGTGTCAAGAACATGAAAACAAAATACACAATCCTCCGGCGGGACGAAAATCTATCCTCTACCCAATCCCCTTTGCTATGTGGGGATTAGATATTGTGGGACCATTCCCATAAGCTTCACCAGGGAGGTTCAAATTCATATATGTCACCATCGACTATTTCACAAAGTGGGTCGAGGCAATGCCTACTATCTCCATCACAGCTAGAAAATCACAAGAATTCATCTGCAAATATGTGGTATGCAGGTTTGGTATACCAAAAGCAATAATAACTGATAACGGAACGCAATTCAATTGCGAGAGCTTCCGAGAATTCTGTGAAGAGTGGAAGATTGACTTAAGATTCGCATCAGTGGCGCACCCTCAGGCTGTAACACCCCATCAAACAACTAACACATAACAACAATCTACAGCGGAAAACATACTACCTCACATTACTTAACTCGTTGGAGTTACACGCCGTTAACCACCCACGTGGCTAACAAGGCTATTACATAAACATTGTACCGGTCTGATGGACTAGATTCCCGAGCGACTACACATTATTGTCCCTTTCCATTAACAACAACAACAACATACACCTTTCAACTGTACCGAATACTCACAAACTGATGCCGCTAACAATTTCGGTCTTACTACACCTAGTGTATATATACACTTAATTGATTACCCATGTACAACGACTACCCCGTCCTACTCTCGAACGGCTTCCAGCTCTTCGTACCTGAAATAAGAAAAGAAGAGAAAGGGTGGCCCCCAAGAGGCTCAGCACCTTTGCTGGTATGGTAATCCCACAGCCCACATGCTACCGGGCCACGCACAACTAATTGTCGTCTTAGCATGCGGTTGATTATATTTAGATCATGCATGCAACTGTAAACACACAACACATAACATTTCGCCTCTATGGCCTCAACAAACGGATAGTACATCCTTACTTGATAAGTCACTCATGGTATTCATTACCCCTAGAGTGTTTCTCCTCTAATGGAGCTACTTCCTTAATAGACGACAACTACCCATTAATCGGGTTATCCTTAAACGCCTCTTATCACAAACTGGGATTCATATCCATGATCCACATACTCCACATTTTACAACATATGACACTCATCACATAACAACACAAACAACACCTTCCACGTTTCAACGTGTACATAATAACATTGCAATAGATATTGCATCATAACGACAATACATAACATAATGGGTACGGTTCCCTTTATGAACCGGCCCAAACATAGTCAGTTCACTTGTAGCCTAGAGAATGTTGCCAGTCTCATGATAAGCTCATTACATAACTCGTTACCGTCTCGTTAAATGAACGGGTAACTTAACACAAGGTGTCTCGGATATAGTGATCCAAGCACACCGAACAAACATAACATAGTATGCCCCTGTGGCCCGACGTGAGTCAGTAATAGCCTTGGTTAAGCTAAAGGGAAGGTTGGGAACCAAATTGGAAAACAACCATAACATACAGAGAGGATCAAACCTGATATGACAACGACCCCCATACTCACACGCGTGGCCGGAACAGACCGGACTCCTCACTTCCCCCGTTAGCACTTGTTAGAAGTTCAACATTGAACTTAATTAAACAATCACAACATAGGGTTAAGTCTTGTTAGACACACACAAGGGAAGGGAGAGTCATACATTCATACACAAACATCACACACAAACATCACATAACTAACTCACGCATAGTCGTGGTTAGAACGTTCCTTAGGTCGGGAACGTTATCACCGGATACCGTTCTCTTACGTTTACCTAAAGTGGTTAACTAGCCCTTCAAGCGCATTCGAGGTTACCGGTATCGGCACGTAAACATACAACAACAATAACGACTGTAAACTCGTTTCATGATTTATCTTATAACGTGGCAAACATACAGAAAAACACATTGGCATACAAGCCGGTGTAATCCGGTAGGACACAGGTTGCAAGAAAACCATACCTGTCACCGGAGTCCACTTTACCACGTCCACTTATGTTCCTCGAGCAATTCTCGAACAACTGATAACATTACATGTACTTTTATTAACATCGGGGTAGCATGATTATTTAATGTCTAATGCTTATAACTTTTCCCCGTTAACTTAGTTACATAACTTCACTTTTAACTTGTTTTACTTTTACATTTTAATACATCTTTTCCCCCACTAAATTGTCATTATAACTCACCTAACATGTCTAAACAACCTTATAACATCATTACTAATCAATCCCCATCATTACATATCATTTTATAACCATAAACAACATTCTTGGTCCGACCGACCTTACCGACCGACCTTACACAAGGTCGGTCCATTCCAGAACACTATACCAAGGTGTTTCCTCTACACCTTAACATCATCTCTCAAACTTCTTTTCTTACTAACTAAATCTCCTTTTTCACATCTTACCTAAACATCACTTCTTCCTTGTACATCAACATTCCTAAACCTTAAACAAACTTCTCCAAGACTTAAATACATTCTCAAAAACACACATTGAATTCCTAGAACTTCCGAGATAATACCTAAATCCTTGCATCACTCTTAATCACCTTAATAATGTTTTCTTCCCAAGTAAAACATTTGTTCACCTTTAACACTTCCTAGTTCACCAAAACTTACTTAAAACACTTAGAACTTCTTACACATTTTCCAAATTTGGCCATAGCTTCTCTTGTATATACTCACATCCAAACACTTAGGTTTTTACCTTATTTCATTCAAGAACACCTAAAATCCATCAAACACATTTTATACACAAACTTCACACATTTAGCACTACATCACAATATAGTGCATAAGCTTAAATTGCTTGGCACTTAGGCCCTTAAATAACATGGCTCTTAGGCCCTTAAATTGCATAAACCTTAAACACTGAATTTCCCACATAAATAATGCCTTTGACCTGCAAATACACCCAACAATACATATGCCCTTAATAAACTCCTTGAGAGCATTTTACTAGCTCATTTGCCATTGGCTCCTTAGGTATTTTATTAAGCATATCAAGCTCATTTTTCCTTAGGCATTTAAACTACATTGAGATAGCTTATTTACCTCTTTTTCCTCACAAACTTTTTTCTTGTTTCCTTGTAAAACCGGTAGGGTGTTTGGTTGTTTGTCAACTTCTAAACAATGTATAAATAATAGAATGAGCATTCAAGCATTATGCTTCATCTCATTGTAAACCCTAGTTACATATATTGTTTTAAGGTATTAAAATGATTGTTTTACCTTGGAATGGAAAGAGAGCTTGAATAAGTATCAAGAGAGGACTCCTCCTAGCCCTTGGAAGATTCAAATGAAGCTAAAACAAGACAAGAGAAGACACCATTACAAGGTGCATTTTCGGTCAACACCAAAAATGAAGGAAATGGAGTTTTCTTTGGTTTTTCCTTACCTTGAAGCAAAGGTGATCAACAAGGCATAAAAATATAAGCTCAAGCTCCTTCCATGGAAGTTCTCCTTGGCACCGAAATGGTGGTTTTGATGATTTGAAAAGACAATGTTGTAGAGCTTGCTCCAACTAAGAGAACGGTAGTCTCGGAATTAAATTCGGAGCATGGAGTTAGGAGTTACAAGTGAAAGGAGTTGGAAATGGTGAGGCTTTGCTGTAGCATAACCGATGGAGCTTGAGAGAATGGAGGAAGGGAACCGTGGGAATACAAGAAGGAAAGAGAGAATGAAGATAAGTTTGCTTTTGTAAGATATTTATGTAAAGCAAAATAGTACTTTACTTTATAAGCCTTACTTTTCTTATAAACTAACAAGGGGGATGACTCATCCCATTTAAGAAAACGGCCCCCTTTATTACATGAGGGGTATAATAGTCTTTGTTGACCAATTTAATTACTTATAACAACATTTGTTACAAACTAGCTTATTAAAGTTACTATTCATGAAAACAAGGCACATAGTTGTGAAATTTTTGATTTCCCATTGATATAGACTTCCAAATGTGATACTATAGTACACATAATTAAAGAGTAATGATGGACATTTAGCCATTCAAAACTCATTTACAAGACAATTTTTCAAAAACGTGCTTTAAGGCTCCTTAAAGCACTTTTTGTGTTTTAACTTGTTTTCAAGCTTGGTTTTCTTTGGTAATTGATTTAATATGTTCATTAACATATTTATAAGGTGTAGGTACGACCATTAGGTCTTATACAAATTTATCCCAAGCTTAGAGCACATTTTTGCTCTTATTGACTTTAAGGTATCTTCTTGTGTTTGTTTGGTTTAATTGTCTACCAAAGTTTCCTAAGGACTTAATTAGCCTTATTAAGTCATAATTGAATATTATTAAGTCTTGGTAGGCTCTTTGGGTCCTAACCAAGTTCACTCCTAGCTTAGAGCATGTTTTTGCTCAAGCTGTGTCTTAGTGCTTTATTGCATTTTACTATGGTTTAAATTGTTCACTGATGTTTCTAAGGCACTTTTAGCCTTTACATACCATAGTTTAATATTTAAACCACATATCAAGGTTTGGGGTATTTCAATCTACCCCCCTTAAAAGAACTTCGTCCTCGAAGTTCACACCTTCCACACATCATTAGATTTGAACATAGGAATTACTTGGAAATAAACTTCCATAACCAAACATATTTTACATCACACCCTTGGACTTAATGGTCCGGGTAACACATTCACATCCATACATAACATAACATATTCACATGATAACCTCGGACTCAATGGTCCGGGTATCTTAACAACATTTACACACACATAACAACCCTTAGACTCTCTGGTCTTGGGTAACATAACAACATTTAGACACACAGGTCTTGATAACATAACAGCCTTTAGACACATAGGTCTATGTAACACAATACATTTAGACTCATAGGTCTTAATAGCATACACTTTAGGAACTCAAGGTCAAAATAATATTTATTACATATACCACACAACATGTCATAGCATGTACAGCAATCAAAATATCTTTGACATACACTGTGATCCCGCAGAACCCGGTCGCGATGGACACCTTCCGTCCCCGTGCCTTTGGGAGATCAAAACAATCACTTAAATTTGAAATTTTTCCTTTGAGGTTAAGTAAGAGAACTTTAATTATGTAAAGTATCTATTGACGTTTTATAAATACCAATTCAAAATCGTTTTGAAAACACACACAACTCCAAGTCCAACTTAAGCTCTTTGCTTCTTTTCTTAGCGTGGTTATTTGTGACCACTTATAGGGAGCTTCAAGAATCATCCAACCCTGATGTGGTCAGCATCAGTGTTGAACTATCCTTCCACTCCAATTTGTGTTCGGCTTCCCTTGATCGCATGCAAATCAAGTTCCACCTCCCACTCCAATTTCAAGTATCAAGTAAATCACTCATTTCCAATTTTCTATCTTTTTAATCATTCTAATCATGATCATACATCTCCAAAGGATAGAACTTCGTCTATCAGTTATTTCCATTCACTTTAGTGTTGTTATTCTCACTAGGTTTAATATCGGTCTCATACCCTTTCATGAATCACTATATAGTATATATACACATATATTTTATCAAAATACAACACACCGTTTCACATTTATACATTGTCGGGGTTTATCACACACAATTGTTAACAAATACACACACTTACCACAATGGTATTCGCATCTTCTGTGCGCAATTACCCCAATTAAACCATGACTGAATGCGTATGTTTACATAACACACACACCAATCATCAAAACAAATTATTTTGTGCTATGCACAACATAAATCACGTATACTTGTACGGTAATATACACTAAGTGGTTTTGCGCTCTACCCCCCTTAAAAGGGATTACGCCCACGTAATCAATCACTTAATCATTGGTTCAAAACGTTCTGCAGCCGTGAAGTACTTCAACTTCCACGCGGTCTATTACACAATGGATTCTGATTAGAGGATCTTAACCATATTGGCGGTTTAGTTCCTAAACCAAGAATTCTCATTGGAGTTTGTTTAAAACTCTTAGTTGGTTTCGATTCTGGCCTGTTAGGCTACTAGGCGTTAATAATTAGCCATTCACTCATGTTCACCATGTACATCCAACACTTGTATCACTGACTCACTAGTTTCCGCTGCGAAATTCCAATAACTGTAGTGCTTAATTGCCCCTTTTTTGTTATTCTTACTGTATTGTACATCCCCAATTGTCACCTTCATCTTGGTAACAATGGTTTCTCAACCGACGCGTGGTATCTCTTACCGTTAGCGAATTCGGTGAGTTATAAACTTTCTATCCACTTCCATAACAATTTATTGTGTATACAACTATGTATTTCACAATGATTGACTTGTTCCCTTCCGACTTACAGTTGGTTGAGATTGAGCTACTACCTAGTGTGTAGTGCTCTCTCAACTGTTTACAACATTTGGGGTATATTCCATACCGATATTTGGCAGTTAGTGCTACTGTAGTCACTTACTGTTAATCATGTCTCCACATTTGGTCTTGTACAAGTACTCTTTTATGGTGCGGCCTTGCATTTCCTATGCATCGGCCATTATAACATTATTCCTCTACAATTAACATGTTTCCAATTCCTAGCTATCCCACTCGATCATTACTGCGCAAGTGCAATACCAAAACACTCAGTCATACAGAGTGCAGAGGCGTAAACTCTTGACAGCAAATCTCTCATGTGATTCGCATGGAATTCACACTGTGTTTCATTGAGATTCCGATCTCGTAATACTGGCTACTGGCTTACTGCCGAGTTTGTTCATCATCACTTACCTTGCATCACCACTGAATTTAATTCATAACTGCTCTTATCTTCCATATCATTATTCAACAGCGCTTACTCAACGGTCGCTTGCTGCGCACCGTGCTCTTAGTTATTGTATAACCCTAACTTATATGGTATTTACTATCATATTAACTTCCACACATATACTTACATCATTCATATTATGGTTCATCACTCACTTGGATGACTACTGAATGCTCCTTAAGCATTGATCATTCGAATCACAAGTCGGCATTATTCAGCTTGGTACTTCACTTTATGCACACATACTACTAAACTAACTGCTCTCAAATAATAATAATATTGTCCATCCTTAACATATCTCTTGAGCTTGGTTCACATAACTACCGCTCCAGCGGTTTTACAGTATCGAGAGGTATCCCCACTCTTAATGCAGTGGTTCGTTCTCCACTCTATTCACTTATATAACATAAACTTCTGCAATCAGTCTAATTTATATAACACATTTTATTTGTGGCTTATAAGCCTTACTGCCTTGAGCTGCGCTCATTGTAGGCTGTCCACACATATGTACTTCTCTGTACAACATTACATGGTTTGGATATCATATTGAGCTCCATGACAAGTCGTTGCATCACGTTTCCTTTCACGGGATGCCCCTTAGAATGGTCAGTCCGTCTCCTGACAAGTTACATCTAAACTGGGTGTTAGTTTCAACCCTTGTGTTTCTGTCACGCCATTTCGTGCAACAATTGTTGATGCGAACACCCTTTAAGGATTGCTCCTGGTTCGCACTTATTGGTATATTCAGTTAGCCACGCCGTTTGCGTTCTTAACTGGCTTATTATCCTCTTCTGTGAAGATCAACATTTCTTAGTAGTGTAGGTACTCATTCTAGGAGTTTCATCCCGTTCATTGCTCACTAATGTGTCCACATTAGGCATCTGCCTTGCCATGCACAGGCTGGGTCTTCGTTCCAGCTAACATGTTTATCCCTGAGGATCCTTAAGACGTATACGATGTCTTTACATTAGTGCACTTCGCACCCCCTGACTCTTAAGCATCTCGTTGAAAGGAATTCACTAATTCCTTTGGTCTCGTTAACTTAACTGGGTTCCTTTACTTCAACCATTCATGGTAATCCTTAGCTGTTGTTTGACTTATACTGCTGACCGTAGAACGGAGTCGACTACTTCTCGTGTTTCGGACTCTACTTGTATACATATGTGGGGTACCATACTGATACATTACTACTTACCCAACTAACCCATAAGTAGGTCTGTCAGGCCCACAAGCTCCTATCGGAGTGCGGTCGTCCCACATTTCAGTTGGTACACTCGTAGTGTCCGTCACACGCCTAGGTGAAGTATTCTGTTGTCAACTCCCTTGTATTGTCCCGTGACAATATTCATTCCATGCTTCCCGAACTTAATCGAGGGAAAGTTTATCCATTGTTGTATCCTTGTCAACTGTCCTTGGTTTACTGGTTTGGTTCTTAAAAGAAGGTAGAAAGAAGCGTTGGTTTGAGAGAAAATTTGGTTTTGAAAAGAAAAGAGTTTGAATAAATCTGGGTTTGAAAGAAAAATTCTCATGGTTTTACAATGCCTTCTTGCCTTAACCAAATCTAGCTTCTTGCTGACTGGTGTACTTCCAATTACAGAGGTTAGGCTATCAAGCCCTTCCACAGTTATGATGATCTCACTTAACTTCGTGGCACTTTACTAAGTACTTTGTATTCGTTAAAACTTTCCCGAATAGCCCTGTTATAGCAGCACTTGCTATGGCAAGTGCGCCATGCTAACTGGCTATCGGTTTAACACATACCGGTTGTGGTATTGTTTTTACCCGCACTGTCATCAGTGGCCTTGTTGGCCCTCACTGATCTTACTGTCTTGATAATAACTCCTCTAGGTAACTTCTCACTGTCTTCACATGATAATCATCAACTAGGGTGTTTCCCATTCTGGGAGACCCCCTTTTCTTTTGTATTGTTTCCTCTTCGTAGCCCGTTCCACGTATTTGTCGTGGTTACTGAGACTTGTCTCTTGTTTGGGCACTACGTTGTAGTTCCTTTGTCGGTTGGTATACCGTTGGTGTATCATTTAACAACTGTAGTCCCGTAGACACTCGTCTCGGGTTTCATTACTGCACTTCTTGTCGGTTGCACGGTCGGTGCGATGCAAGCTGGTTATTCTCGACTGCTCGGCATGTCGACCCAGGCTGCCGGAAATTCCATTCTTTTGTACACTGATTCTTCACTCTTCGCTATGAAATGCGGTTAACACTGTTTAGATGGAAACCGTCTCCGGGATTCCCAGTTTTCGGGATCTACCGTATGACAGGTTCACCGTACCTTTAGAGGTGTTTAATAACAGCCAGATCGGGTATTCCCGAGTAAGAGGGGACTGTCATCTCTCTGGCGTTCTTTCCCAAGTTATAAAACAGGGATTGTGGAGGGCGGGTTGAATATTGTAGGTTTCCAGTACACACTGGTAATACCTAACTAGCGTATCCCTCACGCTATCACTCAACCCTTAACCCAAGGTACTAAAATCCTAACTCGGTACTTCCTAAGCTCGGTAACTCAGTCATCAGAGCGATACTTCGCTCTGATACCACTTTTTGTAACACCCCATCAAACAACTAACACATAACAACATTCTACAGCGGAAAACATACTACCTCACATTACTTAACTCGTTGGTGTTACACGCCGTTAACCACCCACGTGGCTAACAAGGCTATTACATAAACATTGTACCGGTCTGATGGACTAGATTCCCGAGCGACTACACATTATTGTCCCTTTCCATTAACAACAACAACAACATACACCTTTCAACTGTACCGAATACTCACAAACTGATGCCGCTAACAATTTCGGTCTTACTACACCTACTGTATATATACACTTAATTGATTACCCATGTACAACGACTACCCCGTCCTACTCTCGAACGGCTTCCAGCTCTTCGTACCTGAAATAAGAAAAGAAGAGAAAGGGTGGCCCCCAAGGGGCTCAGCACCTTTGCTGGTATGGTAATCCCGCAGCCCACATGCTACCGGGCCACGCACAACTAATTGTCGTCTTAGCATGCGGTTGATTATATTTAGATCATGCATGCAACTGTAAACACACAACACATAACATTTCGCCTCTATGGGCTCAACAAACGGATAGTACATCCTTACTTGATAAGTCACTCATGGTATTCATTACCCCTAGAGTGTTTCTCCTCTAATGGAGCTACTTCCTTAATAGACGACAACTACCCATTAATCGGGTTATCCTTAAACGCCTCTTATCACAAACTGGGATTCATATCCATGATCCACATACTCCACATTTTACAACATATGACACTCATCACATAACAACACATAACAACACCTTCCACGTTTCAACGTGTACATAATAACATTGCAATAGATATTGCATCATAACGACAATACATAACATAACGGGTACGGTTCCCTTTATGAACCGGCCCAAACATAGTCAGTTCACTTGTAGCCTAGAGAATGTTGCCAGTCTCATGATAAGCTCATTACATAACTCGTTACCGTCTCGTTAAATGAACGGGTAACTTAACACAAGGTGTCTCGGATATAGTGATCCGAGCACACCGAACAAACATAACATAGTATGCCCCTGTGGCCCGACGTGAGTCAGTAATAGCCTTGGTTAAGCTAAAGGGAAGGTTGGGAACCAAATTGGAAAACAACCATAACATACAGAGAGATCGAACCTGATATGACAACGACCCCCATACTCACACGCGTGGCCGGAACAGACCGGACTCCTCACTTCCCCCGTTAGCACTTGTTAGAAGTTCAACATTGAACTTAATTAAACAATCACAACATAGGGTTAAGTCTTGTTAGACACACACAAGGGAAGGGAGAGTCATACATTCATACACAAACATCACACACAAACATCACATAACTAACTCACGCATAGTCGTGGTTAGAACGTTCCTTAGGTCGGGAACGTTATCACCGGATACCGTTCTCTTACGTTTACCTAATAGTGGTTAACTAGCCCTTCAAGTGCATTCGAGGTTACCGGTATCGGCACGTAAACATACAACAACAATAACGACTGTAAACTCGTTTCATGATTTATCTTATAACGTGGCAAACATACAGAAAAACACATTGGCATACAAGCCGGTGTAATCCGGTAGGACACAGGTTGCAAGAAAACCATACCTGTCACCGGAGTCCACTTTACCACGTCCACTTATGTTCCTCGAGCAATTCTCGAACAACTGATAACATTACATGTACTTTTATTAACATCGGGGTAGCATGATTATTTAATGTCTAATGCTTATAACTTTTCCCCGTTAACTTAGTTACATAACTTCACTTTTTAACTTGTTTTACTTTTACATTTTAATACATCTTTTCCCCCACTAAATTGTCATTATAACTCACCTAACATGTCTTAAACAACCTTATAACATCATTACTAATCAATCCCCATCATTACATATCATTTTATAACCATAAACAACATTTTTGGTCCAACCGACCTTGCACAAGGTCGGTCCATTCCAGAACACTTTACCGTCAAAATTTCTACTCCGACCGACCTTGTAAGTTCGGTCGCATGTTCGGTCCATTCCCGAGAGTTTCTTCCCTTTGAAAATTCAGGCCCGACCGAACTTGCCAAGTCCGGTCCCATGTTCGGTCGATTCCAGAAACTTAATCCGTACACAAAATACAAGCCCGACCGACCTTGCAAGTCCGGTCCCCAAGGTCGGTCCATTCCAGAAACTAATTCTCGTAGGGTAATCTGGGCTCGACCGACCTTGGCAAGTTCGGTCGCAAGGTCGGTCTGCCCCAGACCTTTATTTTCCATTGCCCATTTAACTCCAAACTTCACCTCATATATCCTAATATGTCCTAACCTCATTTGGGCACTTCAAACACATCTTTAGCCATGTACTAAACTCTTTAAATCACACACCAAAACCATCTTATCATTCACAAATTTCTTACAAAATTCTTAGCACTTGGAATGTTTCCTCCTTAAGATTTCTAAGTGGTATTTCACCAATAATGACCACTATACCAAGGTGTTTCCTCTACACCTTAACATCATCTCTCAAACTTCTTTTCTTACTAACTAAATCTCCTTTTTCACATCTTACCTAAACATCACTTCTTCCTTGTACATCAACATTCCTAAACCTTAAACAAACTTCTCCAAGACTTAAATACATTCTCAAAAACACACATTGAATTCCTAGAACTTCCGAGATAATACCTAAATCCTTGCATCACTCTTAATCACCTTAATACATGTTTTCTTCCCAAGTAAAACATTTGTTCACCTTTAACACTTCCTAGTTCACCAAAACTTACTTAAAACACTTAGAACTTCTTACACATTTTCCAAATTTGGCCATAGCTTCTCTTGTATATACTCACATCCAAACACTTAGGTTTTTACCTTATTTCATTCAAGAACACCTAAAATCCATCAAACACATTTTATACACAAACTTCACACATTTAGCACTACATCACAATATAGTGCATAAGCTTAAATTGCTTGGCACTTAGGCCCTTAAATAACATGGCTCTTAGGCCCTTAAATTGCATAAACCTTAAACACTGAATTTCCCACATAAATAATGCCTTTGACCTGCAAATACACCCAACAATACATATGCCCTTAATAAACTCCTTGAGAGCATTTTACTAGCTCATTTGCCATTGGCTCCTTAGGTATTTTATTAAGCATATCAAGCTCATTTTTCCTTAGGCATTTAAACTACATTGAGATAGCTTATTTACCTCTTTTTCCTCACAAACTTTTTTCTTGTTTCCTTGTAAAACCGGTAGGGTGTTTGGTTGTTTGTCAACTTCTAAACAATGTATAAATAATAGAATGAGCATTCAAGCATTATGCTTCATCTCATTGTAAACCCTAGTTACATATATTGTTTTAAGGTATTAAAATGATTGTTTTACCTTGGAATGGAAAGAGAGCTTGAATAAGTATCAAGAGAGGACTCCTCCTAGCCCTTGGAAGATTCAAATGAAGCTAAAACAAGACAAGAGACACCATTACAAGGTGCATTTTCGGTCAACACCAAAAATGAAGGAAATGGAGTTTTCTTTGGTTTTTCCTTACCTTGAAGCAAAGGTGATCAACAAGGCATAAAAAATAAGCTCAAGCTCCTTCCATGGAAGTTCTCCTTGGCACCGAAATGGTGGTTTTGATGATTTGAAAAGACAATGTTTATAGCTTGCTCCAACTAAGAGAACGGTAGTCTCGGAATTAAATTCGGAGCATGGAGTTAGGAGTTACAAGTGAAAGGAGTTGGAAATGGTGAGGCTTTGCTGTAGCATAACCGATGGAGCTTGAGAGAATGGAGGAAGGGAACCGTGGGAATACAAGAAGGAAAGAGAGAATGAAGATAAGTTTGCTTTTGTTAAGATATTTATGTATAAAGCAAAATAGTACTTTACTTTATAAGCCTTACTTTTCTTATTAAACTAACAAGGGGGATGACTCATCCCATTTAAGAAAACCGGCCCCCTTTATTACATGAGGGGTATAATAGTCTTTGTTGACCAATTTAATTACTTATAACAACATTTGTTACAAACTAGCTTATTAAAGTTACTATTCATGAAAACAAGGCACATAGTTGTGAAATTTTTGATTTCCCATTGATATAGACTTCCAAATGTGATACTATATAGTACACATGCTAATTAAAGAGTAATGATGGACATTTAGCCATTCAAAACTCATTTACAAGACAATTTTTCAAAAACGTGCTTTAAGGCTCCTTAAAGCACTTTTTGTGTTTTAACTTGTTTTCAAGCTTGGTTTTCTTTGGTAATTGATTTAATATGTTCATTAACATATTTATAAGGTGTAGGTACGACCATTAGGTCTTATACAAATTTATCCCAAGCTTAGAGCACATTTTTGCTCTTATTGACTTTAAGGTATCTTCTTGTGTTTGTTTGGTTTAATTGTCTACCAAAGTTTCCTAAGGACTTAATTAGCCTTATTAAGTCATAATTGAATATTATTAAGTCTTGGTAGGCTCTTTGGGTCCTAACCAAGTTCACTCCTAGCTTAGAGCATGTTTTTGCTCAAGCTGTGTCTTAGTGCTTTATTGCATTTTACTATGATTTAAATTGTTCACTGATGTTTCTAAGGCACTTTTTAGCCTTTACATACCATAGTTTAATATTTAAACCACATATCAAGGTTTGGGGTATTTCAATCTACCCCCCTTAAAAGAACTTCGTCCTCGAAGTTCACACCTTCCACACATCATTAGATTTGAACACAGGAATTACTTGGAAATAAACTTCCATAACCAAACATATTTTACATCACACCCTCGGACTTAATGGTCCGGGTAACACATTCACATCCATACATAACATAACATATTCACATGATAACCTCGGACTCAATGGTCCGGGTATCTTAACAACATTTACACACACATAACAACCCTTAGACTCTCTGGTCTTGGGTAACATAACAACATTTAGACACACAGGTCTTGATAACATAACAGCCTTTAGACACATAGGTCTATGTAACACAATACATTTAGACTCATAGGTCTTAATAGCATACACTTTAGGAACTCAAGGTCAAAATAATATTTATTACACATACCACACAACATGTCATAGCATGTATAGCAATCAAAATATCTTTGACATACACTGTGATCCCGCAGAACCCGGTCGCGATGGACACCTTCCGTCCCCGTGCCTTTGGGAGATCAAAACAATCACTTAAATTTGAAATTTTTCCTTGTGAGGTTAAGTAAGAGAACTTTAATTATGTAAAGTATCTATCGACGTTTTATAAATACCAATTCAAAATCGTTTTGAAAACACACACAACTCCAAGTCCAACTTAAGCTCTTTGCTTCTTTTCTTAGCGTGGTTATTTGTGACCACTTATAGGGAGCTTCAAGAATCATCCAACCCTGATGTGATCAGCATCAGTGTTGAACTATCCTTCCACTCCAATTTGTGTTCGGCTTCCCTTGATCGCATGCAAATCAAGTTCCACCTCCCACTCCAATTTCAAGTATCAAGTAAATCACTCATTTCCAATTTTCTATCTTTTTAATCATTCTAATCATGATCATACATCTCCAAAGGATAGAACTTCGTCTATCAGTTATTTCCATTCACTTTAGTGTTGTTATTCTCACTAGGTTTAATATCGGTCTCATACCCTTTCATGAATCACTATATAGTATATATACACATATATTTTATCAAAATACAACACACCGTTTCACATTTATACATTGTCGGGGTTTATCACACACAATTGTTAACAAATACACACACTTACCACAATGGTATTCGTCTTCTGTGCGCAATTACCCCAATTAAACCATGACTGAATGCGTATGTTTACATAACACACACACCAATCATCAAAACAAATTATTTTGTGCTATGCACAACATAAATCACGTATACTTGTACGGTAATATACACTAAGTGGTTTTGCGCTCTACCCCCCTTAAAAGGGATTACGCCCACGTAATCAATCACTTAATCATTGGTTCAAAACGTTCTGCCGCCGTGAAGTACTTCAACTTCCACGCGGTCTATTACACAATGGATTCTGATTAGAGGATCTTAACCATATTGGCGGTTTAGTTCCTAAACCAAGAATTCTCATTGGAGTTTGTTTAAACTCTTAGTTGGTTTCGATTCTGGCCTGTTAGGCTACTAGGCGTTAATAATTAGCCATTCACTCATGTTCACCATGTACATCCAACACTTGTATCACTGACTCACTAGTTTCCGCTGCGAAATTCCAATAACTGTAGAGCTTAATTGCCCCTTTTTTGTTATTCTTACTGTATTGTACATCCCCAATTGTCACCTTCATCTTGGTAACAATGGTTTCTCAACCGACGCGTGGTATCTCTTACCGTTAGCGAATTCGGTGAGTTATAAACTTTCTATCCACTTCCATAACAATTTACTGTGTATACAGCTATGTATTTCACAATGATTGACTTGTTCCCTTCCGACTTACAGTCGGTTGAGATTGAGCTACTACCTAGTGTGTAGTGCTCTCTCAACTGTTTACAACATTTGGGGTATATTCCATACCGATATTTGGCAGTTAGTGCTACTGTAGTCACTTACTGTTAATCATGTCTCCACATTTGGTCTTGTACAAGTACTCTTTTATTGGTGCGGCCTTGCATTTCCTATGCATCGGCCATTATAACATTATTCCTCTACAATTAACATGTTTCCAATTCCTAGCTATCCCACTCGATCATTACTGCGCAAGTGCAATACCAAAACACTCAGTCATACAGAGTGCAGAGGCGTAAACTCTTGACAGCAAATCTCTCATGTGATTCGCATGGAATTCACACTGTGTTTCATTGAGATTCCGATCTCGTAATACTGGCTACTGGCTTACTGCCGAGTTTGTTCATCATCACTTACCTTGCATCACCACTGAATTTAATTCATAACTGCTCTTATCTTCCATATCATTATTCAACAGCGCTTACTCAACGGTCGCTTGCTGCGCACCGTGCTCTTAGTTATTGTATAACCCTAACTTATATGGTATTTACTATCATATTAACTTCCACACATATACTTACATCATCATATTATGGTTCATCACTCACTTGGATGACTACTGATGCTCCTTAAGCATGATCATTCGAATCACAAGTCGGCATTTTCAGCTTGGTACTTCACTTATGCACACATACTACTAAACTAACTGCTCTCAAATAATAATAATATTGTCATCCTTAAAAATCTCTTGAGCTTGTTCACATAACTACCGCTCCAGCAGTTTTACAGCATTGAGGGTATACCCACTCTTAATGCAGTGGTTCGTTCTCCACTCTATTCACTTATATAACATAAACTCTGCAAATCAGTCTAATTTATATAACACATTTTATTTGTGGCTTATAAGCCTTACTGCCTTGAGATGCACTCATTGTAGGTTGTCCACAATTTCTTCTTGTACAACATTACATGTTTGGATATCATATTGAGCTCAATGACAAGTCGTTGCATTCACGTTTCCTTTCACGGGATGGCCCTTAGAATGGTCAGTCCGTCTCCTGACAAGTACATCTAAACTGGGTGTTAGTTTCAACCCTTGTGTTTCTGTCACGCCATTTCGGCAACAATTGTTGATGCGAACACCCTTAATGGATTGCTTCTGGGTGTTGCTAAGTCATGCCATTAATCTGGTTCGCACTTATTGGTATATTCAGTTAGCCACTGCCGTTTGCGTTCTTAAACTGGCTTATTATCCTCTTCTGTGAAGATCAATATTTCTTAGTAGTGTAGGTACTCATTCTGGGAGTTTCATCCCGTTCATTGCTCACTAATGTGTCCACATTAGGCATTGCCTTGCCATGCACAGGCTGGGTCTTCGTTCCAAGCTAACATGTTTATCCCTGAGGATCCTTAAGACGTATACGATGTCTTTACATTACAGTTAGTGCACTTCGCACCCCCTGACTTAAGCATCTCGTTGAAAGGAATTCACTAATTCCTTTGGTCTCGTTAATTAATTGGGTTCCTTTACTTCAACCATTCATGGTAATCCTTAGCTGTTTTGACTTATACTGCTGACCGTAGACGGAGTCGACTACTTCTCGTGTTTCGACTCTACTTGTATACTATGGGGTACCATACTGATACTTACTACTTACCAAACTAACCCATAAGTAGGTCTGTCAGGCCCACAAGCTCCTATCGGAGTGCGGTCGTCCCACATTTCAGTTGGTACACTCGTAGTTCCGTCACACGCCTAGGTGAAGTATTCTGTTGTCAACTCCCTTGTATTGTCCCGTGACAATATTCATTCCATGCTTCCCGAACTTAATCGAGGGAAAGTTTATCCACTGTTGTATCCTTGTCAACGTCCTTGGTTTACTGGTTTGGTTCTAAATGAAGGTAGAAAGAAGCGTTGGTTTGAGAGAAAATTTGGTTTTGAAAAGAAAAGAGTTTGAATAAATATGGGTTTGAAAGAAAAATTCTCATGGTTTTACAATGCCTTCTTGCCTTAACCAAATCTAGTCTTGCTGGCTGGTGTACTTTCAATTACAGAGGTTAGGTATCAAGCCCTTCCACGGTTATGATGATCTCACTTAACTTTGTGGCACTACTATGTACTTTTATTCGTTAAAACTTCCCGAATAGCCCTGTTATAGCAGCACTTGCTATGGCAAGTGCGCCATGCTAACTGGCTATCGGTTTAACACATACCGGTTGTGGTATTGTTTTACCCGCACTGTCATCAGTGGCCTTGTTGGCCCTCACTGATCTACTGTCTTGATAACTCCTCTAGGTAACTTCTCACTGTCTTCACATGATATCATCAACTAGGGTGTTTCCCATTCGGGAGACCCCCTTTCTTTTGTTGTTTCCTCTTCGTAGCCGTTCCACGTATTATCGTGGTTACTGAGACTTGTCTCTTGTTGGGCACTACGTTGTAGTTCCTTTGTCGGTTGGTATACGTTGTGTATCATTTAAACTGTAGTCCCGTAGACACTCGTCTCGGGTTTCCATACGCACTTTTGTCGGTTGCACGGTCGGTGCGATGCAAGCTGGTTATTCTCGATGCTCGGCATGTCGACCCCGGCTGCTGGAAATTCCATTTCTGTACACTGATTCTTCACTCTTCGCTATGAAATGCGGTTAACACTGTTTTAGATGGGAACCGTCTCCGGGATTCCTAGTTTCGGGATCTACCGTATGACAGGTTCACGTACCTTTAGAGGTGTTTAATAACAGCCAGATCGGGTATTCCCAAGTAAGAGGGGACTGTCATCTCTCTGGCGTTCTTTCCCAAGTTATAAAACAGGGATTGTGGAGGGCGGGTTGGATATTGTAGGTTTCCAGTACACACTGGTAATACCTAACTAGGTATCCCTCAGCTATCACTCAACCCTTAACCCAAGGTACTAAAATCCTAACTCGGACTTCCTAAGCTCGGTAACTCAGTCATGAGAGCGATACTTCGCTCTGATACCACTTTTTGTAACACCCCATCAAACAACTAACACATAACAACATTCTACAGCGGAAAACATACTACCTCACATTACTTAACTCGTTGGTGTTACACGCCGTTAACCACCCACGTGGCTAACAAGGCTATTACATAAACATTGTACCGGTCTGATGGACTAGATTCCCGAGAGACTGCACCATTATTGTCCCTTTCCATTAACAAACAACAACAACATACACCTTTCAACTGTACCGAATACTCACAAACTGATGCCGCTAACAATTTCGGTCTTACTACACCTACTGTATATATACACTTAATTGATTACCCATGTACAACGACTACCCCGTCCTACTCTCGAACAGCTTCCAGCTCTTCGTACCTGAAATAAGAAAAGAAGAGAAGGGTGGCCCCCAAGGGGTCAGCACCTTTGCTGGTATGGTAATCCCGCAGCCCACATGCTACCGGGCCACGCACAACTAATTGTCGTCTTAGCATGTGGTTGATTATATTTAGATCATGCATGCAACTGTAACACACAACACATAACATTTCACCTCTATGGGCTCAACAACGGATAGTACATCCTTGCTTGATAAGTCATCATGGTATTCATTACCCCTAGAGTGTTTCTCCTCTAATGGAGCTACTTCCTTAATAGACGACAATACCCATTAATCGGGTTATCCTTAAACGCCTCCTTATCCCAAACTGGGATTCATATCCATGATCCACATACTCCACATTTTACAACATATGACACTCATCACATAACAACACATAAACAACACCTTCCACGTTTCAACGTGTACATAATAACATTGCAATAGATATTGCATCATAACGACAATACATAACATAAGGGTACGGTTCCCTTTATGAACCGGCCCAAACATAGTCAGTTCACTTGTAGCCTAGAGAATGTTGCCAGTCTCATGATAAGCTCATTACATAACTAGTTACCGTCTCGTTAAATGAACGGGTAACTTAACACAAGGTGTCTCGGATATAGTGATCCGAGCACACCGAACAAACATAACATATGCCCCTGTGGCCGACGTGAGTCAGTAATAGCCTTGGTTAAGCTAAAGGAAGGTGGGAACCAAATTGGAAAACAACAAACATACAGAGAGGATCGAACCTGATATGACAACGACCCCCATACTCACACGCGTGGCCGGAACAGACCGGACTCCTCACTTCCCCCGTTTAAACAATCACAACATAGGGTTAAGTCTTGTTAGACACACACAAGGGAAGGGAGAGTCATACATTCATACACAAACATCACACACAAACATCACAAACACTACACACCGCATAGTCGTGGTTAGAACGTTCCTTAGTCGGGAACGTTATCACCGGATACCGTCTCTTACGTTTACCTAATAGTGGTTAACTAGCCCTTCAAGCGCATTCGAGGTTACCGGTATCGGCACGTAAATATACAACAACAATAACGACTGTAAACTCGTTTCATGATTTATCTTATAACGTGGCAAACATACAGAAAAACACATTGGCATACAAGCCGGTGTAATCCGGTAGGACACAGGTTGCAAGAAAACCATACCTGTCACCGGAGTCCACTTTACCACGTCACACTTATGTTCCTCGAGCAATTCTCGAACAACTGATAACATTACATGTACTTTTATTAACATCGGGGTAGCATGATTATTTAATGTCTAATGCTTATAACTTTTCCCCGTTAACTTAGTTACATAACTTCACTTTTTAACTGTTTTACTTTTACTTTTAATACATCTTTCCCCCACTAAATTGTCATTATAACTCACCTAACATGTCTTAAACAACCTTATAAATCATTACTAATCAATCCCCATCATTACATATCATTTTATAACTAAACAACATTTTTGGTCCGACCGACCTTACCGACCGACCTTACACAAGGTCGGTCCATTCCAGAACACTTTACCGTCAAAATTTCTACTCGACCAACCTTGTAAGTTCGGTCGCATGTTCGGTCCATTCCCGAGAGTTTCTTCCCTTTGAAAATTCAGGCCCGACCGAACTTGCCAAGTCCGGTCCCATGTTCGGTCGATTTCGGAAACTTAATCCGTACACAAAATACAAGCCGACCGACCTTGCAAGTCCGGTCCCCAAGGTCGGTCCATTCCAGAAACTATTCTCGTAGGGTATCTGGGCTCGACCGCCTTGGCAATTCGGTCGCAATCGGTCTGCCCAGACCTTTTTTTCCATTGCCCATTTACTCCAAACTTCACCTCATATATCCTAATGTCCTAACCTCATTGGCACTTCAAACACATCTTTAGCCATGTACTAAACTTTTTAAATCATACAACCAAAAACTCTTATCATTCACAAATTTCTACAAAATTCTTAGCACTTGGAATGTTTCCTCCTTAAGATTTCTAAGTGGTATTTCACCCAATAGACCACTATACCAAGGTGTTTTCCCTCACACCTTAACATCATCTCTCAAACTTCTTTCTTACTACTAAATCTCCTTTTCACATCTTACCTAAACATCACTTCTTCCTGTACATCAACATTCCTAAACCTTAAACAAACTTCTCCAAGACTTAAATACATTCTCAAAACAACCATTGAATTCCTAGAACTCCGAGATAATACCTAAATCCTTGATCACTCTTAATCACCTTAATACATGTTTCTTCCCAAGTAAAACATTTGTTCACCTTTAACACTTCCTAGTTCACCAAAACTTACTTAAAACACTTAGAACTTCTTACACATTTTCCAAATTTGGCCATAGCGTCTCTTGTATATACTCAAATCCAACACTTAGGTTTTTACTTATTTCATTCAAGAACACCTAAAATCCATCAAACACATTTTATACACAAACTTCACACATTTAGCACTACATCACATTATAGTGGACTCCTCCTAGCCCTTGGAAGATTCAAATGAAGCTAAAACAAGACAGAAGACACCATTACAAGGTGCATTTTCGGTCAACACCAAAAATGAAGGAAATGGAGTTTTTTCTTTGGTTTTTCCTTACCTTGAAGCAAAGGTGATAAACAAGGCATAAAAATATAAGCTCAAGCTCCTTCCATGGAAGTTCTCCTTGGCACCGAAATGGTGGTTTTGATGATTTGAAAAGACAATGTTGTAGAGCTTGCTCCAACTAAGAGAACGGTAGTCTCGGAATTAAATTCGGAGCATGGAGTTAGGAGTTACAAGTGAAAGGAGTTGGAAATGGTGAGGCTTTGCTGTAGCATAACCGATGGAGCTTGAGAGAATGGAGGAAGGGAACCGTGGGAATACAAGAAGGAAAGAGAGAATGAAGATAAGTTTGCTTTTGTTAAGATATTTATGTATAAAGCAAAATAGTACTTTACTTTATAAGCCTTACTTTTCTTATTAAACTAACAAGGGGGATGACTCATCCCATTTTAGAAAACCGGCCCCCTTTATTACATGAGGGGTATATGTAATACTCCGTATTTTACGTTTCAGATTTCATGACATTTCGGTTTATATCATTGCTTATGTTATGTGTTACTTTGGATAGCTGATGGGACACCGGAGTCTTTAAGTTAAAAGACGGGGGCAAGGAGGTCATTCCCCTCTCTTTTATTTTGGTAAGCTTCTTTAATTATTTGATTGGGCAGTTTCTTACTTTCCAATCACGATCAGTCTCATCGACGTTCTCTCGACAGTTTTGAAAGCTCTTTCCCTCTCTTCTTCTTCCTTGGTGAGAACCTTGGCTGCTGGTGCGAATTGTGCTGTCTCTGTCTGGTTGCTGCTGGATTCTTACTGCTGCTTCTGTTCGGGTTCTTCTCCTCTGCAAATCAGGTTTGGTTTTCCTTTCGATTCCGATGGTTTCCGCTTCTGTTTTGAGAGGACAGTTTCTGATTTTGGGGTCTCTTCTCTGCGAATTCAGTGGTGCATTGTGCGTCTCCTCTGCTGCGTTCTGTTCGTTGAGTTGCTGGTAACGTTTGGACTGAATCAGCGCTTCGAATTCATGTAAGTGGGGGATGGAATCGGGGTTGTTCGTTCACCCTCGGGGACTGTTTTCGTTTCTGTTTCCTTGACTGATTTTGTGTGGTGTTTGCACGTTTTCTCCTCGCTTTTGCGTTGTTAATTGATGGGCTAAATCCCCGGGGAACTGATTTACAATTCGGATCATTTGTGTGAGTTTGGCATTGGATTTTGTTGTCCTTCTGTGCGTCTGTTCGTTCTGGAAATCGCCTGTTTTATGCCGTCCGAACTTCGGTCCGAACGTTGAAGTTCGGACGGCTTGTTTTTCAGCTTCTGTTTTCTGAATTTCGGGACGTCCGAACTCGGTCAACATCGGACACACCCCTGTTTATGAATTTTCCGAGTTTCGAAGCTCGGACTTCACCTCGTAACGTTTCCGAAGATTTTGTCCGAACTTCGGTCCGAACATCGAAGTTCGGACACTGTGATTTCTCTGCGGTATTTGTTCTCGGCATCTGTCCGAACTTGCAAGGTCGGACGCAAGTTCGGACATGCCTCTGTTTTTGGCATAACTTCTTCGTTTTAGCTCCGTTTTGAGTTCCGTTTGCGGGTTGGATTCCCCTATCTGTGTACAAGCTTCTTATGCTGTTTATATGCATTTTTATGCACTTGAGATCTGTTTTGTGAGCTTTTGGTTTTGGGACCTAGTCACTTTGCTTCTGAGCCTTGGATAGTCGGGTCGGGCTGTCCCGTAGCATGCTGCGCAGGAATTCCTTCTGTTTATACTCCTTAGGGTCTCCCTTAGGATGTTATTTGACCGACGGGTCTGTTAGCTGTCTCTACGGCTTCTGTTGTGGGATCTTCGGATCCATAGGACATTATGTGAGTCCTTCTGTTGTGTTAGCTGGTTACTAGTGTCCCACTCTTCTGCATCTGTTTCTGAAAGTCTGACTATGATTTGAAGTGACGTTCTGCTCTGCCTCTGTTTTGTGGTTTCATTCTGTCTATTTATATTGACTCCGCCATCCTCTCTGTTTATAAGTATTCTTCTGCTTCTGTTTTGAGTGGGCTTCCTTGAGGAAGTCTTCTGCTTGCTGGGCTGTTTAGCTCACCCCTTTACTTTGTTGCAGATTGAGCTCGTGGGATCTTCTCTTCTCGTCCCCTTCTGGAGCTTCGTTATTTTATGTGTCTTTAGACTTTGTTTGCTTGCGCTTTGGACGCTTTAGTACTTTGTGTAGCCTTCGGGCCTCTCTCTTTGTATTTGACTTATAAGCATTTGGATCTTGTAAACCCTTTTGGTATTTATACAAGTTTGTTATTCGGTTTTGGGATTCGTTTGCTTAGAGCCTTGCGACGTTAGGTAGTAGACTCGCGGCGTGTACGGCCCTAACTCCTAGGCCGGTTTTGGGGTCGTTACATTTAGTGGTATCAGAGCCAGGTTGCTCGTTCTTTGGTGTCTGTGGGGTTTTGTCTGCATGTGTGGGTGTCTGAAAGGTCTGCTGTTTGATGCTTGATGGTTTCTGATAAATTTTGATGTTGTATCTTCAGTATGCCTCCCCGACGTTCAGGACGTGGTGCAGCTTCAGGCGATGCTCCCCAGGGGGACATTGCAGAGATTGTGCAGCAGGTGGTGACCCAGGTGCTGCAGACCGTAGGGGCCACTGCTGGTCAGGCGGCAGGAGCCGGTAACGCGGGGGGCAGCAACGTGAAGGCGCTTCAGGAGTTCCTGAAGCTGAAGCCGCCTTCTTTTGATGCTAGTGGCGACCCACAGGAGGCGAGCCACTGGATCACTGCCATTGAGGACCTTCTGCGGGTCATGGGATGTGAGGAGGATCAGAAGGTTGGCTTTGCCACCTTTATGTTTCAGTCAGAGGCGAAGGAGTGGTGGAAGTCGGTTGAAGGGAAGTACCCCCACCCATGGACATGGGAGCAGTTCAGGGGCTGCTTCAACCACAGTTCTATCCCGACGTCTTTCGTGATCAGAAGATTGTAGAGTATGGGAGACTTCGCCAGACGAAGGATGTCATATGAGTATGTGAGGAAGTTTATTTCCCTTTCGAAGTTTGTGCCTGAGCCGGATGATAACCGGAAGGCTAGGAAGTTTGAGGCTGGGTTGAGGGGTGACATTCGAGCTGCTGTGGCACCTTTTCGCCACAAGACCTTCAGGGATGTGGCCGATGTGGCGTTGGTGTGGAGTCTGAGCTGCAGGCTAGGCAGCGGTATGAGAAGAGGGACCAGAGGCCCGATAAGGGCAAGGACCAGAAGAGGAAGGGTCGTGTGGAGGAGCCCGAGAGCGTGAGCAGCAGCTTCTTCTCAGAAGAAGAAGTATAGAGGAGACCGGGGTTCTTCTTCATCAGCATCCCCTGCTGTGGAGAAGTGTGCGGAGTGTGACCGTTTCCATCCTGGACGGGAGTGCTACAGGAAGTCCGGGGCGTGCTTCAAGTGTGGTCGTAGACACCGCATTGCCCAGTGTCCACAGGCTAGAGGTGGAGGTAGCAGTGGCGGTTCTGAGGGCCGAGGTGCTGGTTCAGGGTCCGGGCAGAAGGTGATCAGAAGAAGCCCCAGACCCAGGCTCGTGTGTATGCTCTAGCTGGTGAGCGAGACCGTGACTCAGACCGAGTAGTGTCAGGTATTCTTCAGATCTCTTCTCAGCCAGTTTTCTGCTTGTTTGATTCAGGAGCTACCCACTCCTTTGTGTCTGCTGATTTCGTGGGTGGTCTCGGGTTGTCTACTGTGCCCTGTGATGTGGATTTGTGTATTTCTAGCCCGCTGAGTGGCGTACCTGCTTGTGTACTTGATTCTTGTGTAAGTCGGTTCCGGTAGTGATTATGGATAGGAACTTGCTGCTGATTTGATTCCTATGAGTATGTCCTGCTTCGATGTGATTTTGGGCATGGACTGGCTAGCAGAGCACCATGCCCATATAGATTGTGCAGCTAGGAGAGTTGTGTTTGATAGACCGGGTGAGACCCGTTTTACTTTTGTGGGGAACTCCATTCCTTGTGCTCCTATGTTGGTGTCTGCTATGCAGGCAGTCCGTTCCTTGAGGAAGGGCTGCCAGGGTTTTCTCTGCTTTGTACCTGAGGTTAAGGAGGGATCCCGGTTGGAGGATATCCCATTGTGTGTGAGTTTCCTGAGGTGTTCCAGGACGATGTGCCAGGACTACCACCTGATCGTGAGGTGGAGTTTTCTATTGAGTTAGCGCCAGGGACTCAGCCTATCTCTAAGGCTCCCTATCGCATGAGTCCGGCAGAGCTTAAGGAGCTGAAGGTGCAGCTGCAGGATCTTCTGGATAAGGGCTTCATTCGCCCTAGTGTGTCTCCATGGGGAGCACCTGTGTTGTTTGTGAAGAAGAAGGATGGCTCCTTCAGATTGTGCATTGACTATAGGGAATTGAATAAGGTTACCATCAAGAATCGGTATCCTCTTCCCCCATTGATGATCTCTTCGACCAGTTAGCAGGGGCGACAGTCTTCTCGAAGATCGACTTGCGTTCTGGATATCATCAGCTGAAGATTAAGGCCGAGGATGTGCCTAAGTCTGCATTTAGGACCCGATATGGGCATTATGAGTTCTTGGTCATGCCTTTTGGTTTGACCAATGCCCCGTCGTTCTTCATGGATATGATGAACAGAGTCTTCAAACCTTTCTTGGATTCTTTCGTAGTTGTGTTTATTGACGACATCTTGGTGTACTCCAAGAGTGCTGAGGAGCATGAGGAGCATCTGAGGATGGTTCTACAGACGTTGAAGGAGAAGGAGTTGTATGCTAAATTGAAGAAGTGTGAGTTCTGGTTGGATAGAGTGGTGTTTCTCTGGCCACGTGGTTTCGAAGGATGGTATTTCTGTGGACCCGGAGAAGATTAAGGCGGTTATGGAGTGGGCGAAGCCCACTAGTGTGTCTGAGGTGCGCAGTTTTCTGGGATTGGCTGGGTATTATAGGAAGTTCGTGGAGGGCTTTTCTAAGATCGTATCTCCCTTGACTCGTCTTCTTAGGAAGGATGTCAAGTTTGATTGGAGTGAGGCGTGCCAGGAGAGCTTCCAGGAGTTGAAGAAGAGGTTGACTTTGGCTCCGATTTTGACGTTGCCTTCTGGGACATAGGGCTTTGAGGTGTTCTGTGACGCTTCCCATAGAGGGCTGGGGTGTGTTCTGATGCAGCAGGGAAAGGTGGTAGCGTATGGGTCACGACAGTTGAAGCCGTATGAGAAGAATTATCCTACCCATGACTTGGAGCTAGCTGCTGTGGTCTTCGCCTTGAAGATCTGGCGGCACTATTTGTATGGGGTGACGTGTAAGGTCTACACGGATCACAAGAGTCTCAAATATCTGTTCACGCAGAAGGAATTGAATTTGAGACAGCGGCGCTGGTTGGAGCTGTTACATGACTACGACCTGGAGATCCTCTACCATCCGGGTAGAGCGAATGTGGTGGCTGATGCCTTGAGCCGTAGGGGTGCTCCTGGTCTTGCTTGTTCGTTGTCAGGAGTTCAGAGGTCTGCTATTGAGCTTCAGCATGGGGATTTGGGTTGTTCGGTCCGACCGTGCTGGGATGATTGCTTCTATTCAGGTCCAGTCTACTTTGATTGAGCGGATTAGAGAGGGTCAGAAGGCTGATGCTGAGTTGTGTAAGATCAGGGAGAAGTTGTCAGATGAGCAGGAGTCAGAGTTTTCTGTGTCCAGCGATGATTGTCTACGCTTCAGGGGCAGAGTTTGTGTGCCTAGTGGAGGCGACCTTAGGCGGAGATTATGCAGGAGGCTCATGGAGCTCCTTATTCTGTGCACCCAGGAGGGGTGAAGATGTACCGGGACCTCAGAGAGTCCTTTTGGTGGGCGAATATGAAGAGGGAGATTTATTTTGTGGCTCGTTGCCAACCTGTCAGCAGGTGAAGGCTGAGCATCAGCGACCTGCGGGCTTCTACAGCCTCTTCCCGTTCCTGAGTGGAAATGGGAGAGCGTTGGCATGGATTTCATTGTGGGGTTGCCTAGGACATCTTCTGGGTACGATGCGTTGTGGGTGATTGTGGACCGGTTGACGAAGTCAGCCATTTCTTGCCTGTGAGGAAGACCTTCAGCCTTGAGCGCTGGCTCGGCTGTATGTAGATGAGATTGTGAGGCTGCATGGTGTGCCGGCGACGATCGTTTCGGACAGAGATCCGAGATTTGTATCTCGCTTCTGGCGGAGCCTGCATAAGGCTTTAGGGACGAATTTGGCTTTCAGTTCGGCTTATCATCCTCAGACCGATGGGCAGACCGAGAGGACGAATCAGATTTTGGAGGACATGTTGAGGGCTTGTGTGCTCGACTTCGGGGGCAGCTGGGATCAGCATGTGACATTGATTGAGTTCGCCTACAATAGTTTTCAATCGAGCATTGGGATGGCTCCGTATGAGGCATTGTATGGTAGGCGTTGTAGATCTCCTATTTGTTGGGATGACCTGCGAGAGAGGGCGATAGTAGGTCCTGAGTTGGTGCAGGGAGCTGTGGACAAAGTCAAGACTATCAGGGAGCGTTTGTTGGTTGCCCAGAGCCGGCAGAAGAGTTATGCAGATCAGAGGCGCCGTCCGCTTGAGTTTCAGGTGGGAGACCACGTGTATCTGAAGATCTCCCAGTTCGGGGTGTGGTTCGCTTTGGGAAGCGAGGCAAGCTGAGTCCTCGGTTCGTAGGGCCTTTTGAGGTGCTTGGGAAGGTTGGGCCGGTGGCTTACAGATTGGCATTGCCACCAGCTCTAGCAGGAGTGCATGACGTGTTCCATGTGTCGATGCTCAGGAAGTATCTACATGATCCTTCGCATGTGATTGACTATGGTCAGCTTCGACTCAGAGATGATTTCACTTATGAGGCAGTTCCGGTTCGTATTTTAGCATGGGATGTTCGTCGGCTTCGTAACAAGACACTGCCTATGGTTAAGGTGCAGTGGTCTGATCTGTCCGAACGTGAGGCGACGTGGGAACTCGAGGAGGAGTTGCGTGCTAAGTTCCCTTCCCTTTTCGAGCAGTGAGGTATGTTGAATTTCGAGGACGAAATTCCTTTTAAGGGGGGAGTGATGTAATACTCCGTATTTTACGTTTCAGATTGCATGACATTTCGGTTTATATCATTGCTTATGTTATGTGTTACTTTGGATAGTGATGGGACACCGGAGTCTTTAAGTTAAAAGACGGGGGCAAGGAGGTCATTCCCCTCTCTTTTATTTTGGTAAGCTTCTTTAATTATTTGATTGGGCAGTTTCTTACTTTCCAATCACGATCAGTCTCATCGACGTTCTCTCGACAGTTTTGAAAGCTCTTTCCCTCTCTTCTTCTTCCTTGGTGAGAACATTGGCTGCTGGTGCGAATTGTGCTGTCTCTGTCTGGTTGCTGCTGGATTCTTACTGCTGCTTCTGTTCGGGTTCTTCTCCTCTGCAAATTAGGTTTGGTTTTCCTTTCGATTCCGATGGTTTCCGCTTCTGTTTTGAGAGGACAGTTTCTGATTTTGGGGTCTCTTCTCTGCGAATTCAGTGGTGCATTGTGCGTCTCCTCTGCTGCGTTCTGTTCGTTGAGTTGCTGGTAACGTTTGGACTGAATCAGCGCTTCGAATTCATGTAAGTGGGGGATGGAATCGGGGTTGTTCGTTCACCCTCGGGGACTGTTTTCGTTTCTATTTCCTTGACTGATTTTGTGTGGTGTTTGCACGTTTTCTCCTCGCTTTTGCGTTGTTAATTGATGGGCTAAATCCCCGGGGGAACTGATTTACAATTCGGATCATTTGTGTGAGTTTGGCATTGGATTTTGTTGTCCTTCTGTGCGTCTGTTCGTTCTGGAAATCGCCTGTTTTATGCCGTCCGAACTTCGGTCCGAACGTTGAAGTTCGGACGGCTTGTTTTTCCGCTTCTGTTTTTCTGAATTTCGGGACGTCTGAACTTCGGTCCGAACATCGAAGTTCGGACACCCCTGCTTTATGAATTTTCCGAGTTTCGAAGCTCGGACTTCACCTCGTAACGTTTCCGAAGATTTTGTCCGAACTTCGGTCCGAACATCGAAGTTCGGACACTGTGATTTCTCTGCGGTATTCGTTCTCGGCATCTGTCCGAACTTGCAAGGTCGGACGCAAGTTCGGACATGCCTCTGTTTTTGGCATAACTTCTTCGTTTTAGCTCCGTTTTGAGTTCCGTTTGAGGGGTTGGATTCCCCTATCTGTGTACAAGCTTCTTATGCTATTTATATGCATTTTTATGCACTTGAGATCTGTTTTGTGAGCTTTTGGTTTTGGGACCTAGTCACTTTGCTTCTGAGCCTTGGATAGTCGGGTCGGGCTGTCCCGTAGCATGCTGCGCATGAATTCCTTCTGTTTATACTCCTTAGGGCCTCCCTTAGGATGTTATTTGACCGACGGGTCTGTTAGCTGTCTCTACGGCTTCTGTTGTGGGATCTTCGGATCCATAGGACATTATGTGAGTCCTTCTGTTGTTTTAGCTGGTTACTAGTGTCCCACTCTTCTGCATCTGTTTCTGAAAGTCTGACTATGATTTGAAGTGACGTTCTGCTCTGCCTCTGTTTTGTGGTTTCATTATGTCTATTTATATTGACTCCGCCATCCTCTCTGTTTATAAGTATTCTTCTGCTTCTGTTTTGAGTGGGCTTCCTTGAGGAAGTCTTCTGCTTGCTGGGCTGTTTAGCTCACCCCTTTACTTTGTTGTAGATTGAGCTCGTGGGATCTTCTCTTCTCGTCCCCTTCTGGAGCTTCGTTATTTTATGTGTCTTTAGACTTTGTTTGCTTGCGCTTTGGACGCTTTAGTACTTTGTGTAGCCTTCGGGCCTCTCTCTTTGTATTTGACTTATAAGCATTTGGATCTTGTAAACTCTTTTGGTATTTATACAAGTTTGTTATTTGGTTTCGGGTTTCATTTTGCTTAGAGCCTTGCGACGTTAGGTAGTAGACTCGCGGCGTGTAGCGGTCCTAACTCCTAGGCCGGTTTTGGGGTCGTTACACTATAATAGTCTTTGTTGACCAATTTAATTACTTATAACAACATTTGTTACAAACTAGCTTATTAAAGTTACTATTCATGAAAACAAGGCACATAGTTGTGAAATTTTTGATTTCCCATTGATATAGACTTCCAAATGTGATACTATATAGTACGCATGTTAATTAAAGAGTAATGATGGACATTTAGCCATTCAAAACTCATTTACAAGACAATTTTTCAAAAACGTGCTTTAAGGCTCCTTAAAGCACTTTTTGTGTTTTAACTTGTTTTCAAGCTTGGTTTTCTTTGGTAATTGATTTAATATGTTCATTAACATATTTATAAGGTGTAGGTACGACCATTAGGTCTTATACAAATTTATCCCAAGCTTAGAGCACATTTTTGCTCTTATTGACTTTAAGGTATCTTCTTGTGTTTGTTTGGTTTAATTGTCTACCAAAGTTTCCTAAGGACTTAATTAGCCTTATTAAGTCATAATTGAATATTATTAAGTCTTGGTAGGCTCTTTGGGTCCTAACCAAGTTCACTCCTAGCTTAGAGCATGTTTTTGCTCAAGTTGTGTCTTAGTGCTTTATTGCATTTTACTATGGTTTAAATTGTTCACTGATGTTTCTAAGGCACTTTTTAGCCTTTACATACCATAGTTTAATATTTAAACCACATATCAAGGTTTGGGGTATTTCACAGGCAAATGGGCAAGTCGAGAATGTGAATGGTCAGATAGTAAAAGCAATAAAGAAAAAACTCGATGAAAGAAAGGGAAAGTGAGCAGAGCTGTCACTAGTAGAAAAAATGTTTTTAATGACGGCGTTTAAACCACGATTAAATGGAAAACCGTGGTTTAAAGTTTATAAACCACGGTTTTAATAGAAACCGTCGTTTAAGGTGCATACCAGAGCGCATATACCACGGTTTTTCCGGAACCGTCGTATATAGGTTAGTTATATACCACGGTTTTCAGGGGAACCGTGGTATATAGTACATGCCGGAGTGAATATACCACGGTTCTTCAAGAACCGTCGTATATAGGGTACCTATATACCATGGTTCCTAGGCAACCGTCATTTATATTGCACATCTTGCTATATTAAACCACGGTTTTTTTATCAACCGTGGTATATAATCGAGGCGGGAATTTTAATTTTCGGCCGAAATTTAACGCGGCGCTTTCTCTCTATTCTCATATATGTCGACTTCTTCTTCATTCTCTTCAATGTCACGGTAATTTTGGAACCCAAACCGACAAGCTCTGCAACTCTTCTTCATTCTCTTCAACCTCACGATAATTTTGGAACCCAAACCGACGAACATGCTCTGCAACTATTCTTCATTCTCTTCAACTAGCTCACGGTAATTTTTGCAATCCTAAATCACGAACAAGGAACATGCTCTTCCTCACTCATTCTCTTGTTTTTCGGTAATTTTTGCAGCTTACACTTGCGAACAAGGAACATGCTCGTCCTCACTCACTCATTCTCACTGTAATTTTCGCAACATAACCGGCGAACAAGGTACATGACCTACGCCTCCGTTCTTCATTCTCTTCAACTTCACGGTAATTTCGCAACCCACCGCGAACAAGGAACATACTACGCCATTCTTCACTCATTATTTTGCAACCATAAATCGCAAACAAGGAACACACATGTTCTAGCCTCTTCATTCTCTTCTGTGCTGTGTTTGATATCTGCGAAGCGGCGCTTCTAAATCGCCAGCGATTTTGAAAAAATTTCATAGACTATAAACCACGGTTATATGTATAACCGTGGTTTATTCGTTGATTTTATAGATAATAAACCACGGTTTTGACCTTTAACCGTCATATAAAAGGACTTTATACCACGGTTCTCTCCTTAACCGTGGTTTAAAATCGTTGAGGACCGCGTCCAAAAACGGTCTTAAATGACGGTCTTAGCAAACCGTGGTATATAGACAATTTTCTATATGCGACGGGAGCATAAACCACGGTTCCTAACCGTGGTATATAAGCAAAATAACCGTGGTTAAAAACAGTTTTTCCACTAGTGTGTTACCCCAGGTCCTCTGGTCATACAGAACAAAAGAAAGGGGGCCAACAGGAGAAACACCCTACAGACTAACATATGGTTTAGAGGTTGTCATTCCGACGGAGATTGTGGTACCATCGGTAGGGTGGGAATCATACGATGAAGATGTCAACAATCAGGGAATACAAGAACATCTAGACCTTCTCGAGGAAACCAGGGTGGCAGCCGCAATAAGGATGGCGAAAGACAAGTCCAAAGTGGAGCGATATTTCAATCAAAGGATAAAAGAGTGGAGTTTCGCTCCAGGAGAGTTGGTCCTCCGGGAAGTTAAACAACCTAAAAAACCAGAGCCCCAATGGGAAGGACCATATATCATACACCAAAAGACGGGGCGAGCTTCATATCGCCTAAAAAATGGTGAGGGGTACGAATTGCCACATTCATGGCATGGGGAATATTTGAAAAAATTCTATGTATAAAATTCATGATTCTTCAAAGAGGTATTGTTTTTTAAGAAGAGAGTGAAAGTAAGCACCGGCCAACGAGCCGCAGGCTATCATGCCTTGAAAGTAAGCACCGGCCAACGAGCCGCAGGCTATCATGCCTTGAAAGTAAGCACCGGCCAACGAGCCGCAGGCTATCATGCCTTGAAAGTAAGCACCGGCTCGTTATGCCTTGAAAGTAAGCACCGGCCAACGAGCCGCAGGCTATCATGCCTTGAAAGTAAGCACCGGCCAACGAGTCGCGGGCTATTATGCCTTGAAAGTAAGCACCGGCCAACGAGCCGCAGGCTATATGCCTTGAAAGTAAGCACCGGCCAACGAGCCGCAGGCTATCATGCCTTGAAAGTAAGCACTGGCCAACGAGCCGCAGGCTATCATGCCTTGAAAGTAAGCACCGGCCAACGAGCCGCAGGCTATCATGCCTTGAAAGTAAGCACCGACCAACGAGCCGCAGGCTATTATGCCTTGAAAATAAGCTCCGATCAACAAGCCGCAGGCTGTCTTGCCTAAAAAAAATCCGGCATCTTAAAAAAAAAGAGAAAGAGATTCGATTAAAAGAAAGATTCGGTCAGTGAGCCGCAAAGCTTTTTGTTTTGTAAGGATAGACACTTAGCTAACTAAGCTTGCATAAAGATAATCATATATGCGACATTCAAAAGGAGGAAATAACCCAGTAGTCGGTGAATTGGCTAAAAGAAAATAGAGGCAATAGCATAATAAGAGACCGGCAGCTCCGGCAAGCAAGTTGGACAAAGTTTGTAAAGAACGTAATTTATATTCCTCCCAAGAATGGGGTAAAGGCAATTACAAGGGTGTAATCATTACAAAAATTCGACAAGCACAAAAGATACATGCCTAAGAAAAGACCTCAAAAAAAAGAACCCCCACTCTATTTTTCTGGAACTAACTTGTCACCACTACCAGCCACACTTTCAGAAGATTTTGACCTCCTTGAAAGACGCTGCACTCCTCTAGCGGATGGCTGGATGTTGCTTCCGGCCGGAAGGAAAGAAGCTTGGCCAGGCCCAAAGCATGTCTCTCCAAGACTGCGGTAGAATCTCTCGAGCTCCTCGAAGAAGTTAGACTTCTGGGCAACATCTTTGAACTCCAGCTTATTGTACAGGTCATCGTCCAATAACTCCCCTTTCTCAAGAAAATGCTCCGAGACAATCTGCTGACAGATATCGACTATCCTGTGGCACTGAGAAGCAAAGGATTCCTTAAGATGAGCATTAATGGTGCCTTGCTTCTGTATCTCCTCCTGAGATTGCCGTGAAAATGACATGAGCTTGGCCACTTGAGACTCAAGGGTCAGGACTTGGGCTCGATATTTGTCACGTTGAGAATTAGCTAGAGACAGCTCCTCTTTAGCACTAATTACCCGACCATTCAGCTGCCGAACATGCTTCAGAAGATTGGCAAAGCTCAAGCCTGACCGGAGCACAAGAAAGGTAAAAAATAAAGGATAAAAAGGAAGAAGCAAAAAAAATCAAAGTCTGAAGGTTTACCTTGGTTCGACGACTCAGCATTCTCGACTTGAAGGCGAGACATGGCTCCCTCCAAGTCTTTACCCTCTCTTCCAGCCTGGTTTTCTCATTTCCAAGGCAACTTTTTCTGCGGCAAGGGCCTCCTTCTCCTCTTCTAAAGTAGCAAAATCCCGGAGCAGAGACTGCTTCTCTTGTTTGAAAGAAGCCCTTGACTGCTCTTCCAGTGTGGCCTTTTCCTCCAACGAGCAGTTAAGCTCCTACATGAGCTTTCCCTTCTCCTCTACAAGGGCCGCATTCTCTAGTTGAAGATCCTGCTTCTCCAGTTCAAGCACCTCAGCTTCTTGCTTGAAAGAGTTCCTCTCCTCATAGAAAAAGGCCTTGTCGGCCTGGAGGGAAGCCACCTCATTCCGGTGAGCAGAGCGCACCTGATTCAGCAAAACGTCTAGATCAGAGAAGGCCTGCGGCAGCTCATCTTTTCCAAAAGCAAGACGGTTTCGTACCTCTATCAAAGTATCGTCAGCATGCAGGATCCGGCTTCTTAAAGAAGAATTTTCTTCTCAAAGTTTCTTCAATTGTAGCTCATATTCGTCACGCTGACGGGTGCATTCCTGCCGAGACAGCCGCAGATCCCTGTTTATTGCCTCAGTCCTCTCCTTCACCTTGAGATCAATCTCGCAGTGAATCTGGTCGATATAAGCATCATGGGAGGAGCGGCTCCGCTTTAGTTCCTCTTGAGCATTATCGGCTCGGCTCTCCTCATAGCGGAGCCTGGACTGGAGGTTGCCGGAGTGAACCTCAGCAGTTTGGGCCATGGACATCACCTAAAGCAAGCAGCACAGTTCATAAAGTTAGGAAGAAAGCAAAACAAATCAAGAAAGGGACACGAAGAAGGATACTTAAAAGGAGTGTACGCCAACCCGAAAAATGCCCTCCCACATGAAGTCGAACACATCTTTTATTGGGAGGGAGTGCCGCATGATGGCATCTGCCCCCCATCTCCCCGCCGCAGCCTTTCCTTAGTAGCGGTAACGGTTGCCGGAGGAGCGAAGATCCCGTCTGGATGATCGGATCTCTTTATTGCCTCCTTCCAGACAGTAGAATACTTGGCAGATTCACAGGAGATCAAAGGAAGAGGGTGCCCACAGTGGTAAAACCATCCTTCCTTTTGAGAGGGACCGGTAAAAGACTCCTAGGCAGGAGGAGGAGGCGAGGAAGAAGAAGAGGCCATGATGTCCTCTCTTTGCTTGCTCCGAAGCTCAGGATCTTCGGGCACCTGCCGATATTCCGTCACTCTTTCCCACGCTGCATCCTTGGCCGCATCCACATCAATGGAGAATGGGGCTGAGGCCCCAGGGTTGTCAGAGGTTAGTTCTTCTCCTGATGTTCCTGGTTGTGGAGCCTTCGGCTTTGATGTAGTTTTCTTCTTTAGTCTTTGTTTAACAGGAACAGAGACTGCCGCAGTAATAAAAAACCAGATGTAATTTCATTACCAGAAGGTTCAAGCGCATACAAAGCCGGAAACAGAAGGGCACTATAAAAAGTAAAGGAGCGAAGGAAAAATGGGGGATCGATCAAAACCTTGTTTGGCCGGAAGGTCGGTGCGAAGTCCTGTGGCCTCCAAAGTGTTCTCTTGAGCAAGATCTGAAGAAAAGTAGCCCGACAAGTCAGGAAACTGCTCGCAAATCGGGGTCGGATGACCAGACTCCCGCCCCAGGCGAGAACCAAGGTCTAGACCCGAACCAGGGGTGAGAGGATGAAAGACACGGTGCCCAGACTCGGGGCTCACGTGCCATGTACCTGGCAATCCGGCGTTAGCACCTTCAGGAGATTCCAGCCTTTTCTTTTTCTTCAAATGACCAGCCTGGTCATCTCTGGCTTCTTGCCTGGAGCGCTTCGTAAGAAGGGGAGCGTCTCCCAAGAGCTGCTCAGGCGCATCAACAGCCGCATCCATTGTGTCGTAGTAATTGATTTTCTCGTCCCCATTCTTGAAGGTGACGAAGTTCTAGCTGTAGAAGGGACCGATCTTGTCCCCCTTCTAGAAGAAATCTACATACAACACACCAAAGTGATAAGAGAACCAACGGAGACAGCAAAACTTGTGCTAAAAATTAAACGCTTACTATGATAGGTCTTTAGAGAAGATAAACGTGCATTTGTAAAAAATGCTCGATAGTCGGCGGCTTTTTGCTTTGTGCCCTCAGAATCTTCAAAATGGGCAGCTCGGCCGGAGGGATAGAGGGACAGATCAACTGACCTTTGGCAACTTCAGCACAGTATGGGACGCCCAGGCAATGGCCGGATGGAGGGACGATGACAAACCACCGCGAACTCCACTCATGAACCTTCTTGTAATCAAAAAGGGAGTATCCGGCTTTCGCAATTAGGGTTAGGCTGTCAGGACCAACCCTGACCGTAAAGAATCGGGCGAAGTCAGTACCTTCCGGCCGAATCTTGTTTTCTTCACAGAGAGAAACAAAGGCGTGGAGATGCGAAATGGCCTTTGGATGAAGGTGAGCGAGAGAACAGCAGCGACGAAGCAGGAAGCCCAAGACAAAAGGGTGTGGGGGAATAGTCAGGCCGGAGCGAAAAAAATTGGCGTAAACCATATACCCAAGGCCAAAGTCGTCATTGGGGTGAAAATCGGGGGATGGTAGGTAAATTTGGGTACCAAGTGGAGCTTCGACGCCCCTAAGACAATCACAAAGGGTGGAGAAGTCAAGAGAAGAAAGAGAGGGCTCGCGCCCGGACAAAAAGGGATTCAAGGACTTCAGGGGCGTGGGGCGAAAGCCATTAGGGGAGCGAGAGCCCTAAATCGCCTCGATGGCAGGCGGAAAATTCACAGCAAGATTACTCTTTTTTGCAGCGGAGATAGACATTGATGAGCTTAGCACAAAATCGAAAAATAACGACAACAAAAGGAAAGGCAGAGCACGATAACAAAGTGGCGAGAAAAGAAGACAGTCAAAGCAAGAGGGCAGAGGAGGAAAGAGAAGGAAGCTCAAAAACTCAGACTTTCAGGGAAGTTTTCTCCTGCTCAAATAAATAATACATATATATGAGCAAACAAAAAACACCTTTTTACAGGAAAAAGAAAGGGCCACACGCTTCCTAAAGACGGTTCCGATGATTAGTCATAAGAGCGACCCTACGTATTCCACACTGAAATCAGGCAAAAAATTCGAAAAAAAACGGTACAGAACAGGTTCGAGTCACAAGCTTCGCACATGGCCGATAAGAAGTTCTTTTTTCTCCAAATACGAAGAAAAAGAACTTGTGGGACTGGGATAAGGAAAAGACGAAGCACAGGCAGACCAAAGAACCTCAGAGTTGGCCGCAGTCGCAAAAATTTTCACCGAAGCACGAGACACAGAAGTTCTATTTTCTTCACCGAAAATTCAGAAAGATAGAACTTGTGGGACTGATGAGAAGGGAAGAAATGGTACCAAGCCAAACAAGACACATGGAGCATCCGGCCGCTTCTAGCCGGATGGAAATAGGAGTACATAAGGCATCCGGCCGTCTCCGGCCGGACGAAAGTAGGACTTAGGCAAGGCAAAGTGTAGTATGGTCGGCCGTCTGTGGTCGGCCAAAGATGTTAGGGGAAGGCAAAACCATATTTATACATGTAAAATACAGGCTGGCAACATGAGACCAGGCCCAAAAAACTCTATAAATAGGAGTGTACCCCCATGAAATAAAAGAAGCAACATCTGGCAATTAGACTCAAACTTGATTCTAATTAAAGGCTCAAAAGGCTCTCTCTCTCTCTTCCCCCCCCCCCTTTACGAGATTTCGTAATCGAGATCAGGTAACGTAGGATAGTAAATCAGATCGGATTGGATTAGGATGCAATACACTATTTATGATAGTAAATCAGATCGGATTGGATTAGGATGCAATACACTATTTCACACTGCATGGGAATAGGTCTCCCGTCGTCTGCATGATAAGGTGTGTCTAAAGTCCAAATTATTCACTTACTACGTTGTGCCATGTATGTGTATCAGGTAAATACGGGATCCTCTATGGATGTGTAGCGTGACATGGGGCTTTAAAGACACCCGTGGTGCAGAGGAATCATAGAGAGCTGAGCCCATGCAATCTTCAGGGTAAGGTAGAAGGGTGGTCAGACAGGTGGCATACAAGGGGGTGACTACCCATAAAACCCGTCCTAGACACCGGATTAGGCAGCTGGACACTGAAAGCTCATGGTTCACTATATGCTGGCTTTGACTCGAATATGGAGGATAATTTTGGATTATGAGTCTTCAGGGCGTAGGTCGGTGACTGTCTCGCCTCGCGGGCATAACCACTCAATGAGTGACCCGACTCATGGGGAATCAATCGTGGACCGATTGGGATCCCATGACTTGTGGAAGTAGGGGTGACATAGAGGAATGCATGTATTAAGCTACCCATGCACTCACAACTTGGAAATGTAAAAGCGGTGTTGTGTGTAGGTCAATGACCGTCTCACCCCGCAACAAGCAACAATAATATGAATGCGGTAAATAAAGTAGAGAAGAACAAACAACCCTATTTACTAATTGCTTTATCTTGAAGGCAGTGATTCTAATTGGTTTTTTTTAACCTAAAGGGAAGTTAGCTTTATTCAATCTTAAGTGTCTTTTTCTAATCGTGAGCTAATTATTAACCCAATTGTTGTAATATTTGTTGAGGATCTAACAAATTCTAGCCATCCTCATCAGGTACACACTCTATATGTGGAGTAGAATAATCCTAGAGGCTGTGAAATGAATCTCTTGAAGGTTTTGAAAGAAGTGGGGAAGTCCCGACAATTTTGAATGGAGTTCAGTCATCCTTGAGTTTGAGAAAAACTTACTCAAGTTTTCCTCAGTAGAGTCGTCATTCTGTAGAGGGTGATTTTTCGGTATGAGGGGGGTCTATCTGATTGGTTCTGACTAAAAAGCCTAGATCCTAGAAAATGCCTTTCTGTGGAGGATGAAAACCCGTTATTATGGCATCCCTCAAATACCTACTCTATCGTCCGTCTTTCCCAGAAAGCATAAGGGGAATTCTAGTGAGCACTACACTCGCTCTCAATGGGCTCCACACTGACTTATGCCTCTATAAGGCGGAATTGACTAAAGTCGCCACCTAGTTTGACCTAAGGAACTAGGAAGGGAGGAGAAGAGTTATAAGAACCGTTGGTTGACTCAGAAGTTGTTACCTATGGATAGGACTTATCTGGTCATTTCAAAGATTCTATTTTGGGCTCGCACTGGGTTACACCCCTTAGAAGTGGAAACAACCATGACTTTGGATTGGTGCCCGAGGAAACCTCGGTCTCCAATTGTCGGGATTACCCTCTTTCAAAACCTTATTAGAGAGATTCAAATGAAGCCAAAGGATAGGATTGAGTGTGGACTGAGGAAAGAATGATTTTCGAAGAGTTGAAGAAATAGGCCTGTCTTGAGATATTGATTGAAGAAGTTTGTTTGAATTTTGAGAGGTTTAAGGGTGTTTCAGCTTTTATAGTGTTAAGAGGATGTTGGAAGTTTTAAGGAGTAAAAGGGCATTTTGGCCATTTTTGTGAAGTTGAGGGGTGTTCGGTTTTTTGGGAAGTTGAGGAGTTTTTCCGGGTTTATGAAGTTCAACTTTTAAAGTGGTCAAATTTTTGAGGTGTTTCTGGAAGTCGAAGGTGTTGAAGAGGAGTTCGAGTTTTCAGGACAATTAAGTATGGAAGAGGATATTCGGTTTGCGGGTGTTCAAGTTTTGGAAATGTCTTGGGTTAAAGATGGCTAAGGTTGTTCGGGAGCATTCAGGAATCGGAGGTCCTATGTGACTTAGAGTTTACTCAGAGAAGGATTAAGAAGTGCTTATGTGACTTTAGGCTCTAACGGGAGGGTTGGATCGGTTTATTCAAAATTGTCTCTTTTAAAGTTTTTAAAACCGAAAACTCATTTTTGTTGTAAACGGACGGATAATCCCTAGGGATTACCCTATGTACCCCCTCGAACATGACACTTAATTAATGGTAAGTGCCAAGGCTCGAAAGATGGGGCAATGAATTTATGTCGAAAAATAGGATTTAGAGAGAAACACCATGAATGAGATGTTCTAAGTCAAACCCTAATAACGTCTCTAACTCCCGGGTTTTAAAACATCAAAACCCGAAAATACTGAAATCGAGCGGAAGGGAGTTAGACGATTCTAAAATCCCGACTGCAGCTAGGAAGGTCATTACTTCCCTAGCACCCTGCCTTGTAAAAATCTAGGCTGCAATTAGGGGAGATTTGTCACCCTAATGCCCCGCCTAAAGAGATCCAGACTGCAACAAGGGAGATTACGACCCCAGTGCCCCGACTCGGATTTTTATTTTGGAAGAGAGACAAGTGATGTTCTAACCAGGAAGGAAATGTTTTGAAGGGGTCAGACATTTCTTGTTCCCGAAAATGGTTTATTTGAGTTGAAAACTAAGTTAAAACAAACATTTGAAGTTGTTCGGAATTCTCGATAAAGAAACAATGATTTTGAGAAATATTTTAGGAGAAAACTTTCTATATATGTGAGAAGATTTTTCTGCGTTTGAGAAGAGTTTTCTGTGATGTGAGAAGAGTTTTTTCTTTTAAAATTCCACAAAATAGTTTCGATTTGAAATAAAGGAGTTGTTTGAAATTTTTTGAATTTGAATGGGATTTACAAATTGAATTTGAATTGGATGGATTGAATTTGGTTGAATGAATTGGACATGAATTGAATTTAGGTTGGGGTTGGTCAAAGTTCAGATTGGGTCAAGGTTTGGGTCAAAGGTCAAAATTTGGGTCAAAGGTCAACATTCGGGTCAAGGTTTGATTTTTGTGGACTTTGGTTGATTTTTGGTTTGATTTTTATGGACTTGGGTGGATTTTTGGTTTGATTTTTGTGGACTTGGGTTGATTTTTGTGGACTTGGATCGATTTTTTGTTTGATTTTTGTGGACTTGGGTTGATTTTTGGTTTGATTTTTATGGACTTGGGTTGATTTTTGGTTTGATTTTTGTGGACTTGGTTTAAGTTAGTAGGTTTTGGGCCAGTTTGGGCGTTGGGCCGGTTTGGGCTTTGGGCTGGTTTGGGCTGGGGGCAGGTTTGGGCCTTGGACCGGTTTGGGCTTTAGGCCGGTTTGGGGCTTATGATGATTTTCTCTTGTTTGGATTTTTGGAAGCAAAATTTGAAATTTTAAGAGGAAATCAGATTGAGACTGATTTTTGTTTTTGAAGGATTTTTTTATTTAAGTTTGAACAGAGGACTTGGAAATGAATTTATCCTTTTTTTAAAAAAAGGTTTGGGGTTTATATTTACAAAGGGATTATGAAAAATGAGAGGCAATTTTGAATTTGAGGATGGAAGATGAGAAGATGAAATGTTAGTGAGAGATTTCGAATCAGGAAAATTTGATGGCCTAAAGCCGGAATGAGAATATTAGTCTATATACATAAATATACATATTTTGGGTGCATTCTTAGGGTTTAGGTGTCGCCACCACGAGATAGACCAATGGTCTATCAGGCCAGGGGGACCCCTCTATCCTGAGGGAATCATTTTTTGTTTATAGATAAATGTGTGTTTTAGGGTTTAGGATGTCACCACCACGAGATAGGCCAATGGTCTATCAGGCCAGGGGGACCCCTCTATCCTAGAGGCTTGGGCCTAAGGACATAGTAACTAAGGCTTAAGTGATAAGTTAGTATACAAAAATCAGACACTACAGTAAATTAAAGGGTAGAACGTGTACAAATAAAATGCAGGGAAAGGAACATGGATCAAAGCTGAAAACCGTAAACAGATTATGCACATAAATTACCGACAAGCAAAACAAATCGAAGCTTGAATACAGGGAAGTTCATTGATTATTTCAGGTGAAACAAACAGAGACCTAAATCAATTGGATCAGTTTTTAATTCATTCCTGCTCAATGCTCCTTTAAAACCAATGTTGAGTTGTCTAAGAGCCTACCAGATTATGTGAAAAAGTTGAGTAGTTCAAACTTAACTTAAGACCGAATTTGGATCCTTGACCAACATCACCAGACAGATTTTTAACAGTGCAAAGAAAAACCTGGAATGCCAACAGACAGTGAGAAACCTAGGTTTATTGGCAAAGTAAGTCCCTTATCATTTTCTACTCATTATTGGGTACACTGGTCTACCAACTAAGTTACTAAAAGGAAACCAGAGATGTAACAGATTCAGAGTTGCCATTGTGTATCGAATGAACAGATGATCAACTATGAATGTTTTTAAACCTAGAATTTTTGTCAAATTATTCAATCACTTTATATCCATAGGTAAATCTCAGAAACTAAAAGAGAACAATGTTCCTTTCCTCTATATACACATACTTAGCAACAGAAACCAAGCATCATGACCAAACATTCCCAGAAGCAACACAAACATCCAGCCTATAGGTACAAGCATCAGAAGAAGGGTAACAGATATCAAGGGTTAGAGTTTAATACCGAAAGGGAGTGTACAAAGTTTCCTACAAATATCTCAAAACAAGCTAAAGACTATCAAGGCATTAGTCCACAACAGATAAGCAAAGAGAATGAATATACACTTTGAACAGACGGTCTCGAGCCTGCAACTTGCTATACATTCCAACAAAATATACAGGAGCACGACTAGAGGTGGACCAGTTCATAAATGAGATTATAACAGCAAGTGAATCAATCTCATAACTGGAGGCGGACCAGTTCGTGATGTTACAGAAGGAGGAAGCGCGAGTTCATCGAATGCCAAGGAGACTAAAATCCACGATAACGTAAACCGGATCAGGACAATACGCTGGGCTCATTGTAAGAAGATACGATGGTGAACACAAAAAGTAAATGGAGTTTAGAAACCAGGCTTACGCCTGGATGCATTCGCCATGTCCGTGGACTTTGAAGTCCATACCAGGCTACATACGTAGATGATTATCCAAACAAAAATGTAAAAGGAGGGGGGCACAAGGGCTTGTAATCTCGAATCGGTGCCAAATATGGGACCATGCAAGTACGCACCCCATAAAAAAGAAATACCACGAAGAATAGAAAACAGGGAAATAACAATGAAAGGTTATCCTTGAAATACCCGTGAATTTTGGCTTAGGATTAAATTAGTATATAGTCGGGAATGATATGGTAAGATTAATAAAGGCCCAGAGAAGCAATATATATATATATATATTGATATATTTACATTCGTTTCAAATAACGTTATTATGTTCAAGAGTACAAATTCGATTTTACTTCTTCCTAAAATAATTTCCTCTTCCTAACTTATTTATACAGCTATTGTGTATTTATTCCTCTATCTATTTATTTAGATAATCCTTCCCAATCCTTATTAGCGATCAGTTAGCTCTTCTTCTAAATTATTTTAGTCAAACAATATTTAATTATTCCCTTGATTCAGAATCTAGATCCTTCCATGACTTTTAAAGGTTATTTAACTACTTGGTTTTCAGATTGATATTATTGTTGTTATTATTTTACAAACTATTTTTCAGTTCTCTCTCCTTTTAAAATCAAATGTATTTATTAACTTATTTCTATCTTATCATAATAATTATTTTCTATTTAATCCCACGATCTCCTTCATCTTCAATACGCCGTCACAACACTCTTCTCTTTCTTCAAGCTTCCAACCCCCTTTTGAATTCACGCTCTTATTCTCCAATGTCGTTAGGCCGCTTCTCTGGTGCCGGTTCTTATAGAAGGGTAAGGGGAATCCGTTGGTAAGGTTAGGTTATTAATTCCTTGGTTTGAGTAGGTCCTGATTTTATTTATGTTTGCAATTCTAGACACCGAATTCCCTGACGAACGCTACTGCTGACCTTGCTGAGTGATTTGGTGACTGTGAGCGTATCCAGGTAAATGTTGTGCTCAACATTCTTACCTTTGTGTTTTGTGATGGTTAATGGTTTGGATTTACTATGGTTTTGAGATTGTGGAAGTTTGGGAATTAATTCCCCCGTGTGTTTTCTGGTGTGATGGTTTGCGAAAGGTTTGGATAAACGTTTTGGGAGACTTTCCTTGAATTGGTTATTGGATTGATTGGTACCTTCTGGTGCTCCGTGTAAATTATTGGTGCCTTGTGGCGCTCCGTGTAATTATTGGTACTATGTACCCCGTGGATATTCTTATTACTTTTGCCTGCAGACATTACTTGCAGTTAAGCTCTAATGATCTACTCCTTTAGGTCATAAGTTACCTTCTGGGGGTGTGCACACTTAAGGACGTAGAGTGAGGTGGGATTCTAATTATTGCGACCCGGATTGGGGTCGTCCGTGTAAACCATTGATTTGATTCCTGGAAAGTTCTCCCCTGAAATGTTTTGTCAATGGTGGTTTGGTGTTGGTAAAGCTGGTTATTGTTATGGTGTGAGTTAATGTTTTGCAAATGTAAATGGGTTTCAAAAGGCATTTTACAGGTTGAGACAATGTTTACTCAGTTTCACTGATTTGCGCGATCCCTTCGCGTTTTCCATTGTTGTTTTATGATCGCAGGTACTCATGGCTGAATTGGGGATTGGGACGCGCTGTCACATAGTTTAGGATGACTGAATAAATGCTACATCGAAACAAGTTGAGTTATGTTTTGAAATGGTTATGTTTTATCAGTTTTGGTAACGTTTTGGTTTTGGTTAGTGGTTTAAGCCTGAGCACTCTTTGTTAAGAGTGTGGCTGTAACGCCCTTGTGGATTTTGCTATTTCCGCTGCTATCTAGTTGAAGTGTTTTACTCGATTAATTCTTTAAGGAGTCTTGGATATGTTGGAAGTTACTTATTGTTTAAGAGATCTTTCAGAGGCATCTACGTCGTTATTTGAAGCACTGGAGTTACTACAATGGCCTTTCTTTTGTTGCTAAGTTATTGTGATTAATTAGGTGTTGAATTGGTCCTGTTTTAACATTTTTTTTGGGTGTATATCAGGGACCTGTCCGAACGTCCGTCCGGACATCCATGTTTCAGGCGCGAATTTTTAGAGGATTTCTGTTGGTGTGTCCGAACTTTGGTCCGAACATTGAAGTTCGGACACGCCGCGTTGTTTTTCTCGGACTTTACAAACTTACTTGTGTCTGAACTTCTAAGTCCGGACACAAGTTCGGACACCTCTGGTTTTTCAATCCTTTCAACTCTCGACTTGTGTCCGAACATCAATGTCCGGACACAAGTTCGGACGGATGGATTTCCACAGTTTAAATGTCTCGGCTTGTGTCCGAACTTCCCATGTCCGGACACAAGTTCGGACCAGACTTGTTTTGCACCTGTAGGGCTCGTTTGGAGTCCGTTTTAAGGCCGTTTTCACCATTAGCTTTGTTATTTCATTACCTATGTTTTGAGGCAAAATCCAGGGTGTTACAATCCTCCACCCCTTTGAGACTAGAGATCCTCAAAATGGATATTCAAGGTTCTGGTTCAGGGTCTTACAAATTCGAGTAGAAAGAAGAAATACGATGACCACTTACTCTGTCGATCGAATTGGAAGGAAGGAAGGATTTTGACGGGTTTTTTGGGCGAGTTTCCTTAATTGAGAATGATCAAAATGGGGACGGAGAGTCATGTAGTGTTTACGGAAATGGATGAAGAAGACGAAGGTGATTATGGTGGTGTTTCTCGGTAAAGATGAAGAGGGCAACGGCGGGTTTCAGGCATTGGAGTGTGGAGTTGAAGAAGGTAGTGGTTGACGAGTTCGAAGGGCAGACAAAGAGACAAAAGAATTCTCGGGATTTCAAAATTGAGAAGACCAAAAGAGAATGTTCTTATCAGTTTACCTTGGGTTCAAAACATGGGGATACTGTATGTAACACCCTGGATTTTACCTCAAAAGATAGCTTATGGAAATACAAATCTAACGGCGCAAACAAAATTAAGAACGGACTTCAAACGAGTCCTAGAAGTGAAAATAGTATTGGTATGAACTTGTGTCCGGACATTGATGTTCGGACACAAGTCGAGAGTTGAGAAACCAAAAACGACGACGTCCGAACTTGTGTCTGGACTTCAAAGTTCGGACACAAGACAGGTTTCAAAATACCGGAAATCCTTACGCGCGTGTCCGAATGTTGGTCCGAACATACAAGTTCGGACCTAAGTCGAGACTTTCATCTCGGACCCGTCCTCGCATGCTGTCCGAACTTTGATGTTCGGACAGAAGTCCGGACACGACTAACCTGCGAAAACATATATAACTCTCGGGGCCTGTCCAAACATGGATGTCCGGACAAACGTTCGGACAGGTCCCTGTGTGCAGTTTAAAGTGAAAAACAGAGACCAAAAGCAAGCCAAAATTTATACGAAACCATAATAAGAACAACACAGAGAAAACACGAATTGAAACAGCACTTGTACCTTGAAATACAGCGGAAGACTTTCTTGAAATCCAAGGTGCTACCGCCACATCCAAACCCTTGGATGCTCAGGCTATTAAACCACAAAACATTCCAAAATATCAACTTAACATTGTAACCCAAAATATGTGGAAGCTCAAACTAAGTAAACATTATCAAAATGACTAAAACATTATGTTCCAGAAATCCACAACTCAACTAATGACCCAAAACAATCTCAAACCTACTAAACTAAGTGACAGCGTGTTCCCCATTTCCCCAAGCCATCAATTTGTACCTGCGATCAGAAAACAACAATAAAAGCACGAAGGGATCGCGCAAATCAGTGAAACTGAGTAAATTCCATCTCATTACGTAAAATACATTTTAGAAATTCCTTTGAGTCTGAAATAACAAAACTTCCAAGCCTGTAATCCAACAAACCATTTTCGTACTTCAATAACCAGCAACCAGTGAATCAATTTGGGGAGTCTTCAACAGGAATCCACAGAGCAACCAAACAGTCACAAACGGACTGAAATACCAAACACCCTCACCCTAAGTCCTTAAGTGTGCACACCCCCTATATCATCAGTCCATAGAGTAGATCATAGAGCTTAACTGCAGTCATTGTATGCAGCGTAATAATGTATAAATCAGTGTAAATAATTCGTGCTCACTGTGCAGAGAACCAACATGGTGAATCAGGGAGCACCAAGAACCCTGGAGTAATTACAAACCAGTGAAGAACTCCCAAAACAAAACCATTACCAAATCCACAGCGAAGTTTCTCAAAATGCATTTGCGACAGAAACAATCCACAACCAAAACCAATATGAGCACAGAATTTACCTGATCGCTCTCTCGATTCAGGAAGATCAGTCAACAGATTCACCAACAACGTTCATCATCAACGCCGACGTCTAGGTTAGAACAGTTCACAATCAGAAGTCATCGAACACAATTGAACAAATTAACACACTAACTATACGACTACTTTACCCGATATAACTCTAGTTGGCACCAGGGAAGGGTTTTGACCAGAACGCAAGCAGGAACGTGAATTGAGAGTTGGGAAGAAGAATGTAGTGGCGGCGTGAAGGAGGTGAAGAACGATCAATAAGATCGTGGTTTAAATAAGTAAATTAGGGAATAGAAAGATTATTAATATGAATTAAGTGAATTAGAGAAATCAACTAGATAAGATAAATAATTTAGGAGGAGAATTTAAATAAGTCTTATTGTAATTACTTAGAAGATGTATTGACGTTGGGAAACATCGGGAGAAGAAACCAAAACTTCTAATAAAATAACCCATCAGAAAGTGAAGAATAATCCTTTAATTTGAAATAAAATAGAAAAGGGATCCATTTGGTTGTTGTAAAAGATATGGACGAGAAGTAAAATATCCAGGAAGTTAATTAGTAACATTGTGGATAAGGAAGTAGGCTAGAATTAAATCAGTATATCATAATAATAATATAATTATTGAGAGAAGAATAAGGAGAGTTAATAAACAACACATTAAGTAGTCAAATAGGATCTGAACTCTTGAAATTGAATAACCACAAGGAGAAAGTCAAATTGAATTTGGACTCTAATTATTTAAAATTAATAAGTTTGGAAAGGAATATTCTAGATTGGTGTTTTGGGATCTAGATAACATAACGAAGTTAGAAAGATGATTTAATATTTAAAAGGTATAACACTTGAAATATAGCTAAAGTTAATTAAGGCAAAACATCACAATTAATTGTAAACATTTTAAGGAGAAGGATTAATCTGGAAAAGGATGTCGTTTAATTCCCTGGGCCACCCTAATACTAACCTCGGATATATTATTCATACTATATACTATATCATTCCTAACTTAGAAATTCCCGGGTATTTCATCTCATCCCCCTTAAAAGAAAGCTTCGCCCTCGAAGCTAAGACCCATCCATAGGACGAGAAACTGCCAAACTAGGTACTGACTTGAGTGGTTACCTGATCGAAGAGCTGTGGGTACTTCTTCCTCATCTCCTCTTCTACTTCCCAAGTAGCCTCTTCTGTTCCATGATGGGACCACAAAACCTTGACCATTTGGGTAAACTTCGATCGGGTTTCCCTAGTCTTGGTGTCTATAACTTTGACAGGATTCTCCTCGTAGGATAGATTCTGCTCCAGCTCCAGAACCTCCGGCTGTAGCACATGCGAAGGGTCGGGAATGTACCTCTTCAACTGGGACACGTGGAACACGTTGTGAACTTTCTCTAGTTCACAAGGGAGTGCCAAGCGGTAGGCGACCTTCCCAATCCTCTCCAAAATCTCATAGGGTCCCACGAACTTGGGACTGAGCTTTCCCTTCTTCCCGAATCTGGTTACCCCTCTCACAGGAGACACCTTCAGAAAGACTCTATCACCCACCTCGAACTCTATTGGCCTATGCTTGAGATTGGCATAAGACTTCTGTCTGTCCTGAGCTGCCCTTATCCGACTCTGAATCATCCAGACCTGCTCTATAGTCTCCTCAATCAACTGTGGTCCCAAGACCACCGTCTCGCTGATATCGCTCCAACATAAAGGGGTCCTACATTTCCTCCCATACAGGCCTCGTATGGAGCCATCTTGAAACTGGCGTGATAGCTGTTGTTGTATGAAAACTCCACCAAGTGCAGCATATCAGCCCAAGAACCCTGAAAGTCCATCACACATGCTCGAAGCATGTCCTCCAAGGTCTGGATGGTTCTCTTAGTCAGACCATCAGTAGCAGGATGGAAATCGGTGCTCAACTTCAACTTAGTGCCCATCGCCTTCTGAAATTGCTGCCAAAAGTGAGCTAGAAATCTCTAGTCTCGGTCTGAAATGATAGTCTCGGGCACCCCATGATATCTTACCACGTTCTTGATGTAGGCATCCAACAGTTGACTCATAGACCATGTCTTCTTCATGGGTATAAACCGCGCAGTCTTAGTGAGTCGGTCCACAATCACCCAAATCTGATCGACTCCTCCTCTCGCCGGTGGTAAACCCATCACAAAGTCCATGGAAATGGAGTCCCACTTCCACCTCGGGACATCCAACGGCTGTAGCAACCCTCCCATCCTCTTATGCTCGAATTTGACCTTCTGGCAGGTAAGACACTTCGTCACGAATTCTGCCACTTCCCTCTTCATCTTTGGCCACCAGAACAATTTCTTCAGGTCCTTGTACAATTTATCCACACCAGGATGAATTGAATAGGGAGTGTTATGGGCCTCCTTCATCAGCTTGTCCTTTACTTCTGCACACTCCTGAGGCACACACCATCGGCCTCTAAATCTTAGGCTGCCGTCGTTGTAGATTTCGAACCCCTCAGCTTTCCCCTTCTTCATCTTCTTCTTGATACGCTCTAGCTTCACATCACCAGGCTGGCCATTGAGGATCTCCCCATAGATGTCGAAAGAGACACTCATGTGGTACAGCTTCACCTCGTGCACTACTCCTCCAGATTCCATCACCTCCAAATTCAACCTCTGAAACTCACGAGCTAGCTCATCAGGATGGACCCACATTGCATTTACTAAGTGGCTCCTCTTTCTGCTCAGGGTGTCTGCTACTAGATTTGATTTCCCCTCGTGGTACAGAATCTCTAGGTCATAGTCTTTGATCAGTTCTAACCACCTCCTCTGCCTCATATTGAGCTCCTTCTGCGTGAAGATGTACTTAAGGCTTTTGTGGTCGGTGTAGATCTTGCAAGAAACACCGTACAAGTAGTGCCTCCAACTCTTGAGGGCAAATACCACTGCTGCCAGTTCCAGATCGTGCGTCGGATATCGCGTCTCATACTCCTTCAGCTACCTCGACGCATAGAGAATCACCTTCCCTGTGAGCCTCGATTTTTAAACCCAATTCTAGGTTGATTCGAGTTAACTAGGATCTAACCGGGTTTTAGGTCTACTTATAACCTAAGATTAATAACTATGTCATGTAACAATAACTATTAAAACCTAAGCTAGCTCACTAGAACCTATTATGAGTCGCCACCTAATTTTAACCTAGAGTAAATTAGGAAAGGTAGAGTTCGGGTTCGGGGGCTAGGTATTCGACTTAATTAGGGTTCAATTACTTTCATTACCCCTAGAAGTCGTTTTTCCTCGACTTAGTTCAATTACAGCTTATTACGAGTCGTTTTTAACCTAAGTGCGCGCTTCTGATTTTTTTACATTTTTAACATTTTTTGACAGAAAATTAAAGTGAAATCTAAAAATACCTAAACTAGGGTTTCGGAGGCAAATTAGGTCAAATTTTAATTTTTTCCGTGGCCACGGACCCAATGTTCGAGACCACGGACCCCAACTGAATTAAATGATTATGAAAACAGAACTAAAATAAAAACGCAAACTTGAAAAGTCCGGGGTCACTGACAGGGTGTTCGTGGGCCCGGACATGTATTGACAAAAACCCTAAAATTTGAAAAATTGAAAAATATGAAATCCCGCCACCGTCAGTGGTGTCTGTGGTCACGGACAACCCGTCTGTGGTCCTGGACCATGCGTCCGAGGTCACGGACCACCCACGGACAGTGGGTTTTTGATGGTTCCCGACCGTGTTTTGAGCTCAAATTTTATGGGTGTGTAGCCTGAAAGATGTACAAGAGGTTAGTGCATAAAAGTCTTCAATTTAAAATTGAATTCAATGTGAAACTTAACGAACAAGTAATTGGACAGAAGCTTAAACAAACAGCAGTACAGAAGCCGAAAAGGGTCGGTTTGAGCCCAATATTTAACAGAAGACCAATGAGATCGTAGTGAACCAAAAGAAGGAGGTTCCAACCTGTTTTACCTTCTGTGTCAATGAGATTCTTCACGTCGGGAATCTTTCGGTGCTCCGTTGAAGCCGTTCCCGAATTGTACTCGAACTGAGCTTCTGACCTTTGAGAATTGGTGATGTTCTTCACATTTTGGTGGTGGTTTGAAGGTGTTTTGATGATTGTGGATGTGATGGGAATTGAAAAACGTGTTTCGGTGTTGATTTTGGTGGGATTTCGATATTGTTTCGGTGCTTGAAGGTGCAAAAACGTGGGAGGCTGGCTATGGAGAAGAGTTTTGACTGCCTAGGGTTCTAAGAGCTTGAGAGATTCTAATTTTATCAAAAGACCTATCCCTTTATATAGACTTTCTTAAAGATAAAGAAAATCTAGTAAAAGTAAGATTTTTTGGCATTTTAATTAAATGACTTCCCAAAGGAATTTCGCTATGAAATTTTAACCACGTGTCAAGGATGGAAATTATGATTTTTCTGAAGTAGAATCGAATTTTTTAAATGTTGGAATATTTTTAAATTCAATTTCTCGTCAGATTCAATCGGAAATTGCTAGAAAATTATTGGAAATTTGAAAAATCAAAATTCCAACGCCATTATGCTTAAAATGTCATCCTCTATCATGGTTTAAAATTTAAAAACATTTCAAGCTGATTTGGGTATCTTTTGGAGGAGAGAGAAAGCCTATAGGAGGTCTCAGGAGCCTTAAAAATTACGAAAACGCCCCTAACAATGACGAAACTGCTCCCCATGCCCCGGAATGCGCCGATTGGGCAGAATCTCTCATTACTTGATTGAAATGGCTCTCACAATACCAAAACCTCATAGACCCTAACCAGGGGGGTCAAAATTTTATCTTTTGGAGGAGAGAGAAAGCCTATAGGAGGTCTCGGGAGCCTTAAAAATTATGAAAACGCCCCTGACACTGACGAAACTGCTCCCAATGCCCCGGAATGTGCCGATCGAGCCGGAATCTCTCATTACTTGATTAAAATGCCCCTCACAATACCAAACCTCATAGACCCTAACTAGGGGGGTCAAATTTTTGGGTATAACATTCCCCTTCTGCATCAACACACATCCTAAACCATACTTGGAAGCGTCACTGAATACCTCGAAGCCCTCAGTCCCTGACGGTAGTGTTAGCACTGGGGCCGTGGTTAACATTCCCTTCAGTTCTTGAAATGCTGCTTCACACTCGTCGCTCCACTGGAATTCGACCACCTTCTTCATCAGGTTAGTGAGAGGCCTGGCGATCTTCGAGAAGTCCTTCACGAACCTCCTATAGTATCCTGCCAAACCCAGGAAACTACGCACCTCAGTCAGGTTGCCCGGTCTCGGCCACTCTTTCACTACTTGGATCTTGGCTGGGTTTATTGCTATCCCCTCCTTCGTAACGATGTGGCCCAAGAACGCCACTCGATCCAGCCAAAAGTCAAACTTAGACAATTTGGCATACAACTGTTGTTCCCTCAGGATTTGCAGAACTAATCTCAGGTGCTCCTCATGCTCTGCTTCATCCTTGGAGTAGATGAGGATATCATCTATAAATACCACCACAAACCGGTCTAGATAGGGATTGAAGATCCGGTTCATGAGGTCCATGAATACGGCTGAGGCGTTCGTCAATCTGAAAGGCATTACCAGGAATTCAAAATGCCCGTATCGGGTCCGAAAAGCAGTCTTCAGGATGTCCTTCTCTGTAACTCGAAGCTGATGGTATCCCGATCTTAAATCTATTTTGGAGAAAACTCCTGCACCCTGGAGTTGGTCAAAGAGGTCATCAATTCTGGGTAATGGGTACCGGTTCTTCACCGTGATCTGGTTCAACTCCCGGTAATCTATGCACAGCCTCATACTCCCATCCTTCTTCTTTACAAACAGGACAGGAGCTCCCCACGGCGATACGCTCGGCCGGATTTACCCTTTCTCTAAGAGGTCCTCCAACTGAACCTTCAATTCCTTCAGCTTTGACGGCGCCATACGGTATGGAGCTTTAGAGATTAGCGTTGCTCCTAGCACTAGATCGACGCTGAACTCTACTTCCCTGTCTAGCGGCATGCCTGGGATCTCTTCAGGAAAAATGTCCGAAAATTCATTCACCACTCGGATCTCTTCTAGTTTGCTTGGCTCCCGGCTCAGATCCTGGATGTGGCAAAGGTACGCTTGCTGTCCCTTCCTCACCTGAGAGAGGATCGACATAGCTGAGACGATCTTCACCCCAGGCCTCTTCTTTACGTTCTGGTAGGACACTTTCTGCCCTGACGGTCCCTTCAGGGTAATCTTCTGTTCTCCACAGTCAATTTTCCCTTTATATTTACTTAGCCAGTCCATCCCCAAGATGATGTCAAAGTCGGGGAGGACGAACTGGATGAGATCAATTACAAAGGTTTCTCCTCTTATGTCTATCCCCACATCTTTCAATACATTATTACAAGGGATAACTCACCCTGAGGGTATAGATACTGCTATGGTAGAAGTTTTACTAGCTACTATCCCCAATTTCTTAACAAAATTTTCAACAATAAAGGAATACGAAGCCCCAGTATCAAACAAAATACTAGCAGGGGTACCACAAACAGAAAAGGTACCTGCTAGCACGTCCGCTTCAGCCTCGGCCTCAGCTCAGCTCATGACATTAATCTTCCCAGGAGTCCTGTGGTTGTCTCGGTTCTCTCCTTGGCCCTAGTTGCCTCCATTTCCACCCCCGCCATTACCACGCTGAGGAGCATCCCCGCACTGGTTCTGACCCTGGTACTGCTCTCTGCCTCTAGACTGGGAGTCTGCCTGTCTGTAGGTCCGATCAACGCCGCCTCCTCTCCTCTGATTATCCCCGGGAGGGTTCTTGAAGCACTCAAATACCTTGTGGCCCTTCTTGCCACACCGGAAGCACGTGACAAAATTCTCATCACAGTCTTTTCCTGGGTGGTCCTTACGGCACCTATTAGAATGGAAGTGCCTCTCTGGCCCGTGCTCCGCCTTCTGGGCCTGATTCTGGGGTCGGTCACCCCACCTCTGGGTCTGTCTTTGGTTCCCCTCAAACCTTTGCCTCTCATCAGGATGGGGTCTCCATCTCTTCTCCTGGTTCGACCTCTGGGGTCTATCATCACGTCCCCGAGAGTCCTCCCCATCCTCTGCCTTCCGCTTCTGGCCCGCTTGAACCTCCCTTCTCTTCTGTTGTACTCTGTAGAGATTGGCAGCCTTCCCATACGCGTCCTGGAGAGTCGGGATGGTCAAGACACTCAGGGCCTCCTAGAGACTCCAGTTGAGCCCCCAGAAACCGTTGCACCTTCGAGGCTTCGTCAGGAACCATGGTAGGTGCGAATCTTGCCAGCTCTAGGAATTTTGAGTGGTAATCTTTCACACTCTTGGACATTTGCTTCAACTCAGAAAACTCCAGATACTTCTGCATGCGCACATGCTCGGGGTAGAAACGCCTCCTCATAGCTTGCTTCAGCACCTCTCATCCAAAATTGGGCTCAGCTCGCAGCACATCCCGGTTGGCCGTTGTGAGCCTCGATTTTAAACCCTATCCTATGTGGATTAAGTTGATTAGGATCTAATCGGGTTTTAGGTCCACTTATAACCTAAGATTAATAACTATGTCATATAACAATAATTATTAAAACCTAAGCTAGCTCACTGGAACCTATTATGAGTCGCCACCTAATTTTGACCTAGATTAAATTAGGAAAGGAGAGTTCGGGTTCGGGGCTTGATATTCGACTTATTTAGGGTTCAATTACTTTCATTACCCTTCCTAGGTCGTTTTTCCTCTACTTGGTTTATTTACGGCTTATTACGAGTCGTCTTAACCTAAGTGCGCGAGCTCCTGTTTTTTTGTGTTTTTTAGCATTTTTTGACAGAAAATTAAAGTGGAAATTAAAATTACCTAAACTAGGGTTTCGGAGGCAGAATTAGGTCGAATTTGTTTCCGTCCGTAGCCACGGACCTAATGTCCGAAACCACGGACCCCAGTTAACCTAATTACACAGAAAAGTCAAATTTAAACAGAAACGAGATTTTGAAAAGTCCGAGGCCACGGACAGGACGTCCGTGGGCCCGGACATGTTTTATAAAACCCTAAATTTTGAAAATAAAAATATCCCGCCACCATCCGGGGGCGTCCGGCTTTCGGACAGAGCGTCCGGGACCCCGGACATAGCGTCCGTGGGTGCGGACCGACCTCGGACGGCGGCGTTGAGGCTGTTCCCGGCGGTGTTTTTGGCTCAAAATTTATGGGTACGTAGCCTGAAAGATTTTAAACATGTTAGTGATCAAAAGTTTTCAATTTGACTATGAATTAAGGACGAAACTTATTGAACAAGTTAGTGGACAGAAACGCAAACAAACCTTAATTCAGAAGCAAAGAAAAGTTAGTTCGAATAGGAATTTCAACCAGAAGCGTATTGTGATCAGTGGAGTTAAAGAATTCGAATTCTAACCTGTTTTGGCTTCGGGATTTGGTTGTTCCTTCACGTCGGGAAACTTCGAACGCGTCGTTGGTAGCCGATCCGGTTCAACTTTGACCCGAGTTTCTGATTTCTTCTTCCTTGTATGATTAAGGACGGTTTGCTTCTGATTTTGTGGTGTTTTGGGTGCTTGGAAGTTCAATGGGAAAAGAAAGGATGAGTTTTTGGTGATTTTGGGGTGATTTCTGCAGTGTTTCGGTATTGATTTGAGGCTTGGAAGTGTAAAAACGTGGGAAGAAGGTTTGTGGCTGTGTTCTCTGACTTTGGAGGTGTTCTCCTTTTTCCCTAGTTCGTTCTTGGGGGGTCCTTTTATAGAAAGAGCATGGTCAAATTGATAGAGCAAGATCTTTATCTAAAAGACTGATTTTGTGCTCTAAGGGAATCTGATTTTTTAGAATATGTTGCAAGCCGATAAAAATTATGAAATTTAACTGAAGGTAAAGACTGATTTTTAGGAATTTTGAGAGTTGGAATCGGATTAGTTTGATAAATAATCGATTAGATAAAAATCGCACAATATGGAATCTCCCATAATTCATAACTAATTATTGGAAAGTCAAATAACTAAATTCCAACGGCATTAGTCTCTAAAAATCATCCTCTATCTTGTGTTAAAATTGCATGACATTTTGTTTTGATTTCGGTATTTTCCGGAGGAGAGAGAAAATTGCAAAAATGATTGAATTTCTCTTTTAAATTTTGGGATAAGGTTCCAAATAAAATAATTTCAGGTTTATGACTGTATGTAGTCATGCTAACCATGTGACAATTTTATTTTAATTTTGGAAACCTTTTATTATTTCTATTTTGAGGTTATTTCATGTGTTAATTAAAGAAATTAGCTTATAATATGAATTAAAAGCTAAATTTCCAGAATAAATATTATCAGAAAATCATGAAATACCTTTCATAATGACTATGATATTTGGAAGTGTTTGGAGATAATGAACAAGTCATATGAAAATAGAAAACCCCGATAATGTCCTTGGAAAATCCTGCATTGGTGCATTTTGACCACTTTGCCCTTTGTAACACGTATGCCTTAGAGACCACTCCGGGGGGTTGAAATTTTGGGTATAACAGATTGCCCCCCGTCAACTAGGCTTTGTAATGAAGATGAAAAGACTAGTTGATGCCTGAGTGATACCCCAAAATTTTGGATCTTAAAAGGCCCTATATGCAGATTGTGTCGAGCTATTCTAAGGCGCCGACTACCTATGAGTGAGAATGAGAAGATGTCAAGCGATTCTAAGGCGTTGACTACCTATAAGATGAAGTAATGTCAAGCGATTCTAAGGCGTTGACTACCTAAACGATGAAAATGATGTCAAGCTATTCTAAGGCGTTGACTACCTATAATGAGTGAAATGTGCTTAATGTGATGATGAATTGTATGACCTAGGTGCATCTAGGGACCGGAACCTATTCCGAAGTGTGTGTAAAAGGTTAAGGACTGAGAGTGCCAAACGTGGCAGGTGCTAAGGAAGTGGGTAAGACTTATGACAAGCTTGAGGGTGAGTTCTTCTACTCAGGTGAGAATTTGTATCTGTGAAGAATCTGCATCTTCGTGGTGAGAATCTGTATCTGAATCTACGGGTGAGAATCTGTATCTGAATCTACGGTGAGAATCTGTATCCCTGAAGAGTCTGTATCTATGGATGAGAATCTGTATCTCTGAAGAATCTGTATCTTCGTGGTGAGAATCTGTATCTCTGAAGAATCTGTATCTCCGGGGCGAGAATCTGTATCTCTGAAGAATCTGTATCTTCGGGGTGAGAATCTGTATCTCTGAAGAATCTGTATCTCCGGGGCGAGAATCTGTATCTCTGAAGAATCTGTATCTTCGGGTGAGAATCTGTATCTCTGAAGAATCTGTATCTTCGGGGTGAGAATCTGTATCTCCGGGGTGAGAATCTGTATCTCTGAAGAATCTGTATCTTCGGGGTGAGAATCTGTATCTCTGAAGAATCTGTATCTCCGGGCGAGAATCTGTATCTCTGAAGAATCTATATCTTCGGGGTGAGAATCTGTATCTCTGAAGAATCTGTATCCTCGGGTGAGAATCTGTATCTCTAGTCTATGATGAGGAGTTTCATGCAGACGGATGCAAGGTAAACTTTATGCAAATGATCATGATGAAAGTTGATTATGAAAGTGCCAAACGTGGCTATGATGATGTGCATGTCAAATTACAATCAAAGTGTATGTAGGAAACTTGTCCAAAACAAGAAATCGTTGGAAAATGTGCCAAACGTGGTGGTGTTTGAAGAATTTTGTTTAGTGAAAAGGAAAGTGAAATTATCATCTCCTAACTATACACTTCGGACTTGTAATTTATCTCCTACGAGATGAACATGCCGCCGGTGGGGTATGGTGTATGATGTGAAGGTAAGGGCTTATGTGGGCCTGTGTGGTGTATGAAGTGAAGGTAAGGGCTTATGTGGGCCTGCGGTGTTTGATGTGGTGGTAAGGGCTTATGCCTGTGGTGGGATGGTGGTGCTCAAGCTTTAGGTTTCAATTGGTGTTGGCATGGCAATTGTTGGAACCAACAATTGCCCCCAGTATTTTTCCTTAGGACAATCTGAGCTAGAGTTCATGGCAATTGATCGGAACGATCAATTGCCCCCAGTATTTTCTTTGATTAAACGTGCGAACAAGTCTCATCCTCACAGGGTCGAGGCTTATGCTTTGATGTGGTGCTTCCTATCCTACACTCAACGTGGTTGGTGTTTGCACTCATTTCTCGCTCATGGTCATAACCTCTAGACCATTGAATTCGATATTTGATGGATTTACGCATTTGATCTGTTACTTTCACGTGATTGGACACACAACTATCAAGTCGGAAGTCTTCAGAGCTTATAACGTGGCCATAGGGTGTGATGAAAGACGACGGGATCATGGAGGGATATTTGAGGTATGTGGAGCCTAAATGGGTGACCAAAGCTGCACCTTGTGTCTTCTCTCGGATTCATCTTCTTTGTCTTGAAGTCGTCTAGCTGCTTTGTGTTGACGTTGTTTTCGAGCTTCTGGACTTGGACTTTTGAAGTTGTCTTTTACACCATTTCTCTTCTCTTTGTCATTTGGATTTCTTCGAGGCACTTTGGGTTTGCCTCTTTGTTTTGTCCTTTCTTGACTTCGCCTTCGGGGTTCTTGTGTCTCCCGGTTTTGGGCTTCGAGAGCTGTTTTGATGTGAGCTTTTTGGATCCTGTGTCACTCTGGGACCATTTGCGGATCACTTTGTCATGCTGATAGCGGCGTTGCTTCTTTGGACTGATGAGAACGTTATCTGAGAGTCGGACTCCTCGCGTCCTTTGGTCACCGGGTCGGACATTCATCGTTGGCTGGGTTATTTTGTGGAGTTCATAATATCGAAAAGGGATATATGAAAGGCTCAGCGGGGGTGCCTAGGGTTTAATGACAGGGTTTACAAGCTTTTGGCTATGTGGTGCTGTACCTAGGTGCTTCGTCATTCCTGATAGTTGTGTATCCGTTCTTTGTTACTTTTCGCAGGTCTAAGAGTAAATTTACAAATTATCTCCTTCGGTCGGAGTTATGCCATTTACATTTTCCTTCGTATGTGGTCCCACCGGAGTCGTGTAAAAATGACACGCCCGTTCACTCATGGTTTTTCCGCTCAAGACACTCTCGTGAATTCTCACTCTGAGACTTGTTCACACAATTAAACAAATGAAATAATCGTGGTTGGTCTTTAAACTCAGATTGCCCCCAGTATTAGTCCAGGGTTTATGACAACGATTTGTATGTGGTTTGTTTGGATGCTTAGGGGTGAGCTGTGGCATTTGGTTGGACATGTTCATCCTTTTGGAAACAAAAAGACAAATCATTTTATTCAATTGCCAGAAGATGAACATTAGTTTTGAAAGATGATTTGGTTGAAGGTGCAAAATGAACAAACATTTTTTTCTTGAGATTGTAAATCGAAAAGACAAGACTGAAATTCGAACATCTAAGCCTCATTAAAATGGAAATATCATAAACCCCTTACAAAATAGAAAAGAAAAATTGAGAAAGCAAAATGCAACTAGACACTAGCCTACTCGACAAACTGGAGTCCTTGCTCGATAAGGTCCTCAATCTTGTGCTTCAATGTTCTGCAGTCGTCAGTACTGTGTCCTGGTAGTTGATGAAACTGGCAGAATTGATGGAGATGTTCCCCGGCTTGGGTGATCTCAGGGCTAGGTGTGAGAGGCTGTAGTAGGTCTAGCTCTTGTAGCTTCACGAGTGCTTGACTGAGAGGCCGGCCAATGTCGGTAAACTGTCTCGGTGTAGAGAACCTCTTGGATCGGGGTGAGGCCTTGATGTTCTGCTTTACAGCACTGGGTTTTTGTATGGTGCTCACTTGGTATGAAACTTGAGCTGTTTTGGCCGGTCCTGACTTAAAGGTCTCGATACTCACACCCTGGGCTTTGGGTTGTTCCAGCTTTAGCTCGCCTTTGTGAATCTTTTCTTCCATGATTCTTACCTGTCCCATCAGCATGTCGAAATTAGGGAAGTATGTGCAACTCAGCTCGTTGTTGTATTGTCTCTGCATATTGTCCACAATCATTCGAATCTGTTCTTGCTCATCCATTTTTGTAGGCATAGCAGCGGCCTTCATCCTCCACCGTTTGATGAAGTCGGACATTGATTCACTGTCTCTCTGCCGAGTGCTGGCAAGGTCGGACCTGGTGACTTCGAGATTTTTAGCATACTCGAAATGGTGCAAGAAAGCCCCACAAACCTCCTCATAGGTTTTGGTGTCATCCTCTGAGTCAAATACCAACGTTGAGGTGTTTCATCGAGGTAACGGGCAAAGACCTTGGCCTTTTGCATGTCATTCAACCTGAGGATGGACATCTCCCTATCGAACATCGCCAGATGGACCTGCGGGTCTGAGGAACCCTTGTATAGAGCAGTGTGGGCAACTTCAACTTTGGGGGAGATCAACCTCGGGGTACGATGCCATAGAGGAGTAATCAAAACCAGGGCCGGCTTGCTAGCCTTTTCCATGCGCTCGATCCTTTTCAGAGCCTTCTTGAGTTCTGCAGTTAGTTGGTGATCTGGGGAGGCTTCCCCTACGAATCCTTGCGTACCCTGGGCCCCAATGGAGTTAACTTCGATGTGGTCATGCTCGTTCCTAGAGTCAGCAATCTTTCCTGAAATGTTTTCCTGATGACCAACCTCAAGGGAATTGATTTTGCTTTTCAGCTCTTCGATGATGGTGACATACTTAGCCTCCATGTCATTAGTGGTGGACCTATGTTTCTGTTCCATGGCATCAAAGGCGGCTCTGTACCTCTGCTCTAAGGCTGCAAACTGGGCCTCCATGCTGACTAGGTTTCCTCCCTCTACCATACTTGGGATTCGGGCTTATCTGTTGGAAAACAGAAGTGGATTGAGCTAAAATTCTGGACCGTGAAGAAGTTGTAGGTTAAAACTTGTTTGGGCTAGCGGTAAAGCACACGGGTCAAAATGATTTCTAAACCATGTTCTTGACGTGAATTGGAATTTGGGCAAGTGAAAAGTCTTCCTAGACTAGAATGAACCTTGAAATGGAAAGGCCTGATGGATCTTCATGAATTGCTTTAGGTGGATTTGTTTTTCATGGGCCTAGAACTAAATTGATAATTAAAATTGGGCTGAAAGATAAATCACCTAAATCTAAACTTTTGGGCCGAAGCCCGAACAAATAACTCACACATTCAAATCAAGCAGGGTCTTTGGGCCGCAAACAATAAAGCCGCGATATCGGGTTGGGCTGAGTTGATGTAGGAAAAGTTCCTATCAATCTCTAGACTGGGTAGTGGGCCGATCATACAGGCAAACAGGGCCCACACAAATTCAACATGTCCTCACTTGACGGTTAAATCAATTTGGGTATGGATCGATCCGGAGAGGTGCTTGGGGCTTAGGCCCAGGTCGCCACAAAGGAATAGGGCTTGCACGCTATTCTCTTTGGGCTTCCCCACTTTTTTCACATCACCTGAAGGTGTGCGTCTGCGGCCGGGTCTTTGACTGACCAAACAATGGGCTAGGTAAGGACACTGCCAGGAAGACGCTTGGGGCTAAGGCCCAGGTATTAAGGGGATGTGGTTAGACGACATCCTCCTCTTTTCCCCCGCTTATTCACATCACCTAAAAGGTGTGAGTCCCTGACAGGGGACCCTCAAACGGGTCCCGGGATGAAATCGGTTTAGGTGGACCCTCGCTCTCATATGATGCAAAGGTGCAGAAAATAAAGTGCGCACAAAAGTAAACAAACAAAGTAATAAAGCCATAAATAAACATTTTTCGAGTTAAGCCCTCTTTCTTAAAATTAAGAAAGTTTGTCCCCAGCAGAGTCGCCAGTCTGTGAGCCTCGATTTTAAACCCTATCCTATGTGGATTAAGTTGATTAGGATCTAATCGGGTTTTAGGTCCACTTATAACCTAAGATTAATAACTGTCATATAACAATAATTATTAAAACCTAAGCTAGCTCACTGGAACCTATTATGAGTCGCCACCTAATTTTGACCTAGATTAAATTAGGAAAGGAGAGTTCGGGTTCGGGGGCTTGATATTCGACTTATTTAGGGTTCAATTACTTTCATTACCCTTCCTAGGTCGTTTTTCCTCTACTTGGTTTATTTACGGCTTATTACGAGTCGTCTTAACCTAAGTGCGCGAGCTCCTGTTTTTTTGGTTTTTTTAGCATTTTTTGACAGAAAATTAAAGTGGAAATAAAATTACCTAAACTAGGGTTTCGGAGGCAGAATTAGGTCGAATTTTGTTTCCGTCCGTAGCCACGGACCTAATGTCCGAAACCACGGACCCCAGTTAACCTAATTACACAGAAAAGTCAAATTTAAACAGAAACGAGATTTTGAAAAGTCCGGGGCCACGGACAGGACGTCCGTGGGCCCGGACATGTTTTATAAAACCCTAAATTTTGAAAATAAAATATCCCGCCACCATCCGGGGGCGTCCGGCTTTCGGACAGAGCGTCCGGGACCCCGGACATAGCGTCCGTGGGTGCGGACCGACCTCGGACGGCGGCGTTGAGGCTGTTCCCGGTGGTGTTTTTGGCTCAAAATTTATGGGTACGTAGCCTGAAAGATTCTAAACATGTTAGTGATCAAAAGTTTTCAATTTGACTACGAATTAAGGACGAAACTTATTGAACAAGTTAGTGGACAGAAACGCAAACAAACCTTAATTCAGAAGCAAAAAAAGTTAGTTCGAATAGGAATTTCAACCAGAAGCGTATTGTGATCAGTGGAGTTAAAGAATTCGAATTCTAACCTGTTTTGGCTTCGGGATTTGGTTGTTCCTTCACGTCGGGAAACTTCGAACGTGTCGTTGGTAGCCGATCCGGTTCAACTTTGACCCGAGTTTCTGATTTCTTCTTCCTTGTATGATTAAGGACGGTTTGCTTCTGATTTTGTGGTGTTTTGGGTGCTTGGAAGTTCAATGGGAAAAGAAAGGATGAGTTTTTGGTGATTTTGGGGTGATTTCTGCAGTGTTTCGGTATTGATTTGAGGCTTGGAAGTGTAAAAACGTGGGAAGAAGGTTTGTGGCTGTGTTCTCTGACTTTGGAGGTGTTCTCCTTTTTCCCTAGTTCGTTCTTGGGGGGTCCTTTTATAGAAAGAGCATGGTCAAATTGATAGAGCAAGATCTTTATCTAAAAGACTGATTTTGTGCTCTAAGGGAATCTGATTTTTTAGAATATGTTGCAAGCCGATAAAAATTATGAAAATTTAACTGAAGGTAAAGACTGATTTTTAGGAATTTAGAGTTGGAATCGGATTAGTTTGATAAATAATCGATTAGATAAAAATCGCACAATATGGAGATAATGAACAAGTCATATGAAAATAGAAAACCCCGATAATGTCCTTGAAATCCTGCATTGGTGCATTTTGACCACTTTGCCCTTTGTAACACGTATGCCTTAGAGACCACTCCGGGGGGGGTTGAAATTTTGGGTATAACAGCCGTCCACCAGATATCGGCCTCCCCTTGAAGTAGTACACTGCTCCCATTGACCTTCCTGTCCTCTGGGCAGTTGACCGCGTCGAAAATCTTGTCAAACTCCCGGATCTAGTCTTCAAGTGGAACCGGGTCATCTTCTCCGACAAAAGCGGTCGGCTTCAGGTGCGCGATCCTCTTTGTGTAGTCCTTAGGTGCGTTGTCCCGCTGGGCCTGGCGTTGGACAATCTGCCCCCAAGTTCAGCGCGAGCTCCTGAAGCTGCCTCATGGGATCGTTAGCTGCCATATCGGTCCTGCTGCTCCTACTCTGAGTGTTATACGCGAAGTTAAGTCGGTCTGCCAGTCCTATGAGCTTGAGTTCAGGTGGTCTCCTGATTACGACGTAGAGGAATAAAGATCTCCATTTCTATAACCACCTTCGAGCTCATACTACAAGTTTTACCTATCTATACCAGATACACTATCAAGTATACGGTCCAAACCGTCATATACATATGCAGTAACATCCAAATAAACATTTCGTGTACTCAGTATATACCCGTTTACACAGATATATATAACTTATAAAGGAATTTCCATCGATTAGTATAACCTTCTAAATATCACACAGATCATCCAAAGTAACTCCACAATTTCAACACACATACAATACATTATAGATCCCCCAATCGGCTTATCCCCACATTTTTAATCCAGTTAAATCACATTCTTATATTATATCAAAACAAAGCTCTAATACCACCTTGTAACACCCTGGATTTTACCTCAAAATATAGCTTATGGAAATACAAATCTAACGGCGCAAACGAAATTAAGAACGGACTTCAAACGAGTCCTAGAAGTGAAAAATAGTGTTGGTCCGAACTTGTGTCCGGACATTGATGTTCGGACACAAGTCGAGAGTTGAGAAACCAAAAACGACGATGTCCGAACTTGTGTCTGGACTTCAAAGTTCGGACACAAGACGGGTTTCAAAATCCCGGAAATCCTTACGCGCGTGTCCAAACGTTGGTCCGAACTTGCAAGTTCGGACCTAAGTCGAGATTTTCATCTCGGACCCATCCTCGCATGTTGTCCAAAATTAGATGTTCGGACAGAAGTCCGGACACGACTAACCTGCGAAAACATATATAACTCTCGGGGCCTGTCCAAACATGGATGTCCGGACGGACGTTCGGACAGGTCCTTGGGTGCGGTTTAAAGTGAAAAACAGAGACCAAAAGTAAGCCAAAATTTATACAAAACCATAATAAGAACAACACAGAGAAAACACGAATTGAAACAGCACTTGTACCATGAAATACAGCGGAAGACTTTCTTGAAATCCAAGGTGCTACCGCCACATCCAAACCCTTGGATGCTCAGGCTATTAAACCACAAAACATTCCAAAATATCAACTTAACATTGTAAACCCGAAATATGCGGAAGCTCAAACTGTAAACATTATCAAAATGACTAAAACATTATGTTTCGGAAATCCACAGCTCAACTAATGACCCAAAACAATCCCAAACATACTAAACTATGTGACAGCGCGTTCCCCATTTCCCCAAGTCAGCAATTTGTACCTGCTATCAGAAAACAACAATAAAAGCACGATGGGATCGCGCAAATCAGTGAAACTGAGTAAATTCCATCTCATTACGTAAAATACATTTTAGAAATTCCTTTGAGTCTGAAATAACAAAACTTCCAAGCCTGTAATCCAACAAACCATTTCCGTACTTCAATAACCAACAACCAGTGAATCAATTTGGGGAATCTTCAACAGGAATATCCACAGAGCAACCAAACAGTCACAAACGGACTGAAATTCCAAACACCCTCACCCTAAGTCCTTAAGTGTGCACACCCCCTATGAATCATCAGTCCATAGAGTAGATCATAGAGCTTAACTGCAGTCATTTTATGCAGCGCAATAATGTATAAATCAGTGTAAATAATTCATGCTCACGGTGTAGAGAACCAACATGGTGAATCAGGGAGCACCAAGAACCCCAGAGTAATTACAAACCAGTGAAGAACTCCCAAAACAAAACCATTACCAAATCCACAGTGAAGTTTCTTTAAACACAATTTGCGACAGAAACAATCCACAACCAAAACCAACAATGAGCACAGAATTTACCTGATCGCTCCCTCGATTCAGGAAGATCAACCAACAGATTCACCAACAACGTTCGTCGTCGAAGCCGACGTCTAGGTTAGAACAATTCACAATCAGAAGTCATCGAACACAATTGAACAAATTAACACATTAACTATACGACTACTTTACCCGATAGAACTCTAGTTGGCACCAGGAAAGGGTTTTGACCAGAACGCAAGCAGGAACGTGAATTGAGAGGCACACGGAAAAGCTGACGGCCTTCATTCTTCTTCCTGACTCTCCGGGTACAACATGTACCTTGGGCGGCCAGGGATAAACGCTTTCAGAGCCATATGTAGCACCCACCACCTGAAGATGAAGTACCTAACCAGATCCGGGAAACTCGTCACAGTAAGAGGAAGCCAGAAAGTAGCACGGGTATGTGAGGTGCGATCATGGAAGACCTTCCAGGAGAAGAGACGGTCAAGACCGTAGGATCCAAGAAGGAGTTCAAGGGAAAACTCTCCCTCCCCGACGAGATGGCCGAGCGGTACGAGGCTCCTGCTGATCTCCCAAAAGAGGTACCTCTACGAACTGACCCCAATAAATTCTTTAAAATTGGAAATGCCTTTTATAGCGGAGAACAAACCCATCTAACAAGATTCCTGGAAAAAAGAAGGGCCACGTTTGCTTGGAGCACAGAGGAAATGCCCAGAATAGACCCAAGCGTTATCCAGCATAACCTCCACGTGGACCCAGCACACCCGGCGATCCGCCAAAGGAAGATGATAATTGGAGCAGAGAGGGACCAGACCGCCTGGGAAGAAATTCAGAGACTGCTACAGGCAGGTTTCATCAGAGAAGTATCATATCCCAGATGGTTGGCAAATGTGAATATGATAAAGAAGTCTAACGGAAAGTGGAGAATGTGCGTAGATTTCACCGATCTAAACAAGGTATGCCCCAAAGATTTCTATCCATTACCATCGATAGATCGGCTGGTCGTCTCCACGGCCCAGAGTTCCGTTTTAAGTTTCCTGGATGCTTTCTCTGGATGTAATCAGATAAAGATGAATGAAGAGGACTCTGAAAAAACTTCCTTTGTCACTTCAACGGGAACCTTCTGCTACAAGGTAATGCTATTCGGGTTAATGAATGCTGGTGCAACCTTCCAGAGGATGAATGATAAAGTGTTTCGGGAACAACTCTCGAGAAACGTGGAAGCCTATGTGGACGACATAGTCGTAAGAAGCTCGTCTAAAGAATAGCATATGAAAGACTTGGAAGAAACATTCACCACGCTCGACAAGTATCAGATCAAGCCAAACCCAGAAAAATGCATGTTCGGGGTAACGAAGGGGAAGTTCCTTGGTTTCATCGTCGGGCAGCGGGGAATAGAAGTAGATCCAGAAAAGAGCTAACCAGTTCTCAATCTCAGTCCTCCGAGAAGCATCAAAGACGTCCAAGCCCTCAATGGGAGACTCACGGCCCTAAGCAGATTATGTTCGAAGCTGCAAGAAAAGACAATCCCCTTCTTCAACATACTGAGGAAGAACAATAAGTTCTAGTGGGGGAAAGAATGCAAAGAAGCCTTCGAGAAAATCAAAGAAATGCTCCGAGAACTACCCAAACTAGGGGTCCCAGCACCTAGCAAAGACCTATACCTCTACCAATCCGCATCAGAATGGGCGGTAGCAGCAGTCCTGATCATGGAAGATGAAAAGAAAGAGATTCCCATCTATTATACCGGGAAAATCCTAACCCCCAGTAGAGAGACGCTACACCAACATCGAAAAAATCCTCTTCACTCTGGTAGTGGCATCCCGGAAGCTGTGTCCATACTTCCAGTCGCATCGAGTCTTTGTGAGAACCAACTGGCAGCTAAAGCAGATAACAAATAATACAAACGCGTCAGGGCGCATGGTAAGCTGGACAGTCAAACTCACCTAGTACGAAATCCACTTCCTACCGCAAACGATGATCAAAGCGCAGGCCCTAGCGGACTTTATAACAGAACCCAGCTTCGACCAAGAAGAAGGAAAGCCGCTCACTCCCTTCATCATCCAGGTGGACAGGGCCCAGTTCAAGATAGGAGCAGGGGCGGGGATTGTAGTCCAAACCCCTGACGGGCAAGACCTCAACTATGCTTTCCGGTTGTAATTCGAAGTAACAAATAACGAGTCCGAGTCCGAGTACAAAGCTCTCATTCAGGGCCTAGAGGTTGCCATTGCTTTAGGCGCAATGGACCTAGAGATATACTCAGACTCCATGCTGGTCACCCGACAAAACGATAACATATATGAGGTGAAGTAAGAGAAACTCTGGAAGTACTTACTCAGAGTTCAAGAGCTAAAAGCAAGCTTTTCAAGGTGCGAGCTGAAGCACCTCCCCCGAACAAAGAACACCGAGGCGGACACGCTAACAAAGTTAGCAAGCATGGCCGAGAGGATACCGAGCAAGGTGTGGTTAGAAACCAAAACCAATCCAAGCGTCAACGAAGCTCAAGTCCTGACGACCGAACCACTCGTACCTGAGGAATCATGGATGACCCCGATCGTGGAGTACATCCTTGAAGGGAAGTTGCCCCCCGAAGATAAAGAACCTAGGACCGTGAAGAGACGAGCGACATCATTCATCTTCGAAGAAGGGTACCTCTACAAAAGATCGTTTGCAAGACCAGCCCTCAGATGCGTCACGAATGAGGAGGGAAGCGAACTTATAAGGGAGGTACATGAGGGGGTTTGCGGAAACCACCAAGGGGAGAGAGCCACGGCCACAAAATCATGAGACTCGGTTACTACTGGCCAAAGATGCAAGACCACTGCAAGGAGTACATCCGGAAATGCACCAGATACCAAGAACACGGCAGCAGGATACATAATCCCCCGTCCCTGCAAAAGGCCATACTATCTCCAGTACCCTTCACAATATGGGGGCTGGACATCATTGGCCCATTCCCGGAAGCATCTCCCGAGAGGTTCAAGTTTGCATACGTAGCCATTGATTACTTCACGAAGTGGGTTGAGGCAATGCTGACAATATCCATCACAGCCAAGAGATCGCAAGAGTTTGTGTGGAAGCATATTGTGTGTAGGTTTGGATTGCCAAGGACAATAATAACCGACAATGGGACACAGTTCAATTGCGACAACTTCCGGGAATTTTGTGAGCAGTGGAAGATAGAGGTAAGGTTCGTGTCAGTGGCGCATCCCCAGGCAAACAGACAGGTGGAAAACGCAAATGGGCATATCATAAAAGCTCTGAAAAGAAGGTTGGAGACAAAGGGGAGTTGGGCAAAACTGCTACACCAAACCCTATGGTCCTACCAAACGACGGAAAAAGGGCCGACCGGAGAAACGCCTTTTAGATTAACGTATGGCTTGGAGGCAAATGTTCCAGCCGAGATCATGATTCTGTCAATCCGCTGGGAATTCTATGACGAGCGGCTCAACAGTGAAGGAATAAAGGACAGCCTGGACCTGCTCGAAGAAAGAAGAACCGCTGCAGCAGCACAGATGGCTGAAGACAAAAGGAGGGTGGAGAAATACTTTAACCGCAGAGTCAGGGAGCGGAGCCTCGTTCCCGGCAAGTAGGTTCTGAAAGAGGTTAAGCAACCCAAGAAACTCGATCCCCAGTGGAAGGGCCCTTATATTGTCCATCAAAGGGTCGGACGAGCCTCATATCACCTAATGAATGTCGAGGGATACGAGTTGCCTCATTCCGGGCACGCAAAATGCCTCAAGAAATTCTATGTGTAAAAATCGATGTAATGCTTTGCAAACATCAATAAAATGGGAATATTTTTTGGAAAAGATCCATGAGTTGAAAGAAATACCCGGGCTACGTCCCTGCCTTGGAAAGAATACCCGGGCTACGTCCCGACCTTGAAAGTAATACCCGGGCTACATCCCGACCTTGAAAGAAATACCCAGGCTATGTCCCAACGGCTATGAGTGAAATACCCAAGAATGAGAAAAACCCTAAGTCTTGAAATGTTAGAAACCTTAGGAGTCAAGAAAGCACTAAAAGCCCCGAAATTGCAGGGAATGGTTATGGAAATCCCTAGAAAGTATTGTTAAGGATGGAAACTTATCTTAAGACATTAGAATCTATGAGAATTGGTAGAGAACCCTAGAGATCCTTAGAGAACCCAAAAATATGCTTTAAGGTATTTTAGGTGATTTTCCTCTTTAGGGTGTATAGTTTGTAACTTGTAAACTATAGAAATGGTTATTTAGTAAGAGTTACACATGTATAACACTTTAGTACATAATTTACATTAACTTTAGGCAATTATATGCAATTAAACTTTGGAATTATTAATAGGTATTATATGTACAAGTATAAGGCAATTTAGGTACCTTTAACATAAAGAAAAATGACCTTATGATCATGGCTAGGGGTGGCGAAAATCAAGGGATTAAAATACTTCATTTTAGCCCTAAGTTACACTTTGGAGTCAAATTATGAGCAACCAAACAAGGTATTAGTTGGTGGGACCCACAAAATCCTTAAAAGTTACTTTTTCTCTCAGAATAAAAAAGCCTATTCTAGGACCTTCTTGGCCGGTTTCTTAGTGCCACATAACCCCTTAGTTGTCCTAATATGATTGCCTTAGAAGCTAGACCAATTAGAAGTAGAAAAGTGGTGTAAAGTAATAATTAAGTTAAGTTAGAAAAGTAACTTTAAGGGATAAGGGGCAACCAACTTTGGCTGTATATCTAGCCTTATTTTAACCCTCTAACACGTGGGTAATGAGAAAAAAAGGTGAGAACACTTAATTAGCTAAAAAGAGAGCAAAGAGAGAAGAGAAAACTTGAAGGAAAGTGAAGAATTGAAGGAAAGTGACCAAGGTGGTGGGTTCTACTAAAGGAGTTCATGGTCCCTAAATTCCAAGGTGTTAGTGAAGTAAAGTTAAGGGAAAATGGCTAGAGGAAACCCGGTAAATCCTATGTTCAACACTTGTTTGTTGTAAGTGCTGAATTTTGCTCAAAAGGTGTTTTAAGGCCTTAGTGTTCAAACGGTTTCGATTTTTACATAAAAGTTTGATAGGTGATAACTAAGATCTTTTAAGACATTTTGGTGAAGGAATCATTGGGAAATCATTTATATAACTCCGTAAACAAGAAAAATGGCTAAAGATGGTTTTAGGGCTTTTCTGGTAATTTTTCTTGGAAGAAATTGTTATGAAAGTTCTTATTGAGTAGGGAACATATATTTGTGCTTAAAATGGTCAATAAACATTGTTAAGAGCTATCAAAAGCTCGTGGGTAGGCCTTTAGTGCAATATTTGACAAGTTATAAGTGAAATAGGTGATTTAAGGCTTATTTGTGTCTACTGAGACTTTGTGTGTGAAACTGAGTGTATGAACCCATTATTTCATGGGTAAATTACCCTAAGATAATATTATTGAACTTATATAAAGGTGGGGTTCGAAGTCAACTTGGTTTGACCTAAGGTTTGTGTTGTTTCAAGCGTGAAATATGTATGTTAAGTATGAAAATGAGCTTGTTTATTGCTCTTGTGGTGGTGAACGAATGTTACTGATGTTTTGGTGTGTAATTTGGTGTTTGAATATCATTTTAAAGGTGACTAATTTACTTAGAAACTTGTGATGATTATGGAACATGTGATCATGGATACTGGTGAGCCAATTTGGCCGATTACTGATTATTTTCCCACTACCAATGAATTGTGGGCTAAGATTTATGATCTACTCTAGGAGTTCTCTACCCTAGGGGGTGTGCACACTTAAGGACATAAGGTGAGGTGGTATTTGTCCAAGGGACCGAGAGTTTGGAACTCTTTGTCAAAAGATTGGTACCAGAGGATTGATGGAACTATTTTGGTGGAAACTATTATGTATATAATCCATGGTTCAAGGTGGAACTAATGGAACTATAAATTTGGTGGAACAAGTGGAATTATAACTTTGGTGGAATTACTGTGATTATAATTATATCATTGTTCTTGTAATAGGCGGATGGAAAAAGGTAAATTGTGTTTGTATTGATGAGTTAGTTATGGTGATTTTGACGAATCAATTATGGTGGTTCTGGAAGGAATATTGTGTGTATGAGTTGTTGTGTGTTCTTTTATTATATCAAAGGTTTTATTCACTAAAATGAATTTTACAAGTTGAAGTGGGATTTACTTAGTTTCTCTGACTTTGGTTGCAACCCCTTTCAGTGTTTGTATGTGATTTCTGGTTACAGAGTAGTGACAAATGGATGGCACCTCTGTAGAGGGACGATTACAATACTGGTCACTATCTAGCTACTTACTTAGTAAACTCACTAGAATTTAAAGAAGGAGTAGAAGTAGTTGTTGTAACTAAACCTCAGGTGAAAGCCCTTGAATATCAAAAGCTGAGTAGGCAAGCAAGGATGAGGGTTTTACCAGTGGAGTATGTTAGGAAGTTCTTTTAACCTCCTCCATGTGATGTCTAATATGTTAACTCTAACAACTTTTGGGTTTTGGCTTTTGGAAGGTGAAAGTGGTGTAAGATATTTTGGGGAAGATGGAGTAAGTGTGTAAGATAGATGGAGAAGGTGATGTAGTAGTGGAGGAACTTTTGTAAAAGATGGTGTGCCATCTTTGGAAGGACTCTATGTAATATATTGTAAATTATGTTTAATAACTTCCTTAAGTTACTTAATCTTGTAAGTGGTGTAGTAATCAAGTGAGTAGCCTAAGCATCCACTTTAGGTGTGGATGTGGCGGTAACACCCCTGAGATAAGTAGTCTTTCGCTGTGACAGTTAATTGTAATCTAAGTAATGAAAATTGTAGGAAATTAGGGGTGTTACAAGTTGGTATCAGAGCAGAGATTAAAACTTAGGAACTGTTTTAAGATATAACAGTCAAATTAGAACAAAATAAAAAACTCCAAGCTTAAATTTGACAAGCCGAGTGAGGAAGGGGACTCTTGTGTATATAGTTGTATGGATGCTTGCTTGTTTGGATGATTGTTTGAATAATTGTTTGTTTGCTATATGTGATTGATATATTTATAGAATGGAGATCCCTCTGAGAGAGTTGGTGACAGAGGGCAAATTGAAACTTTGAGGGAGTTGACCCTTAGTATGGGTAGAATCTTAGAAAAGCAGGAAGAAAGGGCTGATGTCTCGAAATACTTCTCTCGTAGAATTGCTGCACTGAAGCCTAGCACTTATTCTGGTGAGGAAGATCCTGTAATCCTAGAAGATTGGTTGAGGGAGTTTGACAAAGTGTTTGATATAAGGGATTGCCCTGGAGATAGAAGAGTTGGTGGAGCTGTTTATTATCTTAGGAGTGAAGCAGAACTCTGGTGGACTTCAGAAAAAGAAAGACTGCAAGGGGAACCCAATTTTGGATGGGAAGCCCTTAAGAGTGCTATGAAGAAACGATTTTATCCAGAGCATGTTATACTGCAGAAATATCATGAATTCTCAGAGCTGAAGGAACTGTCTGATGATGTGAAGACTTACCATTCTAAATTTGTGGATTTAGTAAGGTTTGCAGCTAATATGGTGCCTGACGAAGATGCTAAGGTCAAACGCTTCATGGGGGACTAAATTGGAGTCTACAGGAGGCGCTAAGTGTGATACCAGTGACTACCTTACAGGAAGCTTATAGTAAAGCTACTAACTTATACCGGGTGCAACAAAGAAGGAGAGAGGTGCAGACTAAGCAGAAAAGGAGGTTTGAATCTGGAGCTGGTGAAGGAAATAAAGATTAGAAACCTAAGTTTGAAGGGAGGCAGCAAGGAGGTAAAATGTCATGGAATCGATCAAGTTACCATGGGCAGAATTCTTACAAAGTTAATCAAGGTCAGAAAGTTAGGCATTTTTATTATAAATTATGTAACAAAGATCACCCGGGAACAAAATGTTCAGGGGGAAACCGGTGAAGTGTTTTATCTGTGGAGAGTTGGGGCACAGATCCTTTGAGTGTAGCAAGAAGAAATATGGTGGTGGCGGTGGTGGGAATATGAGTGGCAACTGAAACCAGTTTCAGCCACAAGCTAATAACCAAGGTTACTCTAACAAAGCTTACAATTATAATCAAGGGGCAGTTCAAAGATCAAATTTCAATGATAAAGGAAGTAACCAAGGTAGGCCACAACAGAAGAGTGGTGCAGAAAGTCAAGGTGGGAATTACAATAATCAAGGGCGCATTAATGTCATCACTAAGAGTGAAGCTGAGAAAGAGGGAAATGTCATAACAGGTATCGTTCCAGTTTCTAATTTAGAGGCTAAAGTTTTATTTGATTCTGGTGCGTCGTGCTCGTTTATTTCCTCTGCATTTCTAAGGAAAATAGGAGTTACACCTGTGACTGAAGTTGATATTATTGTGACTACACCAACGGGAAAGAAAGTTAAGTGTAGTAAAAAGATTGAGGGACTGAAAATATGTATGGATGGTAATAAGTTTGGGGTAGATGCAGTGGAGTTTGAATTGAAAGATTTTGATTTTATACTAGGAATGGATTGGTTGAGTAAGAATAAAGGGTGTATCGATTGTGAAAAACGAAAGGTGAGTTTGGTGGGAAAAGGAGGGAAAAGAGTATCTTATGCAAGTAAGAGCAAGAATAATGAGGTAAGAGTGGTATCTGCATTAAAGCTGTAGAAAGATATCAAGAAGGGATACCCAGCATTTCTGTGTTATGTGCATGAGGATGATGGTAGCACAACGATCGAGGAGAAGGTGAAACCAAACCTAGGGGATATAACAGTCGTGAGGGAATTCCCAGATGTGTTTCTAGAAGAGATTCCGGGTATGCCTCCAGATCACAAAATATAATTTACCACTGATTTCGTACCAGGCACTGCACCGATTTCTAACATCCTTATAGGTTAGCACCGAATGAGATGAAAAAGTTGAAGGAACAATTAGGAGAATTATTGAGCAAAGGTTACATTCGACCTAGTGCATCACCATGGGGAGCTCTAGTGTTATTTGTTAGAAAGAAAGATGGGAGCTGCAGACTGTATATTGTGAGTAGTTGGAACTGGTGTAATTAAAACAAATGAAAAGAAATTAATACTCAAAATATCCGTCAGGCTGCAAATAAAAACCGGTCGCAGTAGTATAGTAAGACAGAAGCGGCCGGGGTCAAACCGTGGGACTTATAGCGAAATAATATAGTACCTAAGCTTGTCACAAAAAGGGGGGAATTAATTGACTTGTTTTTGTAAAGTAAAACGACAGATAAAATTAACTGAGTTGAAGATAAATTAAACGGAACTCCGGGTTGAGGTTTATATAATCTGATTAATTATGCTATCTCTACCGGTTTATTTATAATTGTTTGGCAAAATTTCTCTTATTATCTTAAGGACTAAATCATAGACTCAAAAGAACTCGTTTACCAGAAAATGCGAGGTCCGATGAAAACTCAAGCAAGCACTAGTAAACGGACGGTTTAGATATGAGAAATTATTTTTGCAACTGAGTACTAACTTATCCGATGAAAACAAGTTTCCTCCAGATTTACGGCTTAATTAACCTATCTGCTTATCATCGATCAGATTTAAACAGATTTTGTAAAGCATTTTAATAAATTCATGAAATTTATTAAAAAGGCGAGAGATAAACTTTAATCGTAACAAATGTATTTATTTTAACCGGTAGAAATATAGATTACATAATTAACCAAACTACAGCTAAATCTTCCCCGGAGTTAATCCTCCTTAGCCTGACATATTAACTGGTAATATGACAGTCAGAGGTTGGACGTAATAATAATGCGAGAGGTGTGGATGGTGAATGGAGAAATGAAGAGAACGAAGAGTGGAGCGTGTACGTAGGATTTTGTATGTGGAATGAGAGATAGTGTTGAGTTCTGGGGATCGAATGTGTGTTTTGGTTGAAGGTGCAGTGTGTTTATATAGAAGATGGAAAGAGGAAGAAGATTGATTGCAGACAGACGCGTGAGGGATTTAAGGCAGGCGCCTGATATTGTTAATGGAGCAGTTCGACATGTCTGTAGGCGCCGTAATGGAAGAAGCAATTGGGGAAGACAGTGGGCGAAGAAAACGGTCGCGTTAATTTCTGGATCTGCGTTGTATTTACACGCGTCCTTGTTTCTGTCCGTCCATTTATCCACGGACATACTCTTCTTGTCCGCCCTTTTTAACCCGGACATGCCACGGTCTTCATTGCATCCGGGTTTGTGTCCGCCCTTCCTTCCACGGACAGCCCTGCGTCCACCTCTTTGTCCGGCTCTATTTCCCCGGACAACATGCTTCGTCCGCCCCTGTCCGTGCTTTTTTCCGCAGACAAGACACGCTCCTTGTGTCCGGCTTTGTTTAGGCGGACAAGACACGGACAGCATCTCACGTCCGGCCTCAGTTATGCGGACGCAACACGGACGCTCCAAGCTCTATCCGCCCTTTGTAATGCGGACAAGACACGGACACAGGTCCCTTGCCTCGGTTTCTTTGACGAACTTTGACCAGCTCTAGATTCTTCGTTTGGACTCCGTTTTTCGAGCCGTTTGCGTCTATGCGTTCGTCTCTTTGTCTACTTTGCTCCCAGCTTGGTTTTCCTCATGTTTAACCAATAAATTTGTGAGATAACAATAAAACAAACTAGAGGAAAACTAACCAAAGTGGAGAAATGAGCAAGAAAAGTGCTAATATAATATGTGAAATACACCTATAAAACATGCTCATTTGGACACTTATCACACCCCCACACTTATCTTTTTGCTTGTCCTCAAGAAAAACCATGTACCCAAGTAAGTAGGGAATGCTCAATATTAACAAATATTATTATGAAGGCTAGGATAAAGAGGTGAACAGTACATGATCTTTAAATTTTTTCGAGGAGTGTGAAAAATCAACTGCTGGTGGCATAGGTGTGCTCAGGGTAAAATTAAAATATAGAGTTTCGGGGTATGATCCGGAGTACTTCAATGCTTCTCAGTTAAGGTGACTTTGAGAACTTTTACCACGGCCAACTTCTCTCAAGAATGGGCATTGAGGAGAAAACAAAAGGAAAAATAGATTCATGCATTTGTTTCACTTTTGCATAAGAGATGAGAAGATAATATTTAAGCATCAAGCTTTTGTATTTAAGAACACTCAACTCTCTTTGTTGGTTACCAATGGTGTCTCGCAAGTCCCTTATTTATTTATTTTTTTGTATTCTTTTAACAGAGAAGCACCCCTTAGCAATCCCTAAGAGAGAAGACAGAAAGAACCCCTGAGCAATAAAAATCAACCATTGCAGATCATTTGGTCACACCGCATAAAAATGCTCCTCAAAAGTAATTAAATGAAAATTTTTAAATTTGTACCATTTATCCCACAATTCATAATAGTATTTATTCATAAAGAGAACAACCCACATATAAAGGGTTCATGATATTGAATTTTGGACAACCGCAAGATAAGCAGAGAGATTTAAACATTTTAAGCACAAAATGTCTCCGAAAAGGGCTCTCCCCCACACTTAAGCCGAAGCAATGCCCTCATTGTGTAGATGGAATTAAATTAATAGGGCACAACAAAAGGGAAAGAGTGTACTCCCCAAATTTCGTAGAGTGTGTAGAGCTCCCCCACACTTGAGTGCAGCTGTGGAATGTCATGAAATGTACCTGTAAAGAATATTCTACACAGCCAGAAGTACTCAAGTAAAACCTGCATTTTATTATAACATATAAAATGGAAATATAGTACAAAAGAGAAATCAAAATAAAATAAAAGGAAAGGCAAAAGATAGATAGTGGGTTGCCTCCCACCAAGCTGCCCGGGTTTAACGTCTCTAGCTAGACGCATTTGACCAAGCTTAGGTTGGAGAAGAGTTTGAGGGCGAGGTATCCGAACAGCTGGCGTTAGGAAGTTTGCACACTTTCTTAAACTTATGACGTAGAGGTGTCATCTTCTGTTCCTTTGGGCTGGAGGCTTCCTCGTATTCCTGCACAAAAGAAAGTGCTAACAGAGCACTATTATTTTCAAGAATACCAGCATACCTTTTTAGACGGGATCCATTGACTTTGAAGCATTCTCCTTTCTTATTTTGGAGTTCGTAAACACCAAAAGGAGTAGTTCCAACTACTTGGAATGGGCCAGTCCAGTGAGATTTGAGTTTTCCAGGAAATATTTTCAATCTGGAATTATAAAGCAGCACCCAGTCGCCAACCGTAAAGTCGCGTTTGTGGATCATTTGGTCATGGTGTTCTTGGTGCGCTCCTTGTATATTGTCGCACTGTGGTATGCCTGATCTCTTAACTCCTCGAGTTCAGAAAGTTGAAGCTTACGCTTTTCTCTTGCGGCTTCTACATCGAAGTTTAGGGCCTTGAGTGCCCAATATGCCTTATGTTCCAGCTCTACAGGCAGGTGGCATGACATAGACAAGCTTAAAAGGAGACATCCCGATGGGAGTCTTGAATGCGGTGAGGTAAGCCCAAAGCATCATCTAACTTTAATGCCCAATCCTTTCGTGATGAGTTAACCGTTTTCTGGAGAATCCATTTTAACTCACGGTTCGAAACTTCTGCTTGGCCGTTTGTCTGGGGGTGATAAGGTAGAGCTACCTTGTGACGTACCCCATATTTACCCATAAGCGCTTCAAAAACGGTTGCAGAAGTGGGATCCTCCGTTACTGATAATAATTCTAGGCACGCCAAAACGGGTAAAGATGTGCTTTTTAAGGAATTTGGTTACGGTCTTTGAATCATCATGATGACAGGGTATGGCTTTTACCCATTTTGACACGTAATCCACTGCCACTAAAACATATTGGTGGCCCTGTGAGGAAGGGAAAGGTCCCATAAAATCAATGCCCCAACAATCAAAGAGTTATACTTCTAGTATTCCCTGTTGTGGCATTTCATGTCTCCTAGATGTGTTACCCATTCTCTGACAATTATCACATTGGGTGCAGAATTGGTAAACATCCTTGTGAAGAGTCGGCCAATAAAATCCTGAGGCCAGGATCTTGGCAGCGGTCCTTGTGGGTCCATGGTGACCACCGGCTTCCCGTGAGTGACAAAAATGTATGACGCTGTGAACCTCATCTTCAGGGAGACACCGGCGAATCAACCCATCCGCACAGACTCGGAACAAATATGGATCTTCCCAGAAATAATGTATTGAATCAGAAAGAAATTTCTTCTTCTGGGAGTAAGATAGATCATATGGTATTGTTCCAGAGACTAGATAATTGGACAGGTCCGCATACCATGGCTCTTATACCTTGGTGATAGAAAAGGCAGTCTCATCGGGGAAGAATTCGTTAATAGGCACACTATCCGTAGGAGTTACTAACCGGGAGAGATGGTCAGCGACGACATTTAATTTTCCGCTCTTGTCTTTGACTTCTATGTCAAACTCCTGCAGTAGAAGAATCCAGCGCAACAAGCGAGGCTTGGCTTCTTGTTTTGCAAATAGGTATTTGAGAGCAGAGTGGTCTGTGTGCACTATGACTTTGCTTCCCCATAAGTACGACCTGAACTTATCAAGGGAGAATACTATAGCCAGAAGCTCTTTTTCAGTGGTAGTATAGTTCTTCTGGGCATCGTTTAGTGTCTTGCTGGCATAAGCAATCACTCTCAAAATCTTCTCTTTTTTCTGGCATAGAGCTGCCCCCACTGCATAGTCACTTGCATCGCACATGATCTCAAACGGGAGAGACCAGTCGGGTGATATGACAACAGGTGTAGATACCAATTTTTGTTTTATTGTATTGAAAGCAGCTAAACAATTATCATCAAAATGAAACGGGGCATCTTTCAGTAGCAGGTCGGTCAATGGTTTAGTGATTTTTGAGAAGTCTTGTATAAACCGTCGATAGAATCCTACATGCCCGAGAAACGCTCGAATATCTTTAACAGAAGTTGGTGCCGGTAATTTCTCTATAACCTCTACCTTGGCCTTATCAACCTCTATTCCTTCAGTCGATACTTTATGTCCAAGGACAATCCCGTCCTTGACCTTAAAGTGACATTTTTCCCAGTTTAAAACGAGATTTGTATCCTCACACCGTCCTAGGATCAAATCAAGTTGTGCTAAGCATTTATCAAAACTAGAGCCATAGACAGAGAAGTCATCCATAAATACCTCTATGCTCTGTTCGATGAAATCAGCGAATATAGCTTGCATGCATCGCTGGAAGGTAGCAGGGGCATTACATAGTCCGAAGGGCATTCGTCTGTACACAAAGGTGCCGTATGGACAAGTGAAAGTGGTCTTGTCCTGGTCCTCTGGTGAGATTGGTATTTGGAAGTACCCTGAGAATCCATCTAAAAAGCAGTAGTACTCTTGCCCTGCTAGTCTCTCTAACATCTGATCAATAAAGGGGAGAGGGAAGTGATCTTTCCTGGTTGCCAAATTTAAGCGCCTATAGTCGATACACATGCGCCAACCAGTGATTTTTCTTTGAGGGACAGCCTCTCCCTTATCATTCACAACAGCCTCGATGCCCCCCTTCTTCGGGACAACTTGTACAGGACTTACCCATGGACTGTCAGAGATAGGATAAATGATGTTCGCGTCTAAGAGTTTCAGAACCTCCTTTTTAACTACCTCCTTTAGGTTAGGGTTTAGCCGACGTTGGGGTTGCCTGACAGTTTTGTAATTGTCCTCCATGTAGATGTGATGCGTGCAGTAGGAGGGATCAATTCCTTTGATGTCAGCGAGAGTCCACCCGATTGCCGTCTTATGCTTCTTTAGCATCAGAAGAAATTGCTGCCAAAAGTGAGCTAGAAATCTCTAGTCTCGGTCTGAAATGATAGTCTCGGGCACCCCATGATATCTTACCACGTTCTTGATGTAGGCATCCACCAGTTGACTCATAGACCATGTCTTCTTCATGGGTATGAACCGCGCAGTCTTAGTGAGTCGGTCCACAATCACCCAAATCTGATCGACTCCTCCTCTCGCCGGTGGTAAACCCATCACAAAGTCCATGGAAATGGAGTCCCACTTCCACCTCGGGACATCCAACGGCTGTAGCAACCCTCCCATCCTCTTATGCTCGAATTTGACCTTCTGGCAGGTAAGACACTTCGACACGAATTCTGCCACTTCCCTCTTCATCTTTGGCCACCAGAACAATTTCTTCAGGTCCTTGTACAATTTATCCACACCAGGATGAACTGAATAGGGAGTGTTATGGGCCTCCTTCATCAGCTTGTCCTTTACTTCTGCACACTCCTGAGGCACACACCATCGGCCTCTAAATCTTAGGCTGTCGTCGCTGTAGATTTCGAACCCCTCAGCTTTCCCCTTCTTCATCTTCTTCTTGATACGCTCTAGCTTCACGTCACCAGGCTGGCCATTGAGGATCTCCCCATAGATGTCGAAAGAGACACTCATGTGGTACAGCTTCACCTCGTGCACTACTCCTCCGATTCCATCACCTCCAAATTCAACCTCTGAAACTCACGAGCTAGCTCATCAGGAAGGACCCACATTGCATTTACTAAGTGGCTCCTCTTTCTGCTCAGGGTGTCTGCTACTAGATTGGATTTCCCCTCATGGTATATCTCTAGGTCATAGTCTTTGATCAGTTCTAACCACCTCCTCTGCCTCATATTGAGCTCCTTCTGCGTGAAGATGTACTTAAGGCTTTTGTGGTCGGTGTAGATCTTGCAAGAAACACCGTACAAGTAGTGCCTCCAAATCTTGAGGGCAAATACCACTGCTGCCAGTTCCAGATCGTGCGTCGGATATCGCGTCTCATACTCCTTCAGCTGCCTCGACGCATAGACAATCACCTTCCCTGTGAGCCTCGATTTTTAAACCCAATTCTAGGTTGATTCGAGTTGATTAGGATCTAACCGGGTTTTAGGTCCACTTATAACCTAAGATTAATAACTATGTCATATAACAATAACTATTAAAACCTAAGCTAGCTCACTGGAACCTATTATGAGTCACCACCTAATTTTAACCTAGAGTAAATTAGGAAAGGTAGAGTTTGGGTTCGGGGGTTTGGTATTCGACTTAATTAGGGTTCAATTACTTTCATTACCCCTAGAAGTCATTTTTCCTCTCTAGTTCAATTACGGCTTATTACGAGTCGTTTTTAACCTAAGTGCGCGCTTCTGATTTTTTTGCATTTTTAACATTTTTTGACAGAAAATTAAAGTGAAATCTAAAAATACCTAAACTAGGGTTTCGAAGGTAGAATTAGGTCAAATTTTAATTTTGTCCGTGGCCACGGACCCAATGTCCGAGACTACGGACCCCAATTGAATTAAATGATTATGAAAACAGAACTAAAATAAAAACGCAAACTTGAAAAGTCCGGGGTCACTGACAGGGTGTTCGTGGGCCCGGACATGTATTGACAAAACCCTAAAATTTGAAAAATTGAAAAATATGAAATCCCGCCACCGTCAGTGGGTGTCTGTGGTCTCGGACAACCCGTCTGTGGTCCCGGACCATGCGTCCGAGGTCACGGACCACCCACGGACAGTGGGTTTTTGATGGTTCCCGACCGTGTTTTGAGCTCAAATTTTATGGGTGTGTAGCCTGAAAGATGTACAAGAGGTTAGTGCATAAAAGTCTTCAATTTAAAATTGAATTCAATGTGAAACTTAACGAACAAGTAATTGGACAGAAGCTTAAACAAACAGCAGTACAGAAGCCGAAAAGGGTCGGTTTGAGCCCAATATTTAACAGAAGACCAATGAGATCGTAGTGAACCAAAAGAAGGAGGTTCCAACCTGTTTTACCTTCTGTGTCAATGAGATTCTTCACGTCGGGAATCTTTCGGTGCTCCGTTGAAGCCGTTCCCGAATTGTACTCGAACTGAGCTTCTGACCTTTGAGAATTGGTGATGTTCTTCACATTTTGGTGGTGGTTTGAAGGTGTTTTGATGATTGTGGATGTGATGGGAATTGAAAAACGTGTTTCGGTGTTGATTTTGGTGGGATTTCGATATTGTTTCGGTGCTTGAAGGTGCAAAAACGTGGGAGGCTGGCTATGGAGAAGAGTTTTGACTGCCTAGGGTTCTAAGAGCTTGAGAGATTCTAATTTTATCAAAAGACCTATCCCTTTATATAGACTTTCTTAAAGATAAAGAAAATCTAGTAAAAGTAAGATTTTTTGGCATTTTAATTAAATGACTTCCCAAAGGAATTTCGCTATGAAATTTTAACCACGTGTCAAGGATGGAAATTATGATTTTTCTGAAGTAGAATCGAATTTTTTAAATGTTGGAATATTTTTAAATTCACTTTCTCGTCAGATTCAATCGGAAATTGCTAGAAAATTATTGGAAATTTGAAAAATCAAAATTCCAACGCCATTATGCTTAAAATGTCATCCTCTATCATGGTTTAAAATTTAAAAACATTTCAAGCTGATTTGGGTATCTTTTGGAGGAGAGAGAAAGCCTATAGGAGGTCTCAGGAGCCTTAAAAATTACGAAAACGCCCCTAACAATGACGAAACTACTCCCATGCCCCGGAATGCGCCGATCGGGCCGGAATCTCTCATTACTTGATTGAAATGGCTCTCACAATACCAAAACCTCATAGACCCTAACCAGGGGGGTCAAAATTTTATCTTTTGGAGGAGAGAGAAAGCCTATAGGAGGTCTCGGGAGCCTTAAAAATTATGAAAACGCCCCTGACACTGACGAAACTGCTCCCAATGCCCCGGAATGCGCCGATCGAGCCGGAATCTCTCATTACTTGATTGAAATGCCCCTCACAATACCAAAACCTCATAGACCCTAACTAGGGGGGTCAAATTTTTGGGTATAACATTCCCCTTCTGCATCAACACATCCCAAACCATACTTGGAAGCGTCACTGAATACCTCGAAGCCCTCAGTCCCTGACGGTAGTGTTAGCACTGGGGCCGTGGTTAACATTCCCTTCAGTTCTTGAAATGCTGCTTCACACTCGTCGCTCCACTGGAATTCGACCACCTTCTTCATCAGGTTAGTGAGAGGCCTGGCGATCTTCGAGAAGTCCTTCACGAACCTCCTATAGTATCCTGCCAAACCCAGGAAACTACGCACCTCAGTCAGGTTGCCCGGTCTCGGCCACTCTTTCACTACTTGGATCTTGGCTGGGTTTATTGCTATCCCCTCCTTCGTAACGATGTGGCCCAAGAACGCCACTCGATCCAGCCAAAAGTCAAACTTAGACAATTTGGCATACAACTGTTGTTCCCTCAGGATTTGCAGAACTAATCTCAGGTGCTCCTCATGCTCTGCTTCATCCTTGGAGTAGATGAGGATATCATCTATAAATACCACCACAAACCGGTCTAGATAGGGATTGAAGATCCGGTTCATGAGGTCCATGAATACGGCTGAGGTGTTCGTCAATCCGAAAGGCATTACCAGGAATTCAAAATGCCCGTATCGGGTCCGGAAAGCAGTCTTCAGGATGTCCTTCTCTGTAACTCGAAGCTGATGGTATCCCGATCTTAAATCTATTTTGGAGAAAACTCCTGCACCCTGGAGTTGGTCAAAGAGGTCATCAATTCTGGGTAATGGGTACCGGTTCTTCACCGTGATCTGGTTCAACTCCCGGTAATCTATGCACAGCCTCATACTCCATCCTTCTTCTTTACAAACAGGACAGGAGCTCCCCACGGCGATACGCTCGGCCGGATTTACCCTTTCTCTAAGAGGTCCTCCAACTGAACCTTCAATTCCTTCAGCTTTGACGGCGCCATACGGTATGGAGCTTTAGAGATTAGCGTTGCTCCTAGCACTAGATCGACGCTGAACTCTACTTCCCTGTCTAGCGGCATGCCTGGGATCTCTTCAGGAAAAATGTCCGAAAATTCATTCACCACTCGGATCTCTTCTAGTTTGCTTGGCTCCCGGCTCAGATCCTGGATGTGGCAAAGGTACGCTTGCTGTCCCTTCCTCACCTGAGAGAGGATCGACATAGCTGAGACGATCTTCACCCCAGGCCTCTTCTTTACGTTCTGGTAGGACACTTTCTGCCCTGACGGTCCCTTCAGGGTAATCTTCTGTTCTCCACAGTCAATTTTCCCTTTATATTTACTCAGCCAGTCCATCCCCAAGATGATGTCAAAGTCGGGGAGGACGAACTGGATGAGATCAATTACAAAGGTTTCTCCTCTTATGTCTATCCCCACATCTTTCAATACATTATTACAAGGGATAACTCACCCTGAGGGTATAGATACTGCTATGGTAGAAGTTTTACTAGCTACTATCCCCAATTTCTTAACAAAATTCTCAACAATAAAGGAATACGAAGCCCCAGTATCAAACAAAATACTAGCAGGGGTACCACAAACAGAAAAGGTACCTGCTAGCACGTCCGCTTCAGCCTCGGCCTCAGCTCAGCTCATGACATTAATCTTCCCAGGAGTCCTGTGGTTGTCTCGGTTCTCTCCTTGGCCCTAGTTGCCTCCATTTCCACCCCCGCCATTACCACGCTGAGGAGCATCCCCGCACTGGTTCTGACCCTGGTACTGCTCTCTGCCTCTAGACTGGGAGTCTGCCTGTCTGTAGGTCCGATCAACGCCACCTCCTCTCCTCTGATTATCCCCGGGAGGGTTCTTGAAGCACTCAAATACCTTGTGGCCCTTCTTGCCACACCGGAAGCACGTGACAAAATTCCCATCACAGTCTTTTCCTGGGTGGTCCTTACGACACCTATTAGAATGGAAGTGCCTCTCTGGCCCGTGCTCCGCCTTCTGGGCCTGATTCTGGGGTCGGTCACCCCACCTCTGGGTCTGTCTTTGGTTCCCCTCAAACCTTTGCCTCTCATCAGGATGGGGTCTCCATCTCTTCTCCTGGTTCGACCTCTGGGGTCTATCATCACGTCCCCGAGAGTCCTCCCCATCCTCTGCCTTCCGCTTCTGGCCCGCTTGAACCTCCCTTCTCTTCTGTTGTACTCTGTAGAGATTGGCAGCCTTCCCATACGCGTCCTGGAGAGTCGGGATGGTCAAGACACTCAGGGCCTCCTAGAGACTCCAGTTGAGCCCCCAAAAACCGTTGCACCTTCGAGGCTTCGTCAGGAACCATGGTAGGTGCGAATCTTGCCAGCTCTAGGAATTTTGAGTGGTAATCTTTCACACTCTTGGACAGTTGCTTCAACTCAGAAAACTCCAGATACTTCTGCATGCGCACATGCTCGGGTAGAAACGCCTCCTCATAGCTTGCTTCAGCACCTCTCATCCAAAATTGGGCTCAGCTCGCAGCACATCCCGGTTGGCCGTTGTGAGCCTCGATTTTAAACCCTATCCTATGTGGATTAAGTTGATTAGGATCTAATCGGGTTTTAGGTCCACTTATAACCTAAGATTAATAACTATGTCATATAACAATAATTATTAAAACCTAAGCTAGCTCACTGGAACCTATTATGAGTCGCCACCTAATTTTGACCTAGATTAAATTAGGAAAGGAGAGTTCGGGTTCGGGGGCTTGATATTCGACTTATTTAGGGTTCAATTACTTTCATTACCCTTCCTAGGTCGTTTTTCCTCTACTTGGTTTATTTACGGCTTATTACGAGTCGTCTTAACCTAAGTGCGCGAGCTCCTGTTTTTTTGTTTTTTAGCATTTTTTGACAGAAAATTAAAGTGGAAATTAAAATTACCTAAACTAGGGTTTCGGAGGCAGAATTAGGTCGAATTTTGTTTCCGTCCGTAGCCACGGACCTAATGTCCGAAACCACGGACCCCAGTTAACCTAATTACACAGAAAAGTCAAATTTAAACAGAAACGAGATTTTGAAAAGTCCGGGGCCACGGACAGGACGTCCGTGGGCCCGGACATGTTTTATAAAACCCTAAATTTTGAAAATAAAAATATCCCGCCACCATCCGGGGGCGTCCGGCTTTCGGACAGAGCGTCCGGGACCCCGGACATAGCGTCCGTGGGTGCGGACCGACCTCGGACGGCGGCGTTGAGGCTGTTCCCGGCGGTGTTTTTGGCTCAAAATTTATGGGTACGTAGCCTGAAAGATTCTAAACATGTTAGTGATCAAAAGTTTTCAATTTGACTACGAATTAAGGACGAAACTTATTGAACAAGTTAGTGGACAGAAACGCAAACAAACCTTAATTCAGAAGCAAAGAAAAGTTAGTTCGAATAGGAATTTCAACCAGAAGCGTATTGTGATCAGTGGAGTTAAAGAATTCGAATTCTAACCTGTTTTGGCTTCGGGATTTGGTTGTTCCTTCACGTCGGGAAACTTCGAACGCGTCGTTGGTAGCCGATCCGGTTCAACTTTGACCCGAGTTTCTGATTTCTTCTTCCTTGTATGATTAAGGACGGTTTGCTTCTGATTTTGTGGTGTTTTGGGTGCTTGGAAGTTCAATGGAAAAGAAAGGATGAGTTTTTGGTGATTTTGGGGTGATTTCTGCAGTGTTTCGGTATTGATTTGAGGCTTGGAAGTGTAAAAACGTGGGAAGAAGGTTTGTGGCTGTGTTCTCTGACTTTGGAGGTGTTCTCCTTTTTCCCTAGTTCGTTCTTGGGGGGTCCTTTTATAGAAAGAGCATGGTCAAATTGATAGAGCAAGATCTTTATCTAAAAGACTGATTTTGTGCTCTAAGGGAATCTGATTTTTTAGAATATGTTGCAAGCCGATAAAAATTATGAAAATTTAACTGAAGGTAAGAATGATTTTTAGGAATTTTGAGAGTTGGAATCGGATTAGTTTGATAAATAATCGATTAGATAAAAATCGCACAATATGGAATCTCCCATAATTCATAACTAATTATTGGAAAGTCGAAATAACTAAATTCCAACGGCATTAGTCTCTAAAAATCATTCTATCTTGTGTTAAAATTGCATGACATTTTGTTTTGATTTCGGTATTTTCCGGAGGAGAGAGAAAATTGCAAAAATGATTGAATTTCTCTTTTAAATTTTGGGATAAGGTTCCAAATAAAATAATTTCAGGTTTATGACTGTATGTAGTCATGCTAACCATGTGACAATTTTATTTTAATTTTGGAAACCTTTTATTATTTCTATTTTGAGGTTATTTCATGTGTTAATTAAAGAAATTAGCTTATAATATGAATTAAAAGCTAAATTTCCAGAATAAATATTATCATAAAATCATGAAATACCTTTCATAATGACTATGATATTTGGAAGTGTTTGGAGATAATGAACAAGTCATATGAAAATAGAAAACCCCGATAATGTCCTTGGAAAATCCTGCATTGGTGCATTTTGACCACTTTGCCCTTTGTAACATGTATGCCTTAGAGACCACTCCGGGGGGTTGAAATTTTGGGTATAACAGATTGCCCCCCGTCAACTAGGCTTTGTAATGAAGATGAAAAGACTAGTTGATGCCTGAGTGATACCCCAAAATTTTGGATCTTAAAAGGCCCTATATGCAGATTGTGTCGAGCTATTCTAAGGCGCCGACTACCTATGAGTGAGAATGAGAAGATGTCAAGCGATTCTAAGGCGTTGACTACCTATAAGATGAAGTAATGTCAAGCGATTCTAAGGCGTTGACTACCTAAACGATGAAAATGATGTCAAGCTATTCTAAGGCGTTGACTACCCATAATGAGTGAAATGTGCTTAATGTGATGATGAATTGTATGACCTAGGTGCATCTAGGGACCGGAACCTATTCCGAAGTGTGTGTAAAAGGTTAAGGACTGAGAGTGCCAAACGTGGCAGGTGCTAAGGAAGTGGGTAAGACTTATGACAAGCTTGAGGGTGAGTTCTTCTACTCAGGTGAGAATTTGTATCTGTGAAGAATCTGCATCTTCGTGGTGAGAATCTGTATCTGAATCTACGGGTGAGAATCTGTATCTGAATCTACGGGCGAGAATCTGTATCCCTGAAGAGTCTGTATCTATGGATGAGAATCTGTATCTCTGAAGAATCTGTATCTTCGTGGTGAGAATCTGTATCTCTGAAGAATCTGTATCTCCGGGGCGAGAATCTGTATCTCTGAAGAATCTGTATCTTCGGGGTGAGAATCTGTATCTCTGAAGAATCTGTATCTCCGGGGCGAGAATCTGTATCTCTGAAGAATCTGTATCTTCGGGGTGAGAATCTGTATCTCTGAAGAATCTGTATCTCGGGGTGAGAATCTGTATCTCTGAAGAATCTGTATCTCCGGGGTGAGAATCTGTATCTCTGAAGAATCTGTATCTTCGGGGTGAGAATCTGTATCTCTGAAGAATCTGTATCCTCGGGGTGAGAATCTGTATCTCTAGTCTATGATGAGGAGTTTCATGCAGACGGATGCAAGGTAAACTTTATGCAAATGATCATGATGAAAGTTGATTATGAAAGTGCCAAACGTGGCTATGATGATGTGCATGTCAAATTACAATCAAAGTGTATGTAGGAAACTTGTCCAAAACAAGAAATCGTTGGAAAATGTGCCAAACGTGGTGGTGTTTGAAGAAAATTTGTTTAGTGAAAAGGAAAGTGAAATTATCATCTCCTAACTATACACTTCGGACTTGTAATTTATCTCCTACGAGATGAACATGCCGCCGGTGGGGTATGGTGTATGATGTGAAGGTAAGGGCTTATGTGGGCCTGTGTGGTGTATGAAGTGAAGGTAAGGGCTTATGTGGGCCTGCGGTGTTTGATGTGGTGGTAAGGGCTTATGCCTGTGGTGGGATGGTGGTGCTCAAGCTTTAGGTTTCAATTGGTGTTGGCATGGCAATTGTTGGAACCAACAATTGCCCCCAGTATTTTTCCTTAGGACAATCTGAGCTAGAGTTCATGGCAATTGATCGGAACGATCAATTGCCCCCAGTATTTTCTTTGATTAAACGTGCGAACAAGTCTCATCCTCACAGGGTCGAGGCTTATGCTTTGATGTGGTGCTTCCTATCCTACACTCAACGTGGTTGGTGTTTGCACTCATTTCTCGCTCATGGTCATAACCTCTAGACCATTGAATTCGATATTTGATGGATTTACGCATTTGATCTGTTACTTTCACGTGATTGGACACACAACTATCAAGTCGGAAGTCTTCAGAGCTTATAACGTGGCCATAGGGTGTGATGAAAGACGACGGGATCATGGAGGGATATTTGAGGTATGTGGAGCCTAAATGGGTGACCAAAGCTGCACCTTGTGTCTTCTCTCGGATTCATCTTCTTTGTCTTGAAGTCGTCTAGCTGCTTTGTGTTGACGTTGTTTTCGAGCTTCTGGACTTGGACTTTTGAAGTTGTCTTTTACACCATTTCTCTTCTCTTTGTCATTTGGATTTCTTCGAGGCACTTTGGGTTTGCCTCTTTGTTTTGTCCTTTCTTGACTTCGCCTTCGGGGTTCTTGTGTCTCCCGGTTTTGGGCTTCGAGAGCTTTTGATGTGAGCTTTTTGGATCCTGTGTCACTCTGGGACCATTTGCGGATCACTTTGTCATGCTGATAGCGGCGTTGCTTCTTTGGACTGATGAGAACGTTATCTGAGAGTCGGACTCCTCGCGTCCTTTGGTCACCGGGTCGGACATTCATCGTTGGCTGGGTTATTTTGTGGAGTTCATAATATCGAAAAGGGATATATGAAAGGCTCAGCGGGGGTGCCTAGGGTTTAATGACAGGGTTTACAAGCTTTTGGCTATGTGGTGCTGTACCTAGGTGCTTCGTCATTCCTGATAGTTGTGTATCCGTTCTTTGTTACTTTTCGCAGGTCTAAGAGTAAATTTACAAATTATCTCCTTCGGTCGGAGTTATGCCATTTACATTTTCCTTCGTATGTGGTCCCACCGGAGTCGTGTAAAAATGACACGCCCGTTCACTCATGGTTTTTCCGCTCAAGACCTCTCGTGAATTCTCACTCTGAGACTTGTTCACACAATTAAACAAACGAAATAATCGTGGTTGGTCTTTAAACTCAGATTGCCCCCAGTATTAGTCCAGGGTTTATGACAACGATTTGTATGTGGTTTGTTTGGATGCTTAGGGGTGAGCTGTGGCATTTGGTTGGACATGTTCATCCTTTTGGAAACAAAAAGACAAATCATTTTATTCAATTGCCAGAAGATGAACATTAGTTTTGAAAGATGATTTGGTTGAAGGTGCAAAATGAACAAACATTTTTTCTTGAGATTGTAAATCGAAAAGACAAGAGACTAAAATTCGAACATCTAAGCCTCATTAAAATGGAAATATCATAAACCCCTTACAAAATAGAAAAGAAAAATTGAGAAAGCAAAATGCAACTAGACACTAGCCTACTCGACAAACTGGAGTCCTTGCTCGATAAGGTCCTCAATCTTGTGCTTCAATGTTCTGCAGTCGTCAGTACTGTGTCCTGGTAGTTGATGAAACTGGCAGAATTGATGGAGATGTTCCCCGGCTTGGGTGATCCAGGGCTAGGTGTGAGAGGCTGTAGTAGGTCTAGCTCTTGTAGCTTCACGAGTGCTTGACTGAGAGGCCGGCCAATGTCGGTAAACTGTCTCGGTGTAGAGAACCTCTTGGATCGGGGTGAGGCCTTGATGTTCTGCTTTACAGCACTGGGTTTTTGTATGGTGCTCACTTGGTATGAAACTTGAGCTGTTTTGGCCGGTCCTGACTTAAAGGTCTCGATACTCACACCCTGGGCTTTGGGTTGTTCAGCTTTAGCTCGCCTTTGTGAATCTTTTCTTCCATGATTCTTACCTGTCCCATCAGCATGTCGAAATTAGGGAAGTATGTGCAACTCAGCTCGTTGTTGTATTGTCTCTGCATATTGTCCACAATCATTCGAATCTGTTCTTGCTCATCCATTTTTGTAGGCATAGCAGCGGCCTTCATCCTCCACCGTTTGATGAAGTCGGACATTGATTCACTGTCTCTCTGCCGAGTGCTGGCAAGGTCGGACCTGGTGACTTCGAGATTTTTAGCATACTCGAAATGGTGCAAGAAAGCCCCACAAACCTCCTCATAGGTTTTGGTGTTCATCCTCTGAGTCAAATACCAACGTTGAGGTGTTTCATCGAGGTAACGGGCAAAGACCTTGGCCTTTTGCATGTCATTCAACCTGAGGATGGACATCTCCCTATCGAACATCGCCAGATGGACCTGCGGGTCTGAGGAACCCTTGTATAGAGCAAGTGTGGGCAACTTCAACTTTGGGGGGAGATCAACCTCGGGGTACGATGCCATAGAGGAGTAATCAAAACCAGCCGGCTTGCTAGCCTTTTCCATGCGCTCGATCCTTTTCAGAGCCTTCTTGAGTTCTGCAGTTAGTTGGTGATCTGGGGAGGCTTCCCCTACGAATCCTTGCGTACCCTGGGCCCCAATGGAGTTAACTTCGATGTGGTCATGCTCGTTCCTAGAGTCAGCAATCTTTCCTGAAATGTTTTCCTGATGACCAACCTCAAGGGAATTGATTTTGCTTTTCAGCTCTTCGATGATGGTGACATACTTAGCCTCCATGTCATTAGTGGTGGACCTATGTTTCTGTTCCATGGCATCAAAGGCGGCTCTGTACCTCTGCTCTAAGGCTGCAAACTGGGCCTCCATGCTGACTAGGTTTCCTCCCTCTACCATACTTGGGATTCGGGCTTATCTGTTGGAAAACAGAAGTGGATTGAGCTAAAATTCTGGACCGTGAAGAAGTTGTAGGTTAAAACTTGTTTGGGCTAGCGGTAAAGCACACGGGTCAAAATGATTTCTAAACCATGTTCTTGACGTGAATTGGAATTTGGGCAAGTGAAAAGTCTTCCTAGACTAGAATGAACCTTGAAATGGAAAGGCCTGATGGATCTTCATGAATTGCTTTAGGTGGATTTGTTTTTCATGGGCCTAGAACTAAATTGATAATTAAAATTGGGCTGAAAGATAAATCACCTAAATCTAAACTTTTGGGCCGAAGCCCGAACAAATAACTCACACATTCAAATCAAGCAGGGTCTTTGGGCCGCAAACAATAAAGCCGCGATATCGGGTTGGGCTGAGTTGATGTAGGAAAAGTTCCTATCAATCTCTAGACTGGGTAGTGGGCCGATCATACAGGCAAACAGGGCCCACACAAATTCAACATGTCCTCACTTGACGGTTAAATCAATTTGGGTATGGATCGATCCGGAGAGGTGCTTGGGGCTTAGGCCCAGGTCGCCACAAAGGAATAGGGCTTGCACGCTATTCTCTTTGGGCTTCCCCACTTTTTTCACATCACCTGAAGGTGTGCGTCTGCGGCCGGGTCTTTGACTGACCAAACAATGGGCTAGGTAAGGACACTGCCAGGAAGACGCTTGGGGCTAAGGCCCAGGTATTAAGGGGATGTGGTTAGACGACATCCTCCTCTTTTCCCCCGCTTATTCACATCACCTAAAAGGTGTGAGTCCCTGACAGGGGACCCTCAAACGGGTCCCGGGATGAAATCGGTTTAGGTGGACCCTCGCTCTCATATGATGCAAAGGTGCAGAAAATTAAAGTGCGCACAAAAGTAAACAAACAAAGTAATAAAGCCATAAATAAACATTTTTCGAGTTAAGCCCCCCACAAACCGTTGCACCTTCGAGGCTTCGTCAGGAACCATGGTAGGTGCGAATCTTGCCAGCTCTAGGAATTTTGAGTGGTAATCTTTCACACTCTTGGACATTTGCTTCAACTCAGAAAACTCCAGATACTTCTGCATGCACACATGCTCAGGGTAGAAACGCCTCCTCATAGCTTGCTTCAGCACCTCTCATCCAAAATTGGGCTCAGCTCGCAGCACATCCCGGTTGGCCGTTGTGAGCCTCGATTTTAAACCCTATCCTATGTGGATTAAGTTGATTAGGATCTAATCGGGTTTTAGGTCCACTTATAACCTAAGATTAATAACTATGTCATATAACAATAATTATTAAAACCTAAGCTAGCTCACTGGAACCTATTATGAGTCGCCACCTAATTTTGACCTAGATTAAATTAGGAAAGGAGAGTTCGGGTTCGGGGGCTTGATATTCGACTTATTTAGGGTTCAATTACTTTCATTACCCTTCCTAGGTCGTTTTTCCTCTACTTGGTTTATTTACGGCTTATTACGAGTCATCTTAACCTAAGTGCGCGAGCTCCTGTTTTTTTGTGTTTTTTAGCATTTTTTGACAGAAAATTAAAGTGGAAATTAAAATTACCTAAACTAGGGTTTCGGAGGCAGAATTAGGTTGAATTTTGTTTCCGTCCGTAGCCACGGACCTAATGTTCGAAACCACGGACCCCAGTTAACCTAATTACACAGAAAAGTCAAATTTAAACAGAAACGAGATTTTGAAAAGTCCGGGGCCACGGACAGGACGTCCGTGGGCCCGGACATGTTTTATAAAACCCTAAATTTTGAAAATAAAAATATCCCGCCACCATCCGGGGGCGTCCGGGACCCCGGACATAGCGTCCGTGGGTGCGGACCGACCTCGGACGGCGGCGTTGAGGCTGTTCCCGGTGGTGTTTTTGGCTCAAAATTTATGGGTACGTAGCCTGAAAGATTCTAAACATGTTAGTGATCAAAAGTTTTCAATTTGACTACGAATTAAGGACGAAACTTATTGAACAAGTTAGTGGACAGAAACGCAAAAAACCTTAATTCAGAAGCAAAGAAAAGTTAGTTCGAATAGGAATTTCAACCAGAAGCGTATTGTGATCAGTGGAGTTAAAGAATTCGAATTCTAACCTGTTTGGCTTCGGGATTTGGTTGTTCCTTCACGTCGGGAAACTTCGAACGCGTCGTTGGTAGCCGATCCGGTTCAACTTTGACCCGAGTTTCTGATTTCTTCTTCCTTGTATGATTAAGGACGGTTTGATTCTGATTTTGTGGTGTTTTGGGTGCTTGGAAGTTCAATGGGAAAAGAAAGGATGAGTTTTTGGTGATTTTGGGGTGATTTCTGCAGTGTTTCGGTATTGATTTGAGGCTTGGAAGTATAAAAACGTGGGAAGAAGGTTTGTGGCTGTATTCTCTGACTTTGGAGGTGTTATCCTTTTTCCCTAGTTCGTTCTTGGGGGGTCCTTTTATAGAAAGAGCATGGTCAAATTGATAGAGCAAGATCTTTATCTAAAAGACTGATTTTGTGCTCTAAGGGAATCTGATTTTTTAGAATATGTTGCAAGCCGATAAAAATTATGAAAATTTAACTGAAGGTAAAGAATGATTTTTAGGAATTTTGAGAGTTGGAATCGGATTAGTTTGATAAATAATCGAGTAGATAAAAATCGCACAATATGGAATCTCCCATAATTCATTACTAATTATTGGAAAGTCGAAATAACGAAATTGCAACGGCATTAGTCTCTAAAAATCATCCTCTATCTTGTGTTAAAATTGCATGACATTTTGTTTTGATTTCAGTATTTTCCGGAGGAGAGAGAAAATTGCAAAAATGATTGAATTTCTCTTTTAAATTTTGGGATAAGGTTCCAAATAAAATAATTTCAGGTTTATGACTGTATGTAGTCATGCTAACCATGTGACAATTTATTTTAATTTTGGAAACCTTTTATTATTTCTATTTTGAGGTTATTTCATGTGTTAATTAAAGAAATTAGCTTATAATATGAATTAAAAGCTAAATTTCCAGAATAAATATTATCAGAAAATCATGAAATACCTTTCATAATGACTATGATATTTGGAAGTGTTTGGAGATAATGAACAAGTCATATGAAAATAGAAAACCCCGATAATGTCCTTGGAAAATCCTGCATTGGTGCATTTTGACCACTTTGCCCTTTGTAACACGTATGCCTTAGAGACCACTCCGGGGGGTTGAAATTTTGGGTATAACAGCCGTCCACCAGATATCGGCCTCCCCCTTGAAGTAGTACACTGCTCCATTGACCTTCCTGTCCTCTGGGCAGTTGACCGCGTCGAAAATCTTGTCAAACTCCCGGATCTAGTCTTCAAGTAGCACCGGGTCATCTTCTCCGACAAAAGCGGTCGGCTTCAGGTGCGCGATCCTCTTTGTGTAGTCCTTAGGTGCGTTGTCCCGCTGGGCCTGGCGTTGGACAATCTGCCCCCAAGTTCAGCGCGAGCTCCTGAAGCTGCCTCATGGGATCGTTAGCTGCCATATCGGTCCTGCTGCTCCTACTCTGAGTGTTATACGCGAAGTTAAGTCGGTCTGCCAGTCCTATGAGCTTGAGTTCAGGTGGTCTCCTGATTACGACGTAGAGGAATAAAGATCTCCATTTCTATAACCACCTTCGAGCTCATACTACAAGTTTTACCTATCTATACCAGATACACTATCAAGTATACGGTCCAAACCGTCATATACATATGCAGTAACATCCAAATAAACATTTCGTGTACTCAGTATATACCCGTTTACACAGATATAATAACTTATAAAGGAATTTCCATCGATTAGTATAACCTTCTAAATATCACACAGATCATCCAAAGTAACTCCACAATTTCAACACACAATACAATACATTATAGATCCCCCAATCGGCTTATCCCACATTTTTAATCCAGTTAAATCACATTCTTATATTATATCAAAACAAAGCTCTAATACCACCTTGTAACACCCTGGATTTTACCTCAAAATATAGCTTATGGAAATACAAATCTAACGGCGCAAACGAAATTAAGAACGGACTTCAAACGAGTCCTAGAAGTGAAAAATAGTGTTGGTCCGAACTTGTGTCCGGACATTGATGTTCGGACACAAGTCGAGAGTTGAGAACCAAAAACGACGATGTCCGAACTTGTGTCCGGACTTCAAAGTTCGGACACAAGACGGGTTTCAAAATCCTGGAAATCCTTACGCGCATGTCCAAACGTTGGTCCGAACTTGCAAGTTCGGACCTAAGTCGAGATTTTCATCTCGGACCCATCCTCGCATGTTGTCCGAAATTAGATGTTCGGACAGAAGTCCGGACACGACTAACCTGCGAAAACATATATAACTCTCGGGGCCTGTCCAAACATGGATGTCCGGACGGACGTTCGGACAGGTCCTTGTGTGCGGTTTAAAGTGAAAAACAGAGACCAAAAGTAAGCCAAAATTTATACAAAACCATAATAAGAACAACACAGAGAAAACACGAATTGAAACAGCACTTGTACCATGAAATACAGCGGAAGACTTTCTTGAAATCCAAGGTGCTACCGCCACATCCAAACCCTTGGATGCTCAGGCTATTAAACCACAAAACATTCCAAAATATCAACTTAACATTGTAAACCCAAAATATGCGGAAGCTCAAACTGTAAACATTATCAAAATGACTAAAACATTATGTTTCGGAAATCCACAGCTCAACTAATGACCCAAAACAATCCCAAACCTACTAAACTATGTGACAGCGCATTCCCCATTTCCCCAAGTCAGCAATTTGTACCTGCTATCAGAAAACAACAATAAAAGCACGAAGGGATCGCGCAAATCAGTGAAACTGAGTAAATTCCATCTCATTACGTAAAATACATTTTAGAAATTCCTTTGAGTCTGAAATAACAAAACTTCCAAGCCTGTAATCCAGCAAACCATTTCCGTACTTCAATAACCAACAACCAGTGAATCAATTTGGGGAATCTTCAACAGGAATATCCACAGAGCAACCAAACAATCACAAACGGACTGAAATTCCAAACACCCTCACCCTAAGTCCTTAAGTGTGCACCCCCTATGAATCATCAGTCCATAGAGTAGATCATAGAGCTTAACTGCAGTCATTTTATGCAGCGCAATAATGTATAAATCAGTGTAAATAATTCATGCTCACGGTGTAGAGAACCAACATGGTGAATCAGGGAGCACCAAGAACCCCAGAGTAATTACAAACCAGTGAAGAACTCCCAAAACAAAACCATTACCAAATCCACAGTGAAGTTTCTTCAAACACAATTTGCGACAGAAACAATCCACAACCAAAACCAACAATGAGCACAGAATTTACCTGATCGCTCCCTCGATTCAGGAAGATCAACCAACAGATTCACCAACAACATTCGTCGTCGAAGCCGACGTCTAGGTTAGAACAGTTCACAATCAGAAGTCATCGAACACAATTGAACAAATTAACACATTAACTATACGACTACTTTACCCGATATAACTCTAGTTGGCACCAGGAAAGGGTTTTGACCAGAACGCAAGCAGGAACGTGAATTGCGAGGCACACGGAAAAGCTGACGGCCTTCATTCTTCCCTGACTCTCCGGGTACAACATGTACCTTGGGCGGCCAGGGATAAACGCTTTCAGAGCCATATGTAGCACCCACCACCTGAAGATGAAGTACCTAACCAGATCCGGGAAACTCGTCATAGTAAGAGGAAGCCAGAAAGTAGCACGGGTATGTGAGGTGCGGATCATGGAAGACCTTCCAGGAGAAGAGACGGTCAAGACCGTAGGATCCAAGAAGGAGTTCAAGGGAAAACTCTCCCTCCCCGACGAGATGGCCGAGCGGTACGAGGCTCCTGCTGATCTCCCAAAAGAGGTACCTCTACGAACTGACCCCAATAAATTCTTTAAAATTGGAAATGCCTTTTATAGCGGAGAACAAACCCATCTAACAAGATTCCTGGAAAAAAGAAGGCCACGTTTGCTTGGAGCACAGAGGAAATGCCCAGAATAGACCCAAGCGTTATCCAGCATAACCTCCACGTGGACCCAGCACACCCGGCGATCCGCCAAAGGAAGATGATAATTGGAGCAGAGAGGGACCAGACCGCCTGGGAAGAAATTCAGAGACTGCTACAGGCAGGTTTCATCAGAGAAGTATCATATCCCAGATGGTTGGCAAATGTGAATATGATAAAGAAGTCTAACGGAAAGTGGAGAATGTGCGTAGATTTCACCGATCTAAACAAGGTATGCCCCAAAGATTTCTATCCATTACCATCGATAGATCGGCTGGTCGTCTCCACGGCCCAGAGTTCCGTTTTAAGTTTCCTGGATGCTTTCTCTGGATGTAATCAGATAAAGATGAATGAAGAGGACTCTGAAAAAACTTCCTTTGTCACTTCAACGGGAACCTTCTGCTACAAGGTAATGCTATTCGGGTTAATGAATGCTGGTGCAACCTTCCAGAGGATGAATGATAAAGTGTTTCGGGAACAACTCTCGAGAAACGTGGAAGCCTATGTGGACGACATAGTCGTAAGAAGCTCGTCTAAAGAATAGCATATGAAAGACTTGGAAGAAACATTCACCACGCTCGACAAGTATCAGATCAAGCCAAACCCAGAAAAATGCATGTTCGGGGTAACGAAGGGGAAGTTCCTTGGTTTCATCGTCGGGCAGCGGGGAATAGAAGTAGATCCAGAAAAGAGCTAACCAGTTCTCAATCTCAGTCCTCCGAGAAGCATCAAAGACGTCCAAGCCCTCAATGGGAGACTCACGGCCCTAAGCAGATTCTGTTCGAAGCTGCAAGAAAAGACAATCCCCTTCTTCAACATACTGAGGAAGAACAATAAGTTCTAGTGGGGGAAAGAATGCAAAGAAGCCTTCGAGAAAATCAAAGAAATGCTCCGAGAACTACCCAAACTAGGGGTCCCAGCACCTAGCCAAGACCTATACCTCTACCAATCTGCATCTGAATGGGCGGTAGCAGCAGTCCTGATCATGGAAGATGAAAAGAAAGAGATTCCCATCTATTATACCGGGAAAATCCTAACCCCCAGTAGAGAGACGCTACACCAACATCGAAAAAATCCTCTTCACTCTGGTAGTGGCATCCCGGAAGCTGTGTCCATACTTCCAGTCGCATCGAGTCTTTGTGAGAACCAACTGGCAGCTAAAGCAGATAACAAATAATACAAACGCGTCAGGGCGCATGGTAAGCTGGACAGTCGAACTCACCTAGTACGAAATCCACTTCCTACCGCAAACGATGATCAAAGCGCAGGCCCTAGCGGACTTTATAACAGAGACCAGCTTCGACCAAGAAGAAGGAAAGCCGCTCACTCCCTTCATCATCCAGGTGGACAGGGCCCAGTTCAAGATAGGAGCAGGGGCGGGGATTGTAGTCCAAACCCCTGACGGGCAAGACCTCAACTATGCTTTCCGGTTGTAATTCGAAGTAACAAATAACGAGTCCGAGTACAAAGCTCTCATTCAGGGCCTAGAGGTTGCCATTGCTTTAGGCGCAATGGACCTAGAGATATACTCAGACTCCATGCTGGTCACCCGACAAAACGATAACATATATGAGGTGAAGTAAGAGAAACTCTGGAAGTACTTACTCAGAGTTCAAGAGCTAAAAGCAAGCTTTTCAAGGTGCGAGCTGAAGCACCTCCCCCGAACAAAGAACACCGAGGCGGACACGCTAACAAAGTTAGCAAGCATGGCCGAGAGGATACCGAGCAAGGTGTGGTTAGAAACCAAAACCAATCCAAGCGTCAACGAAGCTCAAGTCCTGACGACCGAACCACTCGTACCTGAGGAATCATGGATGACCCCGATCGTGGAGTACATCCTTGAAGGGAAGTTGCCCCCCGAAGATAAAGAACCTAGGACCGTGAAGAGACGAGCGACATCATTCATCTTCGAAGAAGGGTACCTCTACAAAAGATCGTTTGCAAGACCAGCCCTCAGATGCGTCACGAATGAGGAGGGAAGCGAACTTATAAGGGAGGTACATGAGGGGGTTTGCGGAAACCACCAAGGGGAGAGAGCCACGGCCACAAAATCATGAGACTCGGTTACTACTGGCCAAAGATGCAAGACCACTGCAAGGAGTACATCCGGAAATGCACCAGATACCAAGAACACGGCAGCAGGATACATAATCCCCCGTCCCTGCAAAAGGCCATACTATCTCCAGTACCCTTCACAATATGGGGGCTGGACATCATTGGCCCATTCCCGGAAGCATCTCCCGAGAGGTTCAAGTTTGCATACGTAGCCATTGATTACTTCACGAAGTGGGTTGAGGCAATGCTGACAATATCCATCACAGCCAAGAGATCGCAAGAGTTTGTGTGGAAGCATATTGTGTGTAGGTTTGGATTGCCAAGGACAATAATAACCGACAATGGGACACAGTTCAATTGCGACAACTTCCGGGAATTTTGTGAGCAGTGGAAGATAGAGGTAAGGTTCGTGTCAGTGGCGCATCCCCAGGCAAACAGACAGGTGGAAAACGCAAATGGGCATATCATAAAAGCTCTGAAAAGAAGGTTGGAGACAAAAAGGGGAGTTGGGCAGAACTGCTACACCAAACCCTATGGTCCTACCAAACGACGGAAAAAGGGCCGACCGGAGAAACGCCTTTTAGATTAACGTATGGCTTGGAGGCAAATGTTCCAGCCGAGATCATGATTCTGTCAATCCGCTGGGAATTCTATGACGAGCGGCTCAACAGTGAAGGAATAAAGGACAGCCTGGACCTGCTCGAAGAAAGAAGAACCGCTGCAGCAGCACAGATGGCTGAAGACAAAAGGAGGGTGGAGAAATACTTTAACCGCAGAGTCAGGGAGCGGAGCCTCGTTCCCGGCAAGTAGGTTCTGAAAGAGGTTAAGCAGCCCAAGAAACTCGATCCCCAGTGGAAGGGCCCTTATATTGTCCATCAAAGGGTCGGACGAGCCTCATATCACCTAATGAATGTCGAGGGATACGAGTTGCCTCATTCCGGGCACGCAAAATGCCTCAAGAAATTCTATGTGTAAAAATCGATGTAATGCTTTGCAAACATCAATAAAATGGGAATATTTTTTGGAAAAGATCCATGAGTTGAAAGAAATACCCGGGCTACGTCCCTGCCTTGGAAAGAAATACCCGGGCTACGTCCCGACCTTGAAAGTAATACCCGGGCTACATCCCGACCTTGAAAGAAATACCCAGGCTATGTCCCAACGGCTATGAGTGAAATACCCAAGAATGAGAAAAACCCTAAGTCTTGAAATGTTAGAAACCTTAGGAGTCAAGAAAGCACTAAAAGCCCCGAAATTGCAGGGAATGGTTATGGAAATCCCTAGAAAGTATTGTTAAGGATGGAAACTTATCTTAAGACATTAGAATCTATGAGAATTGGTAGAGAACCCTAGAGATCCTTAGAGAACCCAAAAATATGCTTTAAGGTATTTTAGGTGATTTTCCTCTTTAGGGTGTATAGTTTGTAACTTGTAAACTATAGAAATGGTTATTTAGTAAGAGTTACACATGTATAACACTTTAGTACATAATTTACATTAACTTTAGGCAATTATATGCAATTAAACTTTGGAATTATTAATAGGTATTATATGTACAAGTATAAGGCAATTTAGGTACCTTTAACATAAAGAAAAATGACCTTATGATCATGGCTAGGGGTGGCGAAAATCAAGGGATTAAAATACTTCATTTTAGCCCTAAGTTACACTTTGGAGTCAAATTATTGAGCAACCAAACAAGGTATTAGTTGGTGGGACCCACAAAATCCTTAAAAGTTACTTTTTCTCTCAAGAATTAACCAGCCTATTCTAGGACCTTCTTGGCCGGTTTCTTAGTGCCACATAACCCCTTAGTTGTCCTAATATGATTGCCTTAGAAGCTAGACCAATTAGAAGTAGAAAAGTGGTGTAAAGTAATAATTAAGTTAAGTTAGAAAAGTAACTTTAAGGGATAAGGGGCAACCAACTTTGGCTGTATATCTAGCCTTATTTTAACCCCCTAACACGTGGGTAATGAGAGCAAAAAGGTGAGAACACTTAATTAGCTAAAAAGAGAGCAAAGAGAGAAGAGAAAACTTGAAGGAAAGTGAAGAAAATTGAAGGAAAGTGACCAAGGTGGTGGGTTCTACTAAAGGAGTTCATGGTCCCTAAATTCCAAGGTGTTAGTGAAGTAAAGTTAAGGGAAAATGTCTAGAGGAAACCCGGTAAATCCTATGTTCAACACTTGTTTGTTGTAAGTGCTGAATTTTGCTCAAAAAGGTGTTTTAAGGCCTTAGTGTTCAAACGGTTTCGATTTTTTACATAAAAGTTTGATAGGTGATAACTAAGATCTTTTAAGACATTTTGGTGAAGGAATCATTGGAAAACATTTTATAACTCCGTAAACAAGAAAAATGGCTAAAGATGGTTTTAGGGCTTTTCTGGTAATTTTTCTTGGAAGAAATTGTTATGAAAGTTCTTATTGAGTAGGGAACATATATTTGTGCTTAAAATGGTCAATAAACATTGTTAAGAGCTATCAAAAGCTCGTGGGTAGGCCTTTAGTGCAATATTTGACAAGTTATAAGTGAAATAGGTGATTTAAGGCTTATTTGTGTCTACTGAGACTTTGTGTGTGAAACTGAGTGTATGAACCCATTATTTCATGGGTAAATTACCCTAAGATAATATTATTGAACTTATATAAAGGTGGGGTTCGAAGTCAACTTGGTTTGACCTAAGGTTTGTGTTGTTTCAAGCGTGAAATATGTATGTTAAGTATGAAAATGAGCTTGTTTATTGCTCTTGTGGTGGTGAACGAATGTTACTGATGTTTTGGTGTGTAATTTGGTGTTTGAATATCATTTTAAAGGTGACTAATTTACTTAGAAACTTGTGATGATTATGGAACATGTGATCATGGATACTGGTGAGCCAATTTGGCCGATTACTGATTATTTTCCCACTACCAATGAATTGTGGGCTAAGATTTATGATCTACTCTAGGAGTTCTCTACCCTAGGGGGTGTGCACACTTAAGGACATAAGGTGAGGTGGTATTTGTCCAAGGGACCGAGAGTTTGGAACTCTTTGTCAAAAGATTGGTACCAGAGGATTGATGGAACTATTTTGGTGGAAACTATTATGTATATAATCCATGGTTCAAGGTGGAACTAATGGAACTATAAATTTGGTGGAACAAGTGGAATTATAACTTTGGTGGAATTACTGTGATTATAATTATATCATTGTTCTTGTAATAGGCGGATGGAAAAAGGTAAATTGTGTTTGTATTGATGAGTTAGTTATGGTGATTTTGACGAATCAATTATGGTGGTTCTGGAAGGAATATTGTGTGTATGAGTTGTTGTGTGTTCTTTTATTATATCAAAGGTTTTATTCACTAAAATGAATTTTACAAGTTGAAGTGGGATTTACTTAGTTTCTCTGACTTTGGTTGCAACCCCTTTCAGTGTTTGTATGTGATTTCTGGTTACAGAGTAGTGACAAATGGATGGCACCTCTGTAGAGGGACGATTACAATACTGGTCACTATCTAGCTACTTACTTAGTAAACTCACTAGAATTTAAAGAAGGAGTAGAAGTAGTTGTTGTAACTAAACCTCAGGTGAAAGCCCTTGAATATCAAAAGCTGAGTAGGCAAGCAAGGATGAGGGTTTTACCAGTGGAGTATGTTAGGAAGTCTTTTAACCTCCTCCATGTGATGTCTAGTATGTTAACTCTAACAACTTTTGGGTTTTGGCTTTTGGAAGGTGAAAGTGGTGTAAGATATTTTGGGGAAGATGGAGTAAGTGTGTAAGATAGATGGAGAAGGTGATGTAGTAGTGGAGGAACTTTTGTAAAAGATGGTGTGCCATCTTTGGAAGGACTCTATGTAATATATTGTAAATTATGTTTAATAACTTCCTTAAGTTACTTAATCTTGTAAGTGGTGTAGTAATCAAGTGAGTAGCCTTAGCATCCACTTTAGGTGTGGATGTGGCGGTAACACCCCTGAGATAAGTAGTCTTTCGCTGTGACAGTTAATTGTAATCTAAGTAATGAAAATTGTAGGAAATTAGGGGTGTTACAAGTTTGTTGGAGTATGAAGGTGTTGCTGAGATAGTCAACCAGATCAAACGAGTCAATCACACTTCTCAAAACAAGACAGAGTCTGTCAACCTTGAAAGATCGAATGAGTCTTTGTCCTTACCGAAAGAGCGAGAGAGTCCATCCATGTGAATTCATCAATCAGTAACAAAATTCAAGGAGCAACGTCCACTAAACCATAACAACCATCAACTATCATCCTTGGGCCGAAATTCATGCAAAATGTGAGCAAAATCCAAAGCCTTGACTTTCTGGTAATTCGAGGAGTCTGTCGGTCAGTTGCGAAAATTAAGGAGCAAGTACAGCAACTACATTGACTTACAACGGTCATCAACGTTCAGACTTGGACCAAAATTCTCTCAACATGGCACTAATCAGAAGACTTGGCTTCAGCTTCCGAAATATGGCTCCAGCTTCCGAATTCAAGGAAAGAGTCATTGGTTCCTGAAATTTCGGAACTGACAGAGTCAGTCTACTACATCAGACGTGAAAGTCATAATTGAACGTTGCCAAGTCGTCCAATGGATTGGTAATTGTCCGAAAATTAAGGGCCAAGGCTTAGCAACGTTCATAAAGAAGTTAGGACCGATTTTAAGCAACTACAACGTTCAGATGGCAGAAATTTCGGAAGCAGACTCCCTCACCGGCTCCACTATATAAGAGAGTTGTCATTTCGTTTCTCATTGCAGCTTTCCAAAGAGAATCATTCAGAGCATTTGTTTAGAGAAAGCTTTGCCTATTTTAGAGAGAGAAAAGAGAGAGAGAAGTACTAGATTCGTTTGTGCATATCGATAGAGTCTTTCTAGGTAGGACCTAGTTTTCACTACACTTATCATTGAGCTGATCAGAGATTGTATTGGGTGAGTGAGTGAAAACCACGAAGTAGATCTCATCTACTGAGTGGGCATTATAAGTTGTTTTGTTTTGACCAGGAAATAAAATAACTTATATTGTGTATCCTGCTGAGTTCGACAGAGTCCTTGTACCTTTCGGGTGTTAATCCATTTAGCTCCTCTAAATCTCTCTTACTTTACTACCTTGAGCAACTGCTTCCGCGCACTTAGTTCGACTAAGTGTTTCTACGTCTCAAGTGTAAGTTCGATTGAGTCAAACCATCTCACAGACTCACACCTTGAGTTGGTTTGAGTCAGCCACCCGATCCTACATGTGGTATCAGAGCCTTGCTTAGGCTGACAGTCAATCAACTAGAAATGGCAGCCGTCGGTTGGGGTGATTCAGACTCCGACGATCCAGACACAGAGTCCAGCGGCTTGGTATGTCTCATGGCACATGATACGACGGAGTCCATGATCCCCGACAATGAGGTAACTCGTTCCCATCTTGAAACAGACCTTTATCGTATAACTCCTATGGGTTTTATGACTTTAATTGCTAAAATGGCTTCTGAAACTAACTCTCTTAAAGCTGATCTTAACAGAAAAATCTCCGAGTTAAGTGAGGAACTTGAGATCTCAAAAAGTCTTATGTATGCTTTGAGAGATGAAGCTGAGGAACATAAGACTATTTCCTGCTCACTTAGATTGGATTTGCGAGACTCTCGGCGTCGTGTTGACTCCCTTAAAAAGGAGCTCGACAAAACCAAGAGTCTTACTGAATCCAACCAAAGGGAACAGGAAGAGTCACTCACTCAGATTGACTCTCTCAAACATGACCTCACTGTTTTCGCTGACAAGTGTTGTTCTTTGCAGAATGAGCTAAATAGTTCAGAATCTCAAGTTATCTCTCTAACCTCTTCTGTTGAGCAACTCTCTCGAAAATTGAAAGAAAAGGAACATGCACTCTCTCTCAAACCAGTCAATTTCATCAAACAGGTCACTCCATCAGAATTGCCCGAGTGGGCCAACTCCAAGATCAAGGAAGTTAGTCAAGATCGTGATAATCTTCGAAAGGAAGTTGAAAAACTCTCCCAAGAGATAGTCAATATACGATCTGGAGTTGGATCCACTCAATCGAAGCCCAAGTGGCATAAAGGAAAATTCGATATCCCTAAAAATATGTCCAAATCCAACAACAAACCCAAGCGCCAGCAACAAAAAGAAAATTTTGATTCTTGGTGGAAAGGACAGCAAAAATACGTCAATCTTCCTCCCACTAAGATTTGTGGTTATTGCGGGAGTCTTGGACATCGAGATAGTGCCTGTGAAAAGCTTCACAAGGATGTGTCATTTAATATCAAGCGACTCAATCTTATCCTTGAGGCACGAGAAAAGCTGAAAAAATCTGGTTCAAAAAGGGGACCCAAGTATATTTGGGTTCCCAAAACTACCAAGTGATTTTTTTTCAGGTGGAAGCGAGCGTGGAGATGGACTATGTGTACTTGGACAGAGGGTGCTCCAGAACTGGAAATCCCGACAAATTCAGCTCGCTTTCATCCTACAAAGGAGGTAAGGTCACCTTTGGAAACAACAACCAAGGTGAAATCATGGGAGTTGGCACCATAGGTAACCCCTCCAAGTTTAAGGTAGATGGAGTCCATCTGGTCACTGGACTTCAAGATAGTCTATTAAGCATTTTTCAAATTTGTGAAAGATTCAATTTAGTACTTCTCTCATATGTCGTTTGCAAAGTTTTTGATGAACGTACAGGATCTCTAGAACCACAGGACGTAAAGAAGGAAATACGTACAAGAAGTGTCTAAATGCCATACATTCTGACGACCAAGTCTGTCTATGTGCTCGCTTTCAAGCAGCACCCAAACAGTCCCATCTCAAGGCGGTCAAGCGAATCTTTCGACACTTAAAAGGAACCAGTCAACTTCATCTATGGTACATTCGTTCCCCTATATTACTTTATCTGGTTTTAGTGATTTTGACTGGATAGATTCCCTCCATGATCGAAAGAGTACATCTAGCAATGCAAAATTCCTTTGTCTATGCTTAGACTCTTGGTCCTCTACAAAGCAAAATTTTGCTGAGATCAAATTGGTATTTTCTGTGATAATAATTGTGCTTTTAAAATCTCTGGAAACACATTGAAGAACCAAACACATTGAAATACGTTTCCATTTCTCGAAGGACTGTGTTGAGAAAAAGGTAATTCAACTTGACTTTGTTCCAATAGAGGATCAGCTAGCAGATATCTTTGCCAAGCCTCTTCCTACCACCAGATTCGAGGCACTCCGTTCAGCACTCGGAATGACTCAATCAACGGAAGACGGTAATCTCTCTTCTCCCTTGGTTGTAATAATTAGTAGGTGCTGTTTGCATAGGTGCTGTTTGCATACTGTTTGAGTCAATCCATGTTCTCATATCGATAGACTGTGTCTGTTCTTTGTATCCCTTAGCGATTTTCACTTAAAAAAAAGAAGAAGGGAGAGGACAAAGGCAAGGTACTCCGCTAACTTGTTTCTCCTGAACCAAAACGGACCTCGTCCACTCGGTTATTAAGCCTTTAAGGGTGCTTTATCACCTAACTTCCTAAGGATGCGAAACCTGGGAAAGTTGGCCCAAAGCTGTTACATGGGTGGAGAGAAAAGTCTGGGGGATGGAGACAGTCCCTGTGTGCTTAAACTTGTTAAATATCTATGCATTGCAAATATTGAGCTATAAAGTCTTCAAAAATACAATGCAATGCAACAGGGATCATTACAAGTTATGAGTATGTGGCAATGAAAGGTATTGTGGAATATGACAATACTTCTTGCCCCTTGTCGTCCATAAGTATGTTTGCGTTATGGATACAGTCTATTTGTTTTTTAATGTACGGATTGACTTAGACTTTTTGCAAACTTCTCTTACTGATGACAGCAAAAAGGGGGAAGTAGTGAATCCCGTCTCTCTACGAACGGGTCACTCCGGTTATGTTCTGGATTGACTCTGTCTCTGTGCGACTAGGTCTTAGGTGAAGTTTGGATATTCTGTTTCGTTTTTACTCTGTTGGTACTAGATCATGTTGGTTGCAGTTTTCTTAACTTAGTCATATATTCCCTTTTCCAATCTCTCTTAGTAGGTTGTGGTTTGCCAAATTGTACTCATCGATTCAGGGGGAACTCTAACAAGAGTTACTCAATCTATGCTGTGATTAAGGGGGAACTTGGACAGGGTCGGTTCCCCAAAATACTTTTTTCCTTGTCTTGTTTTGCAGATTGACTCATTCGGGATTCACAAAAAGAGTTTTGCTATCATCAGCAACAAGGGGGAAACTGTTGGAGTATGAAGGTGTTGCTGAGATAGTCAACCAGATCAAACGAGTCAATCACACTTCTCAAAACAAGACAGAGTCTGTCAACCTTGAAAGATCGAATGAGTCTCTGTCCTTACCGAAAGAGCGAGAGAGTCCATCCATGTGAATTCATCAATCAGTAACGAAATTCAAGGAGCAACGTCCACTAAACCATAACAGTCATCAACTATCATCCTTGGGCCGAAATTCATGCAAAATGTGAGCAAAATCCAAAGCCTTGACTTTCTGGTAATTCGAGGAGTCTGTCGGTCAGTTGCGAAAATTAAGGAGCAAGTACAGCAACTACATTGACTTACAACGGTCATCAACGTTCAGACTTGGACCAAAATTCTCTCAACATGGCACTAATCAGAAGACTTGGCTTCAGCTTCCGAAATATGGCTCCAGCTTCCGAAATTCAAGGAAAGAGTCATTGGTTCCTGAAATTTCGGAACTGACAGAGTCAGTCTACTACATCAGACGTGAAAGTCATAATTGAACGTTGCCAAGTCGTCCAATGGATTGGTAATTGTCCGAAAATTAAGGGCCAAGGCTTAGCAACGTTCATAAAGAAGTTAGGACCGATTTTAAGCAACTACAACGTTCAGATGGCAGAAATTTCGGAAGCAGACTCCCTCACCGGCTCCACTATATAAGAGAGTTGTCATTTCGTTTCTCATTGCAGCTTTCCAAAGAGAATCATTCAGAGCATTTGTTTAGAGAAAGCTTTGCCTATTTTAGAGAGAGAAAAAGAGAGAGAGAGTACTAGATTCGTTTGTGCATATCGATAGAGTCTTTCTAGGTAGGACCAGTTTTCACTACACTTATCATTGAGCTGATCAGAGATTGTATTGGGTGAGTGAGTGAAAACCACGAAGTAGATCTCATCTACTGAGTGGGCATTATAAGTTGTTTTGTTTTGACCAGGAAATAAAATAACTTATATTGTGTATCCTGCTGAGTTCGACAGAGTCCTTGTACCTTTCGGGTGTTAATCCATTTAGCTCCTCTAAATCTCTCTTACTTTACTACCTTGAGCAACTGCTTCCGCGCACTTAGTTCGACTAAGTGTTTCTACGTCTCAAGTGTAAGTTCGATTGAGTCAAACCATCTCACAGACTCACACCTTGAGTTGGTTTGAGTCAGCCACCCGATCCTACAAAGTTGGTATCAGAGCAGAGGTTAAAACTTAGGAACTGTTTTAAGATATAACAGTCAAATTAGAACAAAATAAAAACTCCAAGCTTAATTTGACAAGCCGGGTGAGGAAGGGGACTCTTGTGTATATAGTTGTATGGATGCTTGCTTGTTTGGATGATTGTTTGAATAATTGTTTGTTTGCTATATGTGATTGATATATTTATAGAATGGAGATCCCTCTGAGAGAGTTGGTGACAGAGGGCAAATTGAAACTTTGAGGGAGTTGACCCTTAGTATGGGTAGAATCTTAGAAAAGCAGGAAGAAAGGGCTGATGTCTCGAAATACTTCTCTCGTAGAATTGCTGCACTGAAGCCTAGCACTTATTCTGGTGAGGAAGATCCTGTAATCCTAGAAGATTGGTTGAGGGAGTTTGACAAAGTGTTTGATATAAGGGATTGCCCTGGAGATAGAAGAGTTGGTGGAGCTGTTTATTATCTTAGGAGTGAAGCAGATCTCTGGTGGACTTCAGAAAAAGAAAGACTGCAAGGGAACCCAATTTTGGATGGGAAGCCCTTAAGAGTGCTATGAAGAAACGATTTTATCCAGAGCATGTTATACTGCAGAAATATCATGAATTCTCAGAGCTGAAGGAACTGTCTGATGATGTGAAGACTTACCATTCTAAATTTGTGGATTTAGTAAGGTTTGCAGCTAATATGGTGCCTGACGAAGATGCTAAGGTCAAACGCTTCATCGGGGGACTAAATTGGAGTCTACAGGAGGCGCTAAGTGTGATACCAGTGACTACCTTACAGGAAGCTTATAGTAAAGCTGCTAACTTATACCGGGTGCAACAAGAAGGAGAGAGGTGCAGACTAAGCAGAAAAGGAGGTTTGAATCTGGAGCTGGTGAAGGAAATAAAGATTAGAAACCTAAGTTTGAAGGGAGGCAGCAAGGAGGTAAATGTCATGGAATCGATCAAGTTACCATGGGCAGAATTCTTACAAAGTTAATCAAGGTCAGAAAGTTAGGCATTTTTATTACAAATTATGTAACAAAGATCACCCGGGAACAAAATGTTCAGGGAAACCGGTGAAGTGTTTTATCTGTGGAGAGTTGGGGCACAGATCCTTTGAGTGTAGCAAGAAGAAATATGGTGGTGGCGGTGGTGGGAATATGAGTGGCAATTGAAACCAGTTTCAGCCACAAGCTAATAACCAAGGTTACTCTAACAAAGCTTACAATTATAATCAAGGGGCAGTTCAAAGATCAAATTTCAATGATAAAGGAAGTAACCAAGGTAGGCCACAAGAGAAGAGTGGTGCAGAAAGTCAAGGTGGGAATTACAATAATCAAGGGCGCATTAATGTCATCACTAAGAGTGAAGCTGAGAAAGAGGGAAATGTCATAACAAGTATCGTTCCAGTTTCTAATTTAGAGGCTAAAGTTTTATTTGATTCTGGTGCGTCGTGCTCGTTTATTTCCTCTGCATTTCTAAGGAAAATAGGAGTTACACCTGTGACTGAAGTTGATATTATTGTGACTACACCAACGGGAAAGAAAGTTAAGTGTAGTAAAAAGATTGAGGGACTGAAATATGTATGGATGGTAATAAGTTTGGGGTAGATGCAGTGGAGTTTGAATCGAAAGATTTTGATTTTATACTAGGAATGGATTGGTTGAGTAAGAATAAAGGGTGTATCGATTGTGAAAAACGAAAGGTGAGTTTGGTGGGAAAAGGAGGGAAACGAGTATCTTATGCAAGTAAGAGCAAGAATAATGAGGTAAGAGTGGTATCTGCATTAAAGCTGTAGAAAGATATCAAGAAGGGATACCCAGCATTTCTGTGTTATGTGCATGAGGATGATGGTAGCACAACGATCGAGGAGAAGGTGAAACCAAACCTAGGGGATATAACAGTCGTGAGGGAATTCTCAGATGTGTTTCTAGAAGAGATTCCGGGTATGCCTCCAGATCACGAAATAGAATTTACCACTGATTTCGTACCAGGCACTGCACCGATTTCTAACATCCTTATAGGTTAGCACCGAATGAGATGAAAAAGTTGAAGGAACAATTAGGAGAATTATTGAGCAAAGGTTACATTCGACCTAGTGCATCACCATGGGGAGCTCTAGTGTTATTTGTTAGAAAGAAAGATGGGAGCTGCAGACTGTATATTGTGAGTAGTTGGAACTGGTGTAATTAAAACAAATGAAAAGAAATTAATACTCAAAATATCCGTCGGGCTGCAAATAAAAACCGGTCGTAGTAGTATAGTAAGACAGAAGCGGCCGGGGTCAAACCGTGGGACTTATAGCGAAATAATAAGTACCTAAGCTTGTCACAAAAAGGGGGGAATTAATTGACTTGTTTTTGTAAAGTAAAACGACAGATAAAATTAACTGAGTTGAAGATAAATTAAACGGAACTCCGGGTTCAGGTTTATATAATCTGATTAATTATGCTATCTCTACCGGTTTATTTATAATTGTTTGGCAAAATTTCTCTTATTATCTTAAGGACTAAATCATAGACTCAAAAACTCGTTTACCAGAAAATGCGAGGTCCGATGAAAACTCAAGCAAGCACTAGTAAACGGACGGTTTAGATATGAGAAATTATTTTTGCAACTGAGTACTAACTTATCCGATGAAAACAAGTTTCCTCCAGATTTACGGCTTAATTAACCTATCTGCTTATCATCGATCAGATTAAACAGATTTTGTAAAGCATTTAATAAATTCATAAATTTATTAAAAAGGCGAGAGATAAACTTTAATCGTAATAAACTGTATTTATTTAACCGTAGAAATATAGATTACATAATTAACCAAACTACAGCTAATCTTCCCCGGAGTTAATCCTCCTTAGCCTGACATATTAACTGGTAATATGACAGTCAGAGGTTGGACGTAATAATAATGCGAGAGGTGTGGATGGTGAATGGAGAAATGAAGAGAAACGAAGATGGAGCGTGTACGTAGGATTTGTATGTGGAATGAGAGATAGTGTTGAGTTCTGGGGATCGAATGTGTGTTTTGGTTGAAGGTGCAGTGTGTTTATATAGAAGATGGAAAGAGGAAGAAGATTGATTGCGACAGACGCGTGAGGGATTTAAGCAGGCGCCTGATATTGTTAATGGAGCAGTTCGACATGTATGTAGGCGCCGTAATGGAAGAAGCAATTGGGGAAGACAGTGGGCGAAGAAAACGGTCGCGTTAATTTCTGGATCTGCGTTGTATTTCACGCGTCCTTGTTTCTGTCCTCCATTTTCCACGGACATACTCTTCTTGTCCGCCCTTTTTAACCCGGACATGCCACGGTCTTCATTGCATCCGGGTTTGTGTCCGCCCTTACCTTCCACGGACAGCCCTGCGTCCGCCTCTTTGTCCGGCTCTATTTCCCCGGACAACATGCTTCGTCCGCCCCTGTCCGTGCTTTTTTCCGCAGACAAGACACTCCTTGTGTCCGGCTTTGTTTAGGCGGACAAGACACGGACAGCATCTCACGTCCGGCCTCAGTTATGCGGACGCAACACGGACGCTCCAAGCTCTGTCCGCCCTTTGTAATGCGGACAAGACACGGACACAGGTCCCTTGACTCGGTTTCTTTGACGAACTTTGACCAGCTCTAGATTCTTCGTTTGGACTCCGTTTTTCGAGCCGTTTGCGTCTATGCGTTCGTCTCTTTGTCTACTTTGCTCCCAGCTTGGTTTTCCTCATGTTTAACCAATAAATTTGTGAGATAACAATAAAACATGAACTAGAGGAAAACTAACCAAAGTGGAGAAATGAGCAAGAAAAGTGCTAATATAATATGTGAAATACACCTATAAAACATGCTCATTTGGACACTTATCACACCCCCACACTTATCTTTTTGCTTGTCCTCAAGAAAAACCATGTACCCAAGTAAGTAGGGAATGCTCAATATTAACAAATATTATTATGAAGGCTAGGATAAAGAGGTGAACAGTACATGATCTTTAAATTTTTTCGAGGAGTGTGAAAAATCAACTGCTGGTGGCATAGGTGTGCTCAGGGTAAAATTAAAATATAGAGTTTCGGGGTATGATCCGGAGTACTTCAATGCTTCTCAGTTAAGGTGACTTTGAGAACTTTTACCACGGCCAACTTCTCTCAAGAATGGGCATTGAGGAGAAAACAAAAGGAAAAATAGATTCATGCATTTGTTTCACTTTTGCATAAGAGATGAGAAGATAATATTTAAGCATCAAGCTTTTGTATTTAAGAACACTCAACTCTCTTTGTTGGTTACCAATGGTGTCTCGCAAGTCCCTTATTTATTTATTTTTTTTGTATTCTTTTAACAGAGAAGCACCCCTTAGCAATCCCTAAGAGAGAAGACAGAAAGAACCCCTGAGCAATAAAAATCTAACCATTGCAGATCATTTGGTCACACCGCATAAAAATGCTCCTCAAAAGTAATTAAATGAAAATTTTTAAATTTGTACCATTTATCCCACAATTCATAATAGTATTTATTCATAAAGAGAACAACCCACATATAAAGGGTTCATGATATTGAATTTTGGACAACCGCAAGATAAGCAGAGAGATTTAAACATTTTAAGCACAAAATGTCTCCGAAAAGGGCTCTCCCCCACACTTAAGCCGAAGCAATGCCCTCATTGTGTAGATGGAATTAAATTAATAGGGCACAACAAAAGGGAAAGAGTGTACTCCCCAAATTTCGTAGAGTGTGTAGAGCTCCCCCACACTTGAGTGCAGCTGTGGAATGTCATGAAATGTACCTGTAAAGAATATTCTACACAGCCAGAAGTACTCAAGTAAAACCTGCATTTTATTATAACATATAAAATGGAAATATAGTACAAAAGAGAAATCAAAATAAAATAAAAGGAAAGGCAAAAGATAGATAGTGGGTTGCCTCCCACCAAGCTGCCCGGGTTTAACGTCTCTAGCTAGACGCATTTGACCAAGCTTAGGTTGGAGAAGAGTTTGAGGGCGAGGTATCCGAACAGTGGCGTTAGGAAGTTTGCACACTTTCTTAAACTTATGACGTAGAGGTGTCATCTTCTGTTCCTTTGGGCTGGAGGCTTCCTCGTATTCCTGCACAAAAGAAAGTGCTAACAGAGCACTATTATTTTCAAGAATACCAGCATACCTTTTTAGACGGGATCCATTGACTTTGAAGCATTCTCCTTTCTTATTCTGGAGTTCGTAAACACCAAAAGGAGTAGTTCCAACTACTTGGAATGGGCCAGTCCAGTGAGATTTGAGTTTTCCAGGAAATATTTTCAATCTGGAATTATAAAGCAGCACCCAGTCGCCAACCGTAAAGTTGCGTTTGTGGATCATTTGGTCATGGTGTTTCTTGGTGTGCTCCTTGTATATTGTCGCACTGTGGTATGCCTGATCTCTTAACTCCTCGAGTTCAGAAAGTTGAAGCTTACGCTTTTCTCTTGCGGCTTCTACATCGAAGTTTAGGGCCTTGAGTGCCCAATATGCCTTATGTTCCAGCTCTACAGGCAGGTGGCATGATTTCCCATAGACAAGCTTAAAAGGAGACATCCCGATGGGAGTCTTGAATGCGGTGAGGTAAGCCCAAAGCACATCATCTAACTTTAATGCCCAATCCTTTCGTGATGAGTTAACCGTTTTCTGGAGAATCCATTTTAACTCACGGTTCGAAACTTCTGCTTGGCCGTTTGTCTGGGGGTGATAAGGTAGAGCTACCTTGTGACGTACCCCATATTTACCCATAAGCGCTTCAAATAAACGGTTGCAGAAGTGGGATCCTCCGTCACTGATAATAATTCTAGGCACGCCAAAACGGGTAAAGATGTGCTTTTTAAGGAATTTGGTTACGGTCTTTGAATCATCATGATGACAGGGTATGGCTTTTACCCATTTTGACACGTAATCCACTGCCACTAAAACATATTGGTGGCCCTGTGAGGAAGGGAAAGGTCCCATAAAATCAATGCCCCAACAATCAAAGAGTTATACTTCTAGTATTCCCTGTTGTGGCATTTCATGTCTCCTAGATGTGTTACCCATTCTCTGACAATTATCACATTGGGTGCAGAATTGGTAAACATCCTTGTGAAGAGTCGGCCAATAAAATCCTGAGGCCAGGATCTTGGCAGCGGTCCTTGTGGGTCCATGGTGACCACCGGCTTCCCGTGAGTGACAAAAATGTATGACGCTGTGAACCTCATCTTCAGGGAGACACCGGCGAATCAACCCATCCGCAAGACTCGGAACAAATATGGATCTTCCCAGAAATAATGTTTGAATCAGAAAGAAATTTCTTCTTCTGGGAGTAAGATAGATCATATGGTATTGTTCCAGAGACTAGATAATTGGACAGGTCCGCATACCATGGCTCTTATACCTTGGTGATAGAAAAGGCAGTCTCATCGGGGAAGAATTCGTTAATAGGCACACTATCCGTAGGAGTTACTAACCGGGAGAGATGGTCAGCGACGACATTTAATTTTCCGCTCTTGTCTTTGACTTCTATGTCAAACTCCTGCAGTAGAAGAATCCAGCGCAACAAGCGAGGCTTGGCTTCTTGTTTTGCAAATAGGTATTTGAGAGCAGAGTGGTCTGTGTGCACTATGACTTTGCTTCCCCATAAGTACGACCTGAACTTATCAAGGGAGAATACTATAGCCAGAAGCTCTTTTTCAGTGGTAGTATAGTTCTTCTGGGCATCGTTTAGTGTCTTGCTGGCATAAGCAATCACTCTCAAAATCTTCTCTTTTTTCTGGCATAGAGCTGCCCCCACTGCATAGTCACTTGCATCGCACATGATCTCAAACGGGAGAGACCAGTCGGGTGATATGACAACAGGTGTAGATACCAATTTTTGTTTTATTGTATTGAAAGCAGCTAAACAATTATCATCAAAATGAAACGGGGCATCTTTCAGTAGCAGGTCGGTCAATGGTTTAGTGATTTTTGAGAAGTCTTGTATAAACCGTCGATAGAATCCTACATGCCCGAGAAACGCTCGAATATCTTTAACAGAAGTTGGTGCCGGTAATTTCTCTATAACCTCTACCTTGGCCTTATCAACCTCTATTCCTTCAGTCGATACTTTATGTCCAAGGACAATCCCGTCCTTGACCTTAAAGTGACATTTTTCCCAGTTTAAAACGAGATTTGTATCCTCACACCGTCCTAGGATCAAATCAAGTTGTGCTAAGCATTTATCAAAACTAGAGCCATAGACAGAGAAGTCATCCATAAATACCTCTATGCTCTGTTCGATGAAATCAGCGAATATAGCTTGCATGCATCGCTGGAAGGTAGCAGGGGCATTACATAGTCCGAAGGGCATTCGTCTGTACACAAAGGTGCCGTATGGACAAGTGAAAGTGGTCTTGTCCTGGTCCTCTGGTGAGATTGGTATTTGGAAGTACCCTGAGAATCCATCTAAAAAGCAGTAGTACTCTTGCCCTGCTAGTCTCTCTAACATCTGATCAATAAAGGGGAGAGGGAAGTGATCTTTCCTGGTTGCCAAATTTAAGCGCCTATAGTCGATACACATGCGCCAACCAGTGATTTTTCTTTGAGGGACAGCCTCTCCCTTATCATTCACAACAGCCTCGATGCCCCCCTTCTTCGGGACAACTTGTACAGGACTTACCCATGGACTGTCAGAGATAGGATAAATGATGTTCGCGTCTAAGAGTTTCAGAACCTCCTTTTTAACTACCTCCTTTAGGTTAGGGTTTAGCCGACGTTGGGGTTGCCTGACAGTTTTGTAATTGTCCTCCATGTAGATGTGATGCGTGCAGTAGGAGGGATCAATTCCTTTGATGTCAGCGAGAGTCCACCCGATTGCCGTCTTATGCTTCTTTAGCATCAGAAGAAATTGCTGCCAAAAGTGAGCTAGAAATCTCTAGTCTCGGTCTGAAATGATAGTCTCGGGCACCCCATGATATCTTACCACGTTCTTGATGTAGGCATCCACCAGTTGACTCATAGACCATGTCTTCTTCATGGGTATGAACCGCGCAGTCTTAGTGAGTCGGTCCACAATCACCCAAATCTGATCGACTCCTCCTCTCGCCGGTGGTAAACCCATCACAAAGTCCATGGAAATGGAGTCCCACTTCCACCTCGGGACATCCAACGGCTGTAGCAACCCTCCCATCCTCTTATGCTCGAATTTGACCTTCTGGCAGGTAAGACACTTCGACACGAATTCTGCCACTTCCCTCTTCATCTTTGGCCACCAGAACAATTTCTTCAGGTCCTTGTACAATTTATCCACACCAGGATGAACTGAATAGGGAGTGTTATGGGCCTCCTTCATCAGCTTGTCCTTTACTTCTGCACACTCCTGAGGCACACACCATCGGCCTCTAAATCTTAGGCTGTCGTCGCTGTAGATTTCGAACCCCTCAGCTTTCCCCTTCTTCATCTTCTTCTTGATACGCTCTAGCTTCACGTCACCAGGCTGGCCATTGAGGATCTCCCCATAGATGTCGAAAGAGACACTCATGTGGTACAGCTTCACCTCGTGCACTACTCCTCCAGATTCCATCACCTCCAAATTCAACCTCTGAAACTCACGAGCTAGCTCATCAGGAAGGACCCACATTGCATTTACTAAGTGGCTCCTCTTTCTGCTCAGGGTGTCTGCTACTAGATTGGATTTCCCCTCATGGTACAGAATCTCTAGGTCATAGTCTTTGATCAGTTCTAACCACCTCCTCTGCCTCATATTGAGCTCCTTCTGCGTGAAGATGTACTTAAGGCTTTTGTGGTCGGTGTAGATCTTGCAAGAAACACCGTACAAGTAGTGCCTCCAAATCTTGAGGGCAAATACCACTGCTGCCAGTTCCAGATCGTGCGTCGGATATCGCGTCTCATACTCCTTCAGCTGCCTCGACGCATAGACAATCACCTTCCCTGTGAGCCTCGATTTTTAAACCCAATTCTAGGTTGATTCGAGTTGATTAGGATCTAACCGGGTTTTAGGTCCACTTATAACCTAAGATTAATAACTATGTCATATAACAATAACTATTAAAACCTAAGCTAGCTCACTGGAACCTATTATGAGTCACCACCTAATTTTAACCTAGAGTAAATTAGGAAAGGTAGAGTTTGGGTTCGGGGGTTTGGTATTCGACTTAATTAGGGTTCAATTACTTTCATTACCCCTAGAAGTCATTTTTCCTCTACTTAGTTCAATTACGGCTTATTACAAGTCGTTTTAAACCTAAGTGCGCGCTTCTGATTTTTTTGCATTTTTAACATTTTTTGACAGAAAATTAAAGTGAAATCTAAAAATACCTAAACTAGGGTTTCGAAGGTAGAATTAGGTCAAATTTTAATTTTGTCCGTGGCCACGGACCCAATGTCCGAGACTACGGACCCCAATTGAATTAAATGATTATGAAAACAGAACTAAAATAAAAACGCAAACTTGAAAAGTCCGGGGTCACTGACAGGGTGTTCGTGGGCCCGGACATGTATTGACAAAAACCCTAAAATTTGAAAAATTGAAAAATATGAAATCCCGCCACCGTCAGTGGGTGTCTGTGGTCACGGACAACCCGTCTGTGGTCCCGGACCATGCGTCCGAGGTCACGGACCACCCACGGACAGTGGGTTTTTGATGGTTCCCGACCGTGTTTTGAGCTCAAATTTTATGGGTGTGTAGCCTGAAAGATGTACAAGAGGTTAGTGCATAAAAGTCTTCAATTTAAAATTGAATTCAATGTGAAACTTAACGAACAAGTAATTGGACAGAAGCTTAAACAAACAGCAGTACAGAAGCCGAAAAGGGTCGGTTTGAGCCCAATATTTAACAGAAGACCAATGAGATCGTAGTGAACCAAAAGAAGGAGGTTCCAACCTGTTTTACCTTCTGTGTCAATGAGATTCTTCACGTCGGGAATCTTTCGGTGCTCCGTTGAAGCCGTTCCCGAATTGTACTCGAACTGAGCTTCTGACCTTTGAGAATTGGTGATGTTTTCACATTTTGGTGGTGGTTTGAAGGTGTTTTGATGATTGTGGATGTGATGGGAATTGAAAAACGTGTTTCGGTGTTGATTTTGGTGGGATTTCGATATTGTTTCGGTGCTTGAAGGTGCAAAAACGTGGGAGGCTGGCTATGGAGAAGAGTTTTGACTGCCTAGGGTTCTAAGAGCTTGAGAGATTCTAATTTTATCAAAAGACCTATCCCTTTATATAGACTTTCTTAAAGATAAAGAAAATCTAGTAAAAGTAAGATTTTTTGGCATTTTAATTAAATGACTTCCCAAAGGAATTTCGCTATGAAATTTTAACCACGTGTCAAGGATGGAAATTATGATTTTTCTGAAGTAGAATCGAATTTTTTAAATGTTGGAATATTTTTAAATTCACTTTCTCGTCAGATTCAATCGGAAATTGCTAGAAAATTATTGGAAATTTGAAAAATCAAAATTCCAACGCCATTATGCTTAAAATGTCATCCTCTATCATGGTTTAAAATTTAAAAACATTTCAAGCTGATTTGGGTATCTTTTGGAGGAGAGAGAAAGCCTATAGGAGGTCTCAGGAGCCTTAAAAATTACGAAAACGCCCCTAACAATGACGAAACTACTCCCCATGCCCCGGAATGCGCCGATCGGGCCGGAATCTCTCATTACTTGATTGAAATGGCTCTCACAATACCAAAACCTCATAGACCCTAACCAGGGGGGTCAAAATTTTATCTTTTGGAGGAGAGAGAAAGCCTATAGGAGGTCTCGGGAGCCTTAAAAATTATGAAAACGCCCCTGACACTGACGAAACTGCTCCCAATGCCCCGGAATGCGCCGATCGAGCCGGAATCTCTCATTACTTGATTGAAATGCCCCTCACAATACCAAAACCTCATAGACCCTAACTAGGGGGGTCAAATTTTTGGGTATAACATTCCCCTTCTGCATCAACACACATCCCAAACCATACTTGGAAGCGTCACTGAATACCTCGAAGCCCTCAGTCCCTGACGGTAGTGTTAGCACTGGGGCCGTGGTTAACATTCCCTTCAGTTCTTGAAATGCTGCTTCACACTCGTCGCTCCACTGGAATTCGACCACCTTCTTCATCAGGTTAGTGAGAGGCCTGGCGATCTTCGAGAAGTCCTTCACGAACCTCCTATAGTATCCTGCCAAACCCAGGAAACTACGCACCTCAGTCAGGTTGCCCGGTCTCGGCCACTCTTTCACTACTTGGATCTTGGCTGGGTTTATTGCTATCCCCTCCTTCGTAACGATGTGGCCCAAGAACGCCACTCGATCCAGCCAAAAGTCAAACTTAGACAATTTGGCATACAACTGTTGTTCCCTCAGGATTTGCAGAACTAATCTCAGGTGCTCCTCATGCTCTGCTTCATCCTTGGAGTAGATGAGGATATCATCTATAAATACCACCACAAACCGGTCTAGATAGGGATTAAAGATCCGGTTCATGAGGTCCATGAATACGGCTGGGGCGTTCGTCAATCCGAAAGGCATTACCAGGAATTCAAAATGCCCGTATCGGGTCCGGAAAGCAGTCTTCAGGATGTCCTTCTCTGTAACTCGAAGCTGATGGTATCCCGATCTTAAATCTATTTTGGAGAAAACTCCTGCACCCTGGAGTTGGTCAAAGAGGTCATCAATTCTGGGTAATGGGTACCGGTTCTTCACCGTGATCTGGTTCAACTCCCGGTAATCTATGCACAGCCTCATACTCTCATCCTTCTTCTTTACAAACAGGACAGGAGCTCCCCACGGCGATACGCTCGGCCGGATTTACCCTTTCTCTAAGAGGTCCTCCAACTGAACCTTCAATTCCTTCAGCTTTGACGGCGCCATACGGTATGGAGCTTTAGAGATTAGCGTTGCTCCTAGCACTAGATCGACGCTGAACTCTACTTCCCTGTCTAGCGGCATGCCTGGGATCTCTTCAGGAAAAATGTCCGAAAATTCATTCACCACTCGGATCTCTTCTAGTTTGCTTGGCTCCCGGCTCAGATCCTGGATGTGGCAAAGGTACGCTTGCTGTCCCTTCCTCACCTGAGAGAGGATCGACATAGCTGAGACGATCTTCACCCCAGGCCTCTTCTTTACGTTCTGGTAGGACACTTTCTGCCCTGACGGTCCCTTCAGGGTAATCTTCTGTTCTCCACAGTCAATTTTCCCTTTATATTTACTCAGCCAGTCCATCCCCAAGATGATGTCAAAGTCGGGGAGGACGAACTGGATGAGATCAATTACAAAGGTTTCTCCTCTTATGTCTATCCCCACATCTTTCAATACATTATTACAAGGGATAACTCACCCTGAGGGTATAGATACTGCTATGGTAGAAGTTTTACTAGCTACTATCCCCAATTTCTTAACAAAATTCTCAACAATAAAGGAATACGAAGCCCCAGTATCAAACAAAATACTAGCAGGGGTACCACAAACAGAAAAGGTACCTGCTAGCACGTCCGCTTCAGCCTCGGCCTCAGCTCAGCTCATGACATTAATCTTCCCAGGAGTCCTGTGGTTGTCTCGGTTCTCTCCTTGGCCCTAGTTGCCTCCATTTCCACCCCCGCCATTACCACGCTGAGGAGCATCCCCGCACTGGTTCTGACCCTGGTACTGCTCTCTGCCTCTAGACTGGGAGTCTGCCTGTCTGTAGGTCCGATCAACGCCGCCTCCTCTCCTCTGATTATCCCCGGGAGGGTTCTTGAAGCACTCAAATACCTTGTGGCCCTTCTTGCCACACCGGAAGCACGTGACAAAATTCCCATCACAGTCTTTTCCTGGGTGGTCCTTACGGCACCTATTAGAATGGAAGTGCCTCTCTGGCCCGTGCTCCGCCTTCTGGGCCTGATTCTGGGGTCGGTCACCCCACCTCTCTGGGTCTGTCTTTGGTTCCCCTCAAACCTTTGCCTCTCATCAGGATGGGGTCTCCATCTCTTCTCCTGGTTCGACCTCTGGGGTCTATCATCACGTCCCCGAGAGTCCTCCCCATCCTCTGCCTTCCGCTTCTGGCCCGCTTGAACCTCCCTTCTCTTCTGTTGTACTCTGTAGAGATTGGCAGCCTTCCCATACGCGTCCTGGAGAGTCGGGATGGTCAAGACACTCAGGGCCTCCTAGAGACTCCAGTTGAGCCCCCCAAAACCGTTGCACCTTCGAGGCTTCGTCAGGAACCATGGTAGGTGCGAATCTTGCCAGCTCTAGGAATTTTGAGTGGTAATCTTTCACACTCTTGGACAGTTGCTTCAACTCAGAAAACTCCAGATACTTCTGCATGCGCACATGCTCGGGGTAGAAACGCCTCCTCATAGCTTGCTTCAGCACCTCTCATCCCAAAATTGGGCTCAGCTCGCAGCACATCCCGGTTGGCCGTTGTGAGCCTCGATTTTAAACCCTATCCTATGTGGATTAAGTTGATTAGGATCTAATCGGGTTTTAGGTCCACTTATAACCTAAGATTAATAACTATGTCATAACAATAATTATTAAAACCTAAGCTAGCTCACTGGAACCTATTATGAGTCGCCACCTAATTTTGACCTAGATTAAATTAGGAAAGGAGAGTTCGGGTTCGGGGGCTTGATATTCGACTTATTTAGGGTTCAATTACTTTCATTACCCTTCCTAGGTCGTTTTTCCTCTACTTGGTTTATTTACGGCTTATTACGAGTCGTCTTAACCTAAGTGCGCGAGCTCCTGTTTTTTTGTGTTTTTTAGCATTTTTTGACAGAAAATTAAAGTGGAAATTAAAATTACCTAAACTAGGGTTTCGGAGGCAGAATTAGGTCGAATTTTGTTTCCGTCCGTAGCCACGGACCTAATGTCCGAAACCACGGACCCCAGTTAACCTAATTACACACAGAAAGTCAAATTTAAACAGAAACGAGATTTTGAAAAGTCCGGGGCCACGGACAGGACGTCCGTGGGCCCGGACATGTTTTATAAAACCCTAAATTTTGAAAATAAAAATATCCCGCCACCATCCGGGGGCGTCCGGCTTTCGGACAGAGCGTCCGGGACCCCGGACATAGCGTCCGTGGGTGCGGACCGACCTCGGACGGCGGCGTTGAGGCTGTTCCCGGCGGTGTTTTTGGCTCAAAATTTATGGGTACGTAGCCTGAAAGATTCTAAACATGTTAGTGATCAAAAGTTTTCAATTTGACTACGAATTAAGGACGAAACTTATTGAACAAGTTAGTGGACAGAAACGCAAACAAACCTTAATTCAGAAGCAAAGAAAAGTTAGTTCGAATAGGAATTTCAACCAGAAGCGTATTGTGATCAGTGGAGTTAAAGAATTCGAATTCTAACCTGTTTTGGCTTCGGGATTTGGTTGTTCCTTCACGTCGGGAAACTTCGAACGCGTCGTTGGTAGCCGATCCGGTTCAACTTTGACCCGAGTTTCTGATTTCTTCTTCCTTGTATGATTAAGGACGGTTTGCTTCTGATTTTGTGGTGTTTGGTGCTTGGAAGTTCAATGGAAAAGAAAGGATGAGTTTTTGGTGATTTTGGGGTGATTTCTGCAGTGTTTCGGTATTGATTTGAGGCTTGGAAGTGTAAAAACGTGGGAAGAAGGTTTGTGGCTGTGTTCTCTGACTTTGGAGGTGTTTCTTTTTGCCCTAGTTCGTTCTTGGGGGGTCCTTTTATAGAAAGAGCATGGTCAAATTGATAGAGCAAGATCTTTATCTAAAAGACTGATTTTGTGCTCTAAGGGAATCTGATTTTTTAGAATATGTTGCAAGCCGATAAAAATTATGAAAATTTAACTGAAGGTAAATAATGATTTTTAGGAATTTTGAGAGTTGGAATCGGATTAGTTTGATAAATAATCGATTAGATAAAAATCGCACAATATGGAATCTCCCATAATTCATAACTAATTATTGGAAAGTCGAAATAACGAAATTCCAACGGCATTAGTCTCTAAAATCATCCTCTATCTTGTGTTAAAATTGCATGACATTTTGTTTTGATTTCGGTATTTTCCGGAGGAGAGAGAAAATTGCAAAAATGATTGAATTTCTCTTTTAAATTTTGGGATAAGGTTCCAAATAAAATAATTTCAGGTTTATGACTGTATGTAGTCATGCTAACCATGTGACAATTTTATTTTAATTTTGGAAACCTTTTATTATTTCTATTTTGAGGTTATTTCATGTGTTAATTAAAGAAATTAGCTTATAATATGAATTAAAAGCTAAATTTCCAGAATAAATATTATCAGAAAATCATGAAATACCTTTCATAATGACTATGATATTTGGAAGTGTTTGGAGATAATGAACAAGTCATATGAAAATAGAAAACCCCGATAATGTCCTTGGAAAATCCTGCATTGGTGCATTTTGACCACTTTGCCCTTTGTAACACGTATGCCTTAGAGACCACTCCGGGGGGGTTGAAATTTTGGGTATAACAGATTGCCCCCCGTCAACTAGGCTTTGTAATGAAGATGAAAAGACTAGTTGATGCCTGAGTGATACCCCAAAATTTTGGATCTTAAAAGGCCCTATATGCAGATTGTGTCGAGCTATTCTAAGGCGCCGACTACCTATGAGTGAGAATGAGAAGATGTCAAGCGATTCTAAGGCGTTGACTACCTATAAGATGAAGTAATGTCAAGCGATTCTAAGGCGTTGACTACCTAAACGATGAAAATGATGTCAAGCTATTCTAAGGCGTTGACTACCTATAATGAGTGAAATGTGCTTAATGTGATGATGAATTGTATGACCTAGGTGCATCTAGGGACCGGAACCTATTCCGAAGTGTGTAAAAGGTTAAGGACTGAGAGTGCCAAACGTGGCAGGTGCTAAGGAAGTGGGTAAGACTTATGACAAGCTTGAGGGTGAGTTCTTCTACTCAGGTGAGAATTTGTATCTGTGAAGAATCTGCATCTTCGTGGTGAGAATCTGTATCTGAATCTACGGGTGAGAATCTGTATCTGAATCTACGGGCGAGAATCTGTATCCCTGAAGAGTCTGTATCTATGGATGAGAATCTGTATCTCTGAAGAATCTGTATCTTCGTGGTGAGAATCTGTATCTCTGAAGAATCTGTATCTCCGGGGCGAGAATCTGTATCTCTGAAGAATCTGTATCTCTGAAGAATCTGTATCTCCGGGGCGAGAATCTGTATCTCTGAAGAATCTGTATCTTCGGGGTGAGAATCTGTATCTCTGAAGAATCTGTATCTTCGGGGTGAGAATCTGTATCTCTGAAGAATCTGTATCTCCGGGGCGAGAATCTGTATCTCTGAAGAATCTGTATCTTCGGGGTGAGAATCTGTATCTCTGAAGAATCTGTATCTCCGGGGCAAGAATCTGTATCTCTGAAGAATCTGTATCTTCGGGGTGAGAATCTGTATCTCTGAAGAATCTGTATCCTCGGGGTGAGAATCTGTATCTCTAGTCTATGATGAGGAGTTTCATGCAGACGGATGCAAGGTAAACTTTATGCAAATGATCATGATGAAAGTTGATTATGAAAGTGCCAAACGTGGCTATGATGATGTGCATGTCAAATTACAATCAAAGTGTATGTAGGAAACTTGTCCAAAACAAGAAATCGTTGGAAAATGTGCCAAACGTGGTGGTGTTTGAAGAAAATTCTGTTTAGTGAAAAGGAAAGTGAAATTATCATCTCCTAACTATACACTTCGGACTTGTAATTTATCTCCTACGAGATGAACATGCCGCCGGTGGGGTATGGTGTATGATGTGAAGGTAAGGGCTTATGTGGGCCTGTGTGGTGTATGAAGTGAAGGTAAGGGCTTATGTGGGCCTGCGGTGTTTGATGTGGTGGTAAGGGCTTATGCCTGTGGTGGGATGGTGGTGCTCAAGCTTTAGGTTTCAATTGGTGTTGGCATGGCAATTGTTGGAACCAACAATTGCCCCCAGTATTTTTCCTTAGGACAATCTGAGCTAGAGTTCATGGCAATTGATCGGAACGATCAATTGCCCCCAGTATTTTCTTTGATTAAACGTGCGAACAAGTCTCATCCTCACAGGGTCGAGGCTTATGCTTTGATGTGGTGCTTCCTATCCTACACTCAACGTGGTTGGTGTTTGCACTCATTTCTCGCTCATGGTCATAACCTCTAGACCATTGAATTCGATATTTGATGGATTTACGCATTTGATCTGTTACTTTCACGTGATTGGACACACAACTATCAAGTCGGAAGTCTTCAGAGCTTATAACGTGGCCATAGGTGTGATGAAAGACGACGGGATCATGGAGGGATATTTGAGGTATGTGGAGCCTAAATGGGTGACCAAAGCTGCACCTTGTGTCTTCTCTCGGATTCATCTTCTTGTCTTGAAGTCGTCTAGCTGCTTTGTGTTGACGTTGTTTTCGAGCTTCTGGACTTGGACTTTTGAAGTTGTCTTTTACACCATTTCTCTTCTCTTTGTCATTTGGATTTCTTCGAGGCACTTTGGGTTTGCCTCTTTGTTTTGTCCTTTCTTGACTTCGCCTTCGGGGTTCTTGTGTCTCCCGGTTTTGGGCTTCGAGAGTGTTTTGATGTGAGCTTTTTGGATCCTGTGTCACTCTGGACCATTTGCGGATCACTTTGTCATGCTGATAGCGGCGTTGCTTCTTTGGACTGATGAGAACGTTATCTGAGAGTCGGACTCCTCGCGTCCTTTGGTCACCGGGTCGGACATTCATCGTTGGCTGGGTTATTTTGTGGAGTTCATAATATCGAAAAGGGATATATGAAAGGCTCAGCGGGGGTGCCTAGGGTTTAATGACAGGGTTTACAAGCTTTTGGCTATGTGGTGCTGTACCTAGGTGCTTCGTCATTCCTGATAGTTGTGTATCCGTTCTTTGTTACTTTTCGCAGGTCTAAGAGTAAATTTACAAATTATCTCCTTCGGTCGGAGTTATGCCATTTACATTTTCCTTCGTATGTGGTCCCACCGGAGTCGTGTAAAAATGACACGCCCGTTCACTCATGGTTTTTCCGCTCAAGACACTCTCGTGAATTCTCACTCTGAGACTTGTTCACACAATTAAACAAATGAAATAATCGTGGTTGGTCTTTAAACTCAGATTGCCCCCAGTATTAGTCCAGGGTTTATGACAACGATTTGTATGTGGTTTGTTTGGATGCTTAGGGGTGAGCTGTGGCATTTGGTTGGACATGTTCATCCTTTTGGAAACAAAAAAAGACAAATCATTTTATTCAATTGCCAGAAGATGAACATTAGTTTTGAAAGATGATTTGGTTGAAGGTGCAAAATGAACAAACATTTTTTTCTTGAGATTGTAAATCGAAAAGACAAGAGACTGAAATTCGAACATCTAAGCCTCATTAAAATGGAAATATCATAAACCCCTTACAAAATAGAAAAGAAAAATTGAGAAAGCAAAATGCAACTAGACACTAGCCTACTCGACAAACTGGAGTCCTTGCTCGATAAGGTCCTCAATCTTGTGCTTCAATGTTCTGCAGTCGTCAGTACTGTGTCCTGGTAGTTGATGAAACTGGCAGAATTGATGGAGATGTTCCCCGGCTTGGGTGATCCAGGGCTAGGTGTGAGAGGCTGTAGTAGGTCTAGCTCTTGTAGCTTCACGAGTGCTTGACTGAGAGGCCGGCCAATGTCGGTAAACTGTCTCGGTGTAGAGAACCTCTTGGATCGGGGTGAGGCCTTGATGTTCTGCTTTACAGCACTGGGTTTTTGTATGGTGCTCACTTGGTATGAAACTTGAGCTGTTTTGGCCGGTCCTGACTTAAAGGTCTCGATACTCACACCCTGGGCTTTGGGTTGTTCCAGCTTTAGCTCGCCTTTGTGAATCTTTTCTTCCATGATTCTTACCTGTCCCATCAGCATGTCGAAATTAGGGAAGTATGTGCAACTCAGCTCGTTGTTGTATTGTCTCTGCATATTGTCCACAATCATTCGAATCTGTTCTTGCTCATCCATTTTTGTAGGCATAGCAGCGGCCTTCATCCTCCACCGTTTGATGAAGTCGGACATTGATTCACTGTCTCTCTGCCGAGTGCTGGCAAGGTCGGACCTGGTGACTTCGAGATTTTTAGCATACTCGAAATGGTGCAAGAAAGCCCCACAAACCTCCTCATAGGTTTTGGTGTTCATCCTCTGAGTCAAATACCAACGTTGAGGTGTTTCATCGAGGTAACGGGCAAAGACCTTGGCCTTTTGCATGTCATTCAACCTGAGGATGGACATCTCCCTATCGAACATCGCCAGATGGACCTGCGGGTCTGAGGAACCCTTGTATAGAGCAAGTGTGGGCAACTTCAACTTTGGGGGGAGATCAACCTCGGGGTACGATGCCATAGAGGAGTAATCAAAACCAGCCGGCTTGCTAGCCTTTTCCATGCGCTCGATCCTTTTCAGAGCCTTCTTGAGTTCTGCAGTTAGTGGTGATCTGGGGAGGCTTCCCCTACGAATCCTTGCGTACCCTGGGCCCCAATGGAGTTAACTTCGATGTGGTCATGCTCGTTCCTAGAGTCAGCAATCTTTCCTGAAATGTTTTCCTGATGACCAACCTCAAGGGAATTGATTTTGCTTTTCAGCTCTTCGATGATGGTGACATACTTAGCCTCCATGTCATTAGTGGTGGACCTATGTTTCTGTTCCATGGCATCAAAGGCGGCTCTGTACCTCTGCTCTAAGGCTGCAAACTGGGCCTCCATGCTGACTAGGTTTCCTCCCTCTACCATACTTGGGATTCGGGCTTATCTGTTGGAAAACAGAAGTGGATTGAGCTAAAATTCTGGACCGTGAAGAAGTTGTAGGTTAAAACTTGTTTGGGCTAGCGGTAAAGCACACGGGTCAAAATGATTTCTAAACCATGTTCTTGACGTGAATTGGAATTTGGGCAAGTGAAAAGTCTTCCTAGACTAGAATGAACCTTGAAATGGAAAGGCCTGATGGATCTTCATGAATTGCTTTAGGTGGATTTGTTTTTCATGGGCCTAGAACTAAATTGATAATTAAAATTGGGCTGAAAGATAAATCACCTAAATCTAAACTTTTGGGCCGAAGCCCGAACAAATAACTCACACATTCAAATCAAGCAGGGTCTTTGGGCCGAAAATAAAGCCGCGATATCGGGTTGGGCTGAGTTGATGTAGGAAAAGTTCCTATCAATCTCTAGACTGGGTAGTGGGCCGATCATACAGGCAAACAGGGCCCACACAAATTCAACATGTCCTCACTTGACGGTTAAATCAATTTGGGTATGGATCGATCCGGAGAGGTGCTTGGGGCTTAGGCCCAGGTCGCCACAAAGGAATAGGGCTTGCACGCTATTCTCTTTGGGCTTCCCCATTTTTCACATCACCTGAAGGTGTGCGTCTGCGGCCGGGTCTTTGATGACCAAACAATGGGCTAGGTAAGGACACTGCCAGGAAGACGCTTGGGGCTAAGGCCCAGGTATTAAGGGGATGTGGTTAGACGACATCCTCCTCTTTTCCCCCGCTTATTCACATCACCTAAAAGGTGTGAGTCCCTGACAGGGGACCCTCAAACGGGTCCCGGGATGAAATCGGTTTAGGTGGACCCTCGCTCTCATATGATGCAAAGGTGCAGAAAATTAAAGTGCGCACAAAAGTAAACAAACAAAGTAATAAAGCCATAAATAAACATTTTTCGAGTTAAGCCCTCTTTCTTAAAATTAAACAAGTTAAAATTAAGAAGTTTGTCCCCAGCAGAGTCGCCAGTCTGTGAGCCTCGATTTTAAACCCTATCCTATGTGGATTAAGTTGATTAGGATCTAATCGGGTTTTAGGTCCACTTATAACCTAAGATTAATAACTATGTCATATAACAATAATTATTAAAACCTAAGCTAGCTCACTGGAACCTATTATGAGTCGCCACCTAATTTTGACCTAGATTAAATTAGGAAAGGAGAGTTCGGGTTCGGGGGCTTGATATTCGACTTATTTAGGGTTCAATTACTTTCATTACCCTTCCTAGGTCGTTTTTCCTCTACTTGGTTTATTTACGGCTTATTACGAGTCGTCTTAACCTAAGTGCGCGAGCTCCTGTTTTTTTGTGTTTTTTAGCATTTTTTGACAGAAAATTAAAGTGGAAATTAAAATTACCTAAACTAGGGTTTCGGAGGCAGAATTAGGTCGAATTTTGTTTCCGTCCGTAGCCACGGACCTAATGTCCGAAACCACGGACCCCAGTTAACCTAATTACACAGAAAAGTCAAATTTAAATAGAAACGAGATTTTGAAAAGTTCGGGGCCACGGACAGGACGTCCGTGGGCCCGGACATGTTTTATAAAACCCTAAATTTTGAAAATAAAAATATCCCGCCACCATCCGGGGGCGTCCGGCTTTCGGACAGAGCGTCCGGGACCCCGGACATAGCGTCCGTGGGTGCGGACCGACCTCGGACGGCGGCGTTGAGGCTGTTCCCGGTGGTGTTTTTGGCTCAAAATTTATGGGTACGTAGCCTGAAAGATTCTAAACATGTTAGTGATCAAAAGTTTTCAATTTGACTACGAATTAAGGACGAAACTTATTGAACAAGTTAGTGGACAGAAACGCAAACAAACCTTAATTCAGAAGCAAAGAAAAGTTAGTTCGAATAGGAATTTCAACCAGAAGCGTATTGTGATCAGTGGAGTTAAAGAATTCGAATTCTAACCTGTTTTGGCTTCGGGATTTGGTTGTTCCTTCACGTCGGGAAACTTCGAACGCGTCGTTGGTAGCCGATGGTTCAACTTTGACCCGAGTTTCTGATTTCTTCTTCCTTGTATGATTAAGGACGGTTTGCTTCTGATTTTGTGGTGTTTTGGGTGCTTGGAAGTTCAATGGGAAAAGAAAGGATGAGTTTTTGGTGATTTTGGGGTGATTTCTGCAGTGTTTCGGTATTGATTTGAGGCTTGGAAGTGTAAAAACGTGGGAAGAAGGTTTGTGGCTGTGTTCTCTGACTTTGGAGGTGTTCTCCTTTTTCCCTAGTTCGTTCTTGGGGGGTCCTTTTATAGAAATAGCATGGTCAAATTGATAGAGCAAGATCTTTATCTAAAAGACTGATTTTGTGCTCTAAGGGAATCTGATTTTTTAGAATATGTTGCAAGCCGATAAAAATTATGAAAATTTAACTGAAGGTAAAGAATGATTTTTAGGAATTTTGAGAGTTGGAATCGGATTAGTTTGATAAATAATCGATTAGATAAAAATCGCACAATATGGAATCTCCCATAATTCATAACTAATTATTGGAAAGTAAATAACGAAATTCCAACGGCATTAGTCTCTAAAAATCATCCTCTATCTTGTGTTAAAATTGCATGACATTTTGTTTTGATTTCGGTATTTTCCGGAGGAGAGAGAAAATTGCAAAAATGATTGAATTTCTCTTTTAAATTTTGGGATAAGGTTCCAAATAAAATAATTTCAGGTTTATGACTGTATGTAGTCATGCTAACCATGTGACAATTTTATTTTAATTTTGGAAACCTTTTATTATTTCTATTTTGAGGTTATTTCATGTGTTAATTAAAGAAATTAGCTTATAATATGAATTAAAAGCTAAATTTCCAGAATAAATATTATCAGAAAATCATGAAATACCTTTCATAATGACTATGATATTTGGAAGTGTTTGGAGATAATGAACAAGTCATATGAAAATAGAAAACCCGATAATGTCCTTGGAAAATCCTGCATTGTGCATTTTGACCACTTTGCCCTTTGCAACACGTATGCCTTAGATACCACTCCGGGGGGGGGTTGAAATTTTGGGTATAACAGCCGTCCACCAGATATCGGCCTCCCCCTTGAAGTAGTACACTGCTCCATTGACCTTCCTGTCCTCTGGGTAGTTGACCGCGTCGAAAATCTTGTCAAACTCCCGGATCTAGTCTTCAAGTAGAACCGGGTCATCTTCTCCGACAAAAGCGGTCGGCTTCAGGTGCGCGATCCTCTTTGTGTAGTCCTTAGGTGCGTTGTCCCGCTGGGCCTGGCGTTGGACAATCTGCCCCCAAGTTCAGCGCGAGCTCCTGAAGCTGCCTCATGGGATCGTTAGCTGCCATATCGGTCCTGCTGCTCCTACTCTGAGTGTTATACGCGAAGTTAAGTCGGTCTGCCAGTCCTATGAGCTTGAGTTCAGGTGGTCTCCTGATTACGACGTAGAGGAATAAAGATCTCCATTTCTATAACCACCTTCGAGCTCATACTACAAGTTTTACCTATCTATACCAGATACACTATCAAGTATACGGTCCAAACCGTCATATACATATGCAGTAACATCCAAATAAACATTTCGTGTACTCAGTATATACCCGTTTACACAGATATATATAACTTATAAAGGAATTTCCATCGATTAGTATAACCTTCTAAATATCACACAGATCATCCAAAGTAACTCCACAATTTCAACACACAATACAATACATTATAGATCCCCCAATCGGCTTATCCCCACATTTTTAATCCAGTTAAATCACATTCTTATATTATATCAAAACAAAGCTCTAATACCACCTTGTAACACCCTGGATTTTACCTCAAAATATAGCTTATGGAAATACAAATCTAACGGCGCAAACGAAATTAAGAACGGACTTCAAACGAGTCCTAGAAGTGAAAAATAGTGTTGGTCCGAACTTGTGTCCGGACATTGATGTTCGGACACAAGTCGAGAGTTGAGAAACCAAAAACGACGATGTCCGAACTTGTGTCCGGACTTCAAAGTTCGGACACAAGACGGGTTTCAAAATCCCGGAAATCCTTACGCGCGTGTCCAAACGTTGGTCCGAACTTGCAAGTTCGGACCTAAGTCGAGATTTTCATCTCGGACCCATCCTCGCATGTTGTCCAAAATTAGATGTTCGGACAGAAGTCCGGACACGACTAACCTGCGAAAACATATATAACTCTCGGGGCCTGTCCAAACATGGATGTCCGGACGGACGTTCGGACAGGTCCTTGTGTGCGGTTTAAAGTGAAAAACAGAGACCAAAAGTAAGCCAAAATTTATACAAAACCATAATAAGAACAACACAGAGAAAACACGAATTGAAACAGCACTTGTACCATGAAATACAGCGGAAGACTTTCTTGAAATCCAAGGTGCTACCGCCACATCCAAACCCTTGGATGCTCAGGCTATTAAACCACAAAACATTCCAAAATATCAACTTAACATTGTAAACCCAAAATATGCGGAAGCTCAAACTGTAAACATTATCAAAATGACTAAAACATTATGTTTCGGAAATCCACAGCTCAACTAATGACCCAAAACAATCCCAAACCTACTAAACTATGTGACAGCGCGTTCCCCATTTCCCCAAGTCAGCAATTTGTACCTGCTATCAGAAAACAACAATAAAAGCACGAAGGGATCGCGCAAATCAGTGAAACTGAGTAAATTCCATCTCATTACGTAAAATACATTTTAGAAATTCCTTTGAGTCTGAAATAACAAAACTTCCAAGCCTGTAATCCAACAAACCATTTCCGTACTTCAATAACCAACAACCAGTGAATCAATTTGGGGAATCTTCAACAGGAATATCCACAGAGCAACCAAACAGTCACAAACGGACTGAAATTCCAAACACCCTCACCCTAAGTCCTTAAGTGTGCACACCCCCTATGAATCATCAGTCCATAGAGTAGATCATAGAGCTTAACTGCAGTCATTTTATGCAGCGCAATAATGTATAAATCAGTGTAAATAATTCATGCTCACGGTGTAGAGAACCAACATGGTGAATCAGGGAGCACCAAGAACCCCAGAGTAATTACAAACCAGTGAAGAACTCCCAAAACAAAACCATTACCAAATCCACAGTGAAGTTTCTTTAAACACAATTTGCGACAGAAACAATCCACAACCAAAACCAACAATGAGCACAGAATTTACCTGATCGCTCCCTCGATTCAGGAAGATCAACCAACAGATTCACCAACAACGTTCGTCGTCGAAGCCGACGTCTAGGTTAGAACAGTTCACAATCAGAAGTCATCGAACACAATTGAACAAATTAACACATTAACTATACGACTACTTTACCCGATATAACTCTAGTTGGCACCAGGAAAGGGTTTTGACCAGAACGCAAGCAGGAACGTGAATTGAGAGTTGGGAAGAAGAATGTAGTGGCGGTGTGAAGGAGGTGAAGAACGATCAATAAGATCGTGGTTTAAATAAGTAAATTAGGGAATAGAAAGATTATTAATATGAATTAAGTGAATTAGAGAAATCAACTAGATAAGATAAATTTAGGAGGAGAATTTAAATAAGTCTTATTGTAATTACTTAGAAGATATATTGACGTTGGGAAACATCGGGAAAAGAAACCAAAACTTCTAATAAAATAACCCATCAGAAAGTAAAGAATAATCCTTTAATTTGAAATAAAATACAAAAGGGATCCATTTGGTTGTTGTAAAAGATATGGATGAGAAGTAAAATATCCAGGAAGTTAATTAGTAACATTTGTGGATAAGGAAGTAGGCTAGAATTAAATCAGTATATCGTAATAATAATATAATTATTGAGAGAAGAATAAGGAGAGTTAATAAACAACACATTAAGTAATCAAATAGGATCTGAACTCTTGAAATCGAATAACCACAAGGAGAAAGTCAAATTGAATTTGGACTCTAATTATTTAAAATTAATAAGTTTGGAAAGGAAGATTCTAGATTGGTGTTTTGGGATCTAGATAACATAACGAAGTTAGAAAGATGATTTAATATTTAAAAGGTATAACACTTGAAATATAGCTAAAGTTAATTAAGGTAAAACATCACAATTAATTGTAAACATTTTAAGGATAAGGATTAATCCGGAAAAGGATGTCGTTTAATTCCTTGGGCCACCCTAATACTAACCTCGGATATATTATTCATACTATATACTATATCATTCCTAACTTGGAAATTCCCGGGTATTTCACTGTAGGTAGTTTTATAATGGAGGATTAGGGTTTTTAGGGGAATATCTAATTATTTCATAGGCTAACTATAAAATTGGGTTTATTTGAGATATTTGGGCTAAAAAAAATGGGTCCAAACTGGAGCAGACTGCATTAGGTCCGAAATTCATATGCTACACAAAAAATAAAAAAGCTTTTATTGAGGCTCAAACTTGAGACCTCTACCCTTCTTCCTCACACGCTCTACCGGTTAAGCCATGATAGAATTCAATATATAACAACAATTAGTGAAATAAAAACTCCGTTGTGAGCCACAACAAAAATAAAACGCCATTCGTTCCTTGCCAGGGATCGAACTCGGGACAAAAAAGTTGCATGGCGGGCACCTTGACCAATTATGCTAGATCAGAACTAAGTATCCATGTGGGAGCAAAAATACAAGAACTCTAAATTCGATTGGATAACTCTTCTAAAAACACGACGACTCCAAAAGAAAGTATATATAATAAAAACAAGATGATTAATCTGTTGGCATGAAGTTATTGGATGTAACTAAAAATAAGGTTCAACAGTGTAATGGGTATATAAATAAACAGAATAGCATATGTACATGAAATAATAAAAATAATGCCTCATAATGAAGATAAAACACATATAATAAATGAAAATAGCGACGATAAAACAATGAGAAAAATAAAAGGAAATAATAAATAATAATACTAAATAAAAAAAAGTAGGAATCAATTGAGTACATAAAATAATACAAGGTAATAACAAAACAATGAAATATTTTAAAACAAAAGCAACAAAATAAGTATACAAAATGAAGTAGGATAAAACGGATTACAATAAAAAGCTCGTGCTCCTTTTCCATAGGAATGTGAGATTTAAATGTTGGGAAAAAGAAACTCCTTTGACTGAAAATGGGAACGACCATCCTATTTCTAAAAACAAGTTTATTTTTATTTTTTCGTTTCAAAAATAAATAATAAAAAAATGGGTGAGAATTTTTGGTGTCTACAGGGGCGACCCACGGTACTCGACATTGGCATAAAACTCACGCACCAATCATGGGTAAAAATGTCCATGGCCGATGTCTAATATCCCCAGCCAGCCATGTCGCAAAAAGAGCTCAGAAATCGATGAGAGCTGACAGACCTCTGGATGTATCGTCTCTCCCGAACCCACTTACCTTTCATCTTGGACTGATGAAAGTACTGAGCAGCGGAAGGATTAACAAAACCTTCCTCATAAAAATTTGGCTCATCAGGTGGGGGGGGGGGGTAGAGGGAGAGGCGTACCAAAATCATCCTGCTCTGGAGCTGAAGAAGTGGATCCAGGTCCACTCTGAGTCTCTAGGGATGCTCTCTTCTTCCTCTTGCCAGCCTTTGTCTTCTTTGCTGGAGGTTGTGCGGCACTTTTGGAGGCTGGCTCCTTCCCTGCCCGTCTGGTAGAACGACAAGGTGGCTCAAGTGCAGGAAGAGCCTCATCCTCTGTGGTGGCCTCAACTACTGCTGCATCAGCCGGCTCGAATATCTCCTCCTCCTCAGAGTCAAAGCATGAAGCGCATGGAGGAGTAATGGTGGATCTTCTGCGAGGCATCTACAGAAAAAGAGAAGAGAAGAATACCACACAACAAGTTGTTAATGTTAGTTTAACAGAAATTTAAAACTCGAATAACCTGGAGCTATGTCATGAGTCCTTTAATTTAGATGCCTAATCGACAAATTCTTAACAAAACATTATCCTTGGCATTAATTCAGAAGACTAGAGTCACAATAGGCAAAGAAGAATCAATCAGACAGGTGTGTCGGGCAAGATGCCGGACAGGATCCACCAGGCACATTCAAACTTCATTGTGCCGGACAGGAGACACCCGACACATTCATCCAGCACATGCATAGTTGAACCCAAATTTGCAGAAAACGCACAGAACGACACAAATCTTGCATAAATCAACTAAAGTAGGTCTTAGGCTCCTCTAATGCAGTTTATGGATAAAAACAACTACATAGAACAAAATTTTTACGAGAAAATTGAATCGACACAATAACTCAAGGGAACCTGTTCGATTTGTAGAGAGTGAGTTGTCGAGAGTGCAGATGGCTGGTGTCCTGGCAGTAGGAGGAGCTTGGCATCTTGGTCGTGCGTTCCGGTGGAGTAGCCTGGTGATGAAAAGCTCGTGGAAGTGCGGGGCGTCAACTGGGTGTTGAAAAGCTCTGAAACTTGTTGTGCGGCGTGTTTTTGTGGTAAGGTAAACGTGAAGGAAGAAGAAGACTTACCCGGTACATTTTTTTTGAAATTTACGAGATGTCGGGCGTAGTGCCGGGTCTTTCGTGCCCGACACATTTGATTCTAGTAGGCATGATGTCTCTTACCCGGTATTTTGTCCAGCACATGTAACTCTAATAGGCCGGATGTTACTTACCGGCTTTGTGACCGGCATAATGGGATTTTTTTACCTCCTACCTGCAGCAGTTTAATTATATATACAAGAAAAATACAAGCAATATATATATATATATATATTTATATATATCAATTTCCGGCGTCGGACTTCCTCCGAACATGCCGGGTTACTATTATGCACGCTATGTATGTAAATGAATTTAAAAAATGAGAATAAATAAATTAATGAATAAAAGGTGGAAACTTTAAATGAAAAGAATGGATCAAAACTAGTCAATGAATAGATTGCACAAAATAATTAGAAGATTAAAGAGTACACAATAAAAGAATGGAATATATATAAATCTAACATTTTACGGAAAAAATAAATAAAAGAAGCTATATAAATTTGAACATGCCGGGCGGCATGCCGGAGATAGTGTCCAGCACTAGACTTCCTCTGAATATGCCGGATGCATAATACCCGGCACTAGGTACGGCATGTTCCACTTGAACGAAAGAAAAATAAATAAATCAAGGAATACAAAGCATTTTTGGAATGAAATTAATTATGAGCGTAACTATATAACTCTATGTAACTGGGAACAATACTCTATATGTTAAAAAGTGAAATCTAAGGCTGTGCCGGATGATGTGCCGGATGTATCATTCGACATCGAACCTTTTATGAATATGTCGGATTACATTACCCGGCACCACACACGGCACATTCATACTAATTGAGAAACAAATGAATAAATTAATGTATAAAGAATAAAGAAATAAGGTAATTACCAATTTTAGGACTTGGACTAATTCCAAGTCCCCAACAGCGGCGCCATTTTGCTAACAGGAAATTTGTAGGGGGAAAGAATGTATAAAAAAAGAATAAAAGAATAAAATAAATATAAAATAATCCTACAACTCTAATACGGGTAGCAAAAATCTCGGTCGGAATATTGCGTAAGCAAATTATGACCAAGAGTATCAAACCCAAGGGACTTAATAGAAAATCAGTCCTAATCCTAGTAATAGCTTATTCTAAAACAAGGGGGAAATGTAAATATCAATTCTACACTAAAATAAACTAACTAAATGGTATATACAATGAACTACCCTTGATTTGGAGTAATAATCAATGTAAGAACAAGTATGATCACAAAACCAAGTTGACAAGTTTCAAATTTACCAACATTTGAATGTGTCAGATAGGTTGTCGGACAAAAGATGCACCGCACATTCAAGAACTTTGAATGTGCCGGACATCGGACACCCGACAGGTCACCCGGCATGTTCAAAATGTCAAGATTGTTTTACAGTTTCTTTGTCGAAACAAACACTCTCAATCCATTATCAAAACCAGCAAATCTATCGCCGATAAACTAACAAGAATGAGGAGAATATAATAGGTTAATTCCAAATCTTAGGTCTTGTTGCCCATCCATAGAACAACAAACTTTAAGACCACTAAGATCCCTTAACCGATTCTCTTAGAATTTTGAAGAAAAGAAGAACAAGTAGCGAACTTTATTCTTCTCTACACAAGGACCCAAATCTTAGTTTGAAACTTCCAAACTTTATTGATAACCATAAGTGTTTTACAAAGAAGATCATTCCTAACCAAGGATAACAAGGAATTCTACTCCACCATCCACACAGATTAAATGAAAGAATACAAAGGAGACAAGGGAATTGGTCGTAGCCTTAACCCGCCATGAATTTCCTTCTCTTCGCGTGGAAAGTTGCATAGAACTTCCTTGGACACCAACACCTTGGATGAGTGCGGAATTAGAGAATGAATGGAGAGTATAGGATGCTGAAGTGTGTTTGAAGTCAATAAGCCTCGGCCTATTTATTGACCTCAAAATCTTCATGTGTTGGGTGGAATGTCGGGTCAATGTGATCCGGCACCCTATAAAACACGTGCGTAACTGTTAACGGTCAAAACCGTCAAATCTGCACGAAGGTACTTGTGCCGGACAAGGGATGTCTGGCACGATACCCGGTAGAGGTTGGATTGGTAACGGTCATTAACTGTCATCGTCTAGTCAACCGTGGTGACGTTTGCTTGTCCCGGATAGGATGTACCCGACACTATGCTCGGAAATACTTCTTTTCTGCTTCATACTCGTGTCGTGCAGAAGTCTCCCGGCGTTATATCCGGCATCACTCGGTCTATTGGTTAGAAATTTGTTCCTTGCATGAAAAGCATATAAAAACATAAGTCTGAACAAATAATACACTTTATACATAATATAAAATAATAACTAACTATTTAACCATATTTCTGTCAATAATCTTTATATTATAGCATATAAATATGATAAGTCTGCGGCTTATCATTATGATTTCCAAAAATTTATGAAGTAATCAAACTAAATAAAATAGCGTTGCAAGAAGGTAAAGCAAAAGTCTCCAAACCATATAAACTAAGAGAGACCATTTATTTAAAAGACCTTGTGTTAGGGACTCCATCACTGGCATGTCGTTCTATTGAATCCTGGATTCGTTTGAATATATTTGCAACACAGAGAAACGATTACACACTACCTGAAAGCGGTTACACGTGTGGATTAACCTAAAAGCCCAAAACATCTTAAAAAACATAATATACCCTGTTTATCCATTTTTTAAAGTAACATAAATTTTACAATCACTATAATGTACATTTATTTTACTTTACAATATACGACTTAAGTTTATTTTACTTCACAATATACACAAAAGTGTAACAAATATTTTTTCACGATATACCCCCTGCATAGTGTACTAGTTACATTTTCACGATATACCCCTGCAAAGTGTAATGAATTTTTTTTCACTAGATACCCCTCTAAGCGCTAAAAGAATGCCACTCCACATCATAACCAAATCAATATGGTAGAACCCAATATTACTCGGTGTACCCCACTAGCATTAGTGCAAATACTAGCAAGATTGCACTCATCACACCACCAAATGCACTATTCAGTTCACATTTTGATTTTTGTAGCTTGGACAAACTAGTTGATTTATGTGAAAAATAAGGCATAAAACAATGATCATTTATGTAGCATGATGGTAGAACAATGATAGTGATAATTATTTTTAGAAAATGCTCTAGACTGATATAAAGGCTTCCCAGAGCTAGGTGGAGGTTCAAGTGTCTGGCTTACAAATAAGAAAAGATGACCATACTTGCCAAACACAACTTGTCCAATAATTGGATGTGTAATGATCTGCTTATCCTTTTCTGAATATTTCCTCAAGAGACTCTTAGAGATGTGACAAATGACTTCAAATAGAACCATCAACTAACACTGATCCACCCCCTCTTGCACGCTTGAAGACATTTAAAGAAGTCATATGCCCACATATACATTAACTTGTAAAAAGATTATAACAACATAGCAAGTGCAATTTAAGAATACAGAATAACTTAAATACCAATCTAAAAGGCCCTGCTTACATTAAAGATTTAGAACAAGAGGTGGAGATCTTCTTATTTCCTCTACAAAGTCAAGCATGATAGATATATTAATCTTCACCAAAACTTAAAGCTAATTGACACCGATCTTAAATTATACCATTGAACACTGTTTGTGAGATATTACACCTATGCATTATTTCTCAATATTTAAAAGGTCAGGACTAGATCCGCTATATTATTTATGGGTATATTATGAAAAAAGTAGCTAATACACCGTACAAGGGTATATTGTGATAAAAAATAATTAAATTTCACATGGTATATCGTGAAAATGTGCCAAGTATATTGTGAAAAAATATTTGATATACTCAAAGAGATACTCCCCCCGTTCCGCATTGACCTTCTCCTTTACTATTTGGGTATGCCGTTTGACTTCAATATTTAACATATAAGATAATATAATTATACAAATCTAAGTTTTGCAATGAAATCCTTATGCCAAAAATTATATGTTGTAGAACTTTGTTTTATAAAATAATTTTATCTTATATGTTTAATATTAAAGTGGAAAAACGTGCCAAAAAACAAATAAGAAAATCAATGCAGGATGGAGGGAGTATATTATAGAGTAAAATAAATCTAAAATATATATTGTAGAATAAAATACACCGGAAAAGATATACTGGGAATTTTATAATTATCCCTTAAATTTAGGGGTGATATATATGAGATTTTTTAAAAAAGCCTAAAGCCCTAACGTTATTTCTTCACCTTATCTTGACCGCTCAGATACACCCATCCTTAACCCCTAGGGTCCCGCGGAACATCCATGACGTGTCCTTCCCGCATGCCCTTTAATCCGTATTATTATAACCTCCTGGGTTTACACGCATCCGCTCCGGAGTTAATCGTAGCTGCGACTCTGCCAAGTCACAACTGGTAAACGGAAATTACAGTAAGGGACATTGCGAAACGACTACGTTTCAATTCCAAATCTTGTGTTGAACTTAGAGGTAGCTCCCTCCCTCGAAATATTGGTGATAATATATGGGTAAAATCGGCAAATTCGAGGGAATGTTTTTTTTTTTGAACCGAATTCGAGGGTATAGTTTAGAAGGTGTAGGGACGACACGACGAGTGTGGTCGTCGTATCAAACTGAGTTATATCCCCCCTTGATAACTAGTATAAATCCGATCATTGGAGCCCGCATGCTCACTTCCCACTCTACTACCAATTCTTTCTCTCAGTTATTTTCTCCACTGCCCTCTCATAGTCCACAACGTTCGTCGGAAGTGCATAGGGTTAGTTTACCGTCCTCTCTGGTTTTATTTCTGAAACCCTAGATTTTCTGTGATCACCGCAAAATTTCACCGTTTTCAGTCGATTTCTTTCCGTTCAGTTTTTATCCCGGTCCGCTTCGTTACAATGCTGGCTTGACCGGTGCTCACTTCCTCGCTTTAGCCAACGGCTCCGATTTCGTTATTTCTTTCCTGTTCATGCTGACATCTGTTCGTTTTGGCTTTTTTCGGTTTGCTTGTGCAACTTTCTTTAGTTTGGTTTGGTTTGCTTTTGAATGTGTGTTATATTGTCGAGCGCTAAGTTTCTGTGTCAACGGGTCCGATATTGCTATTTTTCTCCTGTTCTTTGCAATTTTGCTTTCGAAATCTGGTTCGGTGTCTAGTTTGGTGTCGGTGTTAGTTTATATTTCTTGATTTTGGATGTCAGTTGCAAGAAAACGTTTGTAAGGCCCCGTTTTGGTTTTAGCTGGTGAAACTGTGCCTAGTTTGTTTAAGGCTTGTCTGATTTCCCGTGGTTTCTTTTCTGCATGTTGCGTTTCTTGTGCTCATCTGTGAAACCTGGTCTTCCTGTTGGCTACTAGTTGCTTTTCCCGCCGATCGGAAGATTTTTGGCTCGCTTGACGTTTTTTTTTCCCTATTTTTCTGAACCTGATAGTTTTCCACTCTTTCTATTATTCCATTGTTTTGATCATCCTGCTTTACTTTGTTCTGTCGAATTTATGGTTTTTGGCGTTTATTTCTGGTCGTATTAATGAACGGGAGATTTGTTTCCTTCTACCTGTTCTGTTTAGTGTGTTCTTTTGTCTGTTTGTACCTGCATAATCTAGGTGCTCCTAATCATGCTACTCGTCTGCCACTTGCTACTCCCAGTCGCTGTGCTTAGAGCTTCATGCATCACCCTTGATTTCTGTTTATTGTCGTTTAAGCTATTATGAGGCTCATAAAAAGGAAACGATTACCTTGCGTATTATATTTTATCCTGTCTTTCTGCCGAGGTTCAGGGCTGTTTCATCCATAGTTTTGCATGTATGATCGTGCCTTATTGTTACGTAGAACACTTGGTCTTATGGCGTAGTTGACGAATGTCTGTTGCTTGTTTCCATGTCTGAGCAAGGCTAACCACATTTTTACCACATAAACTTGCAAGTGACTGTGCAATGTGCTACTGAAATTTTCAAAGACCTAACTTCTTTCCGTGGATGAACTTTCTATGCGTACCATGTGCTCTGTTTAAGCTCTGATTTTTAGTCACAATAATTATTAGCGTTCTTTCGTTTGCTGCATAATTGCCATTGTTACCTTGATTAGCTGAATGAAGCAAATCTTGACTCTTGAGGGCTTATTAGGTTTCCTTGATTGCAGTTGTTACATGCGCGTTATTATTTTCCCCAAAGTGTTTCAATGTGGTTGGTGTTGAACAGTATGTTTTGCCTAGCTTCAACTTATAGCCTAATTGCAGTCTGCCATGCCTGGGTTGAAATAGTTTGATGCCAATCATGCTTGTTGATTCACCCTTTTTAACTATTCTTTTAAATCTTAGGTAACCGCTCCGTGATATGCTCATGTATTTAATATGTTTTTTTTTTGTAGAGTTAAGTGTTCAATATGGTGGAACTTGAAGGAAATGGATCTGCTGGCCCCAACGGCTCTGCTGAAGGAAATGGGACAGCAGGTGGAAATGGATTTTCAGAGGTTTTACCACCTCCTCCGTCTGAAATCCCACCAGATGTGAAGCCTTTAAAAGTAGAACCACCAAAGAAGAAGCGTGTGCCTATGGCTAGGAAGGGTCTTGGAACTAAGGGCAACCGGATCCAACTTCTTAGCAATCATTTTAAAGTCAACATTGGGAGTGTTGATGGACAGTTCTTTCACTACTATGTAAGATCCAGGGCCCTTTTTGCACGGTTGTATTGTTTTATGAAATTACACGTATCTTATTCATAGTTTTTTGTTCCTTGTAGGTCAATATCTGCTATGAGGACGGTCATGCGATGGATGCTAAGGGTATGGGTCGAAAAGTTATTGACCAGGTAAAGAAGACTTACGCATCTGATTTGGGAGGAAAGAACTTTGCCTATGATGGGGAGAAGAGTTTGTTTACTGTGGGTGCTCTGCCTCGCAACAAACTTGAGTTTGATGTTGTATTAGAAGATGTTCAATCGGCCAGGTAAGAAATTTGTATTGAAATGTACTACAATGAGTGTATATATGTTCAATTGTTTATATTATGTTTTTGGATGCAGGAACCCTGGAAATTCTAGCCCTGGTAATGATGATGCGGACAGAAAGAGGGTAAAGCGCCCACATAGGACAAAATCCTACAAAGTGGAGCTTAGCTATGCTGCAAAAATCCCTATGCAAGCTATAGCCAATGCTATCCGTGGACAAGAAAATGAAAACACTCAAGAAGCTTTGAGGGTTCTTGATATTATTCTGAGACAGCATGCTGCAAAACAGTAATCTTAGTCGTTTGTTAGAAGTTTGTTTCATCTTCTTTTCCTGTTTCAATGCATGATTGGTTGTTCTCTATGTGATATTGTAGGGGATGCCTGCTTGTACGCCAGTCGTTTTTCCACCATGATGCGAAGAACTACACTGATGTGGGTGGGGGTGTCCAAGGATGCCGCGGCTTTCACACTAGCTTCAGAGGAACACAAGCTGGGCTGTCTCTGAACATTGGTTCGTCCTATATCCATTTTTCTGTGCTCTTTCCTTCCCACTTGTTATTTAATCACCACTGTTTGCTAATTGCAACCATTTACTTTGTTTTTATTAGATGTGTCTACTACAATGACCGTACAACCTGGTCCAGTTGTTGATTTCTTGATAACTAATCAAAATGTTAGGGATCCGAGCCAGATTGACTGGAGCAAGGTGACACTCCATTTGCTTACTATTGATCCGTGTCATTTTTAATTGCTTTTGCTCAGTTTTTTGGAAATTTGATTTTCTGTTAGGCTAAGAGAGTCCTCAAGAACCTGAGGGTAAAGGCCACCACATCTAATCAGGAGTACAAAATTTCTGGGCTGAGTGATAGACCTTGCAGAGATCAAACGTAAGTAGTGGGTTTTATTTCTAAGTTGAGATCATGTATAAATCAAAGGTCTTGGTCTAGCTGCTGTTAATGTCCTATCTGTCTTTCATACAGTTTTACATTGAAGCGCAAGGGTGATGACGAAGAAACTGAAATCACTGTGTATGACTATTTTGTCAATCACCGGAAAATTGACTTGCGATATTCAGCTAATATGCCATGCATTAATGTGGGGAAGCCAAAGCGCCCTACATTTATTCCTATCGAGGTTGGTCACACAATAAAGATAATAACTGAAAATTTTCTATCTACAATTCTACATCAACTATACTTGTTCATCTCTTTTCTTCTATGCAGCTGTGTGAGTTGGTTTCTCTGCAACGGTATACCAAATCTCTAACTAACTTACAGAGGGCTGCACTTGTAGAGAAGTCTAGGCAAAAGCCTTTGGAACGGATGAATGCCTTGAACAATGTGAGTCTGAATTCAGACATGTCCTGCTTATGGTTTAATAATGAATGAAGATTTTTATTACTTTTCCAGCTATTTATTATATCGTTAAGATTCACTTTTATTTTTCATGTTCAATCCTTCAGGCTCTGAGAATAAGTAACTACAATTCTGATCCTATGCTTCGTGAATGTGGAGTTTCGATTGGGAAAGATTTCTTGCAATTTGATGGGCGTGTTCTACCTACTCCCAAGGTGGTTAACTTGCGTGTTGCACAGCTCAACTTTGAGCTGGAAATTCTGTCCTTCCTGTATTTTGTTTGTCTTGCTATTTTCTGTGGCTAAATGTTGTGATTTGTATACAATTAATCAGATAATTAATTTCACTGTCTTAATTACATGATTTGCACAAGTTCTGAGCTGTAATAATATTCATTTTACACCTTTTTTACATCTTCTACCTTTGTAGCGTTATAGCACCACAATGATTCCAATTCTGTACTGTCCCCCAATCAATATTATGATATTATAATCTGATCATTTCTTTCACTTGGTTGCAGTTGAAAGCTGGGAATGGAGAGGATTTTTTCCCTAGGAATGGCCGGTGGAACTTTAATAATAAGGTTCTCTTCTCAATTGGATGCTGGCTTATAATCTACCATCATTTACTTCTAACCCCTCTCATAATCTATGCAGAGATTGGTTGAACCCTGCAAGGTTGAGCGCTGGGCAGTGGTGAATTTTTCTGCACGCTGTGACCCTAAAATGATCGTCAGTGGCCTGATGAAAGCTGGACAAGCGAAGGGTGTGGTAAGAATTTAACGTGATTGTATGCACATGTGTTGATACTGTAAGGTAGGGTTGTAACTGTACTAATTTGTTTATTTTTTATCTGTTGTGATTGATGCACCACAATTTTCAGAAAATAGAAGACCCTTTTGATATCTTTGAAGAAAACCATCAGGTCCGACGTGCACCACCTGTTGTTAGGGTTGAAAAGATGTGTGAACAGCTTCAAGCTAAGCTTCCCGGAATGCCTTTGTTTCTGTTGTGCTTGCTGCCTGAGAGAAAGAATTGTGATGTCTATGGTAGAAAATTCCTCTAGTTCCTTGGTTTTTTGTTGTTACTCTTTTTCTATATCGAGGGTGAAACACACTGTTTTATCTTTCACATGTTGTAGGGCCTTGGAAGAAGAAGAATTTGGCAGAATTTGGTGTCGTCACACAATGCATGGCTCCATTCAAAGTTAACGATCAGTATTTGACAAATGTGCTTCTTAAGATCAATGCCAAGGTGCAATTTGAAACTGCTTCCATTCCCTTGAGAACAAATTTGCTGCGAGCTCTATTACATGGTGGGTTCTTGACATTTTGTTTAAAACACTTTACAGCTGGGTGGTCTAAATTCTTTGTTGTCCATTGAGCGTTCTCCAACGATGATAGTGTCGAAGGTTCCCACTATCATACTTGGAATGGATGTATCCCATGGCTCGCCTGGTCACTCTGATGTTCCATCCATTGCAGCAGTAAGAAATGAACGTCTTTACTTTGGGTTTGATATTTTTTTGGGCTATAAACTGATTGATTGTCTTGATTTAGGTCGTGAGCTCGAGGGGCTGGCCCCTGATTTCAAGATACAGGGCATGTGTGAGGACTCAATCTCCGAAAGTGGAAATGATAGACAATCTGTTTAAACCTAATGGTGCTGAGGATGAGGGTATCATAAGGTGAGATGTTTGCATCAAGGTTTTTGATTTTATGGAGCGTAATAATAGATATGGCGCATGATGATTATTTCCCTTATTCTACAGGGAGGCTCTGATTGACTTTTACAACAGCTCTGGGAAAAGGAAGCCTGAGCAGATAATTATATTTAGGTAATGATCTTGACGACATTCATTTTGATATTTTTATGTTTCTGGTCTTGGTTCCTACCTGATAGGCAATATCTAATTCTTTTGCTGTAGGGATGGTGTGAGTGAGTCTCAGTTCAACCAGGTTCTGAACATTGAGCTTGACCAAATTATTGAGGTTCGTCCTTTCTCCACTTGTTGATAAATTTGCCTCGGCTCTGGCGCTGCTGTGGGCTGCTTGTTTTGGCTAACATTTACAACTATGATCCTTTTACAATGATGGCACAGGCTTGCAAATTTTTGGATGAAAGCTGGAACCCCAAGTTTGTGGTGATAATTGCACAGAAGAATCACCACACAAAGTTCTTTCAGAGTGGTGGATGCCCTGATAATGTCCCTCCCGGTAATAAGAATGAAGACAATTCTTTTTTTTTTTTTCGTTTGGTTGGTTTATTACTTGAATCTTGGTTGTTTTCATCGAGTTTACTAAAGAAGACATGATTCTGGTGCAGGTACTATTATTGATAATACGGTGTGTCATCCCAGAAACTATGACTTTTACCTGTGCGCACATGCTGGAATGATTGTAAGTATATGATCTTGACTGCCAGAGTTGAATGAGTATCGTTCTTGATTTTTTAAAGTTCTGCTCTCACTTGCTTGCTTTATTTTGTCACCATAATAGGGGACTACTAGGCCAACTCACTACCATGTGCTCTATGATGAAGTGGGTTTCGCAGCTGATGAACTCCAAGAGCTCGTTCATTCTCTATCCTATGTGTATGTGCCTTTTAAATTAATCAGTTTCAGTTGAACTTTCTTTCCATTCTAGTTTGCTAACTATTGGAATGCTGTGCGGTACTTCTTCAGGTATCAGAGGAGTACCACCGCCATATCTGTTGGTAACTACTAATAATCCCAAGCTCCTCTTCAAGTTTATTTGTTTCCTCTGTTTTCTTATTTATTTATTTAGTCTGGCGGCGGCCGGTGGCAGATTCTTTATCAAATCTATTAATTTGTTTGTTTGTATGCTGCAGTGGCTCCAGTATGTTACGCTCACTTGGCTGCTACCCAGATGTCGCAGTGGATGAAGTTTGAGGACAACTCGGAGACCACATCAAGCCACGGTGGGAGTGGCAGTGGGGGGATGACCTCTAAGGGTCCTGCTGCTGTGCCTCAGCTTCCAAAGCTGAATGAACTGGTGTCCAGCTCGATGTTCTTTTGTTAGAAGCAGCAAACGCAGGGATTTTAGGGGTGGGGGTTCTTTTTGTCTATTGTGGATATGATAAACTAGTAGCTGTTAGGTTAGGCGCGTTATGGGTAATGTGTCGGCGGTCGTTCAGAAGTTGCTGGTGGTAGTAGTTTTTGGGTGGTATGATAATCGACTGTCTTTATCGGTGGTGGTAAATGTTGACATGCTTTCTGATTTGGTTGATTACGCCATAATGAAATATTAGTAGTAGATTTTCCTGTTACTCTTCCCATATCCTTCTCTCTTTTACGTTTGGGTACTCGTTTTTGAGTTGATAATTATGATAATACCCTCCTGAGTCCTGAGTCAGTTTCAAACTATCTCCGTCAGACATACTTATAAATTCACCCGATATCTTTTTTTTTTTTTACTTTAAATCTTGTTCCTTCTATATACTACCTCGTTCCGTCATAAGTGTCCTGTTTGTTTTTTGACACGTTTTTCTACCTTAATATTAAATATATAAGGTAAAATATTTTTATAAAACTAAATTTTGTTTATATAGTTTATCATTCAAAATTAATTTATCTTATATGTTAAAAATTGAAGTCAAATGACATGTCTAAATAGTAAATAGGACAGTAAGGTGGGACGGAGGTAGTATATATAAGCTTCTTAAGGATGAACTTCCATATTACAAGACTTAGAAATCTTTGGAGGAATGTATTCTCCCTTCCAAATTTTAAAGCTACTAGAACTATTATATAGTAAAGAAACTAACACAATCGGAAAGTTTAGTATCGAATTTACTAATAACACATTGCTTCTAATTGTTCCCAAATTAGACATTTACATGGTTCTGTCCATTCCTAAACCTGCTATTAGAGCTTTACCTTTTGGCAAAGTCAATACATATTATCTTGGAGATGTTACTTGTAAGCTCTAGTGTATGATAGATTAGTTTCCATCAGAGCTAGCCAAGATAAGTCCCTATTATGTCTAACAGAATTTTCTGCTTCATAGATGCCCCATAGTCTTCTAATTTTTCTCCTGGCAATTGTCTGCATTTGAGAAAATCTAATTTTTCAGACTTTTTTCTTTTGATGGAGGATGAACAGACAAATTTATCAACCGATCCCATTGGTTTCTGACCATTACACACTCAAAAAAGTGTGGAACATCAGAGAAACTCCTGTTTTTTTCATTATGTTTGCTACACAAGGGACAATGTTTCTCATAAATTTTCAATGAAGAAGTTTCACTCTTGGACTACACTAAGGGAGATTCGAAGTGCTAGACTGTTGAGCTAAGTAATAAGCAAATTTAGCAGTAAGATTCCCGTCTTTAGTGAAATGCCAGATCCAAGAATCCTTTTCATTTATCTTTAGAGCAATCTTGATAATCTCATCTTCATCTATCTTCCAAACTTTCTGTCTGAGAAGGTTTACATCCCAAACGTTTTAATCTTGAAGTACAACTTGGTTGACTGTCTTCAGTCTGTTATCTATTTCAGGGGTCTTCAAAAAAAAAAAAGAAAGAGAGAGTGTCTTTCCCATCTCCTATTTGTTTTCAAACACCCAATTTGAGGATATCTAAAGAGGAAACTATAGCTGCCCAACTAGGACTGTCATGATTACCTCTCCGAACTTGTAAAAGATCGATATCAGGAAAATAAACTCCCTTTAGGGTCTTAAAGACAAGGGAATTTGGGTTGATCAAAATATTCCATGCATGTTTGACTAATAGGGTTTTGTTGAAGGAGGCAGCTGATCTAAATCCAACACCTCCCAAGTCTTTGCTTTTACACACTTCCTCCCACTTGACCCAGTGAATACTTTTCTTGTCTATTGAACCCCCCACCAGAAGGAAGCCAAGAGAGAATTTATCTTGTCAATCACTCCTTTAGGAAGAAGAAAAATAGACAGAGTAAACAGGAATAGACTGAAGGACACTAGAGACTAGGACTGTTCTCCCTGCTTGAGATAAAGGTTTACCCCAAGAGTTAATTTTGGATATGATGGCTTAAATCATAAAGCTGAAGAATTCCTTCTTATTTCTCCTTATCTTAGTCGGTAGGCCTAGATACTTTTTGAAAGAAGAAGACTCCCCATAACCCAAAGTGTTGCAAATCAGATTCTTGACCTCGATATTAAGTCTTTTACTAAAGACTATTTCAGATTTATTTGCATTGATCACATGGTCTGAGGAGACTAAAAAGGATTCTAAGATCTCTTTTAAAGCTTCTACATTCTTGACAGAACTTTTGCTACAAAATAATACATCATCAATGAATGCAAGATGGTTGATGCTAGGAGCCTTTGCAGCCAGTTTAATACCCAAGAAAGAACCATTAACATTTGCTATGTTAAGGACACTAGACAAAGCTTCTTGAGCTAGAATGAAGAGGGAAGGAGAAAGGGGATCTCCTTGCCTAATACCTCTAAAGGGGGAAAAGAAGGTGCCTGGTGAACCATTTACCAAGACAGAGAATTTAGTGGAGGAGATGAGGTGTAGAACTGGAGTAATCCAAAAATCTAGAAAGCCCAAAGAGACAAGAATATCCTTTAGAAACCTCCACTCCAACCTGTCGTATGCCTTGCTTAGATCCACTTTTAAGGCAAAATTTCCATGTTTTTTTGCTTGACTTCTAGCAAGATGATGCATGATTTCTCCTGAAATGAGAATGTTGTCTGAAATATTGCACCCTTTGACAAACCCTGACTGGTTTGTAGAGATGAAATCTGGTAGCATATTCTTGACTCTGTTTGCTAAAACCTTTGCCACTATTTTGTAGACATAATTACATAAAGCTGTAGGCTAAAATTACTGATGTTGATAGCACATTTGATTTCAAGAATTAATGCCACATAAAATTGATTAAAAGAATTAGGAAGAGGATTACCTTGCAGGATAGAGAGAACTTGATCAGAAACTTCCTGACCTACCAGGCTTCAGTAAGATTTGAAGAACTTCCCATTAAAGCCATCTAAACCGAGAGATTTACTGCCTCCTAATTCTTTCATTGCTGTAACAACTTCCCCTGGCACATACTGTTCTAAAAGACAAGAGATGTGACTCTGATTCAATCTACCTCTAACTGCCTCAATGAACCTATGGTCAGTAATTGAATTTGTTGAGGAAAACATCTGAGAGAAATGAGATCTTGCTATAAACTCAATTCTTTTCCAGTTGTAACACATATCTCCCACTTGATTCTTAAGTTCGAAGATAAAATCCCCCCTTCTTCTTGCAGTAGCTCTAGAGTGAAAAAAAGTAGTATTCTTATCACCCTCATTTCTCCATTGGACTTTAGTTCTCTGTTTCCACTACACATCTTCTTTGAAAGATAACAGTTCTATTTCCATGAGAGCTCTTTTTCTATTGATATCAGACCAAGCAGAAGGTCTAGCCAAAGTCAAAACATAAGTTCATCCTTCTTTTTCTTCATTTTCCATTTAATCTTTCCCAGGGACCAACCTTTCCATCTTGAAAGAACAAGACTACAGTCAGATAGTTTTTGATCCAGATTAGAAGCATTAATCCCTCAAATATCAGAAACTATTCTATAGTATTCCTTGTCTTTTATCCATGAGTTTTCAAACCTAAAGATACGTTTAGGCTTATCCTGAGCTCCAAAAAATCTAATGAACAAAGGTCTATGAGCTGAATGCTCCCGAGGAAGATGCTCCACCGAAAGAAAGGGAAATAGTTGAGCTTTATCACAAAAGAGAACTCTATCAAGCCTACTTACTGAGTTGTGTTCATCCAGTTGACCATTTGTAAAGGTGAAACTGGGACCAAAAAAACTGGCATCTTGAAGATTACAATCAGATATAGCTTCTCTGAAAGCTTGCATGTGACTATCACTTCTATCTCTACCTCCCGACTTTTCAGAATTCCACATGAATTGGTTGAAATCTCCTACCACCACCCATGGGAGTAAAGCTTGATTTTTAAGAACATTGAGAAGCTTCCAAGAAAAGTATTTCCTATTCCACTCAGGCCAACCATAAAACCCAGTAAAGTGGAATTTAATACCACCCAGAAACTCAATATCAGCTGCTATATGATGAATTGAAGAGTTAACAACTGATAACTTCAAAGACTCTTTCCATAGCAAGGTTAAACCACCACTCCTTCCTACACTTGGAACTAAACTGTTATAACCTGAAAAATATTTACAGATGAGATCCATTTCAGCCTTGTACCTATGAGTCTCCATAATAAGCACAAGCTCAGGAGATTTTGATCTGATAAGATCTCTCATCCAAGCTACTACCCGAGGGCGACCCAACCCTCAGCAGTTGAAGCTAATGCATGTCATTAGTCTTGGTAGCCTTGCATTCCTTCAAGGTCTGCCTGTAACTAAGTAGGAATTTCCTTTTGAGAGTCTTTAATCTTCTCTCCTAATGAAGAAGATTTGATCACCAGAGACTTAAGATTCATGTTCTTCCTCTTTTTGATTTTAAGAGATAGTTTCCCGTTTGTAGCTCCTGGATGGAACATTAGATTTTTTCCTTCTCTCTAAACAAAAATATCTTCCTGTCTTTGTTCTCCTTTTCTATACTGAGAAGGTTGAGAGTTGTTCTTACCTTTCAGACCAGCTTCCTTCATAATCATTGATATAGACATATCAATATCAGACTGTACCATATCAGTCTCCTTAACTTTTATGTTAGACTCTTTGAAAGAATTCAAGGCTGATGCCCAATCAAAAGTCTGGTAGAAATCCCTTTTCCGATCCTCTTTTGAAGACTTCTGACGAGGTTCAAAACCTGAAAGAAACTCAGGACTCTCAAGGGGTTCCTCCTGCACCTGAGAGTCTGAGTCTTGAACAATCATAGTAAGTAGCCCACTACTCTGAGAGTGAAATCTATCGGCAATCTTTTTTTCCTTTTCCTTTACTATCAATATCTTCAAAGTTATCAGAACTTTGGATAGCTAAAAGGTTAGGAAATTTTTTGATCCCTCATTTTTCACGTGCTTCAAGATTATTACTCATGAGATGGTCCTTAGACAAAGCAGAAAAAGAGCCTGAATATTCAGCTCTCAACCAAACACCATATCTCTCCAAGTCATCGCTGTTGTCTTTTTTAGCTGCACATTCAACTAGCATATGATATATCCTGCCACACCTAAAGCAGAAATAAGGTAAATTTTCATAGGAAATTCTATAGCATCTATCTTTCTTTCCATCATTCACTAACAACATTCTGCATAGAGGCTCAGTAATATCTATCTCGACTCTTACTCTTAGAATTTTCGAGGTAAGTGGGTTTAGCTTCTCTGCACAGTTTGCAAAAACACCTATTCTGTTCCGTAGAGTGATAGCAGAAGCCTTATTGAAGAACATCATAGATAGATTATGGATTCCTACCCAAATTCTGATGTTTTTTTGGTTCATGTTCATCTATATGTATAAAAGGATCTATTGTCATAACAACCAGAAGATGATTCTGAAAATGCCAAGGACCCTGAGCTAGAATATTTCTGAGATCATTACCTGAAGATAAGACGAACGTAAATCTGTTGTACCCCATCTTCGTGCTCTTGACAAAAGATTTGGTTTCCATATAGGATGTAAGAAGTTGTAGAGAGCTTTAGCTTGGATTCTGTTATGATGCCAAAGTTTTCCAAATAGAGCGTTGGATATGTCTGCACTAATCGAATCTTAGTGCTAGAGATCACCTCCACTTTCTCAAGTTCTTCTGGGTGAATATGAAGCTTATCCCACCTAGCAATCACTCCCTTCATGTTTGCCTGATACCAGAGGATGAAGAAATATTCCAAGATGTTGGAGGAGCTTAAAACTAGTGAATCAAAGTAGAGCTGCTTAAGAACAAAGAACGTGTTGGAGTAACTTTTATCCTACTTCTTATCACACTAATAAATGGTAATATCAAGAAGAATAAACTGTTGGATAATGATCAGACCCAATTTTGGATAACATTTTACCTTGAACGACTCCAAGTTCTAGCAACAGTATAGATAGCCGCACTATACTGATAACCATCAACTCTTTCATTAAGGATGTGGTTGAAAAGCATAGAGGATTGAGACACGTAGTAATAGTAAAAATGTGGCTCATTTCCAGCTCTAGGATGAAGCACTCTACAGAGATATTTCCAAGGAATAGTTTCCATATTGTACGTACTTTCCTTTTGCTTGCATGGAGCTAATGAAGTTCTCCTACTTATGTCACTTCTCATTATCTCTTATTGCTTTTCATTGTATACTCAACTAACTCTTTCAAATCGCTTCCAAATCGTCTCTCTCAAATCGCCTCACAAAGAGAGCGATCATATTTCAATCTCAATCTAACCCAGATTTTAATACACTTATAAATTCACCCGATATCTGAAAGAACGCCACAGTCCATACTATAATTAGACCCCTTATAAAATAAGATTATATAAATATGAAAAAATTATTAACTTAAAATTGAGTCTTAAATAAATTTATTACTCTTAAATATTTTTTTAGCCTCAAATATAAGGCCGGCCCTGACTTTAACTTCTCTGGCAATTAGTTTTGCGATAAAGTTAGCTTTCAATTCACTTCTAAATGAAGAAAAAAAAATTGTTTTCTCTAGTTTGACATGTTTTAGAGCTCCCATTTTCATCTGATACTCAACCATCATATTAGGGATCAGTGGGTCACGCTTGGGATAGAAATACTAGATATTTCCATCTTAAAACGCTCTATAGTTATCATTGTAAACATGATTTTAATACTCTTTCTAGGGATGATAAAGATGATTTGTCTAAACCAATGACTCTAGATGAGCTCCTTAATAAGCATGAAGACATTCAAAGCCTCCGGGTAAGGATGGTTATCCTGGTGGGTTTTTCCAGAAGTTTTGGAACCTTATGTCTCCCTCTATGCTTTCCTGAGCGTTAATGAAACCATACTTGTTCTAATTCCTAAAGTAGCCTGTCCTACCTCTGCATCCCATTTTCATCCAATTTCTCTTTGCCAGGTTCAGTATTAAACTTTGGCTAAGGTAATAGCTAATAAAGTGAAACCTTTTATGGCTTCTTGGTTATCTACTAGTCAGGCCAGTTTTTTCCCAGACATAAGCATTTTTGAAAATATATAATGGTCCAGGAGGTTGTCCATTTCATGCAACATACAAAGGCTAGGGAAGGGTGTGCAGCTATGAAAATTGATCTGGCTAAAGCTTAAGATAGGCTTTCTTGGAGATTCATCGAGGACACGTTGAATTGTCTACGTCTTCCTAGTAATTTTAAAAACACTATACTTGATTGCATTACTTCTATCTCTTTTCAGATTAGTGGAATGGGAGATTGTCTAATTTCTTCTCTGCGGGGATCCCCTTTTATATTTGTTCTATGTATGGAAAGGTTATCTTAACTTATAAACTCGAAGGTAGCTAGTAAAGAATGGAAACCAATTTCTCTAAGCAAAAGAGGTATTGCTTTATCTCACTGCTTTTTCATGTATGATTTGGTTTTGTTTGGAATAGCATCCCTCAGCCAGATCCGTATAATGGGTGAATGTGTGGAGTACTATTGTGAAGCTTCCGGACAAGTAGTAAGCTTTAGAAAGTCCTCTATTCTTCTGTCCAAAAATGTTAATCAGGATAAAGCTAAAGTTATTAGTCGTGAGGCTAGGATGCCCATTACCAGGAATTTCGGAAAATACTTGGGGGGTATTTCTCAAACAAGGTAGGTCGAATTCTCAATCATCTAATTTAATTTGGCTAAAGTTAGGGATAGGCTAGCGGGTTGGAAAATGAAATCATTATCGATGGCTGGTCGTATATGCTTGGTTAAGAGTTGTGTATCTTCGATTCCTATTCACTTAATAGAGGGTCAAATTCTCCCGGCTAGGCTGTGTAGCAAGATCGTTAAACTATGTCGTGACTTTATTTGGGGTCAAGATCCAAAAATTAGGAAAATGCATGATATTGGATGGGAGACGATGTGTAAACCAAAAGAGAAAGGGGGGTTTAGGGTTCTGAAAGTCTAAGGCCATGAATGTAGCTTGCTTCTGTAAGCTTGTTTGGAATTTGGCCAGTAATTCGCAGCAGCTATGCTATAGAACGCTGAGGCAAAAATACCTTAATCCAAATACATCTTGTTGTTCTGCCAACTAGAAAGGGATTTAGAAATACGTTTCCTTAATCAGGGAGGGATTGTGTTGGGTGGTTAACAATGGAAAATTAATCAAGTTTGGAAAGATTGTTGGGTAGCGAAACTTAGTTTGAGATCCAAAGTATTTTGGGATATACCTAACCAGGACATAGATAGTATGGTGGCAGAGTATTGGGACATGAATCTAGGATGGAAACGGGATAAATTTTCTACGTATTTACCTGATAATATTGTCAATCTAATTAGGAAGTTTATAGTGTTTTCTGAAGCTGGATTTGATTTTATCTCTTAGCATTCTGAAAGTGATGGAAAATACAGTGTGAAATCTGCGTATAGGTTGCTAACAAGTGATATTCAAAACCCAACTAGTGGTGATTTAGACATGTAGGCAATTTGGGGATTACCTGTTCAAAAGCGAGTTAAGCTCATGATTTGAAGGGTTTCGAATGGGAAGATAATGACAAACTCGAGGCGTATTCTGCTTGACCTTACACTAGATAAAACTTGCCATTTTTGTGTCGTAGAAGAAATGATTATACACATCTTTAGATATTGTCCAATAGCCAAGAGGATCTGATGAAACTTGTCTCTTTAAATATGCATACTAACTTTTTTGAGATGAACTTGCAGGATTGGCTTAAGAGTAATTTAATGAGGAGTGGTCGATTTTTGATTAATATAAACTGGAAAATGGTGTTCCTCGTCGTGTGTTATATGCTCTAAAACTGGAGAAACAACAAGGTTTTTGGCAGGGAAGTGAGAGTATTTCTCCCGCTTAGAAGTGTTATACTCAAGTGCAGGCAAAACAAAAGGGCAAGAGCATGGATCAAGAATTTGAATGCTGTATGGGAGAAGGATGGAAAAAGTGACATCCTAAAAATTAGGGAGTATTACAATAGCATCCATAGTTCTGATTATGCCATTATTAATATTGACGGTGCGCTTGAATGTATCTCAGGTAAAGCAACTGTTGGTGGTGTATGGAGGAATCATTAGGGCGACTGGATAGAGGGCTTTGCAGCAGCCTTTGGACATCATAATGTATTGCATTTAGAGGTTATGGCTCTGGTTTTCGCAAGTAGATTGGTGAAAGAAAGAGGATCGCACAAAGTGTAGATATTTTCTAATTCGATTCAGCTAGTTAGGACTTTTGATTGCTGTCCGAATACGCACTTCTTGTGGCCTTTGTTTGAGGAATGTAAGAGTAATCTGAGTAATGTGGGGGATGTGAGAGTGCTGTATCTACCAAGATTGTGTAATATGGTTGCAGACAAGTTAGCTAAATTTGGGCTAGGTTTAACCATTGGGTGTAGCTTATTAGAAGATCCACCACCCTGTATTGTACTTCTTCTAGTTGAGGACAAAAACTCTTGGTTATCAATAAGAGTTGAAGGCTAAGGCCTCCATTGTTTGATAAAAAAATTAAGAAAGATAAAAAAGAAGGGATCAATATTTAAACAACTACGATTATATTTCTTACTGAGAGATGAAACACATGTGGGATGTGTTATCATTACCCTATCTACTTTAGGGGTGTTTGACGGGTTTCTGGTTGGGTTGTTCTGAACCCGAATTTGACTTGAAAATAGTAGGTCAACTTGAACCCAAATTAGGTTATATTTTTTGATATGTTTTATAATTTTTATTTGATTTTTAAAGTTTTTAATTATTTAATAAATAAATAATATTGATTGGTCATTATGTACTACATTTAATCATAAATTATTGATAAAATGTTTAGTTTATGTATGATAATAAATTGTAATTGTCGATTTGATATTGATATAGAAAGCTCCTATTTATACAATCTAATTGAGCTCAATAGGGATGAAGTGAAATCCTATAAACTAGGATAGATCCTAAAATATGAAAATGTGGATGCTAGAGTGGTGAGGTTGTTATTTGACTTGGTAATAAAAATAATTAAATACCATTAGAGATATCTATGTAATATTCTTAACATGCCCCTACAAGCTAGATGGTGGGTTAAGTCTGAGCTTGTTAATGTTGTTTTCAAATTGAGGTTGATGAAGAGAGCTGGTCGGTGGTGGATATATGTTGAACACACAAGACACCATCTTGAACTTTTAGGTGGACAAAATGGTAGGCAATGACAACATGCTACATGCGAGAGTGAAACACAGGGTTGGAGGGTAGAAATGTGGCACTCATTGTAACACCCCTACCGCTAATCTCATCATTAATGCAAAATCATCTCAATCATCATTACATTCACAGTGGAAAATTCCAATACAACGGAGGGTGAAACAATGCCGTAAGCCACCCACGTGACTAACAAGACCTAATTCAATACAGTAACGGTCTGATGGACCAGAATTCCCAAGTACTTATACAATACATTCTCATTCATTCTTAAACCGAGTCACATACAAACTATACCGAGTTTATCACATTCTATTTGCCGATAAAACTTTTGGTCTTACCCTACTAATACATACAATTACAAGTGTAATTAAAATAAACTACCCATGCTTAGTAGCAATCCCGCTCCTACTCTCGAACGGTGGTCATCTCCAATGTACCTGAAAAATAATGGGTGGCCCCAAAGGGGCTCAGCACCTTTACTGGTATGGTAGTCGTGCAACCCGCTACTACTAGGCCACACTTAACTAATTGTCGTCTAAGCAGGCGATTGATTTTATTTAAATCATAACATGAAATGCTGTAAACACACAACATGCTCACATAACACACATATTCGTACAAGGAATACAATCAACAAGGTTAACACTTTAATTTTGTTAGATTACATTGCCTTGTTCCTTAGGCCATGAGGGTTTCTACCTCAATAATGCCTCATTCTCATTAATCAATAACTTATCCATCTTATTCAGATGGTTTTTACTTGTTTTCTTAGATCTATAGACACTCTCGGTCTCGATCTAGTTTTCTTGATTATTCTACTTTGAATAATTCTTAAGTTAAGTCTCTTAGACCTCCGGTTGAGACACATATAGATCTCACCACCGGGTTTTTAACCGGAACCACTCACTTGATTCCTCTTTCTCATATCCCATAATACCCAGCTTATCTCTTTAGATAGATAAGCTCTGCCAGTCTTACTCCAACGGGCACCACTATGTGGCTCACGGCCCTACCGGGCACCACTATGTGGCTCACGGCCCCTGACAAGGGAGTTCAACCACGGAATCAGAAACAATCACTCTGTTATTTCCTCTTCCTTGCACGCGTGACTCACAATCCCTAGCCCACTCTCAGGGTTAGTAATAATATACATTAGTTAGAAACATATCTCTTGATGCCATTTACAATCTTAGGGAGTTTTCCTAAGTTATTATATTCACCGATTTAAGGGCCGCCTTTATACTTCTATTACTTAGAAGTTTTGGTTGTTTTCTCATATTGAGTCGAATCCTCATATAGGAGGTCAACTAACCATTAAGAGGCAGTTTAATATCCCCGTATATCTCTTTTCATGTTTCATGTATTCATGGAGTTGAACTATCATTGTTCTCTAGTTGAGGATTCTTATGTGTTTTTCCACAATTAAATTATTTCATGGTTCAACTCTGAAGAGGGGAAAATATGTCAAGAAGCCTCGAAGAAAGTGCAATAACCCAGTAGAGCAAGAGGGAAAGGAGGAGGAAGGCCAAGACAGTGACCGGACGTTCCTGACTGGACGCAGAAGACCCCAATCACGCCGCAAGCAGTGACCGGTCACTTTCGACCGGTCACAAGGGATCCTAGAACATAACATAGAAAGTGGCCGGTCACCTGTGACCGGTCACCAAAAGGCGTCGCTACGACCGGTCTCCAAGAATGCGAGACATAGTGTAAGAAACGACCGGTCGCCTGTGAGCAGTCATCAAATATGTCAAATACAGTACGAATAACGACTGGTCGTCTGTGACCGGTCGATAGGAGAACAAAGCGGGTATAGGTAGAGGTCAAAAGTAGGGAAATTAGGATAAGACTTATGAGATATTTTATAGGCCTATCAAGATATTTATGTGCCAGGCTGGCGCAATATGATAGGCTAAGGGCCCTGTGAGAAACACTATAGATAGGGGTTCTCCCCCTCAATAAAGGGTACGTGATCTGAACTTGAGAATTCCCACTGTTACATTGCCATTGCTTATCTCTCTCTCTTTCTTGAGCTAAGTTCACTTGGTAGCAAGGTAATTCGGCGGAACTTGAGGAACTTGGTGATAGATTAAGGACCTGACTAGGGTATAGGACATAAGAACATTGGGACTTAGGAAATTACCATTTCATTTTGGCGCCGTCTGTGGGAAACGAACAACTCAGATTCAGCAACCACGAATCCACCGATGAGAGTAATAATTTTTGGGAACATGCGAAATCAATACATTTGAGATCGGAACTATGTTTTTGCAGGTTAGGTACGAAGATGACACCCAGAACTAGGAAGAATTTACAAACCAACGACGAAAGCGCTGGACCCGAGACGACCCACGACTCCATCTCCAAGAAGGATTTGGAGAACATGCTGGCGAGCCTCACCAGATCCATCGACGAGAAGATCGTGGAAGGAAACAAGCTCATGCAGCAGGAATTGATGCAGAGAGATGAGGAATTCCAACGGAAGTGGGAGGAAATGTCGGAAGCAATTGATCTCCTGAAAAGTCGAGACACGGTGGGGAGCAATGACGGAAAAAGGGTACCCGAGGGGAGGCCTTAATCACCATCGAGGAAGAGGAAGAAGATGACTCCATCGACATGAGTCTATACCCATTCTCCGAGAAGATCCGAAGAGCCAAGCTCCCGCCCCATTTCGTCACCCTGGCGGTGGGAAAGTATGACGGCACTGGAGATCATGCTTAGCACATTAAAAAGTTTATGTTCACCATGAACACCCAGGGAATTAGCTCTCTCGCCTTGTGAAACTTATTCCCCGGGACACTTTCCAAAAGGGCACTAAGCTGGATCTCGTCTAGGCCGCCTCAGTCTATCTCGAGCTTTAAACAGCTGACCGAAGAATTTCAACAATACTTCACGGCCAGTAAAAAGGTGAAAAGAGAGACGATAAAGCTCATGGATGTGAAGCAGAGGAAAGGGGAGACCATGAGGAATACAGTGAACGTTTCCACAAGCAGGTGGCAGAAATTGACAACATCGATGAAAAGATACTGATCAAAGCCTTTGGTAACGTCTTGGCTCACCCTCATCTCGCTGGAAAAATAGCTATCATGGCGCCTAAGTCACATGGGGAGCTAGCCGAGATGATCCACGACTTCCTAAAGTTAGAAGTTGCAGAGAATAAAGCTAAGGAACTGCTCAAAAACTCTAAGGCTCCTGCCACGAGTGAGAAGAAGGGGGGGGGGGGGGGTCAGACAGGAGGAGCGATTACGACCGGGAGCTCGCACCAGGGGAGTAACCGGTACAAGCCTTATTCTAAAGCCCCGGCTGCCCAGGGGCAGCAGGCTTCGAGCTCAAGGACCTTTCCAATGGTCCAGATAGATCCAGGGAAATATGCCGCCGCTGTGAGAGAAGGACTCTTGCCTCCCCCGAGGAAACCTCATCCAGGGGAGGTACCGGTAGCCTTCTGCGAGTACCATGGGCATCGCAGTCACACGACTATCAACTGCGCGAACCTCGCCAAGGAGCTAAGGTTGATCGAGGAAAACAAGAGGAAAGGAAAGGGAGGCCAGTATAGACAGCACTCTGGTGGCCAGTCCTCCCGGCCTAAATCAGAAGAAGAGGTCCACCCCGAGTTAGATCACAACAAATCCTTTGGAGTAATCACAGGGCTATTCTCGGAGGTAGGACCCCTGACCCCCAACGAAAGGAAAAGACACGTCCACGAGGTCCACCGAGAGCTTCCGGACAAGAAGGTTTCCAAGCATCAAAAGCTCCTCCAAATCTACTTCACCGAGGATGATGAGGATAGAGTCCTGTACCCGCACAATGACCCGCTTGTAATAAGGGCTAAAGTGAACGACCGCATGATGGAGGGAATCTTGGTCGACTGCTGGGCAGGGGCAAATGTCATTTCTGTGGAGGCGGTGAAAAAGCTTGAAATACCGGAAGACAAGATCAAACCCTACTCAGCCGTGCTAGGGGGTTTTGTGGGAGGAAATCTCGGCTAAGTCTATAGGGAGCATCGACTTCACCATTACCCTAGGGCAAGGGGATGAGAGGCACACGGAAAAGCTGACGGCCTTCATTCTTCCCTGACTCTCCGGGTACAACATGTACCTTGGGCGGCCAGGGATAAACGCTTTCAGAGCCATATGTAGCACCCACCACCTGAAGATGAAGTACCTAACCAGATCCGGGAAACTCGTCACAGTAAGAGGAAGCCAGAAAGTAGCACGGGTATGTGAGGTGCGGATCATGGAAGACCTTCCAGGAGAAGAGACGGTCAAGACCGTAGGATCCAAGAAGGAGTTCAAGGGAAAACTCTCCCTCCCCGACGAGATGGCCGAGCGGTACGAGGCTCCTGCTGATCTCCCAAAAGAGGTACCTCTACGAACTGACCCCAATAAATTCTTTAAAATTGGAAATGCCTTTTATAGCGGAGAACAAACCCATCTAACAAGATTCCTGGAAAAAAGAAGGGCCACGTTTGCTTGGAGCACAGAGGAAATGCCCAGAATAGACCCAAGCGTTATCCAGCATAACCTCCACGTGGACCCAGCACACCCGGCGATCCGCCAAAGGAAGATGATAATTGGAGCAGAGAGGGACCAGACCGCCTGGGAAGAAATTCAGAGACTGCTACAGGCAGGTTTCATCAGAGAAGTATCATATCCCAGATGGTTGGCAAATGTGAATATGATAAAGAAGTCTAACGGAAAGTGGAGAATGTGCGTAGATTTCACCGATCTAAACAAGGTATGCCCCAAAGATTTCTATCCATTACCATCGATAGATCGGCTGGCCGTCTCCACGGCCCAGAGTTCCGTTTTAAGTTTCCTGGATGCTTTCTCTGGATGTAATCAGATAAAGATGAATGAAGAGGACTCTGAAAAAACTTCCTTTGTCACTTCAACGGGAACCTTCTGCTACAAGGTAATGCTATTCGGGTTAATGAATGCTGGTGCAACCTTCCAGAGGATGAATGATAAAGTGTTTCGGGAACAACTCTCGAGAAACGTGGAAGCCTATGTGGACGACATAGTCGTAAGAAGCCCGTCTAAAGAATAGCATATGAAAGACTTGGAAGAAACATTCACCACGCTCGACAAGTATCAGATCAAGCCAAACCCAGAAAAATGCATGTTTGGGGTAACGAAGGGGAAGTTCCTTGGTTTCATCGTCGGGCAGCGGGGAATAGAAGTAGATCCAGAAAAGAGCTAACCAGTTCTCAATCTCAGTCCTCCGAGAAGCATCAAAGACGTCCAAGCCCTCAATGGGAGACTCACGGCCCTAAGCAGATTCTGTTCGAAGCTGCAAGAAAAGACAATCCCCTTCTTCAACATACTGAGGAAGAACAATAAGTTCTAGTGGGGGAAAGAATGCAAAGAAGCCTTCGAGAAAATCAAAGAAATGCTCCGAGAACTACCCAAACTAGGGGTCCCAGCACCTAGCCAAGACCTATACCTCTACCAATCCGCATCAGAATGGGCGGTAGCAGCAGTCCTGATCATGGAAGATGAAAAGAAAGAGATTCCCATCTATTATACCGGGAAAATCCTAACCCCCAGTAGAGAGACGCTACACCAACATCGAAAAAATCCTCTTCACTCTGGTAGTGGCATCCCGGAAGCTGTGTCCATACTTCCAGTCGCATCGAGTCTTTGTGAGAACCAACTGGCAGCTAAAGCAGATAACAAATAATACAAACGCGTCAGGGCGCATGGTAAGCTGGATAGTCGAACTCACCTAGTACGAAATCCACTTCCTACCGCAAACGATGATCAAAGCGCAGGCCCTAGCGGACTTTATAACAGAGACCAGCTTCGACCAAGAAGAAGGAAAGCCGCTCACTCCCTTCATCATCCAGGTGGACAGGGCCCAGTTCAAGATAGGAGCAGGGGCGGGGATTGTAGTCCAAACCCCTGACGGGCAAGACCTCAACTATGCTTTCCGGTTGTAATTCGAAGTAACTTATAACGAGTCCGAGTACAAAGCTCTCATTCAGGGCCTAGAGGTTGCCATTGCTTTAGGTGCAATGGACCTAGAGATATACTCAGACTCCATGCTGGTCACCCGACAAAACGATAACATATATGAGGTGAAGTAACAGAAACTCTGGAAGTACTTACTCAGAGTTCAAGAGCTAAAAGCAAGCTTTTCAAGGTGCGAGCTGAAGCACCTCCCCCGAACAAAGAACACCGAGGCGGACACGCTAACAAAGTTAGCAAGCATGGCCGAGAGGATACCGAGCAAGGTGTGGTTAGAAACCAAAACCAATCCAAGCGTCAACGAAGCTCAAGTCCTGACGACCGAACCACTCGTACCTGAGGAATCATGGATGACCCCGATCGTGGAGTACATCCTTGAAGGGAAGTTGCCCCCCGAAGATAAAGAACCTAGGACCGTGAAGAGACGAGCGACATCATTCATCTTCGAAGAAGGGTACCTCTACAAAAGATCGTTTGCAAGACCAGCCCTCAGATGCGTCACGAATGAGGAGGGAAGCGAACTTATAAGGGAGGTACATGAGGGGGTTTGCGGAAACCACCAAGGGGAGAGAGCCACGGCCACAAAATCATGAGACTCGGTTACTACTGGCCAAAGATGCAAGACCACTGCAAGGAGTACATCCAGAAATGCACCAGATACCAAGAACACGACAGCAGGATACATAATCCCCCGTCCCTGCAAAAGGCCATACTATCTCCAGTACCCTTCACAATATGGGGGCTGGACATCATTGGCCCATTCCCGGAAGCATCTCCCGAGAGGTTCAAGTTTGCATACGTAGCCATTGATTACTTCACGAAGTGGGTTGAGGCAATGCTGACAATATCCATCACAGCCAAGAGATCGCAAGAGTTTGTGTGGAAGCATATTGTGTGTAGGTTTGGATTGCCAAGGACAATAATAACCGACAATGGGACACAGTTCAATTGCGACAACTTCCGGGAATTTTGTGAGCAGAGTGGAAGATAGAGGTAAGGTTGTCAGTGGCGCATCCCCAGGCAAACAGACAGGTGGAAAACGCAAATGGGCATATCATAAAAGCTCTGAAAAGAAGGTTGGAGACAAAAAGGGGAGTTGGGCAGAACTGCTACACCAAACCCTATGGTCCTACCAAACGACGGAAAAAGGGCCGACCGGAGAAACGCCTTTTAGATTAACGTATGGCTTGGAGGCAAATGTTCCAGCCGAGATCATGATTCTGTCAATCCGCTGGGAATTCTATGACGAGCGGCTCAACAGTGAAGGAATAAAGGACAGCCTGGACCTGCTCGAAGAAAGAAGAACCGCTGCAGCAGCACAGATGGCTGAAGACAAAAGGAGGGTGGAGAAATACTTTAACCGCAGAGTCAGGGAGCGGAGCCTCGTTCCCGGCAAGTAGGTTCTGAAAGAGGTTAAGCAGCCCAAGAAACTCGATCCCCAGTGGAAGGGCCCTTATATTGTCCATCAAAGGGTCGGACGAGCCTCATATCACCTAATGAATGTCGAGGGATACGAGTTGCCTCATTCCGGGCACGCAAAATGCCTCAAGAAATTCTATGTGTAAAAATCGATGTAATGCTTTGCAAACATCAATAAAATGGGAATATTTTTTGGAAAAGATCCATGAGTTGAAAGAAATACCCGGGCTACGTCCCTGCCTTGGAAAGAAATACCCGGGCTACGTCCCGACCTTGAAAGTAATACCCGGGCTACATCCCGACCTTGAAAGAAATACCCAGGCTATGTCCCAACGGCTATGAGTGAAATACCCAAGAATGAGAAAAACCCTAAGTCTTGAAATGTTAGAAACCTTAGGAGTCAAGAAAGCACTAAAAGCCCCGAAATTGCAGGGAATGGTTATGGAAATCCCTAGAAAGTATTGTTAAGGATGGAAACTTATCTTAAGACATTAGAATCTATGAGAATTGGTAGAGAACCCTAGAGATCCTTAGAGAACCCAAAAATATGCTTTAAGGTATTTTAGGTGATTTTCCTCTTTAGGGTGTATAGTTTGTAACTTGTAAACTATAGAAATGGTTATTTAGTAAGAGTTACACATGTATAACACTTTAGTACATAATTTACATTAACTTTAGGCAATTATATGCAATTAAACTTTGGAATTTAATAGGTATTATATGTACAAGTATAAGGCAATTTAGGTACCTTTAACATAAAGAAAAATGACCTTATGATCATGGCTAGGGGTGGCGAAAATCAAGGGATTAAAATACTTCATTTTAGCCCTAAGTTACACTTTGGAGTCAAATTATTGAGCAACCAAACAAGGTATTAGTTGGTGGGACCCACAAAATCCTTAAAAGTTACTTTTTCTCTCAAGAATTAACCAGCCTATTCTAGGACCTTCTTGGCCGGTTTCTTAGTGCCACACAACCCCTTAGTTGTCCTAATATGATTGCCTTAGAATCTAGACCAATTAGAAGTAGAAAAGTGGTGTAAAGTAATAATTAAGTTAAGTTAGAAAAGTAACTTTAAGGGATAAGGGGCAACCAACTTTGGCTGTATATCTAGCCTTATTTTAACCCCCTAACACGTGGGTAATGAGAGCAAAAAGGTGAGAACACTTAATTAGCTAAAAAGAGAGCAAAGAGAGAAGAGAAAACTTGAAGGAAAGTGAAGAAAATTGAAGGAAAGTGACCAAGGTGGTGGGTTCTACTAAAGGAGTTCATGGTCCCTAAATTCCAAGGTGTTAGTGAAGTAAAGTTAAGGGAAAATGGCTAGAGGAAACCCGGTAAATCCTATGTTCAACACTTGTTTGTTGTAAGTGCTGAATTTTGCTCAAAAAGGTGTTTTAAGGCCTTAGTGTTTAAACGGTTTCGATTTTTTACATAAAAGTTTGATAGGTGATAACTAAGATCTTTTAAGACATTTTGGTGAAGGAATCATTGGAAAAGCATTTATATAACTCCGTAAACAAGAAAAATGGCTAAAGATGGTTTTAGGGCTTTTCTGGTAATTTTTCTTGGAAGAAATTGTTATGAAAGTTCTTATTGAGTAGGGAACATATATTTGTGCTTAAAATGGTGAATAAACATTGTTAAGAGCTATCAAAAGCTCGTGGGTAGGCCTTTAGTGCAATATTTGACAAGTTATAAGTGAAATAGGTGATTTAAGGCTTATTTGTGTCTACTGAGACTTTGTGTGTGAAACTGAGTGTATGAACCCATTATTTCATGGGTAAATTACCCTAAGATAATATTATTGAACTTATATAAAGGTGGGGTTCGAAGTCAACTTGGTTTGACCTAAGGTTTGTGTTGTTTCAAGCGTGAAATATGTATGTTAAGTATGAAAATGAGCTTGTTTATTGCTCTTGTGGTGGTGAACGAATGTTACTGATGTTTTGGTGTGTAATTTGGTGTTTGAATATCATTTTAAAGGTGACTAATTTACTTAGAAACTTGTGATGATTATGGAACATGTGATCATGGATACTGGTGAGCCAATTTGGCCGATTACTGATTATTTTCCCACTACCAATGAATTGTGGGCTAAGATTTATGATCTACTCTAGGAGTTCTCTACCCTAGGGGGTGTGCACACTTAAGGACATAAGGTGGTATTTGTCCAAGGGACCGAGAGTTTGGAACTCTTTGTCAAAAGATTGGTACCAGAGGATTGATGGAACTATTTTGGTGGAAACTATTATGTATATAATCCATGGTTCAAGGTGGAACTAATGGAACTATAAATTTGGTGGAACAAGTGGAATTATAACTTTGGTGGAATTACTGTGATTATAATTATATCATTGTTCTTGTAATAGGCGGATGGAAAAAGGTAAATTGTGTTTGTATTGATGAGTTAGTTATGGTGATTTTGACGAATCAATTATGGTGGTTCTGGAAGGAATATTGTGTGTATGAGTTGTTGTGTGTTCTTTTATTATATCAAAGGTTTTATTCACTAAAATGAATTTTACAAGTTGAAGTGGGATTTACTTAGTTTCTCTGACTTTGGTTGCAACCCCTTTCAGTGTTTGTATGTGATTTCTGGTTACAGAGTAGTGACAAATGGATGGCACCTCTGTAGAGGGACGATTACAATACTGGTCACTATCTAGCTACTTACTTAGTAAACTCACTAGAATTTAAAGAAGGAGTAGAAGTAGTTGTTGTAACTAAACCTCAGGTGAAAGCCCTTGAATATCAAAAGCTGAGTAGGCAAGCAAGGATGAGGGTTTTACCAGTGGAGTATGTTAGGAAGTTCTTTTAACCTCCTCCATGTGATGTCTAATATGTTAACTCTAACAACTTTTGGGTTTTGGCTTTTGGAAGGTGAAAGTGGTGTAAGATATTTTGGGGAAGATGGAGTAAGTGTGTAAGATAGATGGAGAAGGTGATGTAGTAGTGGAGGAACTTTTGTAAAAGATGGTGTGCCATCTTTGGAAGGACTCTATGTAATATATTGTAAATTATGTTTAATAACTTCCTTAAGTTACTTAATCTTGTAAGTGGTGTAGTAATCAAGTGAGTAGCCTTAGCATCCACTTTAGGTGTGGATGTGGCGGTAACACCCCTGAGATAAGTAGTCTTTCGCTGTGACAGTTAATTGTAATCTAAGTAATGAAAATTGTAGGAAATTAGGGGTGTTACAAGTTGGTTTCAGAGCAGAGATTAAAACTTAGGAACTGTTTTAAGATATAACAGTCAAATTAGAACAAAATAAAAAACTCCAAGCTTAAATTTGACAAGCCGGGTGAGGAAGGGGACTCTTGTGTATATAGTTGTATGGATGCTTGCTTGTTTGGATGATTGTTTGAATAATTGTTTGTTTGATATATGTGATTGATATATTTATAGAATGGAGATCCCTCTGAGAGAGTTGGTGACAGAGGGCAAATTGAAACTTTGAGGGAGTTGACCCTTAGTATGGGCAGAATCTTAGAAAAGCAGGAAGAAAGGGCTGATGTCTCGAAATATTTCTCTCGTAGAATTGCTGCACTGAAGCCTAGCACTTATTCTGGTGAGGAAGATCCTGTAATCCTAGAAGATTGGTTGAGGGAGTTTGACAAAGTGTTTGATATAGTGGATTGCCCTGGAGATAGAAGAGTTGGTGGAGCTGTTTATTATCTTAGGAGTGAAGCAGATCTCTGGTGGACTTCAGAAAAAGAAAGACTGCAAGGGGAACCCAATTTTGGATGGGAAGCCCTTAAGAGTGCTATGAAGAAACGATTTTATCCAGAGCATGTTATACTGCAGAAATATCATGAATTCTCAGAGCTGAAGGAACTGTCTGATGATGTGAAGACTTACCATTCTAAATTTGTGGATTTAGTAAGGTTTGCAGCTAATATGGTGCCTGACGAAGATGCTAAGGTCAAACGCTTCATCGGGGACTAAATTGGAGTCTACAGGAGGCGCTAAGTGTGATACCAGTGACTACCTTACAGGAAGCTTATAGTAAAGCTGCTAACTTATACCGGGTGCAGCAAAGAAGGAGAGAGGTGCAGACTAAGCAGAAAAGGAGGTTTGAATCTGGAGCTGGTGAAGGAAATAAAGATTAGAAACCTAAGTTTGAAGGGAGGCAGCAAGGAGGTAAAATGTCATGGAATCGATCAAGTTACCATGGGCAGAATTCTTACAAAGTTAATCAAGGTCAGAAAGTTAGGCATTTTTATTACAAATTATGTAACAAAGATCACCCGGGAACAAAATGTTCAGGGAAACCGGTGAAGTGTTTTATCTGTGGAGAGTTGGGGCACAGATCCTTTGAGTGTAGCAAGAAGAAATATGGTGGTGGCGGTGGTGGGAATATGAGTGGCAACTGAAACCAGTTTCAGCCACAAGCTAATAACCAAGGTTACTCTAACAAAGCTTACAATTATAATCAAGGGGCAGTTCAAAGATCAAATTTCAATGATAAAGGAAGTAACCAAGGTAGGCCACAACAGAAGAGTGGTGCAGAAAGTCAAGGTGGGAATTACAATAATCAAGGGCGCATTAATGTCATCACTAAGAGTGAAGCTGAGAAAGAGGGAAATGTCATAACAGGTATCGTTCCAGTTTCTAATTTAGAGGCTAAAGTTTTATTTGATTCTGGTGCGTCGTGCTCGTTTATTTCCTCTGCATTTCTAAGGAAAATAGGAGTTACACCTGTGACTGAAGTTGATATTATTGTGACTACACCAACGGGAAAGAAAGTTAAGTGTAGTAAAAAGATTGAGGGACTGAAAATATGTATGGATGGTAATAAGTTTGGGGTAGATGCAGTGGAGTTTGAATTGAAAGATTTTGATTTTATACTAGGAATGGATTGGTTGAGTAATGAAAATACATAATCTGGTTCCTCTAATCTCACGAACTAATAGAACACCGGGACATATAGTGGTTCGGCTAATAATCCAGCCTACATCCACTCATTGACAATATCTTTATTACTTCCTTTGGTATTACAACTTTAGAGAGCTATCTAGTGTTTTCTCTCTCTTCTCATCTTGTGTCCCTTTACAAATGAGCCTCTCATCTCTACTTATAGACTTTCTAGGGTGAAGTCTATCTCTTAATATTTATACATGTGGCATTACTTTATTAGAGCAACCTCCTTAATTTTGGTACATCTCTCCTTGTAAAGCCTTCCGGTCCCAAAGTGTGAGGTGTGGGATCCGGTCATGGGGCACGGGGCCGGAATAAGGGGCCCGATCATGGAGTGCGGGGCCGGAATACGGGACCTAATTATGGAATGCGGGCCAGAATACGGGACCCGATTATAGAATGCGGGCCGGAATGATGTTTGGCGCCCAAACTGGAGCCCGAACAAGGTCCTGAAGGGGTCTCGGGGTCTGGACCGGGGTTTGTGGCCTAGACCGCTTTGACCCCCTTGTCTTCGTCATATTCTTATCCTTGTCATTAGTCCCACAAGTTCTACTTTTTCCTACTTAAAAAAGTGGAACTTACAAAGAAAAATTGAAATTTACATTCTTTCTTCCCTTCTTCTATCTTCTAGTCCCACAAGTTCTTTTTCTTTTAGCTTTTACAAAGAAAAATGAACTTAAAAAAGAAAGTTGGTACAGTACAATCAAAGTCCCACAAGTGTCTTCCTTTTGACAAATTGGAAATTCTGGGACATAAATCTTTGAGATAATATATCTTGATGGACGGATCCCATTATATCTTGATGGATGGATCCCATAATATCTTGATGGATGGATCCCATAATATTTTGATGGATGGATTCCCTGATGTTCTGACATATAATATTTAAGAAGGCCAGAAATCCAGAAGTCCAGAAGTCCATAATAAGATCTTCATAAAGAAGACCAATAGTTCTTTTAATAAGAACCATTCCCGTTTTGAAAGGGTGAAATAATATGATGATGAAATCTTTGCTTATACTAGCCAAAGGATGATAATTCCCTTAAAGGGAGAATAAAGATAATATATTTTCCCAACTTTGCTTATGCTAGCCAAAGGATGGTACTTGTGATTCAAGTATGGTGCAGCGTCCCACACCTAACAATGCACCCATTACAGGCGACCAGAGCTCCTGATGGGTCCAGAGATGGGTTTTTTTTTTGTTGGCTCAGTGGCCGGGTTTCATTTCAACCCAAAGTGTTACTTTTCAAGGCATGATAGCATGCGGCTCGTTGGCCGGTTGTTATACCCAAAATTTCAACCCCCCCGGAGGAAAGTCTCTACTAATAGGCTAGTAGCAAGGGTTCCCAGTTCGATCGGCACGTTTCAGAGTACTAGGGACAGCTTAGTCATCTCCAGGGGCATTTTCGTAATTTTTCAAGGCTCCTAAGCCCCCTATAGGCTTTCTCTCTCCTCCAAATAAGGGTCAAATCAATTCAAAATGCTTTGAAATTTTAACCCATGATAAAGGATGACATTTGAAGCATAATGGCGTTGGAATTTTGATTTTTCGAATTTCCAATAATTTTCTAGCAATTTCTGATTGAATCTGACGGGAAATTGAATTTAAAAATATCCCAATATCCAAAAAATTCGATTCCACTTTAGAAAAATCAGAAATATCATCCTTTACCCATGTGTAAAATTTATAATCAAATTCCTTTTGGAAGCCCTTGAGCTAAAATGTCGGTAAATCTCGGTTTTTACCGGATTTTTCTATCTTTAAGGAAGCCTATATAAGGAACCTTATCCCATGATCAAATCAGAACCTCAAGAACCCTAAGCAACCAGAAAACCTAGCCGTCTCATTCTCCTCACGTTTTTACACATCCAAGCACCAAAATCACATCAAAAATCTCTCGAAATCACCACCTAAACGCACTTTTCAACTCCTAACACATCAACAATCATCAAACATCAACCAAACCACCTCCAAATCGTGAAGAACATCATCAACAATCAACAACCAGAAGCCCGGGTCGAACTCAATCCGGAACCGGCATCATCGGAGCCTCCGAAGAATCCCAACGTGAAGAATCATCTTGAATTCGAAGGTAAAACAGGTTACAATCCCACTTTTCTGATTCCCCACGACCTTGTTAACTCTCTGTCAAAGTTTGGGTTCAAACCAACCTGTTTACGCTTCTGTATTGACGTTTGTTTAAACTTCTGTCCAATAACTTGTTTACAAAGTTTCGTGCTTAATTCGAGTTCAAATTGAAAACCTTCAATCACTAACGACTTGTAAATCTTTCAGGCTACACACCCATAAATTTTGAGCTCAAAACACCCTCGGGAACCTTCTGAAAACCCCTGTCCGTGGGAGGTCCGTGACCTCGGACCTATGGTCCGGGACCTCGGACGCGTTGTCCGAGACCACGGACACCCACGGACGGCGGCGGGATTTTAAAAATTCAAAACTTAGGTTTTTCTAACGATGTCCGGGCCCACGGACAGCCTGTCCGTGGCCCCGGACTTTGCAAATTTTTGTTTTCCTTTAATTTCGACTTTTCTGTATATTTAGGTTAACTGGGGTCCGTGGTCTCGGACGTTTGGTCCGTGGCTACGGACGTAAGCAAAATTTGACCTAATTCTGCCTCCGAAACCCTAGCTTAGGTAGCTTTTAATTTCACTTTAATTCTCTGTCAAAAAATGTTAAAAACAAAAAAAACAGAAGCTCGCGCACTTAGGTTAAAACAACTCGTAATAAGCCGTAAATAAACTAAGTAGAGGAAAAACGACCTAGGAGGGGTAATGAAAGTAATTGAACCCTAAATAAGTCGAATATCAAGCCCCCGAACCCGAACTCTCCTTTCCTAATTTAATCTAGGTCAAAATTAGGTGGCGACTCATAATAGGTTCCAGTGAGCTAGCTTAGGTTTTAATAATTATTGTTATGTGACATAGTTATTAATCTTAGGTTATAAGTGGACCTAAAACCCGTTTAGATCCTAATCAACTTTATTCAACATAGGATAGGGTTTAAAATCGAGGCTCACAGACTGGCGACTCTGCTGGGGACAAACTTCTTAATTTTAACTTGTTTAATTTTAAGAAAGAGGGCTTAACTCGAAATTGTTTATTTATGGCTTTATTACTTTGTTTGTTTACTTTTGTGTGCACTTTAATTTCTGCACCTTTGCATCATATGAGAGCGAGGGTCCACACGAACCGATTTCACCCCGGGACCCGTTTGAGGGTCCCCTGTCAGGGACTCACACCTTTTAGGTGATGTGAATAAGCGGGGGAAAAGAGGAGGATGTCGTCTAACCACATCCCCTTAATACCTGGGCTTTAGCCCCAAGCGTTTTCCTGGCAGTGCCCTTACCTAGCCCATTGTTTGGTCAGTCAAAGACCCGACCGTGGACACACACCTTCAGGTGATGTGAAAAAAGTGGGGAAGCCCAAAGAGAATAGCGTGCAAGCCCTATTCCTTTGTGGTGACCTGGGCCCATGCCCCAAGCACCTTTCCGGATCGATCCATACCCAATTTGGTTGAAGCGTCTAGTAAGGACATGTTGAACTTGTGTGGGCCTTGTTGTTTGTGCTATGATCGGCCCACTGCCAGCCTAGAAATTGATAGGAACTCTTCCTATGTCAACTCAGCCCAACCTGGAATTCACGACTTCATTGTTTGCGGCCCTAAGGCCCTGTTTGGTTTGAATAAATGAATTGTTTGTTTGGGCTCTGGCCCAAAAGTTTAGACCTAGGTGATTTCTCTCTTTCGGCCCAATTTGAATTATCAATTTAGTTCTAGGCCCATGAAAACAAATCCACCGAAAGCAGTTCATGAAAATCCATCAGGCCTTTCCATTTCAGGGTTTATTCTAGTCTAGAAAGACTTTCCACTCGGGCTTTGGCCCAAAATCCTAGGTATAAGTATCATCTTTTAGGCCCAATCAGAAGTACTCGGTCCCAAATTCCAATTCACATCTGGGACATGGTTTAGAAATCATTTCGGCCCATGCGCCCTCTTTCTAGCCCAAACACATTTTGGCCCAGGTGCCAAATTCTTAGAATATTCCAAGTGCCACACTCAACTCACTTAATCTGGGCCCATAGACCAATTCATAGTTTTGGCCCACGAACTTTGCTCTGAATCCAAAATTTTGGCCCATAGCATAAAACATTTGAATCCCAGATAGTTTGCGCAACCCATTCATTCTAGTTTCTGGCCTCAAGGCCCAACAAGATCATCAAACGAATCTTAGGCTTCAAGGTTTCTCTCTCGGCCCAGTGGCACATTCACGGTCCATGTGGCTTCCTTCGGCCCGTTTACTCCACTTCCAGATTAAGGGTATTCAGGCCCGCACATCCGTTCCAGTCTAGAAGTCCCTCTGGCCCATATTTCTTACTTCAATCTGAAATCGTTCTGGCCCAAGTGCCACAATCCCAAATCATTCTGGCTCAAGTGCCAAGCGCCACATCCTCAAACACTTTCTGGCCCAAGTGCCACATATTCTAAACATTCCGGCCCTAGTGCCACAGTCTCACAACATGTTCTGGCCCAGTGCCGCATCCTCATTCCGTCCCGAGTGCCAACCCGCTTATGAATCATTCTGGCATGTGTGCCTCACTTTCAATTCATCCAGGCCCCCGAGTGCCTATCCACATCCATAAAATCATCCAGGCCCGAGTGCCTAATCCACATTCATGAAACCGTTTCAACCCATGCAGGCCCAAGTGTCTCATGCGTCATTCATAGGCATTCCTAGGAGCCTACTAAGAGTCCAAGAAGAAGACGATCAGTCATCCCGCGGTCAAGAGCTCGAGTCTTCAGCATGCCGACTTCAGACGGTTCAGCAGGATTTCGATTCAACAGAAATTTTAGGGTTCCTATGCATTCTACTGCTAACTGCATGCCATAACACTCATCTTTCAAATGCACCTCTCATGTTTTTCAAAGAATGATCGTTTTCAAACCACTAATAAGAAGCATCGATCTTGTTAAATCATCTTCCCCCTCATGTTCGCAAATGGATGACTTTTTCAAGTCTAAATGATAACACAAAAAAGAGAGAAGGTTTTGTTGAAAATGGTTCATGAATTAATTATCTCCCGACAATGGAATACAAAGACTTGTATTTTGTTTCTGAAGTTTTGAGCATGCCTTACCAAACCCCACAGCTTATCCCAAAACATCCAAATAACCCCCAAAGAGGTTCAAGGTCCACATCTATTGAATTGTTGTCACAAACCCCAAAATCAATACTAGGGGCAATCTAAGTTTAAGTCGTCATCATTTATCTTTTGTTTAAATGTGCGAACGAGTTTCGGAGTGAAAATCTCACGAGAATGTCTTGAGCGGAAAAACCATGAGCGAACGAGCGTGTCATTTTTACACGACTCCGGTGAGACCACATTCAAAGGTGAGGTAAACGGCGTAACTCCGACCGAAGGAGATAATTTGTAGATTTACACTTAGACCTGCGAAAAGTAACAAAGAAAGGATACACAACTATTAGGGATGACGAAGCACCTAGGTACATCACCACACATCCAAAAGCTTGTGAACCCTGACATCACACCCTAGGCACCCCCGCTGAGCTTTTGATATATGACCTCTTTTACAACACTTCAAACTCCACAGAATAGGCCAGCCAATGATGAATACCCGACCCGGTGACCAAAGGATGCAAGGAGCCCGACTTCCGAACAGCAACTTCACAAGTCCAAAGAAGCAGAACTGCTACCAGCGTGACGGAGTGATCCGCAAATGGCCCCAAAGTGGCACAGGATCCAAATGAGCTAACATCAAAAACAGCTCTCAAAGTTCAAAACCGGGAAACACAAGAACCCCGAAGGAAAAGAGATTCAAAGAAAGGCAAACCTGGAAAGCCTCGAAGTAATCCAAAATCAGAAGAAAGAGAGGAGGTGCAAGGAACAATTCAAAGGTCCAAAATTCCAAGCTCACAAGCGAAGTCATCACGAAGTAGCCAAACGACTTCAAGACAAAAAAAGCAAGTCCGGGAGAAGGTGCAAGTTGCAGCTTTGGTCACCCTTATAGCTCCACATATCCTAAACATTCCTCCGTCGTCCTGTTGTCATTCATCACACCCCATAGCCACATTATAAGCTTTAAAGACTTCCGACTTGATAGTTGTGTGTCCAATTACGTGAAAGTAACAGATCGAATGCGTAAATTCATCAAATATCGAATTCAATGGTCTAGAAGTTGTGACCGTAGGTGAGGAACGAGTGCAAACGCCAAACACGCCGAGTGTAGGTTAGGAAGCACCACATAAAAACATAAGCCTTGACCCTGTGAGGACGAGACTCGTTTGCACGTTTAATAAAAGAAAATACTGGGGGCAATCGATCGGATCGATTGCCATGAACTCTAGCTCAGATTGTCTTAAGGGAAAATACTGGGGGCAATTGTTGGTTCCAACAATTGCTATGACAACACCAATTGGAACCCAGAGCTCAAACATCACCACCACCATTCCACCGCAGGCACATATAAGCCCTTACCTCCACGTCAAACACCTCAGGCCCACAAAAGCCCTTACTTGCACATCAAACACCACAGGCCCACATAAGCCCTTACTTTCACACCATACACCACACAAAGCCCAAACCGCTACACAGGCCCACATAAGTCCTTACCTTTACATCATACACCATACCCCCACCGATGGCATGTTCATCTCCTAGGAGATAAATTACAAGTCTGAAATCTATGGTCAGGAAATGATAATTTCACTTTCCTTTTCAGTAAACAGAATTTTCTTCAAACACTGCCACGTTTGGCACCTCTTTCAACAAATTTCTTGTCTTGAACAACTTTCCTCTAAACACTTCGGTTTCATAAACCTCATCATGGCCACATTTGGCACACTTTCTAGAAATGTCTTGCTTTGGACAATTTTTGATCCTTAACATTGCCATGTTTGGCACATTTTCCAACGGTTTCTTGTTTTGGACAAATTTCCTACATACACCTTGATCGTATTTTGACATGCACATCCTCATTGCCACGTTTGGCACTTTCATAATCAACTTTCATCATGACCATTGCATCTATTCGTATGAGACTCCTCGTCACAATTCAGAGATACAGATTCTCGCCCCGAAGATACAGATTCTTCAGAGATACAGATTCTCGCCCCGAAGATACAGATTCTTCAGAGATATAGATTCTCGCCCCGAAGATACAGATTCTTCAGAGATACAGATTCTCGCCCTGAAGATACAGATTCTTCAGAGATACAGATTCTCGCCCCGGAGATACAGATTCTCACCCGATCAGAGATACAGATTCTCAGCCGAAGGTTCAGATCCACCAGAATAGATGAACTCAACCTCAGGCTCGTCATAAACCCAGTTTCCTACCATTCCACTTGGGCACCCATAGGTCCTACCCTACATCCGTCAATTTAGGCACACATCACATCGATCTCATTACGTCTCTTTTCCAGGTTCCCGACACCTTATAATGCTCGGTGTATCCCATTCAATCTCAGGTTCCCGACACCTTATAATGCTCGGCGTATTCCAGGTTCCCGACACCTTATAATGCTCGGCGTATTCCAGGTTCCCGACACCTTATAATGCTCGGCGTATTCCGTTCAACTTATGGTTCCCGACACCTTATAATGCTCGGCGTAATCCATTCAATTTCAGGTTCCCGACACCTTATAATGCTCGGCGTAATCCATTCAATTTCAGGTTCCCGACACCTTATAATGCTCGGCGTACCCCATTCAGTCTCAGGTTCCCGACACCTTATAATGCTCGGCGTATTTCATTCACTTTCAGGTTCCCGACACCTTATAATGCTCGGCGTATTCCGGTTCCCGACACCTTATAATGCTCGGTGTATTCCATTCACTTTCAGGTTCCCCGACACCTTAGAATGCCCAGCGTACTTCATTCCTTTATAGGTAGTCAACGCCTTAGAATCGCTTGACATTACCTCATCTTTTAGGTTGTCAACGCCTTAGAATCGCTTGACATTACTTCATCTTTCAGGTAGTCGACGCCTTAGAATCGCTTGGCATTACTCCATTTTCATCATTTTAGGTAGTCAACGCCTTAGAATAACTTGACATCATTTTCATCACCTTAGGTAGTCAGCGCCTTAGAATAGCTCGACACAACTTGCTAGATTTCAAATGGCATACGAGGTCTTTTAGGATCCAGAATTTTGGGGTATCACTCAAGCATCAACTAGTCTTTTCATCTTCATTACAAAGCCTAGTTGACGGGGGGCAATCTGTTATACCCAAAATTTCAACCCCCCCGGAGGAAAGTCTCTACTAATAGGCTAGTAGCAAGGGTTCCCAGTTCGATCGGCACGTTTCAGAGTACTAGGGACAGCTTAGTCATCTCCAGGGGCATTTTCGTAATTTTTCAAGGCTCCTAAGCCCCCTATAGGCTTTCTCTCTCCTCCAAATAAGGGTCAAATCAATTCAAAATGCTTTGAAATTTTAACCCATGATAAAGGATGACATTTGAAGCATAATGGCGTTGGAATTTTGATTTTTCGAATTTCCAATAATTTTCTAGCAATTTCTGATTGAATCTGACGGGAAATTGAATTTAAAAATATCCCAATATCCAAAAAATTCGATTCCACTTTAGAAAAATCAGAAATATCATCCTTTACCCATGTGTAAAATTTTATAATCAAATTCCTTTTGGAAGCCCTTGAGCTAAAACGTCGGTAAATCTCGGTTTTTACCGGATTTTTCTATCTTTAAGGAAGCCTATATAAGGAACCTTATCCCATGATCAAATCAGAACCTCAAGAACCCTAAGCAACCAGAAAACCTAGCCGTCTCATTCTCCTCACGTTTTTACACATCCAAGCACCAAAATCACATCAAAAATCTCTCGAAATCACCACCTAAACGCACTTTTCAACTCCTAACACATCAACAATCATCAAACATCAACCAAACCACCTCCAAATCGTGAAGAACATCATCAACAATCAACAACCAGAAGCCCGGGTCGAACTCAATCCGGAACCGGCATCATCGGAGCCTCCGAAGAATCCCAACGTGAAGAATCATCTTGAATTCGAAGGTAAAACAGGTTACAATCCCACTTTTCTGATTCCCCACGACCTTGTTAACTCTCTGTCAAAGTTTGGGTTCAAACCAACCTGTTTACGCTTCTGTATTGACGTTTGTTTAAACTTCTGTCCAATAACTTGTTTACAAAGTTTCGTGCTTAATTCGAGTTCAAATTGAAAACCTTCAATCACTAACGACTTGTAAATCTTTCAGGCTACACACCCATAAAATTTGAGCTCAAAACACCCTCGGGAACCTTCTGAAAACCCCTGTCCGTGGGGTCCGTGACCTCGGACCTATGGTCCGGGACCTCGGACGCGTTGTCCGAGACCACGGACACCCACGGACGGCGGCGGGATTTTAAAAATTCAAAACTTAGGTTTTTCTAACGATGTCCGGGCCCACGGACAGCCTGTCCGTGGCCCCGGACTTTGCAAATTTTTGTTTTCCTTTAATTTCGACTTTTCTGTATATTTAGGTTAACTGGGGTCCGTGGTCTCGGACGTTTGGTCCGTGGCTACGGACGTAAGCAAAATTTGACCTAATTCTGCCTCCGAAACCCTAGCTTAGGTAGCTTTTAATTTCACTTTAATTCTCTGTCAAAAAATGTTAAAAACAAAAAAAACAGAAGCTCGCGCACTTAGGTTAAAACAACTCGTATAAGCCGTAAATAAACTAAGTAGAGGAAAAACGACCTAGGAGGGGTAATGAAAGTAATTGAACCCTAAATAAGTCGAATATCAAGCCCCCGAACCCGAACTCTCCTTTCCTAATTTAATCTAGGTCAAAATTAGGTGGCGACTCATAATAGGTTCCAGTGAGCTAGCTTAGGTTTTAATAATTATTGTTATGTGACATAGTTATTAATCTTAGGTTATAAGTGGACCTAAAACCCGTTTAGATCCTAATCAACTTTATTCAACATAGGATAGGGTTTAAAATCGAGGCTCACACCGGTGTTTTCTTTCAAGGCATGATAGCCTGCGGCTCATTGGCCGGTGCTTACTTTCAAGGCATGATAGCCTGCGGCTCGTTGGCCGGTGCTTACTTTCAAGGCATGATAGCCTGCGGCTCGTTGGCCGGTGCTTACTTTTACTTTCAAGGCATGATAGCCTGCGGCTCGTTGGCCAGTGCTTACTTTTTCTTTCAAGGCACAAGTGCCTGCGGCTCGTTGGCCGGTGCTTACTTTTTCTTTCAAGGCACAAGTGCCTGCGGCTCGTTGGCCGGTGCTTACTTTTTCTTTCAAGGCACAAGGGCCTGCGGCTCGTTGGCCGGTGCTTACTTTTAAAATTTCTTCGGATACTCCAGGGGTGTTCAACCCTCTGGTAAAAGCTCCTGCACTTTCTTCAAATTTAAGTTAGCACTTTTGAAGATTTTCATATGCTTTTAAAGTGTACCCTTCTTCTCTGGATGAGTGACTGTGTAACACCCCTACTCTATTCGGCTCCTAATCATCTTACTTAACAATATAATCGCAGCGGTAATCTCAACAATTGACTACTGGTCACCGTTCTTGCTCGCCCATACGAGTAATAATGTGCTTCCTGATAAGCTCTTAAATACGAAACATTTTCTCGCAGTGACAACAAGAGATAGATCTAAACTCCCAAAACCAATATAAAATACATTCACAGTGAGCTTTCTACGTATCCAAGACCTATACATGTTTCTAGGTTCGTATTAAAATGCAACAGTGCATGTTTAAATAACTGTAATCAAACTACCCAGCGCGTCACTCTCTTTGCCGACACCGGAAGTTGCATACCTGCAAAAATTGTAGTTTGTGGTATGGAATCAGCCCCTGCTGAGTATGTTAACCTGACTGTCATGCACCCTCGGACCATTCAGTTATTTGGTCGAGAGTATGCAATTCGTTTCCATACAAATAGTTCAATGTTGAAACTGTAAAGCAACAATATATATTGCAGTAATCTCAAATAACAAACAAGCCCCCGGCTTCACACATCGCATCGTAATAAACTACTGAAAGCGTTTACAGCGCTTATATGAGTACAGAGACTCCATTCCAACAAACACTTAATAATTCATAATTGAGTTCAGCGACTCACTCGACCAGACACCCAACCACAATCCACACATGAGTACGGTGACTCGACACAACCAGTTCACAACACACAGTATGAGCACAATGGCTCGTTCAAACAAATCCACCAACATACCACACATAACCACCAAGCACAACCAGTGAACAACAAGGCGAAGTAACGAGAATTATAAACGAGTATGAACTCTCGTCTTTGGCATGCAAGCCCAAATAATGTTCGCCTAATGTACGAGTTAATATAGTCGTTCGTAATTGTTCAGTCATGTCTAATGACAACGTCTCGTTAGAACGACGTGTCTCTAAGTTACCCATCTCTTATGGCGGGTCACCCCGGCAATAGCCACTCCAGCGTAGAGTCTCCGTCCTACGAACAATCTGTAGTTCGTTGGAAATTATCCAGATACTTACGGCTACCACACGGTGTCCTAGTATCGTTAATGGATCACAGTTCACAGCAAGAGCCACATCCTTGATATACTTATCTATACCATCGCATCGCTTTACTATTTTTTTCTAACACAGCAGACCAAGGTCGTAGTCTAATCCTGAGTATGTCGACTCGGGATCCAGTGCTAGATACGAGAGCGGCGTTAAAGAGGCCAATGCTCCGTATATAAGTCTCAGATATTTTATATATCTTATTCCTAATGCTACAACGTTTTACTTACGTTCCTTATATTACACATATAAGATAGCATCATTGCCGCTAGTTCATTTATAATATGTTCATATATACGAACGGTACTGTTATCGCACAACAGTAATAATAAAGCAGCATTAATACAAACTCAAGCATATTAATTCACACAAGCAGACATTCAATCTTATCACAGATTTTCACACAATGTCTGAACTGAGGAAATCCTCAGAGACAATCAAGCCACATAATAACATACCGTTCACACTGCTGAGTATTACGGTGGAGTATGAATCAGCAAGATCCTACGCTCCGTGCGTCGTCTCTAACAGTCTATACAATACATAATGCTACTGATTAGCATACTGTATAACAACACAAAATCCTATGGTATCCCGTACCGTCACTAATACCTCCCGGTTAACCCCCCGTTATTGACTGTCAATGTTTGTCGGGTTTTAGGTTTAACTCGAGATTGGAAAAGTGTTATATTACAAGCGTAGTCTTGTCTCGTATATTAATATTTTATAGTTGAGCTTTTGTTATCGCATGTAACCCAATGTATGTTTGTACATCATATAGTTTGTTTCTATATTGCATGTATGATTCTTGTCATACACCATCCATTTCACCTTAGTATTTATTTTTCTAAGGTTTGTTTCTCTCTCCTTTTTTTTTTCTTTTTCCCAATTCAATGTGGTAAACAATACTTTGCATTATCAATCCTTATTATCACATGTACAGTCCTAACATTCCATATCCAATGTTTGTAATTCTTTTCCCTTTATCATACGTCATTTTAATTATGAAAATATATGGTCATTAAACCATATTATATTTTCCCTCCACAACACATATTTATTTATGTGTATGTAGTCATGGAACTATTTCTTATATGGCAATTCTTATAATATATATTCATTCTTTTTAATGAATACCTCTTATATATAAATGTTACAATTCTTATAACATTAAAACCATATTATAAATTTCATTCAAAAATATTAATATTTCCGAACAGTACCTATGTTCCTTAATTATTTACAAATCCACCACATAATTTATACCATGTTATATTATAGTTTATAACATATATTTGACAACTATGTCATTCATACAATTATAACCTATAGTTTATATATATATTGTTAATAAGTACAAAACAGTAATTAAAATTCTCAGTATAATTAATTTCCACCAAACTTCCATAATTTACAACTTAATCCCAATTTTATTTCCTTGTTACACTTATAGTATATCCTTATATTATAATCCTTATTCCTTGATATAATTATAACCCATGGTTATATTTCCTCAAAATCCGAACAGACCCCATGGTCTATTTAAATTATTTTCCCACCACTTAACTTTCTATATTCACCAATTTCCCCACTTTATACATATAGTTTCCTAATTTCATTAAAACCATATATTATACATATGTCCTTATAAGACCTCATATATAATTCCAAAAATCATCAAACTATACCAAAAGGTTATAAACATTATTCCTAACCTTGTATTTTCTCTAATCTCGATTTTTCCACTTATGTTACCATTTGTAACAATATTATGAAATACCTTATACTATACTTTTTAAATCATATCAACTCCAAATTTAACCAAATAAATTCCTAAAAATTCTTAATAACCTAAGGTTTGTACTAAACTCCTTTTAGTACCCCCAAGTTTTCGGAAATCACAATACCACCCCAAGTCTTATAAATCTTTTACAATTTAATAAGTATCTTATTATAAGTAGTATTTTAATTTCTTAAATTCTCCAAACTTGGTCAAAGTCTCCTATATGGTCAACTTTGACTCCTAATACCAAATGGGAACCAATTTTTCGGTAATTACCAATAATAACCTATACTTTTCTATTTTTACAATTTGACCCAAAACTTTATAAAATGTTATGATTTTTATTAAATTCATTTAAACCCTAAATCGTTCTAAATTAAGCCCACGGCTTTTTTAACTTCCTAGTAATTACGAATTGGCCCCATTTTAATTATAAGCATAAATAAACTAAATAAGCTTATAAACTTAAATTAAATGGCCTAATGACATGGCCTTATTACAACCTTGAACTTGCAAATAATTACACAATAAATGTCTCAAAATATATAGCATATTATATTCGGCCTCACTTAGATTTAATTACTTTTCCACATATGTCCATAATTTGACCATTATGTTAATTAAATCTCTTAAATGACTAGCTTAATTTTTCTTAGGCATTTTTTTCCATTTTTAGGTCAATATGACCTATATATATGTTTTTCACTCTCGGCCCCATATATATATATGCTTAGAAATTATAAAAATCATAAGTTTAAGGTGTTTATACCTTGATTATTCCTTGTATGGGCTCGGTCACTTGTAGGAAAATTCACCACTTGATTTAGACATGTTTAATACACAAAAAAAAGATATGGTTACACTCCAAGCTTGAGTTTAACCATAAGGAATAATTAATGTAAGATTTAAGGCAAAAATCACCTTAAAAATGCAAGGGGAGTTCTAGGTATTTTCGACCTGAACCAACACACCACAAGGTGTTAGATCCACCATATTGACATAGGAAATAGTTAGATCTCGAAATACTACCTTGTTATTAGGTTTTACCTTGGAAAAATGCCTTAAAAGAGAGTATTTCTCTTGGATCTCGGTCACCCTTGCTCCAAATGGCTAACCAACAGATTCCACATGAAAAGGAGAAGAAGATGAGGCTATGACCAAAGTTTCACAGCCAAACTCGAAGGGAATCAAAAGTTATGAGCTTAAAGCACATTTTTACCTTAAAATGTAGATTTGAACAACCTTGGTCCCTCTACTGGTCTCAAACGAGTTTAGCTCTTGTTCTAACCTTAGAACACTGAGAATAAGCCATAGGAATTGATGAGCCACGAAATTTAGGTGTTGGTAGTGAAGAGATGAAGAAAAAGGGCTAAAAATGACTAAAAACACTTACCTTAGGAGCTTAGGAGTTAGATCTGCCTTCCATGCTCAAGAACCAGACTTGAGAGCTTCTTAGGAAGGGAGGAACTCGTTTGGGCAGGCTGGAATCGGACAAGAGCAAGAGGAGAGAGTGGAAAGGCTTGAATAATTGAAAAAAGGTAGGTTTTACTATTGCAAATTGAATATTAGGTAGCAATTTGTCTTCTAATGATTGTGTGCTGTCTCCTCCCTCCTTTCCTGCCGATCTCCATGGTCCAAGTGGGTCAATTAATTGGCCATTGACCATACTTGGTCAATATTGACTCATGCGGGCCCCACTTTAGGGTTTTATTAATATTTTAATATTAAATTTGTAAAAATTCGTAAATTTCTGGAATTAAATTCCTAATATGATATAATATGATTATATATCATATTTAAGGATAATTATAACTTTTAAGCCCATTAAAAATCAATTTAAAAGGCAATCTCGCAAAAACTTGCTTTAAGGAGTTTTAGCGCACATTTTTGTGTCACAGGGTGTTCCTGAGCTTAGTTCTCCTTGAGAATGGTTTTTATTGTGTTCCTTGATTCATTATATACTTAAGAATCCACTTTGGATCTTATTTGAGGTCATACAATCTTTCTGGTGTCTTAAAGCACATTTTTGGCTTTACCGATCTTAAGGCGTGTTTTGCCTTGTTGAGATCTTTTAGATTGTTCCCCAATAATATTTAGATATTTAATAATCATCTTAGATCATTAATAGATCATTTAATTATATTTTAAAGGTTAGGGGTATTTCAGACTGCCGCAATAATTTGTTCTCTCTGGAGACTACCTTTTAATGTTTAAGGCCTGGTCACGTGACCTATGGTACTTCCCGTTTGCTTCAGTAATTAGTTAAGCTCTCTGAAGGTTGGATACGAGATTTTCTGGAGATCAAAAACTCAACCTCCGTTCAACTCTCCGGTCGAGACCAGCCTTTCTTTTTGCGGAAGAAATTTATCTGTTAACCTTGGTCCGCGATTCTGACGGAGATGAATTTTGCTATTTTTGAAGGAGCAAACCATAGAAGTCTTGCTTGCTTCATGGATTCAGAGCTAGCTGTGCCTTCTCCCTGTCCCAAGACATTTCTTAACGCCTTGGGATACTCTTTCTTTTCTGAGCTTGCTTGGGCTATATTTCAGACGTTAGCCGGACCCAGGCAATCTTCTTGCTCTGCCCATTGAAAATAAGATACCGGAGCGGGGATAGCAAATTTCCAGTTTTCATTCTTTTTCCAAGCGCTCCGGCTGCACAGAAGCTTACGGCTCCAATTGCTGTGCCATATATTGCTGTCAAGATCGCTTGTTCGTGATCAAAACATAGTTGCGTTCAACTTGGTTATGTTTGGCGAAGTTGAATTTTGAAGACTGCCATGTGCTGTTCGACACCGTCCTTCTGAGTTGTGATTTTTCCGGCTGCTGCCACTGGACGCCAGGCCTGGTCGAATATCCATTCATCCTTGACGCTTCTTGAATTTCGGCCCTCTGTTTGTGATCCCTCGCACAAAATTTTTTGCTGCTACGTGTGAATCTTGTAGCCACTGCCGCCCTAAACCATCATACTTCCGGTTGCTATCTCTTCTCGCTTGCAGGTGTAGGGATGAGTTCTTACAGCAGCAACGGGTCTAAGCTGAAGGTGTTGCCCGATCTTGAACCGAGACGCTGTTCGGATTAAGTGGAGCAGTCTACTCCTTTAATTGATAATTTGTATACTTGCTTCTTTGCTTCTGTGCGCGCCATGTTAGTTGCAGACAACAGCAGCCAACTGGGCAGTCACCGAAGAACAACTTCAAATATTGGTTTTCTGTCGAGCTTGAATCTCTGTAACAGCTCCTTGTCTGTTGCGCACGGGCTTTCAAATTAAAATACATCCTCTTTGAGCTTGCATGTTCTTCAAACTTGGAAAAACTGACAGCAGTATATCTGTGACAGAGGTTGTTGTTCCCATTTCTTCATTACCTCAGCATGAAAGCAATAGGAAATAGTAAGAAAAAACATTAGTTATAAGGCGATACTGCTATATCATAGAGCAAAGATTGGAAGCAGTCGAGCCTTTTTACTACACATTTTCTATTTGGGGGCACAAAATAAGCAAGTTTATCTAATCCTAGCGTAATCATTTTTAGCCTTAAGAACCTGCTAAACAGGCTTAACATTAGCAGCACATACTGGACACTACAGAAAAACAAATAACGTTCCACAAGAAGAGTTAATCAGGTTATAACTTTTAGTTTAACAGGAACTTAGAAACAGATAGCTAAAGACAGACTTTTCATTTAATGAAGAAGCTATTCAGCTTGGGTTAAACCATTTGCTTAATCTGACAATAAAAATGCTTTTAGAAGGAATGCAACTTTGGAGCAGAAGTGTAAGCGGTAACAAATAAGAAGTAACTATAAAAGAGAGACACAAACGGGTATGGTGGTATGAAAAAGGGGAAAAAACTGAAGCAAAGATATAAGCATTATCCATGAATCCCCAATATGTCGGTTAAAAACTAAACAAGAGCATATATAAGGTAGAGATAAGCGAGCTGCAGAGATTTAATCAAAGCAGAAGTGGAGCATACATTATAACACCTCAACTGAGTATTGTAAGCTAACATACACAATACAGAGATGATGCTCTTTTTTTAAAAAACTACTGGGTATGGTGGTAAATGGGATTTTGAAACTTGTTGTAACAGGTCTGACCAAGCATAACATGAGATTGATTTCAGCAGACAGTGTAATATATTGCAAATAATAGCTTACCATAACAGCTGAGACCAATTTGATTTTAGACAACCAGAACAACCAATTTGATTTTAGATAACCAGATCAAATCTGATAATTGCCAAAGGGACTTATACAATATTCCTATGCAATCCGCCCGGGCAATGCAAATAACAAACACTTTTTAACTAAAACAGCTTTAGCCATTTTGAATTCTGTGACAACGGGCATAGAGAGAGCTCTGCAATGCTGTGAAAAGAAGAAACTACGTGCAGTATTTAAGAAACTAGTTGCAGCGCAATTGATTTGTGCAGAGCAAACAGAAGCAAGACTTGAAATTTTTTTTTTTGCTTTTTAAATTTCAGAATATGCAGCTGCGTTCCAAAACTGAAATAGGTGAGGTAATTGCAAGATTTGAGATTTTTAACAGTAAAAGGGAGCAATAACATCAGCAACAAACAGATACATATCCACAGACAGATAACAAACCTCAAAGTGTGGAGTATCTGAAGAGCAAGGATAATATTAATAATATTTGAAGGCTATAAAGTGTTGAAAAGATTTGCTAGCCTCATAGATTATGCAATTTACAGGAATTGATATTTTAAGCATAAACAATTTGTATTATTGCTTATTAAACTATCCAAAGGTACTTCACACCTTTGCAGTGAAGGATGCGTTAAAACAGTTAGCTAATCCAAAGTGTAAACAGCCGTAAAGGTGTATCTCAACAACATACAGTCCTAACAAAAGCAGGAAAGAACAGTCTAAGATTACACCTGCTGAATAGGGAGAAAAGTTTGTAAACCGTTTTGAATGCTCCTCTATTTAAGCAGCAGAAATCAGAAGTAAATATAGTGCCTCAACCGTTCAAGATAGAGATTTATCATGGCCGAAAAAACAGAATGAAGAGTCTCATAATGCGTGCTATGTATGGCAGCAACATAAACCGTACCAAAAATCAGGTCCGGTTAAGAAATCGTCTAACAATCGGTGACAGCAACATAGCAGTAGCTTTTGTGAAAAAGAAGTAAAAGCTGTAACTGAGTTTTTGTTAGCTGAAAATTATCTGAAACTCAACATTTTTTTTTTGAAGTGAAAAACAGAAACAGTGAGAACCTGTACTCCTTTCGTGAATTGTAAAACTTAGCACAACATCATCTTTTGAGAGTTTTAAACAAGGTGTTAAAAATAGGAGTTATAGAGCTAAGCAAGCATAGTACTGCTTTATAGAATTTTGGTCGATGTGAGCTAAACAACAATTTATTCAAAGATGGATAAAAGTTATCCTCACATTTATGCAGTAAAAAGATGGTTTGAAAGTGCAAGTCTGTGACAAGAGACAATCATGCTCGATCAATCCGCATATACTAAGCTATTATTTAAAGATCATCGATCCTGTATTAGCAATGAGCTTCGGACATTCCCTTCCTTCTCTGTAAACTTTGGAATGATAAAGCTTATGACAAATTTCTTTAATTAATCGTAAATCAGCGAGGGCGTCTCTAGATTCCAAACGAAACTTATTATAAGAGAAAACAGTAGCAACGGTTTTCGAATAGACACTTCAAGTCAAAAGCCACTCATGCTCAGTCGTGTAAGTACTTGAATTGCAGTTCTGGAAATTTGAAGGTGTAGATTTTGAGAAAGATAATCACGTTTTAACATATCATAGACATTTAAGCTAGTTCTTCTTGAGATTGAAGGACTTATCTTAATATATAGCTCTGAATGTTTCCTTTCCCGGTTGTCATGAAGTTTGTTGCGGCCAAGTCAATCCGGTGCGGCCAGAGAAATTTGTTGCGGCCAAGTCAATCCGGTGCGGCAGGAGAAATCTGTTGCGGCCAAGTCAATCCGGCGGCCAGAGAAATTTTTTGCGGCCAAGTCAATCCGGTGCGGCCAGAGAAATTTGTTGCGGCCAAGTCAATCCGGTGCGGCCAGAGAAATTTGTTGCGGCCAGAGAAATTTGTTGCGGCCAAGGAAGTTGATGCGGCAAGGAAGTTGATGTGGGCAAGGAAGTTCTGGCGATGCCGTGCCTGGCCTTGAGTTGCAATGGTGCTACGCCTAGCTGACGTTGCTCCTAGCCTGATGTTGAGCCCGATCGGGCTGAATCTTCTTGACTGAAGCCACGATAGTGCTGTCCGTCGCCTTTGTTGATCGTGGGCCATAAGCCTCGATTGAGGTTTTTACTCCAAATTCGCTCTTCTACAACTCGCCTGTTTGCCGTAAGCTTATTACTTTCTTCACCTGGTTTTACGCCGCTCTTCGGTTGTTTTTGTCCGGGATTCGGCTCCGGTCTCCATCAACTCGTGGGAGTTAACCTTCGTTTGCCTTCCAAAGATGTGGCCTCTGGTAATTAGAATTGACTAATCCTACCCTGAAGATCATCGACCTCCTTCTTCTCTTATCACCTGCCTCCGCTGGGATTCCACCGTAAATCCGCATGGTTACATGGGTGAAGATGCTTTCCGGTCATGGAAGTTGAATTATCTTCCGGTCGTGGATGACTAAGACTGAGATGCGGCAAGGGAGTCTGGCTGCCTTCCGGTCATGGGATGAGATGCGGCCAAGGAAGTCTGGCTGCCTTCCGGTCATGGGATTCTTGACCAGAAGAAAATGCCGCCCCGTCTATGCGCCTGGGCTCCACAGGGACAGGCGTTTCGGAGTCGCAAGCTTCTCTTCCTGATTTGATTAATTCAAGCTTGTGCACCTATCGATCTTCCTCGCCTAGCCCCAGATTTCTCCATTTTGGAGTCATCCCTCTCGATCCTTGCAAGCATGCCTCCGGTCACTTTCCTATTTCAGAACAATAATAGTTAGCTTCAAATTTTGATTACTTTGAATCAAATGTAATTGTTGCGAGATTGACAATGTGTGAAAAAGAGATCGAGAATAAATATTTTATCAATTTTTTGTCGCTGGTGGTTGATTGCTTCTTTGTTTGTTGATAAGCTTCTCCATCGTCAATTTTGCCTGGATTTGGTGCCGGAACTAGTAGTATTCTCGGTAATTCTTTCTCCGACCGGTTTCACTTCCGCCACATATCATTTTCCATATCCGACCTTTCTTCTTGGATCCCCACGAGACGTCGAAGCTTCAACTCCGCGAGTTAATTGGCTTTAGGCAATCTTTTATGGCTCTCGTCGATTGTCTCCCTTGCTCTTTCGACAGAGCTTGGTTGGGAAATCGGAGTTTGGTCGCAAGACGTAGATGAATTTTGACGAATCTCTTTGATCTTCTGCTTTTTCGACTGATAATCTTCAGGCGTGGTCTGACAAATGCTAGAAACGCATTGATTCTTTGAAGTTGTCCAGCAGCCCTTGATTGTGCCAGATCCTTCCATTCATCCTTTTGTTCTTCCACGTCGTCTCTTATCGTGGTGCGAAATCGGACCGGCATCATCAGTCTGGTGCTTCGATCTTGATTTGCTCCTTTGATTTGTTGATGTTTCGGCGGTAAATTTTGAGGATTAATGGATTAACCGATCATGTTCTGCCTTGATCCCACTTTGAGCTCCGTTTTAACGAATTTTTGCGCTTTCCTTCCTTCAACCTTCCTGGAGGAGTTGAATCTTGTCTTGATTATGTTGGGAGAATCGAACCTTAAGAATCGCTCGCATTTGGTTGTGCGCATGACTAAGCCGTTCTCTACAATTCTTAACGTTTTCTCCATCTCGACAATCACATTATCCCTTCGAACAAACCCGACCTTTTACCGAACAAACTCTCAATCTTGTGGTATAATCGTGGTTGCTTAGAAAAGCAGTTCGTTTCCCACAGACGGCGCCAAATGAAAATACATAATCTGGTTCCTCTAATCTCACGAACTAATAGAACACCGGGACGTATAGTGGTTCGGCTAATAATCCAGCCTACATCCACTCATTGACAATATCTTTATTACTTCCTTTGGTATTACAACTTTAGAGAGCTTTCTAGTGTTTTCTCTCTCTTCTCATCTTGTGTCCCTTTACAAATGAGCCTCTCATCTCTACTTATAGACTTTCTAGGGTGAAGTCTATCTCTTAATCTTTATACATGTGGCATTACTTTATTAGAGCAACCTCCTTAATTTTGGTACATCTCTCCTTGTAAAGCCTTCCGGTCCCAAAGTGTGAGGTGTGGGATCCGGTCATGGGGCACGGGGCCGGAATAAGGGGCCCGATCATGGAGTGCGGGGCCGGAATACGGGACCTGATTATGGAATGCGGGCCGGAATACGGGACCCGATTATAGAATGCGGGCCGGAATGATGTTTGGCGCCCAAACTGGAGCCCGAACAAGGTCCTGAAGGGGTCCCGGGGTCTGGACCGGGGTCTATGGCCTAGACCGCTTTGACCCCCTTGTCTTCGTCATATTCTTATCCTTGTCAAGTAAGAATAAAGGGTGTATCGATTGTGAAAAACGAAAGGTGAGTTTGGTGGGAAAAGGAGGGAAAAGAGTATCTTATGCAAGTAAGAGCAAGAATAATGAGGTAAGAGTGGTATCTGCATTAAAGCTGTAGAAAGATATCAAGAAGGGATACCCAGCATTTCTGTGTTATGTGCATGAGGATGATGGTAGCACAACGATCGAGGAGAAGGTGAAACCAAACCTAGGGGATATAACAGTCGTGAGGGAATTCCCAGATGTGTTTCTAGAAGAGATTCCGGGTATGCCTCCAGATCACGAAATAGAATTTACCACTGATTTCGTACCAGGCACTGCACCGATTTCTAACATCCTTATAGGTTAGCACCGAATGAGATGAAAAAGTTGAAGGAACAATTAGGAGAATTATTGAGCAAAGGTTACATTCGACCTAGTGCATCACCATGGGGAGCTCTAGTGTTATTTGTTAGAAAGAAAGATGGGAGCTGCAGACTGTATATTGTGAGTAGTTGGAACTGGTGTAATTAAAACAAATGAAAAGAAATTAATACTCAAAATATCCGTCGGGCTGCAAATAAAAACCGGTCCCAGTAGTATAGTAAGACAGAAGCGGCCGGGGTCAAACCGTGGGACTTATAGCGAAATAATATAGTACCTAAGCTTGTCACAAAAAGGGGGGAATTAATTGACTTGTTTTTGTAAAGTAAAACGACAGATAAAATTAACTGAGTTGAAGATAAATTAAACGGAACTCCGGGTTCAGGTTTATATAATCTGATTAATTATGCTATCTCTACCGGTTTATTTATAATTGTTTGGCAAAATTTCTCTTATTATCTTAAGGACTAAATCATAGACTCAAAAGAACTCGTTTACCAGAAAATGCGAGGTCCGATGAAAACTCAAGCAAGCACTAGTAAACGGACGGTTTAGATATGAGAAATTATTTTTGCAACTGAGTACTAACTTATCCGATGAAAACAAGTTTCCTCCAGATTTACGGCTTAATTAACCTATCTGCTTATCATCGATCAGATTTAAACAGATTTTGTAAAGCATTTTAATAAATTCATGAAATTTATTAAAAAGGCGAGAGATAAACTTTAATCGTAACAAACTGTATTTATTTTAACCGGTAGAAATATAGATTACATAATTAACCAAACTACAGCTAAACCTTCCCCGGAGTTAATCCTCCTTAGCCTGACATATTAACTGGTAATATGATAGTTAGAGGTTGGACGTAATAATAATGCGAGAGGTGTGGATGGTGAATGGAGAAATGAAGAGAACGAAGAGTGGAGCGTGTACGTAGGATTTTGTATGTGGAATGAGAGATAGTGTTGAGTTCTAGGGATCGAATGTGTGTTTTGGTTGAAGGTGCAATGTGTTTATATAGAAGATGGAAAGAGGAAGAAGATTGATTGCAGACAGACGCAAGAGGGATTTAAGGCAGGCGCCTGATATTGTTAATGGAGCAGTTCGACATGTCTGTAGGCGCCGCAATGGAAGAAGCAATTGGGGAAGACAGTGGGCGAAGAAAACTGTCGCATTAATTTCTGGATCTGCGTTGTATTTACACGCGTCCTTGTTTCTGTCCGTCCATTTATCCACGGACATACTCTTCTTGTCCGCCCTTTTTAACCCGGACATGCCACGGTCTTCATTGCATCCGGGTTTGTGTCCGCCCTTCCTTCCACGGACAGCCCTGCGTCCGCCTCTTTGTCCGGCTCTATTTCCCCGGACAACATGCTTCGTCCGCCCCTGTCCGTGCTTTTTTCCGCAGACAAGACACACTCCTTGTGTCCGGCTTTGTTTGGGCGGACAAGACACGGACAGCATCTCACGTCCGGCCTCAGTTATGCGGACGCAACACGGACGCTCCAAGCTCTGTCCGCCCTTTGTAATGCGGACAAGACACGGACGCAGGTCCCTTGACTCGGTTTCTTTGACGAACTTTGACCGGCTCTAGATTCTTCGTTTGGACTCCGTTTTTCGAGCCGTTTGCGTCTATGCGTTCGTCTCTTTGTCTACTTTGCTCCCAGCTTGGTTTTCCTCATGTTTAACCAATAAATTTGTGAGATAACAATAAAACATAAACTAGAGGAAAACTAACCAAAGTGGAGAAATGAGCAAGAAAAGTGCTAATATAATATGTGAAATACACCTATAAAACATGCTCATTTGGACACTTATCACACCCCCACACTTATCTTTTTGCTTGTCCTCATGAAAAACCATGTACCCAAGTAAGTAGGGAATGCTCAATATTAACAAATATTATTATGAAGGCTAGGATAAAGAGGTGAACAGTACATGATCTTTAAATTTTTTCGAGGAGTGTGAAAAATCAACTGCTGGTGGCATAGGTGTGCTCAGGGTAAAATTAAAATATAGAGTTTCGGGGTATGATCCGGAGTACTTCAATGCTTCTCAGTTAAGGTGACTTTGAGAACTTTTACCACGGCCAACTTCTCTCAAGAATGGGCATTGAGGAGAAAACAAAAGGAAAAATAGATTCATGCATTTGTTTCACTTTTGCATAAGAGATGAGAAGATAATATTTAAGCATTAAGCTTTTGTATTTAAGAACACTCAACTCTCTTTGTTGGTTACCAATGGTGTCTCGCAAGTCCCATATTTTTTTTTGTATTCTTTTAACAGAGAAGCACCCCTTAGCAATCCCTAAGAGAGAAGACAGAAAGAACCCCTGAGCAATAAAAATCTAACCATTGCAGATCATTTGGTCACACCGCATAAAAATGCTCCTCAAAAGTAATTAAATGAAAATTTTTAAATTTGTACCATTTATCCCACAATTCATAATAGTATTTATTCATAAAGAGAACAACCCACATATAAAGGGTTCATGATATTGAATTTTGGACAACCGCAAGATAAGCAGAGAGATTTAAACATTTTAAGCACAAAATGTCTCCGAAAAGGGCTCTCCCCCACACTTAAGCCGAAGCAATGCCCTCATTGTGTAGATGGAATTAAATTAATAGGGCACAACAAAAGGGAAAAAGTGTACTCCCCAAATTTCGTAGAGTGTGTAGAGCTCCCCCACACTTGAGTGCAGCTGTGGAATGTCATGAAATGTACCTGTAAAGAATATTCTACACAGCCAGAAGTACTCAAGTAAAACCTGCATTTTATTATAACATAAAATGGAAATATAGTACAAAAGAGAAATCAAAATAAAATAAAAGGAAAGGCAAAAGATAGATAGTGGGTTGCCTCCCACCAAGCTGCCCGGGTTTAACGTCTCTAGCTAGACGCATTTGACCAAGCTTAGGTTGGAGAAGAGTTTGAGGGCGAGGTATCCGAATAGCTGGCGTTAGGAAGTTTGCACACTTTCTTAAACTTATGACGTAGAGGTGTCATCTTCTGTTCCTTTGGGCTGGAGGCTTCCTCGTATTCCTGCACAAAAGAAAGTGCTAACAGAGCACTATTATTTTCAAGAATACCAGCATACCTTTTTAGACGGGATCCATTGACTTTGAAGCATTCTCCTTTCTTATTCTGGAGTTCGTAAACACCAAAAGGAGTAGTTCCAACTACTTGGAATGGGCCAGTCCAGTGAGATTTGAGTTTTCCAGGAAATATTTTCAATCTGGAATTATAAAGCAGCACCCAGTCGCCAACCGTAAAGTCGCGTTTGTGGATCATTTGGTCATGGTGTTTCTTGGTGCGCTCCTTGTATATTGTCGCACTGTGGTATGCCTGATCTCTTAACTCCTCGAGTTCAGAAAGTTGAAGCTTACACTTTTCTCTTGCGGCTTCTACATCGAAGTTTAGGGCCTTGAGTGCCCAATATGCCTTATGTTCCAGCTCTACAGGCAGGTGGCATGATTTCCCATAGACAAGCTTAAAAGGAGACATCCCGATGGGAGTCTTGAATGCGGTGAGGTAAGCCCAAAGCGCATCATCTAACTTTAATGCCCAATCCTTTCGTGATGAGTTAACCGTTTTTAGAGAATCCATTTTAACTCACGGTTCGAAACTTCTGCTTGGCCGTTTGTCTGGGGGTGATAAGGTAGAGCTACCTTGTGACGTACCCCATATTTACCCATAAGCGCTTCAAATAAACGGTTGCAGAAGTGGGATCCTCCGTCACTGATAATAATTCTAGGCACGCCAAAACGGGTAAAGATGTGCTTTTTAAGGAATTTGGTTACGGTCTTTGAATCAGCATGATGACAGGGTATGGCTTTTACCCATTTTGACACGTAATCCACTGCCACTAAAACATATTGGTGGCCCTGTGAGGAAGGGAAAGGTCCCATAAAATCAATGCCCCAACAATCAAAGAGTTATACTTCTAGTATTCCCTGTTGTGGCATTTCATGTCTCCTAGATGTGTTACCCATTCTCTGACAATTATCACATTGGGTGCAGAATTGGTAAACATCCTTGTGAAGAGTCGGCCAATAAAATCCTGAGGCCAGGATCTTGGCAGCGGTCCTTGTGGGTCCATAGTGACCACCGGCTTCCCGTGAGTGACAAAAATGTATGACGCTGTGAACCTCATCTTCAGGGAGACACCGGCGAATCAACCCATCCGCACAGACTCGGAACAAATATGGATCTTCCCAGAAATAATGTTTTGAATCAGAAAGAAATTTTCTTCTTCTGGGAGTAAGATAGATCATATGGTATTGTTCCAGAGACTAGATAATTGGACAGGTCCGCATACCATGGCTCTTATACCTTGGTGATAGAAAAGGCAGTCTCATCGGGGAAGAATTCGTTAATAGGCACACTATCCGTAGGAGTTACTAACCGGGAGAGATGGTCAGCGACGACATTTAATTTTCCGCTCTTGTCTTTGACTTCTATGTCAAACTCCTGCAGTAGAAGAATCCAGCGCAACAAGCGAGGCTTGGCTTCTTGTTTTGCAAATAGGTATTTGAGAGCAGAGTGGTCTGTGTGCACTATGACTTTGCTTCCCCATAAGTACGACCTGAACTTATCAAGGGAGAATACTATAGCTAGAAGCTCTTTTTCAGTGGTAGTATAGTTCTTCTGGGCATCGTTTAGTGTCTTGCTGGCATAAGCAATCACTCTCAAAATCTTCTCTTTTTTCTGGCATAGAGCTGCCCCCACTACATAGTCACTTGCATCACACATGATCTCAAACGGGAGAGACCAGTCGGGTGATATGACAACAGGTGTAGATACCAATTTTTGTTTTATTGTATTGAAAGCAGCTAAACAATTATCATCAAAATGAAACGGGGCATCTTTCAGTAGCAGGTCGGTCAATGGTTTAGTGTTTTTTGAGAAGTCTTGTATAAACCGTCGATAGAATCCTACATGCCCGAGAAACGCTCGAATATCTTTAACAGAAGTGGGTGCCGGTAATTTCTCTATAACCTCTACCTTGGCCTTATCAACCTCTATTCCTTCAGTCGATACTTTATGTCCAAGGACAATCCCGTCCTTGACCATAAAGTGACATTTTTCCCAGTTTAAAACGAGATTTGTATCCTCACACCGTCCTAGGATCAAATCAAGTTGTGCTAAGCATTTATCAAAACTAGAGCCATAGACAGAGAAGTCATCCATAAATACCTCTATGCTCTGTTCGATGAAATCAGCGAATATAGCTTGCATGCATCGCTGGAAGGTAGCAGGGGCATTACATAGTCTGAAGGGCATTCGTCTGTACACAAAGGTGCCGTATGGACAAGTGAAAGTGGTCTTGTCCTGGTCCTCTGGTGCGATTGGTATTTGGAAGTACCCTGAGAATCCATCTAAAAAGCAGTAGTACTCTTGCCCTGCTAGTCTCTCTAACATCTGATCAATAAAGGGGAGAGGGAAGTGATCTTTCCTGGTTGCCAAATTTAAGCGCCTATAGTCGATACACATGCGCCAACCAGTGATTTTTGTTTAAGGGACAGCCTCTCCCTTATCATTCACAACAGCCTCGATGCTCCCCTTCTTCGGGACAACTTGTACAGGACTTACCCATGGACTGTCAGAGATAGGATAAATGATGTTCGCGTCTAAGAGTTTCAGAACCTCCTTTTTAACTACCTCCTTTAGGTTAGGGTTTAGCCGACGTTGGGGTTGCCTGACAGTTTTGTAATTGTCCTCCATGTAGATGTGATGCTGATAAGTGTCCAAATGAGCATGTTTTATAGGTGTATTTCATATATTATATTAGCACTTTTCTTGCTCATTTCTCCACTTCGGTTAGTTTTCCTCTAGTTTATGTTTTATTATTATCTCACAAAATTATTGGTTTAACATGAGGAAAACCAAGCCGGGAGTGAAGTAGACGAATAGACGAACGCATAGACACAAACGGCTCAGAAAACAGGGTCCAAACGAAGAATCTAGAGCCGGTAGAAGAAAGTCACGTATGGAGCACACAACAGAGGTGTGTCCGCCCAGGCAACCGCCTGTACTATGGGCGGACGTGGTGGAGCAACCGCCTGTCTAAACACCTATTTAATAGGCGGACAAGAGAACAAGACAACCGCTTGAGTTCTAGGCGGTCTGGGAGGCGGACGAAGACAATGTGCAACCGCTTCATTTTTGGGCGGTAGCCAAGGGGACGACTCAGTCACCAGCAGTGGAGTCCACATGATTTTGAGGCGGACGCAAGAGAGGTCACGAAGCGGACGTCACTGAAAATGAAATGCGACAGTTTTCTTCTCCGTTTTCTTCCTCGCGTCGACCTGTCTGCAACTTGCCTCCGCCGACTGTCTGCAACTCGTCCACTGCCATATCTATCTACTCCGCACCGCCTACCTTAATTCCCTCACGCGTGAGCTTTGTCCCCTACGCAATAAATGAGCAATCAACAAGCTCAATCATTTCCTCAACTTGCTCACGCGTCTGTCTATCTCCTCTGCTGCTTCTTCGCTTCCTCTATATAACACGTTCCTTCTGAATCAATCCATCGACCACCCATACAATTCATCCACGACCCAACATCCACTTCACCTCACGCCATCTCATTTCTCTTCTTCCGCCTTCTCCATTTTATTTATTTCTACATTCCACCACATCCACCTCTAGTCCTACGTACACAAAATAGCAGAGCGAGCTGGAGTGATTACGGATGATTTCTATTACTCTTGTCTCTGTTTATCTATTTAATATGTTAGGCTAGTTTACGTATACTCTGGGAATGGTTATTATGTGTTTGTATTGATTGTGCAATATTTTTACTGGTTTATTTAAATATAGTTTGTTACGTTTTAAAGGTTATCTCGCACCTTTTAATAAATGTCATGAGTTTATTAAATTGCTTTCCTAAGTCTATTTTGATCAGACCGGTGATAAATAGATAGGTTAATTAAGACGTAAAACTGGAGGAAACTTGTTATGATTTAATAAGTTAGTATTCAGTTGCAAATGTAATTCCTCAACACTCCTCTGCCGTTTGCAGGCTTTTGCTTGAGTTTTCATCGGACCTTGCATTACAGGTGAACGAGTTCTTATGAGGGTATGACTTAGTCCTTAAGATAATTACAGGAACCTTGCCAAATTATTAAACCAGTAGAGATAGCTTAATTATGCAGATTATAATAACCTGACCCAGAGTACCATTTAATTTATCTGTTAACTTAGTTTATTTATCTGTCCTTTTATTTATTTACAAGTCAATTAATCCACCCCCCTTTTGTGACACGCTTAGGTACTATTATATGTATATTAGTCCCACGGTTCGACATCCGGTCGCTTACATTTTCACTATACTACTACGACCGGGATTTGTTTGCAGCCCGACGTTTATTTTGAGTTTTTTAATTTCTTTTCTTTTAATTTTACACCAGTTTAACCACTCACGATATAACGTCTGCAAAATGGCGCCGTTGCCGGGGACTAGTTTATTCTAGTCCCTAAGCCCCGGATTATTCACTTGTTATTTTAGAATATTTTGTCTATATTATTATTTTTTGTTGTTTATATTAATTATCTTTTATATTTTGTTTATATTATTATTATGTTTGCTTCTAATTATTTTATTGTCTAATCTGTTTCAGTAGTTTTATTTTATATACAAAAAAACAAAAAAAATGGAAATGGAACAGGTGTTCGAACAGGGGTTTTGCTATTCACAGTATTTATACTGCTCCGTATGTGGGGGAGCTCATGATTATGAGGATTGTCTCATATTACAAGAACAACTCTGGTTAGAAGATCAACCAGACTACCTGGAGAGACTCGCTCAACCAGAAAAGCAACCGAAGAGCGAAATAGTTCATGAGGTAGAACACCCCACTACGGATGTAAGTTATTCTCTTCCCTCTATCGTCGCCTACCGCCAGTTTCCATCCTTCTCTGTGCTCTATCCAGAAAATGAGGATACTTACATCCTCGAAAATGAAGAGAAGGAATTGCCATCACCTCCCGCCAATATATCCAAACAGAACGCCACTATCACCTTCGAAGAATTAACTTTCTCTGAAGATGATATCAATCAGCGTTCTTTCTACAAGCCTCACCTACAAGAGGAGGATGTTTACATCCTCCAATTTGAGGAAGAAAAATCATCATCGCCGGGTCTTCTGTTAGAACTACGTTACCGACAGTACCTCCTCAAAAACCAAATTTTGTGGAGTATTCATTTTCCTATTTTATATGCCGAAGTAACGTTTTGTTTTGATCCAGGTGGTTTTCTTTTAATTACTACTAACTCCGTTTTCCTGGCAAAACTATTATCTACTTTTATTTTTGATCCAGGATAACGAAGCGGGCGTCTAGCCAAAGACGTTAAAGAAGGGCAGCTTCCCGGGAGGCAACCCGGATGTACTTTTAATTTTATTTGCTTTTATGCTGTTTTAATTTTCAGGTTCCCTTTAAATTTTATTTTTGCTAAACTTTTAACCCCGTTTTTAGTATGGATTCTTCTAGTGTCTTATGCAGGTGCACCTCCATGTGGACACCGCAACCAAGCTACGCTACTTGAGGCTGAAGCTCAAGCGTGGGGGAACTCCTTTAACGACTAGCAAAAATAAAATCAGGGGAGTACCAGTTCTTTAATTATGCTTTTATTTAAATAAAACTGCAGAGGAATGTTTATGTGCTTAAATGTTATTTGTGACCTATGTGTTATCTCTATTTATCCACTTACCGAAAAGGTCTTCTGAAACCTTCCCTTGTTTTTTTTTCTGGTGAACAATGAGGACATTGTTCAATTTAAGTGTGGGGGAGTGTGCCCTTTTCGGTGACATTTTGTGCTTAAATGTTTAATCTCTCTCCTTATCATGCGTTTGTCCAATTCAAATATTATGGACCCTTTATATGTGGGTTGTTCTCTTTAAGAATAAATATTGTTATGAATTGTAGGATAAATGGTACAAATTTTAAAATTTTGATTACTTTTGAGGAGCATTTTATATGCGGTGTGACCAAATAATCTGCAAATGGTTGGATTTTATTGCTCAGGGTTTTTTCTGTCTTCTCTCTTAGGGATTGCTAAGGGGTGCTTCTCTGTTAAAAAAATACAAAATAATAAGGGACTTGCGAGACACCATTGGTAACCAACAAAGAGAGTTGAGTGTTCTTAAATACAAAGGCGTGACGCCTACATTTTCTCATCCCTTATGCAAAAGTGAAACAAATGCATGAATCTATTTTTCCTTTTGTTTTCTCCTCAATGCCCATTCTTGAGAGAAGTTGGCCATGGTAAAAGTTCTCAGAGTCACCTAAAAAGAAACATTGAAGTACCTTAGATCATACCCCGAAACTCTATATTTTATTTTTACCCTGAGCACACCTATGCCACCAGCAGTTAATTTTTCACACTCCTCAATAAGTTAAAAAGATCATGTTTATCCTACCCTTCATAATAATATTTGTTAGTATTGAGCATTCCATACTTACTTGGGTACGTGGTTTTGCTTGAGGACAAGCAAAAAGATAAGTGTGGGGGTGTGATAAGTGTCCAAATGAGCATGTTTTATAGGTGTATTTTATATTATATTAGCACTTTTCTTGCTCATTTCTCCACTCCGGTTAGTTTTCCTCTAGTTTATGTTTTATTATCTCACAAAATTATTGGTTTAACATGAGGAAAACCAAGCCGGGAGTGAAGTAGACGAATAGACGAACGCATAAACACAAATGGCTCAGAAAACAGGGTCCAAACGAAGAATCTAGACGGTAGAAGAAAGTCACGTATGAAGCACACAACAGAGGTGTGTCCGCCCAGGCAACCGCCTGTACTATGGGCGGACGTGGTGGAGCAACCGCCTGTCTAAACACCTATTTAATAGGCGGACAAGAGAACAAGACAACCGCATGAGTTCTAGGCGGTCTGGGAGGCGGACGAAGACAATGTGCAACCGCTTCATTTTTGGGCGGTAGCCAAGGCGGACGACTCAGTCACCAGCAGTGGAGTCCGCATGATTTTGAGGCGGACGCAAGAGAGGTCACGAAGTGGACGTCACTGAAAATGAAATGCGACAGTTTTCTTCTTCGTTTTCTTCCTCGCGTCGACCTGTCTGCAACTTGCCTCCGCCGACTGTCTGCAACTCGTCCACTGCCATATCTATCTACTCCGCACCGCCTACCTTAATTCCCTCACGTGTGAGCTTTGTCCCCTGCGCAATAAATGAGCAATCAACAAGCTCAATCATTTCCTCAACTTGCTCACGCGTCTGTCTATCTCCTTGCTGCTTCTTCGCTTCCTCTATATAACACCACGTTCCTTCTGAATCAATCATCGACCACCCATACAATTCCACGACCTAACATCCACTTCACCTCACGCCATCTCATTTCTCTTCTTCCGCCTTCTCCATTTTATTATTTCTACATTCCACCACATCCACCTCTAGTCCTACGTACACAAAATAGCAGAGCGAGCTGGAGTGATTACGGATGATTTCTATTACTTGTCTCTGTTTATCTATTTAATATGTTAGGCTAGTTTACGTATACTCTGGGAATGGTTATTATGTGTTGTAATTGTGCAATATTTTTACTGGTTTTTTTAAATATAGTTTGTTACGTTTAAAGGTTATCTCGCACCTTTTTAATAAATGTCATGAGTTTATTAAATTGCTTTCCTAAGTCTATTTTGATCAGACCGGTGATAAATAGATAGGTTAATTAAGACGTAAAACTGGAGGAAACTTGTTATGATTTAATAAGTTAGTATTCAGTTGCAAATGTAATTCCTCAACACTCTTCTGCCGTTTGCAGGCTTTTGCTTGAGTTTTCATCGGACCTTGCTACAGGTGAACGAGTTTTATGAGGCTATGACTTAGTCCTTAATATAATTACAGGAACCTTGCCAAATTATTAAACCAGTAGAGATAGCTTAATTATGCGATTATAATAACCTGACCCAGAGTACCATTTAATTTATCTGTTAACTTAGTTTATTTATTGTCCTTTTATTTATTTACAAGTCAATTAATCCACCCCCTTTTGTGACACGCTTAGGTACTATTATATGTATAGTAGTCCCACGGTTCGACATCCGGTCGCTTACATTTTCACTTACTACTACGACTGGGATTTGTTTGCAGCCCGACGTATTTTGAGTTTTTTAATTTCTTTTCTTTAATTTACACAGTTTAACCACTCAGATTATAAACGTCGCAGATGCGTGCAGTAGGAGGGATCAATTCCTTTGATGTCAGCGAGAGTCCACCCGATAGCCGTCTTATGCTTCTTTAGCACTTCGAGTAGCCCATTCTCTTGCCCGGAATTTAGAGAAGAGGAAACAATGACGGGCAATTGATTATGTTATGCTAGGAAGGCATACCTGAGGTTAGAGGGTAATTCTTTAAGCTCGAGTTCAGGTGGCTGCTCTACTGAGGGAATGGACTTTTGTGGTTCTTGGTCAAGTCTTTCCATCGTAGGTCGGTAGGCTTGATAACCTGCTTTTCCTTTTTCCACGTACGCCAGCATGGCATTAACTTCCGGATCCTCCACCTCTTCTTCTAGAGAAGTAATTAATACTTGCTCTAGCGGTTCAGTTTCAGCTTTTAGGACGGAAGATAGGGAATACATGTCTTCATCTGTAGAAAAATCACCTTCCTCCTCTTCATCATCTGTTAATCCCACTGTCTTAGCGTGAGGAGAAAAGTTAGAGCTTTTCTTCATCATTTTCTGCATATCGAATTCGATCGTTTCATCCTCATATCTCAAAGTGATATTTCCATCGTGGACATCAATAATGGCTTTGGCAGTACTTAGAAACGGTCGTCCTAAAATCAGGGGAACCTCAACATCGTCGTCCATTTCTAAAATGACGAAGTCAGCTGGAAAGATAAAGCGGGCCACTCCCACTACCAGATCTCGGACTATTCCCATTGGCTTGATCTCTGATCTGTCAGCTAGTTGGAGTTTGAAAGGAACCGGTTGCATCTCTCCTCCTTTTACTTTCAAGTAGGTGGCATAGGGCATGATATTAATACTGGCTCCCAGGTCGCGTAAACCGCTTCCACAGTCCACTCCACCTATAAACACGGGATAACGGGATTTCCCGGATCTGTTTGTTTGGGAGGGAGTGCTCGAAGAAGGGCAGCAGAGCATTCCTCCGTGAGGTGCACTGTTTCTTTTCCAGGTTTCTTCTTTTTCTTTGTTAAGAGATCCTTAAGAAATTTGGCGTAGTTAGGCATCTCTTGCAAAGCATCAATTAGAGGTATGTCGAGAGTCAGCTTCTTGAAAATGCTCAAGAATTTGGAAAACTGTTCATCTAGGTGTTTCTTTTTCATCCTGTTGGGAAATGGGAGTTCACTATTTTTAGGAGAGGAAGATGGAATGTCGATGGTAACTCGAGATGGAGATGGAGTAGCAGGAGTAGGAACTTGGATTTCTGAGGGAGGTGAGGCTGGATTTGAAATACCCCAAACCTTAATATATTGTATAAACACTTAAATATGGTGTATTAAGACTAAAAAGAGTCTTAGAAACGTTGGTAAACAAATTAAAACAAAAGAAAACACAAAATGTGCTTTAAAGTCAATAAGAGCCAAAATGTGCTCCAAGCTTGGGATAAACTTGGTTAAGACCTAATGAACTTACCAAGACCTCATTTATACACTAATGAACATATTTAACCAATTACCAAAGAAAACCAAGCTTGAAAACAAGTTTAAACACAAAATGTGCTTTAAGGAGTCTTAAAGCACATTTTTGAAAAATTGTCTTGTAAATGAGTTTTGAGTGGCTAGATGTCCATCATTACTCTTAAATATATATGTGTACTATATAATATCACATTTGGATGTCTATGTTAATGGGAAATCAAAAATTTCACTTCTATGTGCCTTGTTTTCATGAATAGTGATTTTTATAAGCTATTTTGTAACATATGTTTGTATAAGTAATTAAATTGACAAATAAAGACTATATTACCCTCATACTACTATTTGGGGCCGGTTTTTAGGTTGGTGACACACCACCTTTGTTAGCTTGTTAAGAAAATAAATAAGACTACTTAAGTACCTTTTTACTTTATTAAAGTACAAATATCTTCAAAAGCAAATTCTATCTCATTCTCTCATTTCTTTCTTTCATTTCCCACGGTCTCAACCTTCTTCTTCTTCTTCTTGCTGTTCTCTCACGGTAATACCACACACCTCCATTAAACTCCACTTTGATCTCTTGTAAAATCTTGCTCACTTGTCCAAATCAAAACAAACACCACCAATCTCTTCCTCTCATCAAGCTCTTCATTTCTATCTTCTTAAAAGTCCAAGACCACCATTTCGGTGCCATGGAGTTCCTCCATTGAAGGAGCTTGAGCTTGTATTTTTACATATTGTTACTCTCCTTTGCTTCTAGGTAAGGAATCTCAAATAAAAACTTCATTTCTTTCATGTTTTTGTGGTAACCGAAAATACATATTGAAGGAGCTCTTTGTGTGACCTTGTTCTAGCTTCATTCCAACTCTTCATGGACTAGGTGGAGTCCTCTCTTGCTAGATATTCAAACTCTCTTCAAAGAGCAAGGTAAAACAACTACATTAGTGTTTTTGAAACAATGTAAAATTAGGGTTTACAATGAGATGGAGCTTATAGCTTGAATACTCATTATAATGTTTGTATATTGTTTAGAACTTGTCAAAGAATCAAATACCCTACCGGTTTTCTAAAGGAAACAAGAAAGAAGTTGTTTGGAAAAGAGGTAAATCTACTAACCAAATGTTGTTTAATGCCTTAGGAGAAATGAGCTTATAAATGCTTATTAAAACTACCTAAAGAGCAAATGGTGAATGACTTAGTAAAGTGTTCTCAAGAGCTTAGTAAAAGGCATATGTGTTGTTGAGTGTATTTGCAGGTTAAAGGCAAATATATTGTGGAAATTCAGTGTTTATGATTTATGCATCTTAAGGGCCTAAGAGCCATGTCATTTAAGGGCCTAAGTGCCATGCAATTTAAATTATGCACTATATTGTGATGTAGTGCTTTGTGAGTGGAGTTTGTGTATAATAAGTACTTGATGGATTTTTAGTGTTCTTGGTTGTTTGTTGGTAAAAAAATAATGTGTTTTGGTTTAGTAATGTTCTAGAGAATCCATGTCAAAATTTAGGTAAGAAGTAAGAAGTTCTAAGTGTTTACATAAGGTTTGGTGAGTTAGAAAATGTAGGAAATGAATAAGGAGTTCATGATGTTTTAAAGGAATTTTGATGAACTAGGAAGTACTCTAGAGTGTAATAAGGACTTAGGCATGATCTTGAGATTTAGTAAGTACCAAAGTCACTTTGGGACTTAGGTAAATACCTAGGCAAACTTTGGTAAAATAAGGAGAAGTGTACACTAGGAAAAGAGTTTCAAGAAGGATATAAGGAATTAGTTGTGAGAGATGATGCTTGGGAGATGATGTTAAAATAAGGAGAAAGCTTTTGGGATAGTAGTTATCTTAGGTATGAAACACCACTTGAAAAACTAGGAGAAAACATTGTAAGTGTTAGGAATTTTGTGAAGATATAAGTAAAGGCTTAAGGAATTAGAAAATGAGTTTATGAGTGTTTAAGGATGTCTTGAGGTGTGTTTAAAGTGCCCAAATGAGGTTAGGGAGTACTAGGTTATATGGGGTGAAGTTTGGAGTTGAATGTAAAAAGGAAAACAAAGATTTGGGGCAGACCGGACTTGCGACCGGACTTGCAAGTTCGGTCGGGCCCAGTTTACCCTGCGAGAATTGGCTTCTGGAATGGACCGACCTTGGGGACCGGACTTGCAAGGTCGGTCGGGCCTGTATTTTCTGTACGGATTGAGTTACTGGAATCGACCGGACATAGGACCGGCCTTGGCAAGTCCGGTCGGGCTAAATTTTCAAAGGGAAGAAACTCTCGGGAATAGACCGAACATGCGACCGGACTTACAAGGTCGGTCGGTAGCGGTCGGAGTAGAAAATTTTGACGGAAATATGTTCTGGAATCGACCGGACTTGGACAAGTCCGGTCGGCAAGTCCGGTCGGACCTAAACTTGTAAAAAAAAAAACAGAAAAGAATGTGACTTATGTAGTTAACCCTAGGGTGTGTAATGAAGGTAACCTAGGGTAAGATAGACATTAAAACATGTCATACAATCATGTTGAATACTTAGTAAGTGTGAAGTTAAATAAATAATTAACCGACGTTACTAATGTGTATAGGATTCTCTCAAGGTGGAAACGAAACGAGGCAAGGACCAAGGTATGGTTTTCTTGCAGTCTGTTGTCTAGCGGTTTACACCGGTTTGTGTGTTGTATGTTTTTCTGTGTGTTTACAACGTTATAAGATTTAAACATGTAATGAGTTTACAGTTGTTCATATTATTGTGATGTGATGTTGTGACTCATTTCCCTTGTGTGTGTCTAACATGACTTACCACCTATTGTGTATTGATTGTTAAGTTCCACTATGAACTTCTAACAAGTGTTAACTGGGAAGTGAGGAATCCGGTTGTCCGGTCATGCATGTAAGTTAAGAGTAGATATCTGAATCAGATTCGACTCTTATGTTGTTAAGATTGTTCTCCTTAATTTGGCGTTCGATCTCCCGCTAGCTTCTTCCAAAGCTTACCTATTCTGACTTATGATCGGTTTAGTGGGAACCTGTGTTTGTGTGGTGTGTTCGGGTCACTAAATCCGAACCATATGTGACTTAAGTTACTCGTTCGTCTAACAGAACGGTAATGAGTGTGTTTAACAAGCTTAACATGAGGGTGAATCACTCTCTAGGCTCTTATGTTATTTGACCCTTGTGGTTTGTTATTGTGGAACGAAGATCCACCGTGTATGTGATGATGAGCTGTGCACTATTGATGCTATGCTCCATGTTATGTTATGTTACGTATGTAAATGAATGCCATGTTATCATGACAATTAGCTGCGCGTATCCCGGTAGCCGATGGGCTGCGCGTTAGCCATACCAGCCAAGGGTTGCTGACCCCCTCGGGGGATCCATATTTCTTATACTGCAGGATGAGGATCGAGGAGGAAGCGGAGTGGATTTAGATCCTAGGATGCAAGTTTACTTTTGTATACGTTTGGATGTTGGCCCGGGATGCGCCTGTGCTCCTGTGGCGTTATATACTTTTGGTTGTTGCAGTTACAGTGATGATATACAGTGAAGAATATGTAACACTCGGTATTGTATATAATGTATTTATGGTTTAGTTTTATGCTCGGGAGTCTGATCATCAGACCGGTACACTTGTATTTATTCTGCCTTGTCAACCACGTGGGTGGTTGACGGCGTTGTAGCACCGAAGCGTTAGTTACTGTTTAGTTATTTAATTCTGCTGCGATTTCATTTAGTATCATGTGCGTATTAGGGGTGTTACAAAAAGTGGTATCAGAGCGAAGTATCGCTCTGATGACTAGAATACCGAGCTTAGGAATATACCGAGTTAGGAAACCTAACTACAGTTACCTAAGTGATCAGTTATGGAAAGGTTAACCACTAACTAAGTGTGGAGATACCTTATTGTCGGGAAGCGTTACAACCGTTGGCCCGATAAGTGTGCAAGCATATGCTAATGAATATTCATGTGAATACAGATGGCAGGTAGACCGCGCGGTAGAGGCCGCGGGAGTGGTACTGGTACTGTGGGTGACCAGGGCGAGAACACTACGGCTCAGGTTATGGCTGAGGCTGTAGCAGCCGCTGTTGCCCAGATGGTACCCCAGCTTGTAGCTGCGATACAGCAGGGCAGATGCCCGGAGTTCAACCACCACCGCCACCGCCACGAGAGACCAACTGGGTCAAGGCATTGGCAGACTTGAGACCCCCTTCATTTCATGGGGAGACCGACCCACGTAAGCTGGAGGCGTACATCTCCGAGTTGGAGACCGCCTACGAGACCTTGGCTGTGCCCGCAGAGGCTAAGGTCCGTCTTGCCGCTTACTACCTGAAGGGTTCGGCACAAAACTGGTGGAAGCTTGTGAGAGAGGACCGGATGGCGGATCCTCAGTTTGGCTGGAGGGAGTACACGGCTCTGCTGCGAGCCAAATACTACCCCGTGCATGTTCAAGAGGCCAAGCGCCTTGAGCTGGATAGTCTGAGGCAGGGGGACAAGGTGTCGGTTGATGAGTATTACACTGCCTTCACCGGCCTTGTCCACCTGTTACCGGACCTGGGATACTCGAACCGGGTGCTGGTAAACCGTTTCTATAACAGTCTCAGCCACCGTCTTCGCTATGGGATGGGGCCAGCTGAGTATACTACCTTGCAGGTAACTTAAATAAGAGTGATGTGAATATGTGTAGTCTACCAGTGAGTATTAATGTGAGTTTGTGAGTATGTATTGCGGGGCATGACTGACCATCCTAAATACAGGAGTGCTATCATGCCGCTGCTAAGGTGGAGATCACCGTCCGTCTGAGGGACGAGGAGAATGCGCACAAGCGCAAGGCCACGAGCGAGGGCCAGAGTTCGCAGGGGTACGGGGGAGGAAAGAAGAAGAAGAAACCTTATCCCCAGCCCCAGAAGAGTCAGCACCAGGGTGACAAGGGCCAAGCCCAAACCACCACAGCTGAGGAGCCACTGAAGCTCACATATGCTTATGCGGCGAAGCCCCTACGCTCTTACCCACCAAAGGGTAATTGCTTAATCTTGTGTGATAAGTTGATATGTATATTGATAAGTTGTGAAGCAAGTACTGAGTGTGTATCGTGTTAGCAGCTAGCACGGGCTCTGGACCGGAGCGCCACTATTACTGTAAGTGGTGTAATGGAGACCATCCCGGCAAGGACTGCAAGGGAAATGAGGTGCAGTGTCGATACTGCGAGAAGTGGGGTCACCGTGACCACGAGTGTTACCGGAACCCCAACAGCAGAGTCAACAAGCCCAAGGGGCAGTGGAAGGGTAAGGCCATAGCAGCTATTGATGGCCCGAAGACGGCTAACCAGCCACCCACTGATCAGAGGCATACTGATTCCCAGAAGGGGAAAGGGCCGGGACCTAGCAAGGCCACCCTGAATGTGGTGGACCGGTCTGAGGCGCCAGGGTCCTCTTCTAGACCAGGTACCGCCTAAACTGTTGAATGTAATAAGTGATTGCATACCGCATTTCATGCATGTGTGTATTAGTGAGTTCAAGTGTATTATCATGTGAGTAAGGAGTCAAAGTGTAGTGTGAAAGCCACCTAATTAGGTAATTCTAAACTTAAAGGAACCTTCAATATATGTTATCCAATCCCACCCACACGAAACCCTGAAGAAACCACCATCAAGATCACCGACTTTCCAATGGGGCAATGTCAGGTTATCCAGCCCGGTATGATACTCTTAAGTGGATACCTGACACCGGAAGCGCAAATCCATGTCATCAGACGATGCGACGAACTTGGAGCTAAACCTGGAGGTTTCTACACACTTGAATATCCGAACGGATCAAGAATGCAATTGAAGATGATGTGCATGGGTAAGGACTGTAACCCTTACACCAAGTCATATCAAGAAGTGCGAGCTGAAGATGGAGCAATAGTACCAAGTATACCTGAGGAGTTCCGTGCGGTCGTTAATCACGCCGTGGGAATTGCTCAACAAGTTGAAACGGAATCAATTCCAAATGTGGAAGCAGATTTGTGTATTGTGAACTTCTACCAGAAAGGTGGACGGTTAGGGTTACACCAAGATAAGGACGAGTCACCCGAGTCTCTAAGTAAGGGAGTACCCGTGGTGTCTTGGTCCATTGGTGATACCGCAGTATTTGTGTATGGCGAGCAGAAGCGTGCTGATCTCGCAAAGAAGTTGATACTAAAGTCAGGAGATGTGTTAGTCATGGGTGGGCAGTCAAGGATGCTATATCATGGCATCAGGAAGATCAAACTGAATACCGCACCGTCGGCAGTGATCAATGCCACACACATGAAACCCGGACGTTTGAATTTGACCTTCAGACAATTCTAAAGCCTTGTATACTTTTGTAATGCGTTAAGCCAGTATATGTTAAGGAAGTTATGTATGTGTTAAGTTATATCAACCATGTAAACCAACAATGTTGTAAAGAGAAGGTGTTAATGAATAAAGTGGAGTTATTGAAGTATATCAACCGTGTTGTTACCCATATTATTAGTTTGCCAATGAATTAGGCTGTGCACTCGGAACGGGAGGTACATTGAGTGTCTGCAATGAGGCAGAAGCCGGCAAGAGCGGCACAATCCTCACCGGTACCTTTCCAGTGAATGCGTGGATGCATCGATCTGTTCGACTCTGGAGCCCACACACATTTGTTTCGCTATCTTTGCGAAGAGGCCTGGGGTTGATGGAGAGGAGATGCCAGACTTCTTGGTCACTCTCCCATCGAAAGAGCGGATCAGGTGTACCCGCTACCACCGAGATGTCATCGTAAGAATCAGAGGTGAAGAGTTCCCGATCGACCTGATAGAGTTCGACGGACTTGGATTTGATGTGATTGTCGGGATGAACTGGTTGGAGCGGTACAAGGGCAGAATCCTGTGTGCCGAGCATCGACTGCTTCTTCGGAGTCCATCTGGGGTTACCATATCATACCGCCAGAGGCCTAGGGAGCCTTCGACTCAGATCATCACCGCCATGGCCATGTATCGTGAGTTACGACGAGGGAGTGATGTATACCTCTGCTATGTCCAGAACATAGAGAGAGACCCCGAGTTTAGCCCAGATGTGCCGGTAGTGTTGGAGTTTCCTGATGTATTTCCTAAGGAACTGCCGGGCATGCCGCCAGCACGAGAGGTTGAGTTTGAGATTGATCTAGTTCCGGGTACTGGACCCATTGCGAAAGCACCTTATCGTATGGCTCCAGCAGAGATGACAGAGCTCAAGGAGCAGCTGAGAGACCTACTTGACAAGGGCTTTATCCGCCCTAGTGTTTCACCATGGGGAGCGCCGGTCCTCTTCGTGAAGAAGAAGGACGGTAGCCTCCGCCTGTGTATTGATTATCGGGAGCTGAATGCTGTTACAGTGAAGAACCGTTACCCTTTACCACGCATCGACGATCTATTTGATCGGCTTAAGGGAGCATCAGTATTAGCCAAGATAGACTTACGTTCCGGATACCATCAGATTGCCATCCGTGATAGTGATATCGAAAAGACAGCTTTCAGAACGAGGTATGGGCATTATGAGTTCACAGTTATGCCGTTTGGCTTATCGAATGCACCGGCAAAGTTCATGGACTTAATGAACCGTTTGTTCCAAGATCAGTTGGACAAATCAGTGGTAGTCTTCATCGATGATATTCTTGTGTATTCTAAATCTAGAGGTGAGCACGAAAGCCACCTGAGAAATGTGTTACAAACTCTGAAGAGAAACCAGTTGTATGCAAAGTTTTCGAAATGTGAATTTTGGTTGAACCAAGTATCTTTCCTTGGACATGTGATTTCTGAGGCCGGGATCGCTGTTGATCCGGCAAAGATTGATGCTGTGCGCACCTGGCCTAGGCCGAAGACAGTTACCGATATCAGGAGCTTCCTCGGTCTGGCAGGTTATTATAGGAGGTTTGTGAAGGACTTCTCCAGTGTCTCGAAGCCGATGACTTCCTTAATGAAGAAGGATGCACCATTCGAGTGGACAGTTGACTGTGAGAGTTCTTTCACGAGTCTCAAGGATGCTCTGACATCTGCACCAGTCCTGACTATACCAGACGGTCCAGATGGTTTTGAGGTCTACTGTGATGCATCAGGCAGAGGTATGGGTTGTGTGTTGATGCAGCACGGGAAGGTCGTAGCGTACGCCTCCCGTCAGCTGAAGATGCATGAGGAGAACTACCCTACCCACGATCTAGAGTTGGGTGCCATTGTCTTCGCATTGAAGATATGGCGACATTATTTGTATGGGGTAAGTGTGACAATCTATTCTGACCACAAAAGCTTAAAGTACTTGTTCACTCAGAAAGAGTTGAACATGAGGCAAAGAAGGTGGGTTGAATTTCTGAATGACTACGATATTAATCTGCAATATAAAGAGGGTAAGGCAAATGTGGTAGCTGACGCATTGAGTCGCCGAGCACACTCTCTCCATTCGCTAGTCTCTCATACTGGCTTGGTTGAAGAGGTGCGGAGTGCTCAGATGACGGATCAGTACATGCTGGAGATCCGGCAGAAGCTCATTGATGGCACATTCGAGGGTCAGAAGTACGACTTCAGACTCCACGATGATGACCTGATTAGGCTGAATGGCCGATTGTGTATACCTAGGAGTAGCGCTGAGTTGAAGGAGCGCATATTGAGTGAATCCCATTGTTCTACTACTTCGATTCACCCCGGAGCTTCAAAGATGTATAAAAGTATGAAAAGGTATTTTTGGTGGACTGGAATGAAGAAAGATGTAAGTGATTATGTGTTGAGGTGTCTCACTTGCCAGAAGGTCAAGTTTGAGCACCGACGGCCTGGTGGTATGGTACAGCCAATGCCAGTGCCTGAGTGGAAGTTCCATGATATCTCCATGGACTTTGTAGTAGGGCTTCCGCCTACAAGGGGAGGTCTGAATATGATATGGGTTGTAGTTGACCGACTGACCAAAGTGGCCCGATTCATTCCGATGAAGGACACTTGGAAAGTGGCAAGATTGGCAGAACTCTTTGATAAGGAAATTGTAAGACATCATGGTGTACCGAAAACGATTGTATCTGACAGAGATACCAGATTCTTATCCCGATATTGGAAGTCCACACGAGAGGCATTGGGTACTGAACTAAAATTGAGTACAACGTTTCACCCACAGACCGATGGTCAGAGTGAGCGCACCATTCAAACACTTGAGGAAATGCTACGTGCTTGTGCACTTGACTTTCAGACCAGCTGGATTGATAAGTTACATCTGATCGAGTTTAGTTACAATAACAGTTATCATGCTTCGATCAAGATGTCTCCCTTCCAGGCCTTGTACGGTAGACCATGCCGCACGCCATTATGCTGGGATGAGTCGAGTGAGACGGTCATTATAGGACCAGAGTATCTTGAACAAGTCCAGGCAGAAGTTCGCCAGATCCGGGCTAACATGAAGGCAGCTCAGGATAGACAGAAGTCGTACGCAGATGTGCGCAGACGTGACCTGGAGTTCGCCGTGGGCGATCAGGTATTTTTGAGAGTATCCCCCATGAAGGGAGTGTTTCGTTTTGGCCAGAAGGGCAAGTTGAGCCCAAAATATGTGGGGCCTTATGTTGTGACGGAGCGGATCAGCCCGGTAGCCTATAGACTAGACCTACCCGCCGAGCTGGGCAAGGTACACGATGTATTTCATGTGTCCCAGTTGAAGAAGTATATGTCTCATCCGTCTCATGTGCTTCAGCCTGAAAGGCTAACCTTAGAGCCGACCATGCGATCAGTGGAGACTCCGGTACGGATTCTGGATGCTAAGACTCGAGACACTCGCCATAAGTCCGTGAGACTGGTGAAAGTTCTTTGGTCTAACCAGGACGTTGAGGAGGCCACTTGGGAGCTGGAAGATAAGATGAAGGCGAAGTACCCGTCATTGTTTACTTCTTAGTCCTTATGTGTATAGGGTACGGGGCGTACCCCTTTTTAAGGGGGGTAGAGCCGTTTCGGTTATGTGTGTACGACGTGTATTTGAATACATCGTCTATGTTATGTTGTTATGTTACAGACCGTTGTGTCTGAATGATGTGGATAATGTTGTATGGACCTTGTGTCCAATGTTATGTACCCGATGTTATGTTGTATGGACCTTGTGTCCAATGTTATGTAAATATGTTGTTAATGATGTATGGAAGTATTGTTTATAAGTGTTCCCGTGTTCTAATATTTAGGATATGTGGAAGTATGAACTTTGAGGGCAAAGTTCTTTTAAGGGGGGTAGATTGAAATACCCCAAACCTTAATATATTGTATAAACACTTAAATATGGTGTATTAAGACTAAAAAGAGTCTTAGAAACGTTGGTAAACAAATTTAAACAAAAGAAAACACAAAATGTGCTTTAAAGTCAATAAGAGCCAAAATGTGCTCTAAGCTTGGGATAAACTTGGTTAAGACCTAATGAACTTACCAAGACCTCATTTATACACTAATGAACATATTTAACCAATTACCAAAGAAAACCAAGCTTGAAAACAAGTTTAAACACAAAATGTGCTTTAAGGAGTCTTAAAGCACATTTTTGAAAAATTGTCTTGTAAATGAGTTTTGAGTGGCTAGATGTCCATCATTACTCTTAAATATATATGTGTACTATATAATATCACATTTGGATGTCTATGTTAATGGGAAATCAAAATTTCACTTCTATGTGCCTTGTTTTCATGAATAGTGATTTTTATAAGCTATTTTGTAACATATGTTTGTATAAGTAATTAAATTGACAAATAAAGACTATTACCCTCATACTACTATTTGGGGCCGGTTTTTAAGGTTGGTGACACACCACCTTTGTTAGCTTGTTAAGAAAATAAATAAGACTACTTAAGTACCTTTTTACTTTATTAAAGTATAAATATCTTCAAAAGCAAATTCTATCTCATTCTCTCATTTCTTTCTTTCATTTCCCACGGTCCAACCTCTTCTTCCTTCTTCTTGCTGTTCTCTCACGGTAATACCACACACCTCCATTAAAACTCCACTTTGATCTCTTGTAAAATCTTGCTCACTTGTCCAAATCAAAAACAAACACCACCAATCTCTTCCTCTCATCAAGCTCTTCATTTCTATCTTCTTAAAAGTCCAAGACCACCATTTCGGTGCCATGGAGTTCCTCCATTGAAGGAGCTTGAGCTTGTATTTTTACATATTGTTACTCTCCTTTGCTTCTAGGTAAGGAATCTCAAATAAAAACTTCATTTCTTTCATGTTTTTGTGGTAACCGAAAATACATATTGAAGGAGCTCTTTGTGTGACCTTGTTCTAGCTTCATTCCAACTCTTCATGGACTAGGTGGAGTCCTCTCTTGCTAGATATTCAAACTCTCTTCAAAGAGCAAGGTAAAACAACTACATTAGTGTTTTTGAAACAATGTAAAATTAGGGTTTACAATGAGATGGAGCTTATAGCTTGAATACTCATTATAATGTTTGTATATTGTTTAGAACTTGTCAAAGAATCAAATACCCTACCGGTTTTCTAAAGGAAACAAGAAAGAAGTTGTTTGGAAAAGAGGTAAATCTACTAACCAAATGTTGCTTTAATGCCTTAGGAGAAATGAGCTTATAAATGCTTATTAAAACTACCTAAAGAGCAAATGGTGAATGACTTAGTAAAGTGTTCTCAAGAGCTTAGTAAAAGGCATATGTGTTGTTGAGTGTATTTGCAGGTTAAAGGCAAATATATTGTGGAATTCAGTGTTTATGATTTGCATCTTAAGGGCCTAAGAGCATGTCATTTAAGGGCCTAAGTGCCATGCAATTTAAATTATGCACTATATTGTGATGTAGTGCTTTGTGAGTGGAGTTTGTGTATAATAAGTACTTGATGGATTTTTAGTGTTCTTGGTTGTTGTTGGTAAAAAAATAATGTGTTTTGGTTTAGTAATGTTCTAGGAGAACCATGTCAAAATTTAGGTAAGAAGTAAGAAGTTCTAAGTTTACATAAGGTTTGGTGAGTTAGAAAATGTAGGAAATGAATAAGGAGTTCATGATGTTTTAAAGGAATTTTGATGAACTAGGAAGTACTCTAGAGTGTAATAAGGACTTAGGCATGATCTTGAGATTTAGTAAGTACCAAAGTCACTTTGGGACTTAGGTAAATACTAGGCAAACTTTGGTAAAATAAGGAGAAGTGTACACTAGGAAAAGAGTTTCAAGAAGGATATAAGGAATTAGTTGTGAGAGATGATGCTTGGGAGATGATGTTAAAATAAGGAGAAAGCTTTTGGGATAGTAGTTATCTTAGGTATGAAACACCACTTGAAAAACTAGGAGAAAACATTGTAAGTGTTAGGAATTTTGTGAAGATATAAGTAAAGGCTTAAGGAATTAGAAAATGAGTTTATGAGTGTTTAAGGATGTCTTGAGGTGTGTTTAAAGTGCCCAAATGAGGTTAGGGAGTACTAGGTTATATGGGGTGAAGTTTGGAGTTGAATGTAAAAAGGAAAACAAAGATTTGGGGCAGACCGGACTTGCGACCGGACTTGCAAGTTCGGTCGGGCCCAGTTTACCCTGCGAGAATTGGCTTCTGGAATGGACCGACCTTGGGGACCGGACTTGCAAGGTCGGTCGGGCCTGTATTTTCTGTACGGATTGAGTTACTGGAATCGACCGGACATAGGACCGGCCTTGGCAAGTCCGGTCGGGCTAAATTTTCAAAGGGAAGAAACTCTCGGGAATAGACCGAACATGCGACCGGACTTACAAGGTCGGTCGGAGTAGAAAATTTTGACGGAAATATGTTCTGGAATCGACCGGACTTGGACAAGTCCGGTCGGCAAGTCCGGTCGGACCTAAACTTGTAAAAAAAAAAACAGAAAAGAATGTGACTTATGTAGTTAACCCTAGGGTGTGTAATGAAGGTAACCTAGGGTAAGATAGACATTAAAACATGTCATACAATCATGTTGAATACTTAGTAAGTGTGAAGTTAAATAAATAATTAACCGACGTTACTAATGTGTATAGGATCTCTCAAGGTGGAAACGAAACGAGGCAAGGACCAAGGTATGGTTTTCTTGCAGTCTGTTGTCTAGCGGTTTACACCGGTTGTGTGTTGTATGTTTTTCTGTGTGTTTACAACGTTATAAGATTTAAACATGTAATGAGTTTACAGTTGTTCATTATGTGATTGTGATGTGTTGTGACTCATTTCCCTTGTGTGGTCTAACATGACTTACCACCTATTGTGTATTGATTGTTAAGTTCCACTATGAACTTCTAACAAGTGTTAACTGGGAAGTGAGGAATCCGGTTGTCCGGTCATGCATGTAAGTTAAGAGTAGATATCTGAATCAGATTCGACTCTTATGTTGTTAAGATTGTTCTCCTTAATTTGGCGTTCGATCTCCCGCTAGCTTCTTCCAAAGCTTACCTATTCTGACTTATGATCGGTTTAGTGGGAACCTGTGTTTGTGTGGTGTGTTCGGGTCACTAAATCCGAACCATCTGTGACTTAAGTTACTCGTTCGTCTAACAGAACGGTAATGAGTGTGTTTAACGAGCTTAACATGAGGGTGAATCACTCTCTAGGCTCTTATGTTATTTGACCCTTGTGGTTTGTTATTGTGGAACGAAGATCCACCGTGTATGTGATGATGAGCTGTGCACTATTGATGCTATGCTCCATGTTATGTTATGTTACGTATGTAAATGTATGCCATGTTATCATGACAATTAGCTGCGCGTATCCCGGTAGCCGATGGGCTGCGCGTTAGCCATACCAGCCAAGGGTTGCTGACCCCCTCGGGGGATCCATATTTCTTATACTGCAGGATGAGGATCGAGGAAGCGGAGTGGCTTTAGATCCTAGGATGCAAGTTTACTTTTGTATACGTTTGGATGTTGGCCCGGGATGCGCCTGTGCTCCTGTGGCGTTATATACTTTTGGTTGTTGCAGTTACAGTGATGATATACAGTAAAGAATATGTAACACTCGGTATTGTATATAATGTATTTATGGTTTAGTTTTATGCTCGGGAGTCTGATCATCAGACCGGTACACTTGTATTTATTCTGCCTTGTCAACCACGTGGGTGGTTGACGGCGTTGTAGCACCGAAGCGTTAGTTACGGTTTAGTTATTTAATTCTGCTGCGATTTCATTTAGTATCATGTGCGTATTAGGGGTGTTACAGGATTGGTTGTGTCTTCATCATTGATGTTGGCCTCTTCTTGATTTTCTTTTTCTTTTCTGGTAGCAAGTTCCCTTCCACTCCTTAGGGAGACTGCACTCAAGTTTCCTGATTGGAATGTGCTATCTTCTACAAGGATTGAATTTGCTTGCTCTCTTGGATTAGGGTTAGTCTGTGAAGGGAATTGACCAGGTGGCCTTTGTTGGGTGAGTAACTGTTGAATCTGAGATTGCAAGGCTTTTTGGTCTTTGCGCAGGGCTGCGACCTCCTCTTGCGTGTCTCGGGACTTACCCATCATTGCCTTAAACATCTCTTGCATTTGAGACATTTCAGATTCAGGATTCGAAGGGGTTGAGTTGGTTGACTCGAAGAAGCATCATTGCCATAAGGCTGTTGCTGATACTGCCTTTGGCCTCCTTGAAAATTGGACTGAGGTCTGTAATTTTAAGATGTTTGTAGTGTATGTGGGTTTTGGATATTGTCGGTGTTTGAGTAGCGAAGATTGGGTTGCATGTTGCGTTGCCAAGGTTGCCTGTACCTGAATTGTTGGTGAGATAGTTTGCTTCCTCTTGGCTTTTATTCTTGTAGTTGGGGGCATTGTTCATAATCATAAGGCCCACCACATTGTGTACAAGAGATAGCAGGAGATGATTGGGACAGAGGAGCATAGCCTGGAGGGATTGTAGATGATCGGGAAATCATCGACTTAGCTTGCTGGGGGTAGGAGTTCATAGCCATCTGCTCAACCACTTTCTGCAGAGTACTTACTTTTGTTGCCTGCTGAGCATTGCTCTCCATGAGTTGCTCATGGCTTTTCATCAGCTGGTCAAACTTGTTACCACTTTCCCCAACATGGTATAAACCTGGAGTGCCGCTCCTTGATCCACCGGAGGCCCAGTCTCTGATTTCTTCACAGAGAGACTCCATGCTATTCAGAAACTGTTCTCCTGGCTTTTTCAGAATGTCAGCCCCTAACGAGGACAGTACCATTGTTATGCAAGGACCGATCAAGCCTTTGTAGAACAATTGTGATACTTGTTCTTTCGTCAGACCATGGTGAGGACAAGTAAGTAGTAATCCTTTGAAACGGTCCCAAGTTTCACAAATGTTTTCCGACCCTGGCTGCTTGAAATTGTAGATTTCAGCAATCATTTCCAACGTTCGGCTCGGGGGCAAGAATTTGTCGTAGAACTTGGTGGCTATTTCATCCCAAGTACCAATGGTACTTGGTGTCAGGCTATGATACCATTTGCTCGCATTTCCCGTCAGGCTGTGGGGGAATAATGACAGTCTTGCGTACTGGAGTACTGCGTCGGTCGCAGTTAGACTGTTGGCATGCTGCAAGAACTTGGTAACATGTAACAGAGCTTCGTCAGGACTGGATCCGTCAAACATGCCCAACTCCTTTACACATCGGATATGATGATATGGCTTTAGCTTCTGCCACTCATCGTATTCGGATGGGGTAAGGTGAGGAAGGATGATGGCTGGCTGTTGTCCTAGATTAGACGGCCTGTTGATGTTTCGAACTGTAGCGGGTAAAGATGTCATGTCAGCTTCCGGGTTAGATTCTATCACTGTGGTGGTAATGTTTTGTTGAGTTCGTCTCTGCCTTAGAGTGCGCAGAAAGGTTCTCTCGATCTCTAGGATGTAACCAACTGTGTGATTATTAATATTTTCCGGGAGGCTATGTGACCTGGTAAAAGGCATTCACCACTCAAAACAGAAAAAAGAAATTCATGATGTGATAAAATAAATAAAAATGGAAAGAAATATGGAGGGGGGGGGGGGGGGGTATTAAACAGATATACAGACATAATTAGAAAATTAAGAACTATTTTTTTTTAGAATAAAAACAGTAAAACAAAATAAAGAAAAGGACAGAATTAAATAGCAGAAATTTAAATGACAAGAGAATTTAAATGACAGAAATGTAAAGAACTGAATTTAAAATGACAGAATTTAAATGTTAGTAATTAGTAGACAAAATTTAAATGACAGAATTTAAAGTACTGAATTTAAATGTTAGGAGTTAGTTTGCTGAATTGAAATGACAAAATTAAATGACAGAAATTTTAAGGTTAGTAGTTAGAGACAGAAATTAAAATGTTAGAAGTTAATTTACTGAAATTTAAAGGACAATGGAATTTAAATGACTGAAAAATAAATGACAATAAAATAAAGAGCTGAAATTAAATGTCAGAAATTAGATGGCCGAAGTTAGATGTCCGAAGTTAAACAAACAACAAAATAATATAAACAGAATATTATAATATAACAGGTGAATTATCTGGGGCTTAGGGACTAGAATAAATCAAGTCCCCGGCAACGGCGCCATTTTGCAGACTGTATATTGTGAGTAGTTGGAACTGGTGTAATTAAAACAATGAAAAGAAATTAATACTCAAAATATTTGTCGGGCTACAAATAAAACCCGGTCGCAGTAGTATAGTAAGACAGAAGCGGCCGGGGTCAAACCGTGAGACTTATAGCGAAATAATATAGTACCTAAGCTTGTCACAAAAAGGGGGGAATTAATTGACTTGTTTTTGTAAAGTAAAACGACAGATAAAATTAACTGAGTTGAAGATAAATTAAACGGAACTCCGGGTTCAGGTTTATATAATCTGATTAATTATGCTATCTCTACCGGTTTATTTATAATTGTTTGGTAAAATTTCTCTTATTATCTTAAGGACTAAATCATAGACTCAAAAGAACTCGTTTACCAGAAAATGCGAGGTCCGATGAAACTCAAGCAAGCACTAGTAAACGGACGGTTTAGAATGAGAAATTATTTTGCAACTGAGTACTAACTTATCCGATGAAAACAAGTTTCCTCCAGATTTACGGCTTAATTAACCTATTTGCTTATCATCGATCAGATTTAAACAGATTTTGTAAAGCATTTTAATAAATTCATGAAATTTATTAAAAAGGCGAGAGATAAACTTTAATCGTAACAAATAATATTTATTTTAACCGGTAGAAATATAGATTACATAATTAACCAAACTACAGCTAAACCTTCCCCGGAGTTAATCCTCCTTAGCCTGACATATTAACTGGTAATATGACAGTCAGAGGTTGGACGTAATAATAATGCGAGAGGTGTGGATGGTGAATGGAGAAATGAAGAGAACGAAGAGTGGAGCGTGTACGTAGGATTTTGTATGTGGAATGAGAGATTTGGAGTGTTGAGTTCTGGGGATCGAATGTGTGTTTTGGTTGAAGGTGCAGTGTGTTTATATAGAAGATGGAAAGAGGAAGAAGATTGATTGCAGACAGACGCATGAGGGATTTAAGGCAGGCGCCTGATATTGTTAATGGAGCAGTTTGACATGTCTGTAGGCGCTGCAAAGGAAGAAGCAATTGGGGAAGACAGTGGGCGAAGAAAACTGTCACGTTAATTTCTGGATCTGCGTTGTATTTACACGCGTCCTTGTTTCTGTCCGTCCATTTATCCACGAACATACTCTTCTTGTCCGCCCTTTTTAACCCGGACATGCCACGGTCTTCATTGCGTCCGGGTTTGTGTCCGCCCTTCCTTCCACGGACTGCCCTGGGTCCGCCTCTTTGTCCGGCTCTATTTCCCCGGACAACATGCTTCGTCCGCCCCTGTCCGTGCTTTCTTCCGCGGACAAGACACACTCCTTGTGTCCGGCTTTGTTTGGGCGGACAAGACACGGACAGCATCTCACGTCCAGCCTCAGTTATGCGGACGCAACACGGACGCTCCAAGCTCTGTCCGCCCTTTGTAATGCGGACAAGACACAGACGCAGGTCCCTTGACTCGGTTTCTTTGACGAACTTTGACCGGCTCTAGATTCTTCGTTTGGACTCCGTTTTTCAAGCCGTTTGCGTCTATGCGTTCGTCTCTTTGTCTACTTTGCTCCCAGCTTGGTTTTCCTCATGTTTAACCAATAAATTTGTGAGATAACAATAAAACATAAACTAGAGGAAAACTAACCAAAGTGGAGAAATGAGCAAGAAAAGTGCTAATATAATATGTGAAATACACCTATAAAACATGCTCATTTGGAAACTTATCAGGAGCATGCGTCTTTGTATTGATTATAGAGAATTGAATGGGGTCACTATTAAGAATAAGTACCCGTTGCCTAGAATCGATGATTTATTTGATCAACTACAAGGTGCACAAGTATTTTCTAAGATAGACCTAAGATCAGGCTATCATCAGTTGAAAGTAGCAGAGAAAGATATACCCAAGACTGCTTTTCGTACTAGGTATGGGCATTATGAGTTCACTATCATGCCATTTGGGCAGACTAATGCACCAGCGGTGTTTATGGATTTGATGAACAGAATTTTTAGTCCATTTTTGGATAAGTTTGTGGTAGTGTTTATTGATGATATACTGGTATACTCAAAGAGTAAGGAGGAGCATGAAGATCACTTGCGTCAAGTACTGCAAACACTGAGAGAAAAAGAGTTGTATGCAAAGCTGTCGAAGTGTGAATTTTGGCTGGAGGAAGTAGCATTCCTTGGACATGTGGTTACCAAGGAAGGAATTTCGGTCGACCCTGCAAAGATTCAAGCAGTTAAGAGCTGGCCAAGACCGACTAATGTTAGAGAAGTTCGAAGTTTCTTAGGTCTGACGGGTTACTACCGCAGGTTTGTAAAAGATTTTGCAAAAATAGCCAAGCCACTCACGAACTTGATGAAGAAGGTAGATAGTTTTAAATGGGATGAGAACCGTGAAGAAGCATTCCAAGTCTTAAAGGAGAAGTTTACCTCAGCACCTGTTCTTGTATTACCATGTGGGAATGAGGGGTATGAAGTTTATAGTGATGCATCTAAGTTCAGCTTGGGGTGTGTGTTGATGCAACAAGGCAAGGTGATTGCCTACGCATCTAGGCAGTTGAAGGACTACAAAACCAGGTATCCTGCTCATGACTTGGAGTTAGCTGCTATAGTTTTTGCTTTGAAAATTTGGAGACATTATTTGTTTGGGACATCCTGTAAGATTTACACTAACCATAAAATTTTGAAGTATATTTTTACACAAAAGGAGTTGAATATGAGGCAAAGACGTTGGTTGGAACTTATTAAGGATTATGATTTAGAGATTGGGTACCATGAAGGCAAAGCTAATGTGGTGGCTGATGCCTTAAGTCGAAAGAGGTGCCATGAAGAGCAAGTTAGTTGGATATTACAGGATGAGTTGGTCAAGGATTTTCGCAGGTTAAATCTTGAGGTGGTGTGGTCTGGTGAGGTTGATAGAGCATTTATCCTGAGCAGTTTGACTGCATCTCCAGATATTTATAAAGAAATTTTGGAGCAGCAGCAAGATGACAGAATAAAGGGGATAAAAGAGAAGGTGAGGAAAGGTGAGGCAGCCGATTTTAAAATTTATGAGGATGGAAGTTTAAGATTTCGTGGGAGGTGGTGTGTGCCAAGTGGTTGTATGGAAATTAAGGAGAGGCTGATGAAGGAAGCTCACAATTCTGAGTTTTCTATGCATCCTGGTGGTGATAAGTTGTATAAAGACATGAAGAAGTGTTTTTGGTGGCCTAACATGAAGAGGGAGGTGGTAGATCACGTGTCTAAGTGTTTAACTTGTCAAAAAGTCAAATTCAAGCGTAAAAGAGCTGGAGAAGTGTTGCAACCCTTGGAAGTGCCTAGTTGGAAATGGGATTCAATATCTATGGATTTCGTAGTGGGACTGCCACCTACAAAAGGGGGAATGAATCAGATATGGGTGATTGTAGATCGGTTAACTAAAACAGCTAGGTTTATACCGATGAAAAATACCTGGTCCATGGAGCAGATGGTAGATGCATATATCAAAAATGTTGTGAGATATCATGGAGTACCAACTGAGATTGTTTTTGATAGAGATCCCAGATTTGTTTCAAGGTTTTGGAAACAATTCTAGAAGAGCATAGGCACTAAGTTAAACTTGAGCACAACATATCATCCTCAAACAGATGGGCAGACTGAGAGAACCATTCAAACATTAGAAGATATGCTGAGGGCATGTGCAATGGATTATCAAGGGTCATGGGTTGATAAGCTTCATTTAATTGAATTCTCTTACAACAACAGTTATCATACAAGTATTAAAATGGCACTGTATGAAGCATTGTATGGGAGAAAGTGTCGCACTCCGTTGTGTTGGACAAGTTTGGGAGAACCAGTGATGGTGGGGCCAGAATTAACTGAAGAGATGAGCCAGCAAGTCAGGGATATTCGACAAAAAATGAAGGCTGCACAAGATAGACAAAAATCATATGCTGACCTACATAGGAGGTCACTTGATTTTAATGTAGGAGACAAGGTATTTCTCAAAGTATCACCTACCAAAGGTGTGGTACGGTTTGGAAGGAAAGGTAAGCTTGCACCTAAGTTCATTGGGCCTTATGAGATTTTGAAAAAAGTGGGAAAGTTGGCTTATAGATTGGCATTACCCATGGCACTAGACAGAGTGCATAATGTTTTTCATGTATCACAACTAAAAAGGTATATTCCGGATGCGTCTCATGTCTTGCAAGCAGAAGAGGTGGAGATGGAACCAAATTTAACTTATGAAGAGTATCCAATCCAAATTCTGGATCGTAAGAGTAGAGAAACCCAAGGAAAGACAGTAGACTTGGTCAAGGTATTGTGGACACACCATGGTGAGGAAGAAGCTACTTGGGAACTGGAAAGCAAAATGAGGGAACATGTGAGCCTCGATTTTAAACCCTATCCTATGTTGATTAAAGTTGATTAGGATCTAGTCGGGTTTTAGGTCCACTTATAACCTAAGGTTAATAACTATGTCATATAACAATAATTATTAAATCCTATGCTAGCTCACTGGAACCTATTGCGAGTCGCCACCTAATTTTTACCTAGAGTAAATTAGGAAAGGTAGAGTTCGGGTTCGGGGGCTTGATATTCGACTTAATTAGGGTTCAATTACTTTCATTACCCCTCCTAGGTCGTTTTTCCTCTACTTAGTTTATTTACGGCTTATTACGAGTCGTTTTAACCTAAGTGCGCGAGCTACTGTTTTTTTTGTTTTTTAGCATTTTTTGACAGAAAATTAAAGTGGAAATTAAAATTACCTAAACTAGGGTTTCGGAGGCAGAATTAGGTCAAATTTCATTTCCGTCCGTAGCCACGGACCTAATGTCCGAACCCACGGACCCCAGTTAACCTAAATATACAGAAAAGTCGAAATTGAAGGAAAACAAAAATTTGCAAAGTCCGGGGCCACGGACAGGCTGTCCGTGGGCCCGGACACCATTAGAAAAACCTAAATTTTGAATTTTTAAAATCCCGCCGCCGTCCGTGGGTGTCCGTGGCACGGACACACCCGTCCGTGGTCCCGGACCACAGGTCCGAGGTCACGGACCACCCACGGACGGGGGTTTTCCGAAGGTTCCCGAGGGTGTTTTGAGCTCAAATTTTATGGGTGTGTAGCCTGAAAGATTTATAAGACGTTAGTGATTGAAAGTTCTCAATTTGAATTCGAATTAAGCACGAAACTTGGTAAGCAAGTTATTGGACAGAAGCTTAAACAAACAGCAATACAGAAGCGTAGAGGGGTTAGTTTGAGCCCAAATTTTGAGGCTAGACAGATAATACCGTGGAGAGTTAGGAAAGTGGGATTTCTACCTGTTTTACCTTCGGATTCACGGTGATTCTTCACACCGGGATTCGTCGAGTGCTCCGTTGATGGCAGACCCGAGAGGATTTCGAACCAAGCTTCTAGTTGTTGGTTGTTCTTTCTGTTCTTCACGTTTTGGTGGTGTTTTTGTTTTGATGATTGATGATGTTGTGGGAGTTGAAAAATATGTTTTGGTGTTGATTTTGGTGAGATTTCGGTGTTTGATTGTGGCTCTGGAGTTCAAAAACGTGGAGAAAGAGAGACGGCTGCCTTCTTTGAGAGTCTAGGGTTCTTGAGCTTCCTCTTTGATCATGGGATAAGGTTCCTTATATAGGCCTCTTTAAAGATAGAAAAATCCGGTAAAAACCGAGATTTACCGATGTTTTAGCTCAAGGGCTTCCAAAAGGAATTTGATTATGAAATTTTACACAGGGGTAAAGGATGATATTTCTGAATTTTCTAAAGTGGAATCGATTTTTTTGGACATTGGAATATTTTTAAATTCAATTTCTCGTCAGATTCAATCAGAAATTGCTAGAAAATTATTGGAAATTCAAAAAATCAAAATTCCAACGCCATTATGCTTCAGATGTCATCCTCTATCATGGGTTAAAATTTCAAAGCATTTTGAATTGATTTGACCCTTATTTGGAGGAGAGAGAAAGCCTATAGGGGGCTTAGGAGCCTTGAAAAATTACGAAAATGCCCCTGGAGATGACTAAGCTGTCCCTAGTATTCTGAAATGTGCCGATCGAATTGGGAACCCTCGCTACTAGCCTATTAGTAGAGACTCTCTTCCGGGGGGTTGAAATTTTGGGTATAACAGATTGCCCCCCGTCAACTAGACTTTGTAATGGAAATGAAAAGGCTAGTTGATGCTTGAGTGATACCCCAAAATTATGGATCTTAAAAGACCACACGTGCAATCCGACAAGTTGCGTCGAGCTATTCTAAGGCGCTGACTACCTATGAGTAAAGTGGAAGGGTGTCGAGCGGTTCTAAGGCGTCGACCACCTAAAGGTGATAATGAAGTAATGTCAGACTGTTCTAAGGCGCCGACTACCTATAAGGATGATATGACGTCAAGCTATTCTAAGGCGTTGACTACCTATAATGAATGAGATGATGTCAAGCTATTCTTAGGCGTTGACTACCTATAATGAATGAGATGATGCCAAGCTATTCTGAGGCGTTGACTACCTATAATGAATGAGATGATGTCAAGCTATTCTGAGGCGTTGACTACCTATCAGTGATTGTGAAAATTGGTGTTGGGTCGAGTTCTTCTATTCGGGTGAGTTCTGCTGCTCTAGTGAGTTCTGCTGCTCTGGTGAATCTGAATCTTTGGCTGAGAATCTGTATCTCTGAAGAGTCTGTACCTTCGGCTAAGAATCTGTATCTTTGAAGAATCTATATCTTCAACTGAGAATCTGTATCTCTGATCGGGTGAGAATCTGTATCTCTGAAGAATCTGTATCTTCGGCAGAGAATCTGTATCTCTGAAGAATCTGTATCTTCGGGGTGAGAATCTGTATCTCTGAAGAATCTGTATCTTCGGGGTGAGAATCTGTATCTCTGAAGAATCTGTATCTTCGGAGTGAGAATCTGTATCTCTAAAGAATCTGTATCTTCGGGGTGAGAATCTGTATCTCTGAAGAATCTGTATCTTCGAGGTGAGAATCTATATCTCTGGTCTATGATGAGGAGTTTCGTACGGACGGATTCAAGGTAAACTTTATGCAAATGATCATGTTGAAAGTGATGCAAATGATATGGATGATATGAAAATGACATTCGGATGCTTCTCTGGGGACCGAAACCCGTTCCAATGCTCCTTGTTGGTATACTATGGGGACTTATTGCCTCTGCCCACCAACTGGGGTGCTGGGATAACTTCTAGATTACCAAGGGGACTTATTGCCACTGCCCACTAGTTGTTTCTCCCAAGAAGTTGACATGAAGATGGGGACTTATTGCCTCTGCCCCTCCAACTTAGATCGCGCTCTGTCTCGTACCTGTCTCGCACTGAAGATGATACTAGGTCTCGTACTGGTCTCGCACTAGATGATGACGCTCGGTCTTGCACTGACGAAGGTGATGGGTCTCGCACTGACGAATATGATGGTCTCGCACCGATGAGGATGCATGGTCTCGCACTGACGAATATGATGGTCTCGCACTGATGAAGATGCATGGTCTCGCACTGACGAATATGATGGTCTCGCACTGATGAAGATGCATGGTCTCGCACTGAAGTCTCATACTAAATGGATGAAGAAAAAGTCGGATTTCGCATTGATTCTGGGTCTCGCGCTGAATGAAGATGCCGGGTCTCGTACTAAAGTCTTGAAAATGATGGGTCTCGAACTAAGAATGAATCGGAAAGATAATGGTCTCGTGCAAATGATGAAAAGTGATTACTGGAGTGCCAAACACGGCAATGATGATAAGATGTATGCAATCAAAATATATGAAGGATACTCGTTCAAAACAGGAAACTGTTGGAAAAGGTGCCAAACTTGGCGATGTTGAGGTGTTATGCAAAAGTTGTAAAATGCAACTAAAGTGTTTGTTGGAAGCTTGCCAAAACACGGAACTGTTGAAAAATGTGCCAAACATGGCAATGCTTGAGAAAACTCTGCTGAAAAGGAAAGTGAAATGATCATTTCCTGACTAAAAATTTCATATCTACAATTTGTTTCTTAAGAAAATGAACATGCCGCTGGTGGAAGTGGTGGTGTTTGTTGTGGTGTTAAAGGTTTTTCCGGTGTTCAGGATTTGCGATAGACCTGGGATCAGGCTATGATTTTGGATGGTGGTCTGGGTTATGACGGGCCTGATGTTTTTGTGGAGGTAAGGCCAATAACAGGCTTGAGGTGGAATGGTGGTGGTGATGTTTGAGCTCTGGGTTTGAATTGGTGTTGTCATAGCAATTGTTGGAACCAACAATTGCCCCCAGTACTTTTCCTTTAAGACAAACTGAGCTAGAGTTCATGGCAATCGATCGGAACGATCGATTGCCCCCAGTATTTTCTTTTATTAAACGTGCGAACGAGTCTCGTCCTCACAGGGTCACGGCTTATGTTTCGATGTGGTGCTTCCTAATCTACACTCAGCGTGTTTGATGCTTGTACTTGTTTTCTGCACACGGTCACAACTTCTAGACCATTGAATTCGATATTTGATGGATTTACGCATTTGATCTGTTACTTTCACGTGATTAGACACACAACTATCAAGTCGGAAGTCTTTAAAGCTTATAACGTGGCCATGGGGTGTGATGAAGGACAACGGGACCATGGATGGATATTTGAGGTATGTGGAGCTTAAGTGGGTGACCAAAGCTGCAACTTGCGTCTTCTCTCGGATTCATCTTCCTTGTCTTGAAGTCGTCTAGCCACCTTGTGCTGACGTTGTTTTCGAGTCTTCTGGAGTTGTCCTTTACACCATTTCTCTTTTTGCCATTTGGATTTCTTCGAGGCACTTCGGGTTTGCCTTTTGTTTTATCCTTTCTTGACTTTGCCTTCGGGGTTCTTGTGTTTCCCGGCTTTGGGCTTCGAGAGCTATTTTGATGTGAGCTCTTTAGATCCTGTGTCACTCTGGGACCATTTGCGGATCACTTCGTCATGCTGATAGCGGCGTTGCTTCTTTGGATTAATGAGAATGTTATCTGAGAGTCAGGCTCCTCGCTTCCTTTGGTCACCGGGTCGAACATTCATCATTGGCTAGGTTATTTTGTGGAGCTCATAATATCAAAAGGGATATATGAAAGGCTCAGTGGGGGTGCCTAGGGTTTAATGACAGGGTTTACAAGCTTTTGGCTATGTGGTGCTGTACCTAGGTGCTTCGTCATTCCTGATAGTTGTGTATCCATTCTTTGTTACTTTTCGCAGATCTAAGAGTAAATTTACAAATTATCTCCTTCGGTCGAAGTTATGCCGTTTACCTTACCTTTGAATGTGGTCTCACCGGAGTCGTGTAAAAATGACACGCTCGTTCACCCATGGTTTTTCCGCTCAAGACACTCTCGTGAATTTCACTCAGAGACTAGTTCACACGCTTAAACAAAAGATTCGAAGACAATGATTCTAAACTCGGATTGCCCCGGGTATTGATTTGGGGTTTGTGACAACAGTTTGATAGATGTGGGCCTTGAACCTCATTGTGGGTTGTTTGGATATTATGGGGTGAGTTGTGGTGTTTGGTTAGGCATGTTCAAATTTTTAGAGACAAATCGTTCCATTGCATAGTCAGAAAATGATTACTTCGTGATCCTTGAAAGACATGAGTGCTCTTTTTTTTTTAAGTTTTTCCGGATTAATGAATGATGCTTTGTACAAAAATTATGAAAATGGAACTATATTTTATTCAACGAAAAATAAAGTTGGAAATTACAAACTCGGGAAAACTACCAAAAATGATCAGGGAAACTAACTACTACAAAAGTTGAAAGACGACTAATCAAAGAAAAGAAACACATTTAATGAGAAAAAACAACATTTCTGATGATGCTTGGGCACGCGTGCTCTGCGCTCTCCACCACGTTCTTATAATTGGAGCCCTTGGTCGATCAGGTCCTGGATTCTGTGTTGTAGGGCCCTGCAGTGGTCAGTGTCGTGACCGGGCAGCTGATGGAAGTGACAAAATTGATTAAGATCCTTCCCCAAATGAGTAGTTCCTGGCCTCAGGGCGAGCGGTTGCATCGGACATCTTCCTCGAAGCTCCTCAAGTGCTTGTCTTGGTGTTCGGCCGATGTCTGTAAACTCTCTCTGTCGAGAACTCCGTCGGGATGGTTCTACTGTCCCAACGCTCCAACTAGGTCCTCTTGACTGTCGATCACTGCCCCCCTCATGTTGCCTGGTTCTCTTACGGGTGCAGCTTTGGATGCAAGTTGCTGCTCCTGGTTTTCTGATCACTTTCCTGAGTTCTGTAGCAATTTCTTTGACATTCTCCTCCGATCCTCGGACCCTAATGGAGCCAACTTCAATGCAGTCATAAAGGGTGTTGAGAAGCCTGTCCACTAACTCATCCCGAGCTTGACGTTCGGACTCGAGGGAAAGAGCCTTTGCTTTCAACTCTTCGATAACAGCAACGTAGTTAGATTCCACGGCGTCCATGGCAGCACTATGCCTCTGCTCCATGGCTTCAATGGTGGCCATGTGCTTTTGTTCCAAAATTGCGAGCTGGGCTTCCATGTTGATTGGACCGCACTTAGGACTTGAGTCTACCTGTGTCCAAGGTGTCCATTATTAGCTAACAAAAGGAAGTGGGCTGAAAGATACTAAGGTGAGAATGACGCTTCACAAGATAGATCAAAACAGACTTAGGCTGAAAGCAAGTGGGCCAGGATACCCAGAGAATGAGGTGTTTGGCTGGACTATCTCTCAGACTATGAACTGGAATTTGGACTGAAATGTAAACAGATGGCTTTGATTGGGCCTGAGAGGTAACACCTAGATCTAGGGTTTTGGACCAGGGCCCGAATAAGAAGTCTACCTAGACTAGAATGAGCCCTTGGGCCGGAATGTGTTTGGGCCTGGAGTAAAGCACATGGGCTGGAATGGTCCCTAAATCACAAATGGGCCTAACTTTCTTTGGGCCAGAGAAGATGGTTGCTAAGCAGAAAAAGATTTTATTTTCAGAACTTGTGGGTTATTTCAAGTTCAGGTGGATTTCTTTTTTTGGGCCTAGAACTAATTGGATAATTCAAATTGGGCCAGAAGAGAAATCACCTAAGTCTAAGCTTTTGGGGCGAAGCCCGAATGACTCACATATTAAACCAAACAGGACCTCTGGGCCACAAACAAGTAGAGCCGCCAATTCGGTTGGGCTAGGTTAATGTAGGAGAAGTTCCTATCAATCTCTAGGCTGGGTAATGGGCCGATCATACAAGGCCCACACAAATTCAACATGTCCTCACTTGACGGTTAAATCAATTTGGGTATGGATCGATCCGGAGAGGTGCTTGGGGCTTAGGCCCAGGTCGCCACAAAGGAATAGGGCTTGCACGCTATTCTCTTTGGGCTTCCCCACTTTTTTCACATCACCTGAAGGTGTGCGTCTACGGTCGGGTCTTTGACTGACCAAACAATGGGCTAGGTAAGGATACTGTCAGGAAAATGCTTGGGGCTAAAGCCCAGGTATTAAGGGGGTGTGGTTAGACGACACCTCCTCTTTTCCCCCACTTATTCACATCACCTAAAAGGTGTGAGTCCCTGACAGGGGACCCTCAAACGGGTCCCGGGATGAAATCGGTTTAGGTGGACCCTCGCTCTCATATGATGCAAAGGTGCAGAAAATTAAAGTGCGCACAAAAGTAAACAAACAAAGTAATAAAGCCATAAATAAACATTTTTTGAGTTAAGCCCTCTTTCTTAAAATTAAACAAGTTAAAATTAAGAAGTTTGTCCCCAGCAGAGTCGCCAGTCTGTGAGCCTCGATTTTAAACCCTATCCTATGTTGATTAAAGTTGATTAGGATCTAGTCGGGTTTTAGGTCCACTTATAACCTAAGGTTAATAACTATGTCATATAACAATAATTATTAAATCCTATGCTAGCTCACTGGAACCTATTGCGAGTCGCCACCTAATTTTTACCTAGAGTAAATTAGGAAAGGTAGAGTTCGGGTTCGGGGGCTTGATATTCGACTTAATTAGGGTTCAATTACTTTCATTACCCCTCCTAGGTCGTTTTTCCTCTACTTAGTTTATTTACGGCTTATTACGAGTCGTTTTAACCTAAGTGCGCGAGCTACTGTTTTTTGTGTTTTTTAGCATTTTTGACAGAAAATTAAAGTGGAAATTAAAATTACCTAAACTAGGGTTTCGGAGGCAGAATTAGGTCAAATTTCATTTCGTCCGTAGCCACGGACCTAATGTCCGAACCCACGGACCCCAGCCCAGTTAACCTAAATATACAGAAAAGTCGAAATTGAAGGAAAACAAAAATTTGCAAAGTCCGGGGCCACGGACAGGCTGTCCGTGGGCCCGGACACCATTAGAAAAACCTAAATTTTGAATTTTTAAAATCCCGCCGCCGTCCGTGGGTGTCCGTGGCCACGGACAACCCGTCCGTGGTCCCGGACCACAGGTCCGAGGTCACGGACCACCCACGGACGGGGGTTTTCCGAAGGTTCCCGAGGGTGTTTTGAGCTCAAATTTTATGGGTGTGTAGCCTGAAAGATTTATAAGACGTTAGTGATTGAAAGTTCTCAATTTGAATTCGAATTAAGCACGAAACTTGGTAAACAAGTTATTGGACAGAAGCTTAAACAAACAGCAATACAGAAGCGTAGAGGGGTTAGTTTGAGCCCAAATTTTGAGGCTAGACAGATAATACCGTGGAGAGTTAGGAAAGTGGGATTTCTACCTGTTTTACCTTCGGATTCACGGTGATTCTTCACACCGGGATTCGTCGAGTGCTCCGTTGATGGCAGACCCGAGAGGATTTCGAACCAAGCTTCTGGTTGTTGGTTGTTCTTGCTGTTCTTCACGTTTTGGTGGTGTTTTGTGGGGTTTTGATGATTGATGATGTTGTGGGAGTTGAAAAATATGTTTTGGTGTTGATTTTGGTGAGATTTCGGTGTTTGATTGTGGCTCTAGAGTTCAAAAACGTGGAGAAAGAGAGACGGCTGCCTTCTTTGAGAGTCTAGGGTTCTTGAGCTTCCTCTTTGATCACGGGATAAGGTTCCTTATATAGGCCTCTTTAAAGATAGAAAAATCCGGTAAAAACCGAGATTTACCGATGTTTTTGCTCAAGGGCTTCCAAAAGGAATTTGATTATGAAATTTTACACAGGGGTAAAGGATGGTATTTCTGAATTTTCTAAAGTGGAATCGATTTTTTGGACATTGGAATATTTTTAAATTCAATTTCTCGTCAGATTCAATCAGAAATTGCTAGAAAATTATTGGAAATTCAAAAAATCAAAATTCCAACGCCATTATGCTTCAGATGTCATCCTCTATCATGGGTTAAAATTTCAAAGCATTTTGAATTGATTTGACCCTTATTTGGAGGAGAGAGAAAGCCTATAGGGGGCTTAGGAGCCTTGAAAAATTACGAAAATGCCCCTGGAGATGACTAAGCTGTCCCTAGTATTCTGAAATGTGCCGATCGAATTGGGAACCCTCGCTACAACAGAAAAAAGGAGCAGCAACTTGCATCCAAAGCTGCACCCGTAAGAGAACCAGGCAACATGAGGGGGCAGTGATCGACAGTCAAGAGGACCTAGTTGGAGCGTTGGGACAGTAGAGAACCATTCCGACGGAGTTCTCGAAGAGAGTTTACAGACATCGGCGCGAACACCAAGACAAGCACTTGAGGAGCTTCGAGGAAGATGTCCGATGCAACGCTCGCCCTGCGGCCAGGACTACTCATTTGGGGAAGGATCTTAATCAATTTTGTCACTTCCATCAGCTGCCCGGTTCACGACACTGACCACTGCAGGGCCCTACAACACAGAATCCAGGACCTGATCGACCAAGGGCTCCAATTATAAGAACGGGTGGAGAGCGCAGAGCACGCGTGCCCAAGCATCATCAGAAATGTTGTTTTTCTTCATTAAATGTGTTTCTTTTCTTTGATTAGTCGTCTTTCAACTTTTGTAGTAGTTAGTTTCCTGATCATTTTTAGTAGTTTTCCGAGTTTGTAATTTCCAACTTTATTTTTCGTTGAATAAAATATAGTTCCATTTTCATAATTTTTTGTACAAAGCATCATTCATTAATCCGGAAAAACTTAAAAAAAAAAGAGCACTCATGTCTTTCAAGGATCAACGAAGTTAATTTTTTGACTATGCAATGGAACGATTTGTCTCTAAAAATTTGAACATGCCTAACCAAACACCACAACTCACCCCATAATATCCAAACAACCACAATGAGGTTCAAGGCCCACATCTATCAAAAAATGTTGTCACAAACCCAAAATCAATACCCGGGGCAATCCGAGTTTAGAATCATTGTCTTCGAATCTTTTGTTTAAGCGTGTGAACTAGTCTCTGAGTGAAATTCACGAGAGTGTCTTGAGCGGAAAAACCATGGGTGAACGAGCGTGTCATTTTTACATGACTCCGGTGAGACCACATTCAAAGGTAAGGTAAACGGCATAACTTCGACCGAAGGAGATAATTTGTAAATTTACTCTTAGATCTGTGAAAAGTAACAAAGAATGGATACACAACTATCAGGAATGACGAAGCACCTAGGTACAGCACCATATAGCCAAAAGCTTGTAAACCCTGTCATTAACCCTAGGCACCCCCACTGAGCCTTTCATATATCCCTTTTGATATTATGAGCTCCACAAAATAACCTAGCCAATGATGAATGTTCGACCCGGTGACCAAAGGAAGCGAGGAGCCTGACTCTCAGATAACATTCTCATTAATCCAAAGAAGCAACGCCACTATCAGCATGACGAAGTGATCCGCAAATGGTCCCAGAGTGACACAGGATCTAAAGAGCTCACATCAAATAGCTCTCGAAGCCCAAAGCCGGGAAACACAAGAACCCCGAAGGCAAAGTCAAGAAAGAATAAAACAAAAAGGCAAACCCGAAGTGCCTCGAAGAAATCCAAATAGCGAAAAGAGAAATGGTGTAAAGGACAACTTCAAAAGTCCAAGTCCAGAAGCTCGAAAACAACGTCAACATGAAGCAGCCAGACAACTTCAAGACAAGGAAGATGAATCCGAGAGAAGACGCAAGTTGCAGCTTTGGTCACCCATTTAGGCTCCACATACCTCAAATATCCCTCCATGATCCCGTCGTCTTTCATCACACCCTATGGCCCGTTATAAGCTCTGAAGACTTCCGACTTGATAGTTGTGTGTCCAATCACGTGAAGTAACAGATCAATGTGTAAATCCATCAAATATCGAATCAATGGTCTAGAGGTTATGACCATGAGCGAGAAATGAGTGCAAACACCAACCACGTTGAGTGTAGGAAGGAAGCACCACATCAAAGCATAAGCCTCGACCCTGTGAGGATGAGACTTGTTCGCACATTTAATCAAAGAAAATAATGGGGGCAATTGATCGTTCCGATCAATTGCCATGAACTCTAGCTCAGATTGTCCTAAGGAAAAAATACTAGGGGCAATTGTTGGTTCCAACAATTGCCATGACAACATCCATTGAAACCTAAAGCTTGAGCACCACCATCCCACCACAGGCATAAGCCCTTACCACCCCATCAAACACCACAGGCCCACATAAGCCTTACCTTCACTTCATACACCACACAGGCCCACATAAGCCCTTACCTCCTCACCTCCACTAACAGGCCCACATAAGCCCTTACCTGCACATCAAACACCACAGGCCCACATAAGCCCTTACCTTCACATCATACACCATACCCCACCGGCGGCATGTTCATCTCGTAGGGGATAAATTACAAGTCCGAAGTCTATAGTTAGGAGATGATAATTTCACTTTCCTTTTCACTAAACAGAATTTTCTTCAAACACTACCACGTTTGGCACCTCTTTCAACGATTTCTTGTCTTGAAACAACTTTCCTTTAAACACTTCGGTTTCATAAACCTCATCATGGCCACATTTGGCACACTCTCTAGCAATGTCTTGCTTTGGACAATTTTTGATCCTTAACATTGCCATGTTTGGCACATTTTCCAACGATTTCTTGTTTTGTACAAGTTTCCTACATACACTTTGATTGTATTTTGACATGCACATCATCATAGCCACGTTTGGCACTTTCATAATCAACTTTCATCATGATCATTTGCATAAAGTTTATCTTGCATCCGTCTGCATGAAATTCCTCATCATAGCCTAGAGATACAGATTCTCACCCCGAAGATACAGATTCTTCAGAGATACAGATTCTCACCCCGAAGATACAGATTCTTCAGAGATACAGATTCTCGCCCCGGAGATACAGATTCTTCAGAGATACAGATTCTCACCCCGAAGATACAGATTCTTCAGAGATACAGATTCTCACCCCGAAGATACAGATTCTTCAGAGATACAGATTCTCACCCCGAAGATACAGATTCTTCAGAGATACAGATTCTCGCCCCGGAGATACAGATTCTTCAGAGATACAGATTCTCGCCCCGGAGATACAGATTCTTCAGAGATACAGATTCTCACCCCGAAGACACAGATTCTTCAGAGATACAGATTCTCGCCCCGAAGATACAGATTCTTCAGAGATACAGATTCTCACCCCGAAGATACAGATTCTTCAGAGATACAGATTCTCGCCCTGAAGATACAGATTCTTCAGAGATACAGATTCTCACCACGAAGATACAGATTCTTTAGAGATACAGATTCTCATCCATAGATATAGACTCTTCAGAGATACAGATTCTCACCCGTAGATTCAGATACAGATTCTCACCACAAAGATGCAGCTTCTTTACAGATACAAATTCTCACCTGAGTAGAAGAACTCACCCTCAAGCTTGTCATAAGTCTTACCCACTTCCTTAGCACCTGCCACGTTTGGCACTCTCAGTCCTTAACCTTTTACACACACTTCGGAATAGGTTCCGGTCCCTAGATGCACCTAGGTCATACAAGTCATCATCACATTAAGCACATTTCACTCATTATAGGTAGTCTGCGCCTTAGAATAGCTTGACATCACTTTCATCATTTAGGTAGTCAACGCCTTAGAATCGCTTGACATTACTTCATCTTATAGGTAGTCAACGCCTTAGAATCGCTTGACATCTTCTCATTCTCACTCATAGGTAGTCGGCGCCTTAGAATAGCTCGACGCAATCTGCATATAGGGCCTTTTAAGATCCAAAATTTTGGGGTATCACTCAGGCATCAACTAGTCTTTTCATCTTCATTACAAAGCCTAGTTGGGGGGCAATCTGTTATACCCAAAATTTCAACCCCCCCGGAGTGGTCTCTAAGGCATACGGCAAAGTGGTCAAAATGCACCAATGCAGGATTTTCCAAGGACATTCTCGGGATTTTCTATTTTTCATATGACTTGTTCATTATCTCCAAACACTTCCAAATATCATGGTTATTATGAAAGGTATTTCATGATTCTCTGATAATATTTATTCTGGAAATTTAGCTTTTAATTCATATTATAAGCTAATTTCTTTAATAATTAACATATGAAATAGCCTCAAAATAGAAATTAAAAGGTTTCCAAAATTAAAATAAATTGTCACATGGTTACCATGACTACATACAGTCATAAACCTGAAATTATTTTATTGGGAACCTTATCCCAAAATTTAAAAGAGAAATTCAATCATTTTTGCAATTTTCTCTCTCCTCTGGAAAATACCGAAATCAAAACAAAATGTCATGAAATTTTAACACAAGATAGAGGATGATTTTTAGAGACTAATGCCGTTGGAATTTCGTTATTTCGACTTTCCAATAATTAGTTATGAATTATGGAAGATTCCATATTGTGAGATTTTTATCTAATCGATTATTTATCAAACTAACCCGATTCCAACTCTCAAAATTCCTAAAAATTCATTCTTTACCTTCAGTTAAATTTTCATATTTTTTATCGGCTTGCAACATATTCTAAAAAATCAGATTCTCTTAGAGCACAAAATCAGTCTTTTAGATAAAGATCTTGCTCTATCAATTTGACCATGCTCTTTCTATAAAAGGACCCCCCAAGAACGAACTAGGGCAGAGGAGATCATCCTCATAGTCAGAAAACACAGCCGTCTACTTGCCTCCCACGTTTTCAACACTCCCAACACCGAAACTCTGCCAAAATCATCCCAAAATTACCAAAACACATTCGTTCTTCTCTCATTGAACTTCCAAGCATCAAAACACCACAAATACAGAACCAAAACGTGCTTAACAACACAAAGAAGAAGAGGTCAGAAGCTCGGGTCAAAGTCGAACCGGATCGGCCACCAACGAGGCTTTCAGAGATTCCCGACGTGAAGGAACAACAAGTTTTCGAAATGAAAACAGGGTAAAAACCAAATTCTCTAACCCTTCTGGTCTAAATACACTTCTAGTTGAAATTGCTAACCGAATTGACTTTTCTTTGCTTCTGATTACGGTTTGTTTGCGTTTCTGTCCACTAACTTGTTTAATAAGTTTCATCCTTAATTCGTAGTCAAATTGAAAACTTTTGATCACTAACATGTTTAGAATCTTTCAGGCTACGTACCCATAAATTTTGAGCCAAAAACACCACCGGGAACAGCCTTAACGCCGCCGTCCGAGGTCGGTCCGCACCCGGACGCTATGTCCGGGGTCCCGGACGCTCTGTCCGAAAGCCGGACGCCCCCGGACGGTGGTGGGATATTTTTATTTTCAAAAGTTAGGGTTTTATAAAACGTGTCCGGGCCCACGGACGTCCTGTCCGTGGCCCCGGACTTTTCAAAATCTCGTTTCTGTTTAAATTTGACTTTTTGTGTAATTAGGTTAACTGGGGTCCGTGGGTTCGGACATTAGGTCCGTGGCCACAGACGGAATAAATATTTGACTTAATTCTGCCTCAGAAACCCTAGCTTAGGTAACTTTCAATGTCACTTTAATTTTCTGTCAAAAAACGTTAAAAAATAAAAAAACAGAAGCACACACCTAGGTTAAAACAACTTTGTAGAAAGCCGTAAACGAACCAAGTAGAGGAAAAACGACCTAGGAAGGGTAATGAAAGTAATTGAACCCTAAATAAGTCGAATATCAAGCCCCCGAACCCGAACTCTCCTTTCCTAATTTGATCTAGGTTAAAATTAGGTGGCGACTCATAATAGGTTCCAGTGAGCTAGCTTAGGTTTTAATAATTATTGTTATATGACATAGTTATTAATCTTAGGTTATAAGTGGACCTAAAACCCGATTAGATCCTAATCAACTTAATCCACATAGGATAAGGGTTTAAAATCGAGGCTCACAGACTGGCGACTCTGCTGGGGACAAACTTCTTAATTTTAACTTGTTTAATTTTAAGAAAGAGGGTTTAACTCAAAAAATGTTTATTTATGGCTTTATTACTATGTTGCTTGTTTACTTTTGTGCGCACTTTAATTTTCTGCACCTTTGCATTAACCCAGAATTATTTGGTGGAGGTTAGTAAATAAGTTCAGGGGTAATGTTATTTAAGGAGGGGAGGAAACATATATTCATGAGAAGTATGATTCAATGGTGGAGTGATATTATGAGATGATGGTGTGCTTGAATTATGTGCTGGTTAATGACTTGTTTGCGAAATTATGCCATGGCATGAGTGAATCTGTGCATTGTGTTAATAATTTGGTTGGATTATACCTGATATGGTGTTATGGTTGCTTGGTATTTTGGTTGAACTACTATCTAATGTGGTAATGTGGTTTGATATTAACCTGTTGATGGTGGATACTCACTCATTGTGATAATTGGTGGAATTACATTAGAGTAAATGCATTGGTGTATATTGCTATGCTTTGGCATGTGATATTTGGTGGTATTATGTGGTTAAGTATTGTAGTAAGTCCAGCTTCGGGGATGAAGCTTTTATTTAAGGAGGGGAGAATGAAATACCCAAGAATGAGAAAAACCCTAAGTCTTGAAATGTGAGAAACCTTAGGAGTAAAGAAAGCACTGAAAGCCCCGAAAGTGCCAGGAATGGTTCTGGAAATCCCTAGAAAGTATTGTTAAGGATGGAAACTTATCTTAAGACATTAGAATCTATCGGAATTGGTAGAGAACCCTAGAGATCCTCAGAGAACCCAAAAATATGCTTTAAGGTATTTTAGGTGATTTTCCTTCTGAGGGTGTATAGTTTGTAACTTGTAAATTGTAGAAATGGTTATTTAGTAAGAGTTACACATGTCTAACACTTTAGTACATAATTTACATTAACTTTAGGCAATTAAACTTTGGAATTATTAATAGGTATTATATGTACAAGTATAAGGCAATTTAGGTACCTTTAACATAAAGAAAAATGACCTTATGATCATGGCTAGGGGTGGCAAAAATCAAGGGATTAAAATACTTCATTTTAGCCCTAAGTTACACTTTGGAATCAAATTACTGAGTGACTAAACAAGGCATTAGTTGGTGAGACCCACAAAATCCTTAAAAGTTACTTTTTCTCTCAACAATTAACCAGCCTATTCTAGAACGTTCTTGGCCGGTTTCTTAGTGCCACATAACCCCTTATTTGTCCTAATATGATTGCCTTAGAAGCTAGACCAATTAGAAGTAGAAAAGTGGTGTAAAGTAATAATTAAGTTAAGTTAGAAAAGTAACTTTAAGGGATAAGGGGCAACCAACTTTGGCTGTGTCTCTAGCCTTATTTTAACCCCTTAACACGTGGGTAATAAGATCAAAAATGTAAAAACACTTAAGTAGCTAAAAAGAGAGCAAAGGGAGAAGAGAAAACTTGAAGGAAAGTGAAGAAAAGTGAAGGAAAGTGACCAAGGTGATGGGTTCTACTGAAGGAGCTCATGGTCCCTAATTGCCAAGGTGTTAGTGAAGTAAAGTTAAGGGAAAATGGCTAGAGGAAACCAGGTAAATCCTATGTTCAACACTTGTTAGTTGTAAGTGTTGAATTTTGCTCAAAAAGGTGTTTTAAGGCCTTAGTGTTCAAACGGTTTGGAGTTTTTCCATAAAATTTTTATAGGTGATAACTAAGATCTTTTAAGACATTTTGGTGAATGAATCATTGGAAAATAATTTATAGAACTCCGTAAACAAGAAAAATGGCTAAAGATGGTTTCAGGGCTTTTCTGGTAATTTTTCTTGGAAGAAATTGTTATGAAAGTTCTTCTTGAGTGGGGAGCGTATATTTGTCCTTAAAATGGTGAATAAATTTTTTTAAGAGCTATCCAAAGCTCGTGGGTAGGCCTTTAGTGCAATATTTGACAAGTTATAAGTGAAAAAGGTGATTTAAGGCTTATTTGTGTCTATCGAGACTTTGTGTGTGAAACTGAGTGTATGAACCCATTATTTCATGGGTAAATGACCCTAAGATAATATTATTGAACTTATATGAAGGTGGGGTTCAAAGTCAACTTGGTTTGACCTAAGGTTTGTATTGTTTCAAGCGTGAAATATAAGTACGTTAAGTATGGAAATGATCTTGTTTATTGCTCTTGTGGTGGTGAACTAATGTTACTGATGTTTTGGTGTGTAATTTGGTGTTTGAATATCATTGTAAAGGTGACTAATTTACTTAGAAACTTGTGATGATTATGGAACATGTGATCATGGATACCGGTGAGCCAATTTGGCCGATTACTAGTTATTTTCCCACTACCAATGAACTGTGGGCTAAGCTTTATGATCTAATCGAGGAGTTCTCTACCCTAGGGGGTTTACACACTTAAGGACATAAGGTGAGGTGGTATTTTTCCAAGGGACAAAGAGTTTGGAACTCTTTGTCAAAAGACTGGTACTTGAGGATTAGTGGAACTATTTTGGTGGAAACTATTATGTATATAATCCATGGTTCAAGGTGGAACTAATGGAACTATAAATTTGGTGGAACAAGTGGAATTATTACTGTGGTGAAATTACTGTGATTATAATTATATCATTGTTCTTGTAACAGGTGGATGGAAAAAGGTAAATTGTGTTTGTATTGATGAGTTAGTTATGGTGATTCTGACGAATCAATTATGGTGGTTCTGGAAGGAATATTGTGTGTATGAGTTGTTGTTGTGTGTTCTTTTATTATATCAAAGGTTTTATTCACTAAAATGAATTTTACAAGTTGAAGTGGGATTTACTCAGTTTCTCTGACTTTGGTTGCAACCCCTTTCTGTGTTTGTATGTGATTTCTGGTTGCAGAGTAATGACAAATGGATGGCACCTCTGGAGAGGGACGATTACAATACTGGTCACTATCTAGCTACTTACTAAGTAAACTCACTAGAATTGAAAGAAGGAGTAGAAGTAGTTGTTGTAACTAAACCTCAGGTGAAAGCCTTGAATATCAAAAGCTGAGTAGGCAAGCATGGATGAGGGTTTTACCAGTGGAGTATGTTAGGAAGTTCTTTAAACCTCCTCCACGTGATGTCTTATATGTTAACTCTAACAACTTTTGGCTTTTGGCTTTTGGAAGGTGAAAGTGTGGTGTAAGACATTTTGGGGAAGATGGAGTAAGTGTGTAAGATAGATGGAGAAGGTGATGTAGTAGTGGAGGAACTTTTGTAAAAGATGGAGTGCCATCTTTGGAAGGACTCTATGTAATATATTGTAAATTATGTTTAATGACTTCCTTAAGTTACTTAATCTTGTAAGTAGTGTAGTAATCAAGTGAGTAGCCTTAGCATCCACTTTAGGTGTGGATGTGGCGGTAACACCCCTGAGATAAGTAGTCTTCTGCTGTAACAGTTAAGTGTAATCTAAGTAATGAAAATGGTAGGAAATTGGGGGTGTTACAATGAGAGCCTAAAAAAGAAACGCCCCGGCCACGCCTTACAGGATGCAATGCCCTGAAAACCTTGTCACGAGTTGTCGCACTTGAACAAGAACAAAAACGAAAAACCCACCTCCAAAAACACGAGGAGCTCTGGTCGCCTGTAATGGGTGAATCATTAGGTGTAGGACACCACACCGTACCTTGGTCGGATTCCCCTCGAAACTCTTTCTCTCTTTTAGGAGAAAAAGAGAAAAAAGGGGGAATGACCGCAAGTACCATCGCTTGGCTATCAAAAGCAAGGATAGGGAAAGGACAAATAGGAGCTACCGGTCGCTAAGCACGACTGGTCGCATCCTTAAAATGGAAACGACCGGTCACTGAGCATGACCAGTCGCGTCCTCAAAATAGAAACGACCGGTCACTGAGCACGACCGGTCGCATCCTTAAAATAGAAACGACCGGTCGCTAAGCACGACCGGTCACATTCACAAAATAAAAATGACTGGCCGATAAGTCCGACCAGTCATGTTCTCAAAATAGAGGCAATAACTGTCAATAAAGAAGTACTTCATTAATCATTAAAGAATATTTACATCTGTGACCAAAAAAAAGAAGGAAACTAAGGCCTGTCTAAGACTCCCTTGCAGAATCCAAATTCATAGCACCGGCCCCTTGTGCAGTTTGCTGCTCACCAGGCTGGAAAACACTCTCTGAGGACCTGAACTTCCCAAGGGACCGAAGGCCCACACCACCCTAAGGCACGATGCTCCCGGGAGGAAGAAAGGATGCCTGGCCAAGAGCAAAGCACATCTCCCAGGGAAGGCGCCCAAACCTCTCGAGCACCTCGTGGAAGGAAGTTTTCTGCGCAACTTCCTTGAAATCCAAATCCCGGTAAAGGCCGTCGTCCATGACCTCGCGCTTGCTCGTGAAGAACTTCGAGACGATCTGGCGGCACGACTTAACCATTCTCCTGCATTGAGAGGTGAAGGATTCCTTCATGTGGACGAGCTTCGTACTCTGCTGCTGCAAGTCTTCTCGCACCTTCCGAGAATAAGCCTCAAGGCCAGCAACCTGCTGCTCCAAGGTTTGAGCGTAAGCTCTGTACCGGTCACGATTGGTGTTCGCGGTAATCAACTCCTCTTCAAGGTCATTGATCCGCAGGTTTAACTTCTCCAGCCCCTCTTTAGAATTCCCAGGCCTCGAGCCTATGTAAAAAATAGGGAAGAAATCCTTATTAGAGAGAATGAGGGAGCCACCGAGGACAATTGGGAAAGCACAAATTACCTCTCATGGCCAGCTCAGAGTTTTCAAGCCGCAATTCCTCTTCCAGCGTTTTCACCTTCTCTTCAGAGGAAAGCCGCTACTCCACAGAGACCGCGAGCTCACTGGATAGCTTGTAAAGCTCCTCAGACAGCCTCTCCCTCTCGGCACCTCCGCCGCCTTCACCTCAGAAGACGACCGCTCCTTTTCAAGAATAGCTCTCGCCTCGGAAGCGGCCCTGAGCTCTTGCGCAAGCTTGGCCTTGTCCTCAACAAGCGATGCCTTCTCCTGCGCTAAGGTAGCCTCCCGGCGTGCAGACTCTTAATTTCTTGATCATGAGCAGCCTAGGCCTGCCCCACCAAGGACTCCAAGTTAGAAAAAGCACGCAACCGGGCGTCACCAAACTCACTTCGTATCTTTTTTAGGGAAGCAACCTCCGCCTCCAGCGGCTGGATTCGACCCTTGAGGTCTTCAACTGCTCCTCGTATTCATCGCTTCGCCTCGTGCACATTCGGTGAGAGTCATCCAGCTCCTTCTTTATAGTCACAGTTTGCTCACGCACCCTCCGGGAGATCTCGTCCTGAACGGTGTTGACAAAAGTGTTATGAGAGGACCGCTCTATCCTCAGTTCCTCTTGGGCGTTACAGGCCCGGCATTCCTCGAGATGAAGCTTCGATCGGAGAGCCCGTGTGTGCACATCTACACTTTGAGCGAAAGCCACCGTCTGCGCAGAGCGAAACACTAACATAAGAAGAGTGAAAGGAAGATAACACTGGGATTGGACCAAGGCAAGTCGCTTACCTGGTAGATCCCATGCCACATGAGATCGAGCAAATTATCCAGCGGGAAAGAATGGCGCATGATGGCGTCAGCTCCACCTTTCCCAATCCTTAGCCTCTCCTTAGCAGCGGTCACGGTCTTCATAGGCGCGAAGAGGCCGTCAGGGATGCCGGATCTACGGATAGCCTCCTTCCACAGCTCGAACTAGGAAGATGACTCCGTCACGGGCAGCAAAGGAAGAGGCAGGCCGCGGTGATAGAACCACCCATCCTTTTCAGACGGCCCACAGAAAGAACCGCTGGCCGGCGGAGGAGGTGAGGACGACGAGGCGGCATTAGTATCCTCCTTCGTCTTCGTACGCAGCTCCGGGTAATCAGGCACAGCCTGGTACTTCACACCATCAGCAGCGCCCGGCGCGACGCCTGCCCCACAACCGCTTCCCTCAGGTAGTGAAGCCCTGGGCCCGGAAGGGATAGTCTCCTTCGGGGGATCCTGTTCAGCAGTAGTATCCGTAGTGGCCGAGCTCTTGATGTGTATAATATCGGAGGCCCTCACCCTTTTAGCGACATGCTTCACCCTCCCGTGGTAGCCTTCGAAGCAAGGGCCTTCCGGTGATTCTGGGTAAGGTTGGCTGGCCGGGCGCCACGCCACGGCAGGCTGGCCTACACCCATCCTCTACTTGGCCCCAGGATACCCGGCCTCAGGAGCTGCAAGACAGCAGAACGCAAGCATAAGAAAATAACCACAAGACAAAGAAAGGCACCAAGAGAAGACAACTAACCAAAAGCGGCGACCGAAAGGAACGGGAAAACAAAAATGACAGGACCAGAACAACAAAAATACAAAGGTTGAGACCGCACACACAAGCTCTCTCTCCCCACAGACTAAGATTGAGATCTGACCCAGGCGTAAGAGGGAGAAACAACCGGCGGCCGGAACCCGGACTAGTATACCAAGTACCTGGCTGATTAGCAATATCAGGTGACCGGGTCTCCGGTGTCCTCGGAGACCCCTCCTCTCTGAACTTTTCTTGCTTTTGTTTGTTCAATGAGTGTTCAGCCTCTTTCCCAGGCCTCTTTTTGCTAGGAGGTACTACCTCCTCTTCGCGCTGGGCCGCTTTCTCTGCAACATCCAAGGTGGCATAGTAATCCACCTTTCCGTCCCCCATCTTGAAAGAAACCAGCTGCCAACTGTGGAAGGGACCCACCTTTGCCCCAAGCTGTGGAAAATCTGCGACCGGAAAAGGAGCATGAGTGACATGAGAGGCCAAGGCGGAGACAAAATGATTGAGAAACAGAAGATGAAACTCTTACTTTCGGAGTGTGCAAGCGCGGCCAGACGCGCGTTAGTGAAGAACTCCTCCACACTCGGGTGACGATCGCTCTCCGTCTTCAGAACCCATGACATTGGGAGCTCCGATTTAGGCGACGCAAGGCAGTAGAGGGAGCCCTTGATAATTGAAGGGCAGTAGGCTACCCCGAGATATCGCCCAGGGGAGGAACGATAACAAACCACCGGGCATTCCACCGCTGAGCAAGCTTCTTGTACTCGAAGAGTGAATACCCAGTCCGGCTGGTTATAGTCAAGCTACCAGTGTCAACTCTACTGGTAAAGAATTGGATGATCTCTGTAGTGGAAAGCGTAAACTTGGCCTCAACGTAAAGGGCAATGTAGGCGTGGAGTTGGTACACGGCCTTCGGATGGAGCTGGGCAAGCGTGCAGCACCGTCGAATCAGAAAGCCAGCACAAACGGATGGTGAGGAATCGTCATTCCCCGCAGGAAAAATCGGCGTACACGGCGTAGCCACGGCCGAAATCGTCAAGGGGGTGCGAATCGTCAGACAAAAGGAAAATTTGAGTCCCAACAGGGACTTCACTTTCACAAGAAGATAATCGCGAGCCTTAAATCCAAGATGCTTGGTAGCGGCTCCCAATTTTTGGAGTAGGGAGATTTAGGTTTTAAGTAGGTTGGGCAGAACTTACCCCCTGATTTCAAACCCTCGATGGCCTCAAGAGCAGAAGAGCAAGCCATCTTAAAGCTGGACGACGCCATTAGTGTAGAGGAAGCGTAGAAACAGAACAATCGAAGAAGACGAAAGAGAGAAGGAGAGCAAGGAAGGCACGAAAATCTGCGAAGCGCAAAATACAGGAGGAGAGAGAAGGCGTTATCCTCCTGAAACCTTTTAAAAGAGGTAAAACAATTTTAGAAATATTTAAAATAAAAAAACAAACAAAAAAACACTTTTTTGCAGGAAAAGTACAGGGACTCTGCGCATTCCACAGCAACAGCTGGCACGAGCGAGGCGATAGAAATTCTGCAACGGCTACTACGTACAAACACACACGAGTGTGGCACGTGCATCGCACGGGCTGTAAGAAGTCCCACCCTTTTTCCGATAGAAAAAGGTGGAACTTGTGGGACTAGGAGATAAAGAACAAGAAGACAAACCCAACGTAAAAGCAAAATTTTATCATTTCTCCAAGCCAGACCAGAAGAGGCAGGTTCTAAGTTCTACTTTCTTCGTCCAAGCATGCAAAAAGTAAAACCTGTGGGACTGATGAAGAGGGGAAAATATGTCCAGAAGCCTCGAAGAAAGTGCAATAACCCAGTAGAGCAAGAGGGAAAGGAGGAGTGATAAGTACGGAATTTATCAATGTTTCTATGCTTAAAATGACTAATATTTTATTAGTTTATTTGATAAATTCCTTATTTATATGCTTAATTATGTTAAATGTTTAGATTATTCCTCACATGTGGTTTTATACTAAAACAGATTAAAAACACTGAAGAAAATGTCTAAAAACATATATCAAACCGGACCAGACTCGATTTCTGCTGGCTGCATTGTTGGTCCGATTTTAAGAAATATACGCGGATCAAATGAAGACTTCCACGATGAATTTTTGGTCGCATGGATACAACATGCACGTGGACTATTCTCTTAACGTCGACTTATCATCAGACCCATGTTTTGGAAATACAAATGCATGGGCCATGCACGCATGCAGACAAACAAAGTGATACGCGGAAGGACAATGCACGAAGAGTTGGGTTTCTCTTCAGGGCCATGCACTCACACGGCATATCACTGGACCAATTTAGAGGCGCAGACATTTGAAGATTGGTGCAGTCGATCCATCATATATACATTTATGTTGTAAACTATTACTTGGAGTGCATGGGCCATGCACGTGAAGGACATCTTCATTTGATGGGCTGCGTTCGATGGAGAGGAGCCATGCACTCCCCTTACTGGGCCAACAAATCTTCAGGCGCTGACTCTTAACGTGGGCTGCATGAGGATATTGGGCTGCATGAAGATAATTCATAAGGACCAATGCCTGGCATAGGCGCAGACGAGAACAAGGGTACAAAGTCGGAGCAAACATTAGAGATAGAGGGGAGACATCTTCGGTATGAGACACGAGACAGACGAAACACAATTCTGCAACCCTAGTAGCCTAGCGCCGTCGGAGAAAAAGACAGCCACGACACATATACAATTTCCAAACCTAGCGACGGCTACGACCGGAATATACGAAAGAGAATAATCGACACATTAGGAGAGGCCAATACCGAAGTCGACATAGAACAATTCAAAAGACCACAGTCGCCACGAGCAGAAAAGGAAGACAGAAGAGGGGGATTATTAGTCAGTTCTGACAGACCGGAGCAGAAAGCAGAGACCGGATTCGTCACCATTCTCAATTAGATGACGTTTTCTAATCTCTTTAATATTGTTATTATTTCTTTGTCTCCGATGTCTGAGTAGTCGTTTAGAATTCTGGTTTTATTATAGACAACTAGTTTATTATTTTACTTCCTGAGTTGTTAAATATAAATTCTATTCAGATTGTAGTTTTATTCCTTGCTTGTTATTGAATTCTCTTGTGATTAATTATTGCTTGAGTTTATTTGGTATGAATTGCTTATAAGTGAGAATTGCGGCGTTCATTAGACCTTAGGAATATTACCAGTGAAACTACAGATGGCAATTCCTGGGGATTAGCTGACTAGAAACCAGATGAATCATTAACGCTACTAGTTAATTTGTAAATTCATAATGAGAGTTAGAATTGGGAAATTGCTAGTAAGAATCTATCTTGCGGGAGACCGGTTTTAGATTAATTTAGATCTGAGGTTACAATCTAGAATTTAGAAAACACTCAGGAAGGGAATTGATAAACTAGGAAGAAATAGTAAACCAGGATTCACCCTTTAGATTTGTCAGACAATCACTTTAATTGTTTTTTGTTTTAATTAAATTGTCTATTTAATTTTTGCAAACAAACCCCCAATTATTATTGTTATTTTCCTTCAGTTTATTAGTTAGTAGATTAAACTCAAAATAGACACAGCCTCCTTTGGTTCGATAACCTAGAGAATACTACCTAGGAAAACTTGCTACGATAGACCAGTACACTTGCTGTAATACGCTTTTACCCGAACAAGTTTTTGGCGCCGTTGCCGGGGAGGCACGGTTATTTAGTTTAGTCTTTATTCTATTTTTGTTTTATTTATTTGTTTTGTTTAGTTTCTTTTTGTTTATTTTTGTTTTGTTTAATTATTTTTAGTTTAGTTTGGTTCGTATTCTCCCTTTTATTTTATTTTGTTTTGTTTTGTTTGTTTAATTATTTTTTTTTTAGTTAGTTTTATTTTCTATTAGTTTGTTCATTTGTTTTTAATTAGTTGATATTTAATTTTGTACGTTTGATTGATTTTTTTAGTCGTTTTGTTTTTAGGATTAGTATTTGTTTAGGCTTATCTTAGTTTATTATTTTTTTTATGAGATTTAACTTTGTTAGATTAGTTTAATTTTCTTTTTAGTTTAGTTTAGTTTTTTTTATTTGTTTCCGTTCTTTTTATTTTGATTTTGTTTTATTATAGTTTTTCTTTTATTTGTTTATTTTTGTTATTTCTATTTCTTTGATTTTGATTTATAGAAATTTGTTTAGTTTAATTTTATTTACCTTTTTGTTTATTGTTGTCTTTATTTATTTTATTGTTATGTACATATTTTTATTTTTATTTTCTTCTTTATGTATATAATTAATTTTTCTTTTTCTTTCGAGGTACTTTGATTTGATGGCTGGATCATACAATCCGCCAGGAGGTTGGCCTGGATATTACAACCAATGGGTTGTATGCGAAAGGTGTGGAGGAGACCACGAGCGTGCTTATTGCCCAGTTGTTTCTTCTAGTTTGGAGGATGCTCTAAGAAGTTTTTATCGTCTAGCCCTCCTGAAGCACGACCGTCTTCTGAACACTATTATCCTGCACAAAGTTACAAACAGTGGGTTATCTGCCAGACATGTGGAGGGGGTCATGAGAGTTCACAATGTCAAGGTAATCTATCTTGTTTGGAAGCCGTTCTTGCAGATTTCAACAAAAAACATGGCGAATCAAACTCCGCTAGGCATGAGGCCTTCATGATGGATATGAAGGAGCTGCGGGAAAGTAATGCGGAGAGTCATGCAAGAATTTAGCCCATCTAGATGAAATATCACAAAAGCTTGGATGTGAACCGGTTCCTGAGATCGAACAACCTACTGCAGTAGCTGAGTGGAGTGATACGCAACTTGATCATTCGATCCCTGAAGTTGCAGACACACCTGAGGTGGAGATCATGGAGAGACCAGAGCTAGAGATTGAGCAATTTGATGAATCTACAGAGTTAGAGAATAATATAATTCATGAAGCTATCCATTCTATTCCTTCTCCACCTGTACCTGAGCTAGAGAGTCTTTCAGTTCACTTCCTTCCTTCTCCTGCTGTTGAGCCAGCAGAGCAGAGTTATCTCATCGACTTCAAGGAGCCCTTGATTCCTGTTGAAATTGAGATTCCTGTTGAAGTTGATGTTCCTATTGGTTCTTTCTTTGAGCTTTCACCAGATGACAAGGATGTTTACATCCTTGAATTTGAGAAGGGGGACCCGCATAATTTAGATCCTCACATCAAGGATCACCCACCTCAACACTACCACCTGATGCATGATCAGTGGAGTTTACACTTTTACATATGGAGTGTTGAGGTTAATTTTCCATTTGATCGGGGATGTTTTAAAATGAAGATATGATGCTCGCCCCACCCACCCTTTGGCACCAAGTCGACATTCATTTCGATCCTGGTTGACCTTAGGGAGGTATGGTCTAGCCAAAGACATTAAAGAAGGGCAGCTGGCTGGGAGGCAACCAGCGTTATATTTTTATTTGTTAGTTTTAAATTTTGGTTTAATTCTTGTTGTAATTATTTTCTTGGTTTTGTTGTTTATAACTCTTAACTCTATTTGTAGTTTTTGGTTGTTTTTAGTGTCTTTCTTTCAGATGAATTCTTCATGATGATACTGCAACCAGGCTGCAACACTTGAGCAAAGCTCAAGTGTGGGGTGGAGTCACTCTACACATTGCAACAACAAAATCCAGGGGAGTTCTAGTTCTTTTCTTTTAATTTTCGTTTGTTGTTAATGACTGCTCTGCTGTGTTTCCTTGGACATAACTGTTTTTCTGCGAGCTTTGAGTTTTTTCACTCTTGCCTTGTCACACAATGAGGACATTGTTTAATTTTAAGTGTGGGGTAGGGAGTGATCTTCAGTTATCACTTTAGACCACTAGTTTCTGATTGTTTTCACGCTTCTCTAATGCCAATAAATGTTGAATTTTGGGTGAAAATATCTGTGGAAGTTTGAAATTGAGCCTGATGACGACCTTAAAAATCTTTCTGCTTAAAAGTTGTCAGTCCAGAATTGTTTTTCTTAAATTTACTCTATTTTCACTGAAATTTGATGGATTGGCTGATTGTGGAGACTAAATACGTTTAGCTTTGGATCTTGGGAATGATATTAATGTTTGGAATGAAAGGATAAAGACAAGGTACTCCTCTGATCAAAAATTTCCTAAACCGAATCAGGCCTCTTTTATCTGGTTATTAAGTCCTCGGGGTGCTTTATCACCTATCTACCTAAGGTTTTGTGATCTGGGATAGTTGGCACAAAGCCGTTACATGGATAAAGAGAAAAGTCTGGGTGAAGGAGCAACTATGCAATTAATTAAATAAATCGTTTGTTTTTATTTCTTGACGAAGAAAAGTTTTTGCATATGAAATATTTAATTGCATTTTTTTTTTAGTTTTTGATCATGAGTGTGTGGTGTTGAAAGGTATTACGGAATAAGGCATTACTTCACACCCCTTGTCATCCAAAGGGTAATGGAATGAAATTGGTTGATGATCCTAAGCTAATCTGTGTTTCAATTTCTACAGTTTAGTTTATTCATGCTTTTATTAAAATTATTCCTTATTCACTGTTTGCGAAAACTGACAGTTTAGAGCAGATTGATTTTTCTGATTGTCATTTTGCTTGTTTTCCTTCTGCTTATGTTTAATCCTAGAGTTTAATGTTTCGGTTTGGAGCAGTTATATTCTTTATTTGCTTGAGGACAAGCAAAAGCTAAGTGTGGGGTAGTTGATAAGTGCGGAATTTATCAATGTTTCTATGCTTAAAATGACTAATATTTTATTAGTTTATTTGATAAATTCCTTATTTATATGCTTAATTATGTTAAATGTTTAGATTATTCCTCACATGTGGTTTTATACTAAAACAGATTAAAAACACTGAAGAAAATGTCTAAAAACATATATCAAACCGGACCAGACTCGATTTCTGCTGGCTGCATTGTTGGTCCGATTTTAAGAAATATACGCGGATCAAATGAAGACTTCCACGATGAATTTTTGGTCGCATGGATACAACATGCACGCGGACTATTCTCTTAACGTCGACTTATCATCAGACCCATGTTTTGGAAATACAAATGCATGGGCCATGCACGCATGCAGACAAACAAAGTGATACGCGGAAGGACAATGCACGAAGAGTTGGGTTTCTCTTCATGGGCCATGCACTCACGGCATATCACTGGACCAATTTAGAGGCGCAGACATTTGAAGATTGGTACAGTCGATCCATCATATATACATTTATGTTGTAAACTATTACTTGGAGTGCATGGGCCATGCACGTGAAGGACATCTTCATTTGATGGGCTGCGTTCGATGGAGAGGAGCCATGCACTCCCCTTACTGGGCCAACAAATCTTCAGGCTGACTCTTAACGTGGGCTGCATGAGGATATTGGGCTGCATGAGATAATTCATAAGGACCAATGCCTGGCATAGGCGCAGACGAGAACAAGGGTACAAAGTCGGAGCAAACATTAGAGATAGAGGGGAGACATCTTCGGTATGAGACACGAGACAGACGAAACACAATTCTGCAACCCTAGTAGCCTAGCGCCGTCGGAGAAAAAGACAGCCACGACACATATACAATTTCCAAACCTAGCGACGGCTACGACCGGAATATACGAAAGAGAATTAATCGACACATTAGGAGAGGCCAATACCGAAGTCGACATAGAACAATTCAAAAGACCACAGTCGCCGCGAGCAGAAAAGGAAGACAGAAGAGGGGGATTATTAGTCAGTTCTGACAGACCGGAGCAGAAAGCAGAGACCGGATTCGTCACCATTCTCCAATTAGATGACGTTTTCTAATCTCTTTAATATTGTTATTATTTCTTTGTCTCCGATGTCTGAGTAGTCGTTTAGAATTCTGGTTTTATTATAGACAACTAGTTTATTATTTTACTTCCTGAGTTGTTAAATATAAATTCTATTCAGATTGTAGTTTTATTCCTTGCTTGTTATTGAATTCTCTTGTGATTAATTATTGCTTGAGTTTATTTGGTATGAATTGCTTATAAGTGAGAATTGCGGCGTTCATTAGACCTTAGGAATATTACCAGTGAAACTACAGATGGCAATTCCTGGGGATTAGCTGACTAGAAACCAGATGAATCATTAACGCTACTAGTTAATTTGTAAATTCATAATGAGAGTTAGAATTTGGAAATTGCTAGTAAGAATCTATCTTGCGGGAGACCGGTTTTAGATTAATTTAGATCTGAGGTTACAATCTAGAATTTAGAAAACACTCAGGAAGGGAATTGATAAACTAGGAAGAAATAGTAAACCAGGATTCACCCTTTAGATTTGTCAGACAATCACTTTTAATTGTTTTTGTTTTAATAATTAAATTGTCTATTTAATTTTTGCAAACAACCCCCAATTATTATTGTTATTTTCCTTCAGTTTATTAGTTAGTAGATTAAAGACTCAAATAGACACAGCCTCCTTTGGTTCGATAACCTAGAGAATACTACCTAGGAAAACTTGCTACGATAGACCAGTACACTTGCTGTAATACGCTTTTACCCGAACAAGGAGGAAGGCCAAGGCAGCGAACGGAAGTTCCTGAATGGACGCAGAAGACCCCAGTCACGCCGTAAGCAGTGTCCGGTCACAAGGGATCCTAGAACATAACATAGAAAGTGGCCGTCGCCTGTGACCGGTCACCAAAAGGCGTCGCTATGACCGGTCACCAAGAATGCGAGACATAGTGTAAGAAACGACCGGTCGCCTGTGACCGGTCATCAAATATGTCAAATATAGTACGAATAACGGCCGGTCGTCAGTGACCGGTCGATAGGAGAACAAAGCGAGTATTGGTAGCGGTCAAACGTAGGGAAATTAGGATAAGACTTATGAGATATTTTGTAGGCCTATCAAGATATTTATGTGCCAGGCTGGCGCAATATGATAGGCCAAGGGCCCTGTGAGAAACACTATAAATAGGGGTTCTCCCCTCAATAAAGGGTACGCGATCTGAACTTGAGAATTCCCACTGTTACATTGTCATTGCTTATCTCTCTCTCTTTCTTGAGCTAAGTTCACTCGGTAGCAAGGTAATTCAGCGGAACTTGAGGAACTTGGTGATAGATTAAGAACCTGACTAGGGTATTGGACAGAAGATCATTGGGACTTAGGAAATTACCATTTCAGACTCCTTCTACAAGTCACTAACCAAACATTAATCAATTACGAGTTGGTCTACAACACTCAGTTAGACCACGCACTCAAACAAGGATGGTTAGCACATACCACAGGCATCGATATATATATATATATATATAAAAATTGCAATAAACATTTTCGTGCTTTTATCTTGTTAGGTCGGTACACATAAACAAGTAGCACACAAGCCGAGTGTAACTCAGTAGGACACAGATTGCAAGAAAACCATAACTGTCACCTTGATGAAGGCTAGCCTAACATGACGATCTCTTAGTCATGGCTGCCATTTCTACTAGTTCTCGTTCCTATAATTCATTCAGTCGAACGTTAATTTCTTTATTAACCTTGACTACTTGTTATTACCTACGACACTTGTCGTCTCTTATGTTTCCTTAATCTCCCCATTATCAACCCACCTTATCTTAAGGTTTCTCATTCATTATCATTTGTGATTATAAGTTCCTAATGTTTGTCATTAACATTAAACTTATAATTCTAACTCCACATTATATCTTACACTTGTTCATACTCCTAATGACCTTTACATGTCACCATACATGTCTTAAACATCAGAAAAATTTCATAAAAATACCAATTTAAAAAAAAAATTACATGCGGTGGTCTTTTTTGAAAAAAATTACGCGGATGTGCCAAACCCATGCAAAGAAGCAGCCTCAGGGTCATGACAGCTTGCCATAAACCGCCCCGGGACAACGGCTGCTTCTGCATTTTTTTGCTTGAAACTGCCATAGAGTCGGGGCGGCTTCAGGCAAATTTGTCAAAAGGGGCCACAAATTCGGGGCGGCTTCTTTGCATTTTGTTCCCCTTATCTAAAAATCTCGCCAACCAACCACAACCGTCGATCCGAGATTTTCTCCGGATCTCACGGATAAACTTATCCGGCCATTTGCAAACAACTACCATGACTACGGGGCTGTTTCCAGCAGCAAAAAAATAAAAATCTATAAAACCCCCCCCCAAACTCACCCATTATGCCCACAATTCTCACACAAAACACTCCCAATCTTACTTTCTCATTCTCTCCGAATTTTAAAGAAGTAAGTTCCCATTGTTTATTTTTTCTTTTGTTGTATTGTTTATTTGTTGTTAATTATTATGTTTATTGTAGTACTTATTTTTCTTGTTTTAACTGTTTATTAAATTCTAATTAATTCTTCTACCTTCAATTAGTTCTTCTAACTTTTTTTTAAGTTTATAATTATTCCTCCCAATATATGTTAATGTTATGGAATTTTTTTCACATTTATAATGCTCATTAACACCATTTAAATTCATAATTAAATTGTCCATTTTTTATGAGTAACAAAATCAACAATTTTGGTGGTTATGTATCTTAATTAATTATGTTAATGTTATTATAAGTTTGTGTAATTTTTTTTTATTTAATGCTAAATAACATCATTTAAATTCGTAACTAAATTGTTTATGTAATTTAAAACTTACAAAATCACCAATTTTGGTGGTTTTATGCATAAATTAATTATGTTATTGTTGTTATCATGTTAAGCACTTTTTTACATTTATAATGCTCACTAATTACATTTAAATTCGTAATTAAGTTGTCAATTTTTTTTATGAGTTACAAAATCTCCAATTTTGGTGGTTTGATGTCTTAATTTGTAACACCCCATCCAAAGCCTATCGTGGTTATCGCAATCTAAACACTTAATCGAATACGTCGCAGCGGAAATAAACAACACCTGGACCTTGCCACGGTCTAATCGTTAGAATATACCGGCTTAAATGCTTACAATACTTATCCAAAATACTTACCCAAAAATACTTATCCAGCTTAAACATCAACATTCATAATACCACAACCAACCGAGTACTAGTATCTTAAACATATCCCAAACTTACATCAGTTTAACATAAACAGTCGGGTGCACAGGCGTAACCCGAACTCAAATAAATGTCCCACCCTAAGAGTAACCGCTCCTACTCTCGTAGTGCGTCCTCATGGGCCTCTTACCTGCAAGTGTAAAAATAGCCCCCGAGGGGGTCAGCACGAATGCTGGTACACCCTCTCATGGCCCCCAAGCTAACGGGGCTACGACGACTAATTGTCGATAGCATGGAAATTGATTACATACACAAGCATAATATGAAATGCAATAACAATAACCACAGATGAACATATATAGTTCAAAACCAATGAACGACTCAAGCGTTCCCTTAACAAGTGGGTTAGTAACCCCCTCCTTAGTCCTCATTTCCTTAATCTTAGTTCCTTACCTTACCTTAGTCTTAATCTCAATCTCAATCTTAATCTCAATATACAAACCTTTCCTGGAAGGGATTGGTTGTAGCTTAATTCGAACCTGGGATTTAGGTGATCCCACCGCACCATCTTAATGCCACCTACTCTGGACGGGAGTCCAGCGTAGCTGAGCCGGCAACCGGCCCTAGGCTACAAGTCCGAAGACAAGTCCTTAAGCGGAGGGCGGATCTGATTCAGATACCGTCCCCCTTTTTCCTTAGCATGCATGACCGGAGATCGGTCCCCGGTTTCCTCACTCAAGTTCAGTTAGTAGTCATCTTAAACACCATGTGCTAGCTAAGCCTTAACGGGCATTAACCAACAACCATCAAACTTAACTCTTATTCTTAACTCAGTAAGTACTAAACTTGGTTAGTAACATCTCAAGTCCCGTGGGTTAGTGTAAAGCTAACACAAACACAACGAGAATAAATATATCCGGTTGCATGCTTTATCTTGTTTAAGTCATAGCAAGTAAACAGATAGCACACAAGCCGAGGGACACCTCGTTAGCAAGCAGGTCACAAGAAGGACTGTACCGTTCACCGTCGATCGTTGTTTGTTTAACCTTCTTCAGGGTCCCAATTCACAAACCTAAAACATTCATTCATTTTTAGGTCATTAGTTATTTGTACCTTTCTTAACTCACTTAGTCTCTAAAGATTCCCATTTAATACCCTCTTAAGTCTTTGCCACTTAGCTTACAACCTTAACTTTAAACATTAAAACTTATACTTAATCTTAACTTAATTCCTTAAGTTCTTAGGGTCCTAATCATTACCACCCTACCAAAGGTATACCTCATTACCTATTACCATTCTTAGAATTCAAAATTTCTTCTTCTTTTTTTTTTTAAGTGTTAAGGGTCGACCGACCCACCGACCGACCCTACCCCTGGGTCGGTCCTTTACAGAAACTCTTCCGTCTCTTGAAACCCATCCGACCGACCCATAGCTAGACCGACCGACCCAAACCCTCAGGGTCGGTCCCTTACAGAACCCATTTTCCTAAGTAAAACCTTTGCCCGACCGACCCAAAGCTAAGCCGACCGACCCAAACCCCCTAGGTCGGTCCAGTCCAGAGGCATTCCGGCTGGCTTAACATGGCCCGACCGACCCAAAACTGGGTCGGACCCTGGGTCGGTCCTCTACAGATCTATCTCTTAAATTGCCTCTTTCAATTCCAAACTCTTCCACAAGTGTTCTAATAGGTCCTACACCATCTTGGCACCTTAAACCCACCTTATAACCTTCACCAAACTCATTAAAACAACTTCCAAAGATCTTCTCAAACATTTACTCAATTCTTACAAAGCTCCCAACACTTGGCACTTATTTTCTTATATTTCTCACATGCATTCCTCAAGACTTTCAATTAACCAAATGCTCCCTCCTTAAGAACTTGACCACACCATGTACACCACTTCCCAGCCTTATTGCATTTACCAAACCTTCCTTAGATCTTATACTCTAGTTCTCACCTAAACCATTTCAAAGTTTCACACTCACTTACATCTAACTTTCCCAAGTTTCCTAGCTTCTTTTATCAACATTTACCTAAGTCCTAAATACTCAAATCATTCTCTTGATTCCTAAATCCTTCCTAGTAATTCCTAAGTCATTATAAGTCCTTAGAACACCTTATTCTCACCCTTTTCCATCAAGACAATCTCTAGACTTCCTAGTACCTCCTTGGTCATTAAATTCCCTTAGAATGTCTTAAACACTTAAGCTCTCCTTTAAATTTTGCCATAGGTTCTCTAGTATATAATACCACCTAATACATGGCTTTTCGCCATCAAACAACCAACATCACACAAATTCTCACCACAACACCTTAACACCCAATTTACACCAAAACCACACCACATCATCATATAGTGCTTAAACTTAAAATGCTTGGCACTTAGGCCCTTAAATGACAATAATCTTAACCACTGAATTTCCACATATATATGCCTTCAACCTGCGAATACACTCAACAAGGCTCCCATTGAAATAAAATGCTTCTTGTACTTCACCTTTATATTCTTAAACTATCTCTTTTTCTCATTTGCTCCTTAGTCACAAGTTCACAAGTATAGTCATTGTTTCTCCTAGGTTTAATATAACACCTTCCCAATATAAACTCTACACTAAATTCATCATATACCTACATCTCATTCCCTTAAACAACAAACACACCTTAAGGTAAGTAATTTACCTTGTTTTCTCACAAGCTTAAAAGCTTTTCTCCTTAGGTTTTTCTTTGTTCAATCTCGGTCACCAATGTGTGTCTCCTTGCCAATGTTCTAACCAATATCCAATGACTCCAATGAGTACTAGATAACACATTAACCCTAAGGAACAACCCCTAGGTTAAAAAATATGTTTTAAGGTATTAATGTGATTGTTTTTACCTTGGTTTCTCAAGACAAACTTGGATATGAAGCAAGAAGGACCTCCTCTCTCCTTTGAAGAGTAGAAACAAGCTAGAACAAGGCATAAACATGGAGTTCCATGAGTATATATTTTCGGACATGTGAAGAAAATGGTGGAAACCTAGATTTTCTTACACTTTCTTTACCTTAAGAGAATGGAGATGCCAATGGAGTCTCCAAACTTGAATTTCCTCCTCTAATGGTGGTTTGACTTGGCACCAAAATGAAGCTCTTGAAGTTTTGAAAAGATAGAAAGGAGGAGCTTGAGCTAACTAAGAAGAATATGTATTTTGTTTTGGATTTGGAGCTAAAATGAGCAAGTTGTGTGCAAGAGAAGGTGGAGCTAGCATGGAGAGGAGCTTCACGTTAATGGAGAAGAGAAAGAGAGCAAGAAACCGTGTGGAACAAGGGAGAATGAAGAAGTGAGGAGAGAGGTAAGTAAAATGTGATATTTATCTTAAAAGGTGAATAGTGTTTTTACTTTATAACTTACTTGTTTTTGCTTTCCCTTTACTTAGCTAGATAAGTGTGATGAGTCACACTAAAAAACCGGCCCCCCTTTTGTAAATGAGGGTAATTAAGTCTTTGTTGACCAAATGTCTCACTTATATAGACTTATGTTATAAACTAGCTTAATTATTCACTATTCATCAAAACAAGGCACATTGTTGTGAAATTTTTGATTTCCCATTGATATAGACCTCCAAATGTGATACTATATAGTACACATATTAATTAAAGAGTAATGATGGACATTTAGCCATTCAAAACTCATTTACAAGACAATTTTTCAAAAACGTGCTTTAAGACTCCTTAAAGCACATTTTGTGTTTTAACTTGTTTTCAAGCTTGGTTTTCTTTGGTAATTGATTTGAAATGACCATTAGGATATTACTAAGGTCTTAGAACAATATTTGGGCACTCTCCCAAGTCTCTCCAAGCTTAGAGCACGTTTTTGTTAAAACTGCTCTTTTGGTGTTTCCTTATATTTCCTTTTATTAGAAATGTTTCTTAATGTTTCTAAGGCATTATTTAGCCTCCTTATATCTTAGTTTATCATTTAAACACCATATCTAAGTTTGGGGTATTTCATAATTAATAATGTTAATGATATTAGAGTGTTATGCAATTATTTTTATATTTCTAATGCTCACTAACACCATTTACATTTGTAATTAAATTTTCCATTTTTTATGAGTTACATAATCACCAATGTTGCTGGTTTTATGCCTTAATTAATTATGTTAATGTTATTATAACGTTATGCACTTTTTTACATTTATAATGCTCAATAACATCATTTAAATTTGTAACTAAATTGCTTATTTAATTTAACACTTACAAAATCATCAATTTTGGTGGTTTTATGCCTTAATTATTTATGTTATTGATGTTACAATGTTAAGCACTATTTTTTACATTTGAAATGCTCACTAACTCCATTTAAATTCTTAATTAAGTTGTCAATTTTTTTATGAGTTACAAAATCACCAATTTTGGTGGTTTTATGCCTTAATTAAGTATGTTAATGTTATTATTATGTTACACAATTTTTTTTACATTTATAATGCTCACTAACACCATTTAAATTCGTAATTAAATTGTCCATTTTTTTATGAGTTACAAAATCACTAATGTTGGTGGTTTTATGCATTAATTAATTATGTTATTGTTGTTACAATGTTAAGCATTTATTTTTACACTTATAATGCTCACTAACTTCATTTAAATTCGTAATTTAGTTGTCAATTTTTTTATGAGTTACAAGATCACCAATTTTGGTGGTTTTATGCCTTAATTAATTATGTTAATGTTATACAAATTTTTTTACATATATAATGCTCACCAACTCATTTAAATTCGTAATTAAATTGTCCATTTTTTTATGAGTTACAAAATCATCAATTTTGGTGGTTTTATACCTTAATTAATTCTATTAATGTTATTATAATGTTATACACTTTTTTTCATTTATAATGCTCACTTTTATGAGTTACAAAATCACCAATTTTGGTGGTTTTATGCCTTAATTAATTATGTTAATGTTATGATAATGTTACACAATTGTTTTTACATTTATAATGCACACTAACACCATTTAAATTTGTAACAAAATTGTACATTTTTTTATGAGTTACAAAATCACCAATGTTGGTGGTATTATGCCTTAATTAATCATGTTAATGTTATTATAATGTTATGCACTTTTTTTACATTTATGTTGCTCACTAACTCATTTAAATTCGTAACTAAATGTCCATTTTTTATGAGTTACAAAATCACCAATGTTGGTGGTTTTATGCGTTAATTAATTATGTTATTGTTGTTACAATGTTAAGCACTTTTTTTTACATTTATAATGCTCACAACATAATTTAAATTCTGAATTAAACCATGCATTTATTTGGTAAGTTGCAAAATCACCAATTTTGGTGGTTTTATGCATTAATTGTTTATGTTATTGTTGTTATAATGTTATGCACTTTTCTTACATTTATAATGCTCACTAACTCATTTAAATTCATAATTAAATTGTCCATTTTTTATGAGTTACAAAATCACCAATTTTGGTGGTTTTATGCATTAATTTATTTTGCTATTGTTGTTACAATGTTAAGCACTTTTTTTAAAAAAAATTTATAATGCTCACTAACACCATTTAAGTTCACAATTAAATTGTCCATTTTTTAAGAGTTGCAAAATCATAAAATTTGGTGGTTTTATGCCTTAATTAATTATATTAATGTTATTATAATGTTATGCAGCTTTTTTTACATTTATAATGGTCACTAACTCATTTAAATTAGTAATTGAATTTTCCATTTTTTATGAGTTACAAAATCACAAATTTTGATGGTTTAATGCCTTAATTAATTATGTTATCGTTGTTACAATGTTAAGCACTTTTTTTTACATTTATAATGCTCACTAACTTAATTTAAATTCGTAATTAAATTGTCCATTTATTTTGGTAAGTTGCAAAATCACCAATTTTGGTGGTTTTATGCATTAACTGTTTATGTTATTGTTGTTATAGTGTTATGCACTTTTTTTACATTTATAATGCTCACTAACTCATTTAAATTCGTAATTAAATTGTCCATTTTTTTATGAGTTACAAAATCACCATTTTGGTGGTTTAATGCATTAATTAATTATGTTATTGTTTTTTTTTGAATAAATGGATATGTATATATTAATAAAGAAGGAGTAGAAGTGTTAGATACATGGAAGCCCCATATATCTGATACAAAGTGGGTCATTTCACCCAGCCCTAGTAGTGAAACAAAAAGCATAGAGCTAATTAATAACTATCCCGACTCGGGGAAAAAGCAGCGTAACGCTGACCAAAAGAAAGAGCAAGAACAACTTAATACATGATAAAAGCTTCTAGGAGCAGAGCACCCTATCTAGCCAGCCGCAGTCTGCGATGGAACGATTCATTTTAGTACAAATGGTGGCTTTAGTTGCCGCTTTGATGTCAGCAATAATGCTTTTGGGTTCTCTGGATTGGTTGGCCATGGCTCGCTTGCACCTTTCTATCCAGATATGGTAAACAACGTTGGCTACTGCCGCTCTCTCACCCAGATCCACTTGTCGATGCCTCTTGCAATAGCGTATAATCCAGGATGCCCAGCTACGAAGACTTCTCCGGTAGGTGGGGATCCCCAGCCAGTCGCAGATCATCCACCAGATCCTAAAAGAGTACCTGCATTGGAAAAAAAAGGTGGTTGCTTGTCTCTTGAGCACGCTCACAGAGCCAGCATCTGTTAGCAAGACATATGCCCCATGATTGGAGCTTATCACTAGTTTTTAGTCTACCTTTCAAGGTTACCCATAAAATAAATTTGGCTTTAGGGATGGACCAGTTATCCCAACAGACTTTGTACCATTGGAAGATCTGGAGGGTGGTGGAGATGTCCTTGTAGAACAAGCTAACTCTAGGGCAGGGAGGGTAGGAGTTGAATAGAGATATGGCATCCTCTGGAGAGCCACATTGCTTCATCCACCAGTCCCTGGCGTGAAGGATAGCTTTCCAAGTCCAGCCGTAGCCG